>CM040396.1:11861259-12511259 GCA_022702515.1 Ilyophis sp. 1 JC-2022 | reverse complement strand
CCCGTAATCTGCCGTCAGGGTAGAGCGCCTCGCAAAGATCACAAAACGTTCACCGGTTGAAATTTGAAGGCGGATTTAATTCGGCTATTTGCCTTTTTCAGCGACTTTCATTTTCTGATACGCATGGCGGAGGTGCGTTTCATGGGTCTATCAGTGTGGGAGAACTTCCTGTTGTCCTACGGCCCCCAGAGCTTAGACAAATAATAACGATCAGGACTCCCGTATCTACCCCCAATACCCCTGTGCAAAGATCCTGCTCTCCGTTCTCTGTCGTCACCTATATTTGCCTTTCTGAGCTGCGGCAAGGATGATCTGGAGTTTTAAATTCCAAAACGGAAATTTAGCATTCCATCCCAGTGAAAAAAATACGGACGGAGATATCTTCCTTCAGCAGGACGGGAGTCCCTCGCTCTCCTCCTTTCCCAGTAAATCTAGTGTAAATGTAAGAGATACAACAGCACCTGGGTTTAATCTAGTGTCAATGCAAGAGATACAACAGCACCTGGGTTTAATCTAGTGTAAATGTAAGAGATACAACAGCACCTGGGTTTAATCTAGTGTAAATGTAAGCGATACAACAGCACCTGGATTTAATCTAGTGTAAATGTAAGAGATACAACAGCACCTGGGTTTAATCTTGTGTAAATGTAAGAGATACAACAGCACCTGGGTTTAATCTTGTGTAAATGTAAGAGATACAACAGCACCTGGGTTTAATCAAGTGTAAATGTAAGAGATACAACAGCACCTGGGTTTAATCTAGTGTAGCACCTGGGTTTCGGGTTTCATGGGTTCTCCTTCAGTCTGAGATATAGGTACTAGGCTATATGCATATTAAAGTCATGGTTCAATTTCTGGATTTTTAAAATGTTATTTAAGTTTTAGTAGTTTAATGTTTTTGTGTGAAATGACAGATGTTGTAGATATTTATATAAGCTTCTGGTGACTTTACAGTGGCTGATATTCAGGGCACTCCTGGTTCGTGGTCTAAAGCAAGAGAATGTGAAGTGATGTGACATTTCCAGAGGTTGTCCATTCGTTTTATAGCGTTTTTTTAATAAACATAAATAACCATTATAGTTCTTTTCTTGCATGTGCCATAGGGAATATTTACAACCTAAAAAAAGAATAAACTAGTGTGGATCACCTCTTATTTTCATTCTTAACCCTTTAATGGCCAGCTCAACCACCTAGTATTGCACACCTCGAGTCCAGATATCCTGCCAAAAAACATGCGGGACCCAACCCCACCTGATTGAGCCATCTTTACCATTTGGTTTATGAGTAAAGTCCAACACACTCCCCGACAAGACACCAAGACCCAAAACGTGCTCCACCAAACGATTGAGGGGCCATTAAAGGGTTAAAACCCTTCTTTGGGGAATGGGAATACACTAAAAATGTATGAAGATTTAGTATACTATGACATTCTTTGCAACGCTTCAGAATATATAGACCAATACACTAATGGCTTGATTTCCTAAGACCTTTAGCATGACAAAATCTTTTAGCACATGCAAAACCAATAACCATCACTCTCTCTCTCTCTCTCTCTCTCTCTCTCTCTCTATGTCTCTCTCTCTCTCTATGTCTCTCTCTCTCTCTTTTTATGTCTCCCTCCCTCTCTCCCTTCCAGACTTCCTGGTAGAGAAGGATAACGATTACTGCGTGTGCGAGACTCCGTGTAACATGACGCGCTACGGTAAAGAGCTCTCCTTCGTCCGCATCCCCAGCAAGGCCTCTGCCAAGTACCTGGCCAAGAAGTTCAACAAGTCGGAGCAGTACATCGCGTAAGTCGCGTTACCTCGCGTAAGTCACGTTACATCGCGTAAGTCACGTCGCCAACCCAAACAGGCCTTCTGCAGCTCATGAGCATCGACTCATGACGATACCATCTATACCGATCGGTTGATCTCAATTCCAATTGATCTCAAGTGTCAATCCGGCAACCCAGCCATGTAAACCTGCCCTTGACACTAGCGTTCCAGGGACGCGGCGAGCCTGAACTCGCCTATTTGTGTGTCCGAGGGGTAGATTATTCGGTCAGTCTGGCGGCTCTTGCCTCAGTCTTTCATCCACGGCCCAACCTTTGCTTTGTGTTCTTTTGATTTAGCAGTTTGTTTAATGCGCATAAAAGCCATGCCTTCAGAATGTAGTCACTCCCCTTGAACCATTTTACATTTTATCCTGTCGCGCTTTGTGCGGCGTTGAAATATTCCCCCCTTCACCGACGCAATAAATTCAACACACTTATGATGCCAAAGAAATGTTTTTTTATTCAACAACATTTTTTTTTTGCAAAAATGAAAGACTTCCCGTCGAAAAAGTATTGGCTCTGAGCCAGCACTGATATCATAGACAGCGTAGCACGTTTACATTTTTGCCCATTCCCCCCCATACAGATTTGCTCCATGTCTAGCAAGTTAGACTGAGAGCTACGGTGGACAGCCATTTCCAGGTCATACCACAGATTTCTAATGGAATTTAAATCTGGGCTTTGGCTGGAATATTCCAGAAGATTGACCTTCTTGTGATTAAGCCGTTCCTTTGTAGTTGTTGCCATGCGCTTTGGGCCATTGTCCTGTTGGAACATTAATCTTTGCCCTGAAGACAGATATCTCTTGCAGACTGAAACAGGTTCTCCAGGGATTTACCCTTATTTGGCTCCATCCATCCTGTGCTTGATGGCAATGTGTGGAGGGGGGGGGGGCTTATGTATAAAAAGGGCTGTGATTTCTAGATGGATCACCCAATATGGATGTAAATAACCTCAAGTTAAAGCTGACTGTCTGCACTTTAACCCTCATATTTCGTTGATTTATTTCAAATACAATGTGCTGGAGTACAGAGGCAAAACAACAAAACAATTGTATTAAACTGTAGAAATCAAAATATTTCATTTTGACATGAGAGGGGTACTTGTATAGGAGTAGGAAATGTCTGATTTCATGAACTTTGCAACAGCAAAATGATAAATAATCAATATTGGGTGAAACATTACTGAAGGCACTGTATATACTGTATACACACACAAAGAAAGGTAGTGAGGCTACCACTCTTCTTTCCAGAAAAGGACAAAACTGGAACCTCCAACATGAAACTAAATGCCCTTCACTAAATAAATGCAAAAACCATTATTTAACCATTTTATCCACTCACTGCCTCTACATTCAAGCCATCCACCATCAGGGCTGTAGACCACTCTCTCTCTCAAACTGTCTTCCAGGTAACAGGTTGACCTTTCAACCCAAGGAAACTGCCCCCCAATTCTTATACAGTATATCATGTTCATTCAAACAAAACACACATGTTCTTTAAGCCAGTTCCTAACATCAGTCAGGATATACAAGGTCTGATACTAAACAAGCCTTTAACCATCACTCTGCTGCCAGAAATACAGTAGATATGGATGGATAACTTGAATGGTTTCTTCTCCTGACATATTTTTCCATAGAGTTCAATAGGAAAATATGTCAGGAGAAACAACCCTTAAAGTGATCCTTCCATATCTACTGTATTTCTGGCAGCAGAGTGATGGTTAAAGGCTTGTTTAATACATCAGACCCTTGATGACTTAGAGCCACTTAGCCAACCATGTGTTCTATATTGTTCCAGTGTAATTTACAGCTAAATCTTGTCTCACCCCCCAATTCCCATAGAGATCCATTCAAATGCAGAGCTGTTATAGTATCGCTTGTCAGAGTACCAGCAAATAAGATATCAAGAGCCTTTTGATGTTGTTGGGTCACAGACATCATAAAGTCATGGCATGCAAAGGATATGCAATCAAATATTAAAAATATGGCTTTTCTACCACATTTAATTTAGCGTGTTCAATACTTTTTTCCTGTGTCATTTCACTTTATTGCACATAACTTTTTTTTAAAGAATTGGAACGTTACAATTTCTTTAGCTGTGTAGTTTTATTGAGTTAATACCAATGTCTGGTCAAAATCTCATGTGAATAGCTACATTGGAAATATGTTTGATAATAAAATTGTTGATGTGTCCAATACTTATTTCCCCCATTGTAAAATTATTTAAGTCAAGTATTTTCGGACATTGATATCTACCTGGAATATTTGACCTGCCAGTGGGATCTTGCTACTGATAGCTTAGCGAAATGCTTGATGCGTTTCTCATTTTTCCATTTTACTGTCGTAATCCACATTGTTGGGGATCAGTTTCATTTCAAATCACTCCGTCTTGGAATTTAAATTGTAAATCACTTCAGTCATTGAAAGAAGTCAGTGCAAAGTCTGGGCGTTTTTTAAGTTTTATATCCTGAGCTGACTGAATTGAAATGGAATTGGACTTTCCTATCTGTCCATTGCTATTTCCCTCATTTACTTGAGTTGGGTGGCACGTACAGGCAGAGCTCGTGTGGAACAGTGATTTTGTTATTGCAAAGTCATGGGTTTAAATCCACCAGCCTTGCCTGAAACAGCTGAACTGTTTCAGCAGATATCCTGTTTTACAAATGTTTACGTATCTCTATCAGAATGTGTCTTCTGTTCAAATGCTTAAATAGCATCCTTTAAAAATAAAGGATATAAGGCACAATACGAATTTGTACAGTGGCCTATCAGTTTTTTTTGTTGCCTCCTGTGAATTGTGTGTATGTGTGTGTGTGTGTGTGTGCTGTAGTGTTTGTGTGTGTGTGGGTGTGTGTGTATGCGTGTGGGTTTGTGTGTGTGTGTGTGTGTGTCTGTGTGCGTGTGGATGTGTGTGTGTATGTGTGCAGCAGTGTTTTTGTGCGTGTGTGTACGTGTGTGTATTTGTGTATGTGTGCAGCAGTGCGTGTGGATGTGTGTGTACGTGTGCAGTATTGCTTGTGTGTGTGTGTATGTGTGCAGTATTGCTTGTGTGTGTGTGTATGTGTGCAGTATTGCTTGTGTGTGTGTGTGTGTGTGTGTGTGTATGTGTGCAGTATTGCTTGTGTGTGTGTGTGTATGTGTGTGCAGTAGTGCTTGTGTGTGTGTGTGTGTGTGTGTGTGTAAAAATGGCTCATCTCACACTGTTTAACTGAGAGAGTAATGGGAAAAGCAGACAGGAGTTAGTGTGGATGTGCCGCGCACAGCACGTCACGCTTGGCTGATTCTACAAATGAGACAGAATGCCAGAGAATGTGAATGAATCACAGACAGGAATAAAGCCTTTTCAAAGCCTTGCCCCACGCGGGAAAAAAATGTTTGTTTTCTTGTTTGCTTTATCTTGGAGAAAATTTAATCAAACATTAGTTACTCTGACGGATTTTATTACAAACAAGGGATAGTAAGGCTACGTGACGCAGAGACAGCATGGATCGCTCAGGTCACCACACTCTCATGCCATGACCCCTGAAGCTTATTCAGTACTCCTTAGTTCTGAATCTATTGCTAGAGTAGTTTGTTTTGGAGTGTAGCAGCTTATCTCTTGCCCAAACCCCAGGGAAGGATGTGTTGAATTTTAAGTGTGTAATTATGTATTTCATTTATGGAGACTTGGTTCACTGTATGTGACCTAACCAACCCCCCCCCCCCTCCTTGCTACTTTAATTCTTATTAAGGTTTTTTAGTCACTTATACACAGACTTCAAAGCCATCAACAGTATATTTCAAGTCTGATGAAGGCTTTGAAGCTAAAGGTATCTCTTTTTTACAATTTAAAAATGTAATGATGGAAAACAAAAAAAAAATTTGAAAATCAGAAAGAGTCTGCTTCATCCAGTTCACATTCAGCGAGATTCGCTGGATATTCAGAAACGAACAAAAATTTAAATAAAAAGCCCTGCCAGGAGCTTTCATGTAATCTCTGTCTGCCTTTCCCCAGACATGAAGACAGCCGGGTAAATCCAAAACAGCAAGAATAATTCCTAATGTTTCGTATTTCTGTGGTAGGCGCTAGCATACAAGAAATTGGCCAGGCAGGTTATCTGCTACCTTTGTAAGGTCTACGCATTCAACTTCTAATAAAAACAAATGTGAAAAAAATAAAATAGGGGGCCATGCCAATCAACACTTTTGCCTGAGAATAAACAGAACTACGTGCACACGTGTGTGTGTGTGTGTGTGTGTGTGTGTGTGTGTGTGTGTGTGTGTGTTTGAAACCTGCTCTTTCTCATCAACAGCGATAATATCCTTGTGCTGGATATCTTCTTTGAAGCCCTGAACTACGAGACCATTGAGCAGAAGAAAGCATACGAGTTAGCAGGGCTGCTGGGTAAGGCTATACACTAAGTGCTCTTGTTTGGTTGCTTATTGCCACGTTGCCACACTTCCACCGTTTACCCTGGTTTACACTTAACTGTAGAACAGAGGTGGAAGTCCAGGGGACATAACGTAAAAGTCCTCCCCAGTATTTTGCTCCAATCACCTGGATTTGCTAATTAACACAATTCTTCAGCCAGGAGGTAGAACTAATTAGTGAAATCAGCTGGCTGAGGCTATGGGTGGAAGAAACACGTGGTAGGACTTTTACTTCATGTCCCCTGGATTTACACCTCTGGTGTTGAAATTCTAAATTCAGATAATTTTGATTTTTTCTGAGATTCGTCGTCCAGTATTTCAGATCAGTTTTCAGTTCAGATTTCCGCTATATTTGGACAGTTCTTTTGTTAAACTTAACCAGATAGGTAGCCTGAGACCTCAATTGACATTTGCATTGACACCTATGGAATGAAATTGGGGAAGAAAGGGGTTGTGTAGCCAATTATATGCAGGAGGTGATTATAGGTAGCTAGCCAGATGTCAAGAGCCTGTCGTCAGGTGACCGGATTTAACACACCAACTCTTTTGAATATAGTGTCTTGGGATCTCTAATGACCAAAGTGACTGTAATGACCAAAAGAGGCAGATGTTACTGAGGAGATTTGACCTCTCATGAATAGATTGCCTTTCAACCAGCCTGTGAATGAACATGGGCATGTTTGACTTCAGAGTTGGGCCATGAGGTTTTCCTGAGCATGTGACCTGGCCTGGGAGCATTTAACCTGTACATTTAACTTTTAACACTGGAAGCCAGGGGAGTGCTTTTCCATCCCTGGAGGACTGGCATACTGTATAGGCAGGTTTCGGGTTTCCACCAATTCCACCAGTGTATTTCAGTGGTCCCCAACTCATGTTACATTACATTACACTTATTTGGCAGACGCTTTTATCCAAAGCCGTGTACAATAAGTGCATATTGAAGGTCATTGGCACAACTACAAAGCAAATCCGACAAAGCACAACTTTCTCACAGAGAGTTATCCCAAGTAATGAACATATAGTCGGCTATACATTCTTAACTATAAAATAGCAAAAACTTGATTTTATATTTTTAAATGAGACATGGTTAGATAAACATGCAGGTGCACAAATTCTCATTGAAACAGCACCTCCCAACTTCAGTTTTATGGATGTTAGTAGAGCTGAGAGGAGAGGGGGCGGAGTAGCTGCCTTATTCAAGAATGCATTTCAATGTAAGCAAATATTATATGGTGATTTCTCATCTTTTGAATATCTTGCTGCCACATTGAAAGGATCTCCCCAAATTTTATTGTTAACATTATATAGGCCACCTAAATATTGTGTCAATTTTTTTGATGACTTTGCCAAACTGCTATCCATCATTTCCACGGAATTTGATTGTCTTATTATTGCTGGTGATTTTAATATCCATATGGATAATTCCAACGATAGCACCGCTAAAGAACTCTCTACCCTACTGAATATTTTTGAACTGTCTCAACATGTGAATGAGCCAACTCATAATCGTGGCCATACTTTAGATTTAGTTATTTCAAAGGGTTTGAATATTTCAAATGTCACAGTAACTGATGTTGCTTTATCACTGCTGTGTTTTCTTTGATCTCTCTATAACCCCTGATATTCATATTCGATCTGAAACTGTTAAAAAACAGTTTATCAATGAAAATACTTCTGAATTGTTTATGGAGGCCTTTGCTCTTACTCTAACCCCCACTTTTACCCCCAATTATTGATTCTAGTGCACCTGTTAGGACTAAATTAATTTCTGGTAAGCAAAAAGCTCCTTGGAGAAATGCTATGTCAGTAAAAGCCATGAAGAGTGAATGCCGAAAATCAAACCTTCAAGTTCACCATGACATATATAAAGAGACACTTTATTTCTACAATTTAGAAATAAGAAATGCCAGAAAATCATTTTTCTCTGAAATCATTAACAACAACGTCAACAACAACGCATGCATCCTATTTGCTACTGTCAATAGGCTGACAAACCCACCAGCTCCAATACCTCCCGAATTCCTTTCCGTTAATAAATGCAATGAATTTTTAACGAGAAAATTCAAGGCATTAGACAAGACATTAACTCTTCCATCTCTAACAATTACATAGTGGTGCCTCCTAACCCAAATAGAGATATCATGATAAACATGACTCAGTTTGAGATCATTGATTGTAAAACTCTTGAGGAAACTGTATTCAATCTTAAACCTTCTTCCCATTAGCGCTGCATTTGACACTGTAGATCATATAATTCCGCTTGGGTTGGACTTTCAGGTACGGCCCTAAATTGGTTTAAGACCTATCTAGCAGATAGGCAATTGGCAATTTTACTTCTGAGCGGATTAAAATGACTTGTGGTGTTCCCCAAGGATCAATCTTTGGGCCTCTATTATTCAATCTTTACATGCTCCCACAACTAAAAATTTAACAAAAAAATAATATCACTTACCACAGCTACGCAGACGACACCCAAATTTACATAGCTCTCTCACCAAATGATTATGGTCCAATCAACTCGCTCTGTCAATGCATCGAACATATTAACATCTGGATGCATCAAAATTTTCTGCAGTTAAACAAGAATAAAACTGAGATTTTTCGGAACTCAGGATAAAAGACTGAGAGTAAGTGCTCACCTTGATTTCCTGTCCCTTCAGATTAAACTCAGGTTAGAAATCTTGGTGTCATTTTGGACTCAGAATTTCAATACCCATATCAATTCAATAACAAAATCAGCTTACTATCTCCTAAAAAACATAGCAAGAATCAGGTACTTTATGCCTAAACAGGACCTAAAAAAGATTATTCATGCCTTTATTTCTAGCAAATTGGATTATTGTAATGGCTTATTTACAGGCCTATCAAAAAAAAAAGCGATTCGCCAACTGCAACTTATTCAAAATTATGCTGCTAGAGTGTTAACAAAACAAGGAGATTTGATAATATCATGCCAATTTTTAGGATTTTGCACTGGCTCCCAATCAAGCAGAGACTTAACTTCAAATCATTGCTGCTTATGTACAAGTCACTAAATGGGCTTGGGCCTTCATATTTCTCTGATCTGCTTTTGCTATACGAACCCCCCAGAGCCCTAAGGTCATCTGATGCTGGCTTATTAACCATTTCAAAAATTAAAACAAAACATGGAGAGGCAGCTTTATGTTACTATGCTACTCACAGCTGGAACAAACTCCCAGAAGATATTAGAAATGCCCAAACCCTAACCACTTTTAAAACATTCATGTTCTGCACGGCATATACTTAAATAAATACTGTTATCTGATGTTCAGTTGTTGCTTGTTGTCTGTTGAGCACTTGAAAAGTCCTCTATAAAGCGGGGCAAAAGACCTCTACACGGGTGGCAGGAAGTCCTTTTGGCGTAGCCAAGGCAAAGTCCTCTATTCATTACATTACATTACATTATAGGCATTTAGCAGACGCTCTTATCCAGAGCGACTTACACAGCATTTATTTTGCATTTATACATAGTATCCATTGATACAGCTGGATATATACTGAAGCAATGCAGGTGAAGTACCTTGCTCAAGGGTACAACGGCAGTGTCCGACCTGGGAATTGAACCGGCAACCTTTCGGTTACCAACCCAGTTCCTTAACCATTATACCACACTCCCGCCCTTTATTCAGGAAAGGCAAAAGTCCTGCAGCGGTTGCTGGCAGGCAAAAGTATAAAAAAGACTACCCACAGAGAGGCTAAGGGGCTAAAGAGCACATAGTATGCTTGTCTCATATTTGTATTGTATGTACTGTGCACAGCAGATAGCACGTATCAAGCTGATTGTTGTTGGAGTGTTTGTTGAGGTATTTGTCTTGTGGGCCCAACCAGTAGTTTTGCAGCTTATTATTAAGATTGTTTTTAACTGTTATAGCTTTTTAGTAACATTGTTTCTAAACTGTTTCTAACTTAAGATTGTTTTCAATTCTAATTTACTTTTTATATACTGTCTTTCTATGTCTTATGTAAAGCACTTTGAGTTGCCTTGTGTATGAAAATGTGCTATACAAATAAACTTGACTTGACATAATAATGGTAAGAGAAGCCATGTGAATTAATAACCAAACCAAGATACTTAGTGTAAATGGAGAACAGCAGATGACCCAGTACAGATTCCTGCAAGACTCCTGTAAAAAGTGTATGAGGTGCAGAGACAGAGCCCTTCCATGACACTTGATAAGATCTATCTGTGAAATAGGATGTAACCCAAGAGAGAGCAGTTCCAGAGATGCCAATCTCAGCCAGTGTGGAGATCAGGAGTTTGTGCTTGACTGTGTCGAATGCTGTAGACAGGTCAAGGAGGTCAGGACAGAGGACAGGGAAGAGGCTCTAGCAGTGGTGAGTGCCTCAGTCACAGCCAGGACCGCAGTTTCAGTAGAGTGCCCGGTTCTCAAACCGGACTGATGAGGGTCGAGCAGGTTGTTCTGGTGGAGAAAAACAGACAGTTGGTTAAGGGCAGCTTGTTCAAGAGCTTTTGACAAGAAGGGCAGGAGAGACACAGGACGATAGTTTCTGACATCAGAGGGGTCCAAGCTAGGTTTTTTAAGGAGTGGAGTAACACGGGCAGTTTTGAAAACAGCAGGAACATAGCCACAGGTTAAGGAGGTGTTAATAATGGAGGACAGATATAGAAGGACCTTACCGGATATAGACTGAAGGGCTGCCGAAAGGATGGGGTCCAGTGGGCAGGTGGTTGCACGCTGGTGTGATACAAGTTGGAGTACATCTGTGTCCTCCAGAGTCTTAAAGGACGGAAGTGTAGCAGTGGGTTCATTATGGGGGATTTGGGGCATCACCGAATGCGTGAAGGAGTTTCGGATCTTGGCTACCTTCTCCTCAAAGTGGATCAGGAAGTCATCTGCAGAGAGGGAAGAGGATGAGGGGGGTGGAGGAGGGATCAGCAGGGAAGAGAAGGTGGGAAAGAGTTTACGTGGGTTAGACACACATGCATTCATTTTTGACTGAAAAAATGAAATCTTAGCCGATGTAGTTGCTGATGTGAAGGCTGCCAGCAGAGTGTGATACAAGGCCAGATCAGATCATGTTCCTGGAGATCTACCGTCCTGTATGTTTTTATTCCAACCCTAGTTTGGCACACCTGATTCTACTAATTAGCAGCTCAACGAGATCTCGAGCTGATAAATGAGCTGCGCTTTGTTAGGGTTGGAGTGAAGTCCTAGAAATGGCAGATCTCTGGGAACAGGGTTGGGGATCACTGAATTACACAATTAAAGAACGGTTGAAGGGCGTATGGGCCCAAGGGTGCAAGTCCACTAAACCAGGGGTGGCCAGTCTAATCTGATAAGTGGCAGTGTGAGTGCGGGTTTTCTTCTAGCCCAGTCAATTAATCAAGATCTTGATTGAAGACCATGATTTATTTATTAGTTCACATCAACCCTTCTTGGATTGGAAACCTCTGTAGTAACAGAATGATGAAATGAGATGATTAGGTTTCGTAATGTGTCGATTGCTTGTGAAAAATAAGCTTCAGAAAGTCCTGTATCGCCCTCTTGGTGTTCGAGGACTGAATTCCAAGTTTTTTTGGGGGGGGGAAAGCGCTTCCCAAGTAAAATGCATAAATATTATTTTTAAAAGTCAGGAAAAACTCACAGCCCTATTCATGAGCTGTATGATTGATATTCCTCGTGATTGGGGAAAACTTGCCCAGTAGATCCAGGACACTGGACGAATGAATGCGCTGGAAACATTTGCCTTAACTTGTCTAACATTTCTGGAATTAAAAATAGTCACTGCAAACATTGTGTATTTGAATAAAAACATTTCTGTGTAGTTCAGGTGCCTGAAGGGCCAGTATGCATGAAGGCAAGTCTGGCTCTTGCTTTTGCGCTGAATATCATGAATGCAACGCATCCCCGCCCCCCCCTTCGTTTGGTGCCCCTCCAGAAGGATGGCACCCTAGGCAATCGTTTAAATTGCCGAAGCCTTCAATCAACCCTGTATGCAGGTTATTGTTACCCTGGCTCAATTAGCCGTGTGTGCCACCGGTTCAGTCAAATAATTAGACCGCAGTAAAATATTGGATTTATCTGACAATTTTCAGCTGTCATTCATGAGCTTATCTGGTGGTGCAGCTGAAACAGCAGATCACATAAATAATTGGGCTAATTACAGAGTTCAGTTAAGAAGTTTGTTTTGTTGTATCTGACGGTTGTATCTGACAGTTGTTGTATCCTGGAAACAAATGCAAACCACCTTGTCTAAACCTGAGTAATGCTCTTGCATGAATACGGAGCTTTTCAACCAATCAGAGTATAAGAACATACGTAAGTGTATGTCTATGTTTATATGGCTGTGTGTACGACTGCTTATGAACTGCTTGATCGCTTCTATTTCAGGTGACATTGGAGGGCAGATGGGCCTGTTCATTGGCGCCAGCATTTTAACCATCCTGGAGCTGTTTGACTATCTGTATGAGGTGAGACGTGAGGAGTACCCAACATGCACCGGGGCAGTGTTCACCTCAGAATTTATGGCTCTGATCATGCTCCATTCGTGCACTATGTTGTCAAATAGAGCACTTAAAATGATACGGTCACCATTAGTGTAGCGCAGACATGAATACGTATCAGCCTATTCCCCCCCCCGTGGCTCTCCACAGTGAGGAAAATATGTGCAAAGCTCTGGTCTTGCACCATCTGCCATAGGGCAGCGAGTAGCAATTATCCTAATTAACACTTCAATCTTTTAATTGAAAAATGATCATGCAAAGATTGAACATGTGTTCCGATGTGCAGAAGCTCTCTGCTCCCCGGGAGTTTAAAACAAACATATAGGAGATAAGGTGATAATCTGTAAAAAAAATAATAATAATGTCTTGTAATGCCTTGTAAGGTGCATTATGTCATGGCTTCTGTGTGAACCGGAACATGTACTGATGACTGTACTCCTGAAAAGCCCTGCTCCAGGGCCTCCATTCGGTGGGCAGTCATCAATTCCGCCATTGTTAATGCGTAACTAACGCATTTGCACGCGCCGGATGATCGTTTTTTATTCTCTATCCCTCTCAGAAAATTTCCGCCTGATAGATAAAAGACACGATCCAGGTGTTCCGTTTTTACGACGCCGTTCAATTTCCTTTTAATGCGTGGTTTTAAATACGCCCTCCGACTCGACTGGGCATGGCACTGTGCTCCATTAATCCAGAGGGAGCGGACGAGCGCCTCCTCTTTCACCTCTGCAGTCCGCCAGCCGAGCTGCGCAGTCGTCGCGTCGCACGAGTTCTCTTTATGGGAAGTAGTCGCCGGCAGACTGCAGAGGCCTGAGAAGCTTGAGGAGCGGTTTTAAAACTCTCTTGTGGGGACTCCGATCCATAATGCAGCATTACTGTTGCGACGAGTTAACCTGTTTGCTCCGACCCCCTAGTGGCGTAGACCCTGGGGCCTACATCACAAACATCCTACTGTACGACACCTGAAAGTGTGATATCATGGAAAACTGCATGTCGTCTTCATCGGCACAAGTTGGGCTATTATCAGGCAAAATATGAAGGAGTTCTCCAGCACACTGCAGAAACCTGATGAGCTGGAGCGGCGGTTTTAAAACTCCCTCGTTGGGGACTCACATCCCATGCAACATTACTGCTGCGGCCTGGTTTCTGGAAGATATCCGACCTGTTAAGTTTCAATGAAATTTGGGGTGTATCCGTCGTTTTCCGTGTCGACAGGTGTATTTACAGAAATTTCTGCACACTCCCGGGCCATGTCTGTGATTGGGGATTTCTGGACTCGGATATTTCTCAATTAATTCATGAACTGAAGTTTCATGGCGTGTCCTGAGAGGTGGACATGTCTGATAATTTATGCCAAGTGTGTGGAGAAGAACACAAGATTATGCACAAGATTATGTCCGTTTCCAACATTGACACATTCCACGCACGGCAGAAGATGTGTCCGTTTTATGGATTTGTACACTGTAGTGTTCCGTCCCGTAAATGCACCGTTTTGTTCAGTGAGATCCTTGAAAACATGCTCAAGTCTTTCTGTGAATTTCCTTCAAACGTGCTAACACACCATAGGGATGGGTCATTACCATTTGCTTTTGCTCAGAGATCCTCCATTTTCTACAAATGTTTTACTATGAGTGACCCCCAAATGGCTTCTTTCCCTGTATAATTTAATTATAATGTAACCTTTTTCAAAATGAATCATTTGCCTAATAGCACAGTAAATAAAAGGTGCTGGAATATAATGGGATATTACTAAATTATTTTTAAAAAACTGAAATTTAGTATATAACCTGTGAGTACAGAACATGTGGAAATGAAATATACTGCAATATGCTTTACAGAAAATGTAAGGGTAAACATAATTGACAGATATTTTTTGTTTAAATATATTGCAATATCTGAAACTGTCAATAATATGTTTAAGTTGTAATGTATTTTATTTCAGCATGTCTCATTTGCATAACGTATGGTCACGATGGTGTCATGAACAGAATGTTCTTTGATAAATTCTTCACGGTAATGCTGCAAATTAACTTGGATAATTAAACAGAGAGTACTTAAATGAGTTTGTAGGCTGCCTCTAGCCCTTTGAATTTTGTGTCAAAATGATTAATTAAATAATTAGGAAATGTAATACATTAATTTTGTGTTCTACTCAGTAGTGTAATTAAGTTTAAATTGTAAACATATCTGATATTTTCCTTGAAATGTAAACAGCAAATAATCACATGGAATCAGACATTTTCAGCTCTGATTTGGGCCACATTCATACGTGGTCTGAAATCCGATATAGGCTCTATCCAATGCCTGGCCAATGCGACTTGGTGTCTGACCAGTAAAATAAGATGCCTCTCAAGTACTTTTTTGTTCACGCCTCACGTGACGTGATGACAACTTACGTCATCATTTTACAACAGAAACAAGAAACATGCAGCTTGTCTAAACCAATCCGAGCCATGTGTGACATTATTGCGTGCACAAAAAAGTCCAGTCTGGACAGCATTAAGGGCCCATATTCATAAAACACTGGAGAGGAGGGGAGGAGTTTTGATCTAGGATCAGGTTTCACTTGCCCGTACATTAAAAATGTTTTCAAAACGCCTACTCTGAGATGCTTTATGAATACAAAGCCTTATACCAGGTGCAGAGTCCCCAAACACAGGGGAAGCCTACTGATTTCTTCTTCCTGTTATGCCTGATATAATAGCCCAGCCGCAATAACTCAGTGTGTGTGTGTGTGTGTGTGCGTGCGTGCGTGCGTGCGTGCGCGCGTGTGCATGCGTGCGTGTGTGTGTGTGGGAGAGAGAGTGAGAGACCACTCTGCTTCAGGCTCTGTGTGTGCATGTGCATGTGCGTGTGTGTGTGTGTGTGTGTGTGTAGACACATTAAGAATCACCATGGGTAAAAAATGAAAATTGTGTTAAATGTTTAAAGAGTAAATATAACCAATGCGTATATGTATGAAGGAGGTTGATTTGTGTAGGTCACCGGATTGTGCTCTCCAAATGTACAGTAGCCAAGCTGTTTTGCAAATAAAGAAATGAGAACGAACACAGTGTCTTGATCACTCAATGTTACCGTGAAATATCCTTATAAACTGTCCCAATCATCTCCACTATACAAAATATGACTTTACCGGGTATGGTAAACCAGTTGTGTAACATTATTTAACGAGCGTGTGCTCTGTTTGCAGGTGATCAAGTACAAACTGTGCCGCTGCTCCAAGAAGAAGAAGAATAAACGGAGCAGCAACAACGACCGCGGCACCGTCTTGAGCCTGGACGACGTGAAACGCCACGTCAGTAACTGCACTGTCAGAATACACCTGTACAAAACACAACTGTACGAAATACACCTGTACAGAACACACCTGTACGAAATACACCTGTACAGAATACACCTGTTTAAAATACACGCGTAAAGAACACACACGTACAGACTACAACTGTACAGAACACACCTGTACGAAATACACCTGTACAGAATACACCTGTTTAAAATACACCCGTAAAGAACACACACGTACAGACTACAACTGTACAGAACACACCTGTACGAAATACACCTGTACAGAATACACCTGTACAAAACACAACTGTTTAAAATACACCCGTAAAGAACACACACGTACAGACTACAACTGTACAGAACACACCTGTACGAAATACACCTGTACAGAATACACCTGTTTAAAATACACCAATAAAGAACACACACGTACAGACTACAACTGTACAGAACACACCTGTACAGCGTAAACCTGTACAGAACACACCTCTACAGAGTAAATCCGTACAGAACACACCTCTACAGAGTAAATCCGTACAGAACACACCTCTACAGAGTAAATCCGTACAGAACACACCTGTACAAAATACACCTGTACAGAACACACCGATACAAAATACACCCGTACAGAACACACCTTTACAAAACACACCTCTACAGATTACACCCTTACAGAACACACCCATACAGAGTAAACCTGTACAGAACACACCTGTACAAAATACACCCATATAGAACACACCTGTACAAAATACACCCGTATAGAACACACCTGTACATAATACATCAGTTAAGGCACTGTTCCAGTGTGTGGATGTGCCCCACGATCTGGTATCGGCTAAGGCACTGTTCCAGTGTGTGGGTGGGCCCCATGGTCTGGTATCAGTTAAGGCACTGTTCCAGTGTGTGGGTGGGCCCCACGATCTGGTATCGGCTAAGGCACTGTTCCAGTGTGTGGGTGGGCCCCATGGTCTGGTATCTGTTAAGGCACTGTTCCAATGTGTGGATGGGCCCCACGGTCTGGTATCTGTTAAGGCACTGTTCCAATGTGTGGATGGGCCCCATGGTCTGGTATCTGTTAAGGCACTGTTCCAGTGTGTGGACGGGCCCCACAGTCTGATATCGGCTAAGGCACTGTTCCAGTGTGTGGGTGGGCCCTACGATCTGGTATCAGCTAAGGCACTATTCCAGTGTGTGGATGGACCCCACGGTCTGGTATCTGTTAAAGCACTGTTCCAGTGTGTGGATGGGCCCCACGGTCTGGTATCTGTTAAGGCACTGTTCCAGTGTGTGGATGGGCCCCACAGTCTGGTATCGGCTAAGGCACTATTCCAGTGTGTGGATGGGCCCCACAGTCTGGTATCGGCTAAGGCACTGTTCCAGTGTGTGGATGGGCCCCACAGTCTGGTATCGGCTAAGGCACTGTTCCAGTGTGTGGATGGACCCCACAGTCTGGTATTAAATCAGGACCATGCCAGTAAGGATCACCATGTCTCGTCTCCCACCAGCGACCCCCACTGGCTAATTAGGCATTCACAGTGTGTTTGCTCAAGTTACACAAGAAGTGTCTTCCTCTGACTTATGTCTCAAAAATTGATAGTGGGGTTGTCTGCAAAGAGGAGAAAATTCAAATTGGGAGGGAAAAAACTGAATGAAAAATAGGAAAAAACCACATATGAAACATTAAAGAATAAGGCATGTATACAACTGTTAAAGAAATGTTATGTAAACGACAGGTTGCTTTGACAACATAAATGCATACTAGTTTGAGTTGGACAAAAGAGAAAGGGAATTAATAACATTGTGGTTAAGATGAATACAAATGTGTGCTTTTAGTAAGTGCTTTAGTGACTGTTAAATGTTGATAAATCATCCTTGGCAAGGCATGATGTCATCTTCACATCTGAAGTGTGAACATCAACCCAGTACATACAAAACCATACAGGCTTGGACACACCCACACACCACTCTCTGGTATAAGGTCAATGAGTCGTGTTTTGAGTAGGTCGCCCACCTAAAGCCTGTTGTTTCTTCACTGGTAGAATGTCAGGTCATGTTTTCCGAGTGATTTATTTTTCCACTTAAATTATGTCTTTCGAACAAGACAGACACGGAGATTGAGTGAGCGAGATTGGGAGATTGAGAGAGCGAGAGAGAGCGAGCAGTCACAGACGGCTGACCAGACCAGAGGGATTTTGAATTTGAACTTCTCAGAGGTATGGCCAAGTGTGAATGAGACCAACTCAGGCCATTTTGCCTGTAGGTCTCTGGGAAGTGAGCTGCACTCTCCAGTTTGACTTGCCTGCCAACCGTCTCTTTCTTTTAGCCCACTCCAACCTGTTGCTTTGTTGTTTTGAGCCCGTCTTAACTAACCGTCTCCGAAACATCCTTTTATCTCGTCTTTTTATTTATTTATTTTTTTACCTTTGGTTTGTGATAGATCAATACAGCGAAGCGTTTGAACAGGAATACAAAGTGATTGCAGTGTCCTCCCTAAAAACGAAATAAGAGTCCCTCAAGATAACGTCTGGGGACTGTTATGGAGATCGAGGGTCTGGCAGTCATTTAAAATGCAGTAGAATGCCAGATATGCGAAACGAAGTTACTTTCGGCGCAGAGGGACGGAGCGTACGCAGTTACGTCTTTTCAGCCTTCTTTTTCATCGTCAGGTACACGGATTATCTTTGTTATTATCGCTGATTCAGAAGAGTAAGCGTTGAACAGAAAGGTGTCCGCAAATGAACCCCTCAGGCTCCGTCGATCACTCTGAGTCAGGTACAGGGTAGCTTAAGGTGCGGGGAAAGAGTGTTTGATCGAAAGAATGATCGGAAGAAAACAGGATGAGGTCATAGGTCGCTGAGAAGCAGAGGTAGACTGAAGAGAGCGAGCAAGTTTCTCTCCGCTGGCAGTCTTGTAGTACTCGAGCTGTTATTTGCCGTCAGG
This sequence comes from Ilyophis sp. 1 JC-2022, assembly GCA_022702515.1. Taxonomy (NCBI): domain Eukaryota; kingdom Metazoa; phylum Chordata; class Actinopteri; order Anguilliformes; family Synaphobranchidae; genus Ilyophis; species Ilyophis sp. 1 JC-2022. The sequence continues at coordinate 12,492,317 of CM040396.1, read as the reverse complement.
AGGAATCCAAGCACACACAGTTGAGCTGGAATAACATTAGGCTCACCCTGGATCATGTAAGGAACAGCGTGTTCAAAAAAAATACACATCAAGTAACTCCCAAGCAACTTGTACAGCGATGTTATGCCTGCAGATAAACTGATATCTTTGTTTATTATTGTGATTATAAGAAAAATAAAAATAAATTGATCTGTTCTTATGCGCAGCCTCAAGAAACTTAATGTTGCTGTACAAGCTGATATGGAGTTACTTGAAGTGTATTTTCATGCTTTGGACCAGGGGTCCTCAATCTTATCCAGAAAGGGCCGGTGTGGGTGCAGGCTTTTGTTCCAACCAAGCAGTTACACACCTGATTCTACTAATCAATCACTAGAGATCTTTGCTAAGGACCTGATTTAGTAGAATCAGGTGTGTGTGTGTTTGGTGGGTGAAAAAAAACAAAACCACACACCCACACACCCTTTTTTGATAAGATTGAGGACCCCTGCCTTGCCAAACAATACCCCCCCCCAAACCCCCCAGCATAGCAAGTAGCTAGCCATTATAAACTTATGTAAGTATAAACTACCCTTCATAGTACATAAAACTGTGTGGGCCAGTCAAAAACAGTACATTAAAACTGAAATACAATTACTAAATTCAAGAAAGTTAAATATCTCTTTAAATTAAGAGATAGATAGATTGATGATTGATTGATTGATTGATTGATTGATTGATTGATTGATGATTGATTGATTGATGATTGATTGATTCACTTTCAAATGACTCCCATTCCCAAAGGGTTAATATCTCAGTTTCTCTGTTTTTGAAATGTTTTTCATATATAATTCGGATTGCTTGCCTCTTTGTGATTGGTTTGCACCGAGATGCACACCCCGGTCAGCGTATAAGCGAATCACGTACCTTGAAAAAGGGACTGAAAAAGGGAAAACATTATGACATAATATGACAGTTGGCAATAACCAAGGATAGCCAGTTTCAAAAATGGAAAAAACATATTATTTACAGGACAATCAAAGAACGCTATTCTATAGAAAGAAAACTATCAAACGAAACAGATTAAGACAAATAAAAGGGATGTTCTAATTGGACTTCCCTTCAATGCAATCCTGAGCAGGCCTTCCACATTTCACAATACCCTTTATTTGCCCAAATAAGGTCTGTTCCAGGAAGAGGGCTGTAACAAGCCCACCCCACCACCAAGAGACCCCCTCCCACTTTTACCTATCATTTCTCTAGATCCCTATCTATAAAGGCCACTCTGTACTCTAGACACTTACATGTATGTAGACATCTTTGATAAGTTGCAATACTCCTTCCGACCACATTCTTTATTTGCATCTAGTTTTCCCCCTCCTATAGTTTCACATACCCTTCAGTTCAGTCGATGTTATTCCTGGTCCACCACGTTTATCATATTATCCACAGTTATTTACATGCACATGCATATAACGCTTTCTTTCATCCCTATGACAAGATATATGTTGTATTTTTGCCAAATCCCTGTTCCCTCCTTCGCCTCATTCACTCTCTCATTTGTCCACTGCACAGGCTCCTTGTGAAAATATCCGCGCGCCATCTACGTATTCCGCAAACATGCTACCTCATCACCCCGGGCAGGGAAACTTCGAAGACTTCACCTGCTGAGCCAATCACAGAGGAGCATGGAGGCGGAGCCTTGTAGCCCGTGCTACCAAAGTCAGCAACTCCAACAAGGATTTTCCATAAGGAAATTTACGGTATTGGTACAGATTTTAATGAGTTTTTTCCAGTTTTTCTGAGGATTTTTTTAAATGGAGTATTTGCTTTTCCATTTCATGTGGAGAACAAAAACTGAATATCCACCACAAAAACAAACAAAATCAAAAGTCACGTAGAAATAATGACAAAAGTCAAATAGAGAAACCCAATTGGAAGTACGTGAGAGGACCCCAAACCTTTTCAAAGGAGGAACTTTTATCACGGATTTCATGCTACCGTCTCGGAAGAGATTAATTTCGAGGCCTGGCGAACACAGAGCATTTGGTCTCACAGAGCGCAAACAGAAAAGTTTTGTCATCGAACAGACGCTAGCGCGAGCGCGAGCGCTTTTGTTTCCAGCGCCTCTTGCCTTCACTGCGCCAACACTTAAGTTTTCCAGAACTTTCCGGTGCTCTCTGACAGTACAGTACAATATAGCATTGCATTCTCCACTGTTGATGTAGCTGTGTTCCTATCTGCTCACACCCTCCACTGGGGCCAAAGCAGATCTCGGTGTATTTCTTATGAGAAGGTATCTTCTCCTTGGGTTAAAACAGCTGCCAGGGTTAGAGAGAAACCCAAGTGGAATGGGTGCTGAGGGGAGAGTCGGGGGAGGGACTGGGTTAGGTGTAGAGACTTCCACCATTTTAGGGAGCAGAGGGTTTAGCTAGATGTGTGGTGAAAATCTTCAGGTCTTATCCTGTAAATGCATGCTCGTCCTCGTCGTCTTGTGCATGTGCGGCCATTTTCTTTTCTTTTTTTGTCTGTTATTTTAATTGCCATATTTGCCTCAATTACTGACTGGAGAGAAATGCCATTTTAATCATCCTTAATTTTTAATTTTGTTACATTTTTTGTCTCTCTTTTTGATTTATTTTTTTTGTTATTGTTGTTGTTGGCTTGTTTAAGAATGAGTGGTTGTGAATTAATCTATGAGTTCCTTACTGGGAGGGGGAGGGGTAATGAAGAGTGTGTTTCAATTGCCCTACCCCCTACAAATGAATTTGAATGTTCGCACCTAGAGAAGGGGACCTTTATGTAACTGTTATAGTCGCAAGCGTCATATCAAAGCACAACAATAACACCAATATGTAAAGGTGATGTAAAAATACTATGAAGACATATGATTATTATTCTGATTGCTATTACCATCATGGTTATAATTATCATGTGTCATTATTATTAGCGTTATTATTATTACTCGATATATGACGTTTATTTGTTTTTCTACTACAAGACCATACATATTGCCTGATCATCTAGTCTCCATAATTTCAAATACCAGGCTGTTCTATTTATCTAATGAGATTAAAAAATAATAAAATTATGAATAACCATTTTTGAAAATAGGACATGTTATTCCTCCTGTGTCTTCTGTCTCTTGTTTACAGTGTACCCGAGCATTTAATTAAATTGAATCTCACGACCGACAGCGGTTTATCTCCGTGCGTGTTCTCTCGCGGTAACGTTTCACCCAAGGATGTCTCCCGGCTGCTTCTTGATATGTGGATTTGTGGGTTTTTGAAAAAAAGGGATTGAGTGGAATTTTCCCGCTCCTCGTCACAGTCATTCAATCATGACCTCATCGGTAGCCTTCTTCCTGTCCCTCCAAATTCAGTGCTATTTTTAGACTGGTAATGAAATCTCAAATTAAAACTCCATTAAGGAGTGAGAGAGTGAGCCAGGGAGAGAAGAGAGAAGAAGAGAAATGGAAAGGGAGAGAGCGGGAGGGAGAGAGAGAGAGAGAGAGAATGTGAGTGGAAGATAGACTGAGAGAGCATGTGAGTGAGAGATAAACAGGGAGGGAGAGTATGTGATATACGGGAGAGAGAGAAAGTGAGAGAAAACAATTTATGACGTTTACTACTCGAAAACATTTTACTACATTTATCAGTGGGTCCTCCTGAACATAGCTGGGCGTGATCTTACAAGACAGGGCCGCCTTCCAGTCCCGCTGAAGGCCATTACATTAATGCACCAGGATGGATGTGAAATTTCTGTTTTATATTAATAACATCCTCTGCCACCACTCAGAAAGTCAAAAAAGCCATTATTCCTCTCACTGTCAACCATTAGATATCAACAGGCCAGCAGGTGTTACTTCAGCCATTTCATTTTCTGTGGAGTTTGGACGTGAAGCTAACCTCCCTCCTTCGCCTAACCTTGAATTGTTACCGAACGGACGTTCTGAAGATCATTTACCTTGACAACGATTTGGCTCGAGGGGTTTATGAGCAGCCCATGAGGACAAATTATATATTTACATTTATATATTTTTCATTCAGTGCGTAACGACCGTCTGGTTGACTCTCAGCAACCATTTTGTGTGACAAAATTTGTTTTTTAATGGGCAGTTATTGCACAATGAGTTCAAAAATTCATTAAAGCGGTATTATCATCTGTTAAGTGAATAGTTTTACGGTTTTGGAAAAACAACCGAACACCATGAAAATACCTGAGCTGCTCAGCACTATGGGATGTGTCGCCAGCGCTGCAAAAAAACAAATCTTAACAAGCATTTTAATGTTATATTTAGACTTTAGAATCTTATTTTTGTTACTTTGTTGCTAAATAGATTGCCAATGGGGTGAGAAAGTTTTACTCATTTCAAGATTTGAACGATAAGATAATTTCAAGCAACTTAAAACAAGCGAATATTTTCCACTTTATAAAAAAAAACACTTGTTAAGACGAACATTTTTTGCAGTGAGCGATGCAGGCTACAGCTTTATCCTGAAATAACATCAAAAGGATGATGGCCAGAAACATATAAAATGTACCCATTTATTGTCACTTTAGTGATGGTCAAAGTAGAGAGAACCTCAGTGACCTTAGCGCTGACCTTCAATAAATTGCCGTGTGGAATATTTAATCTTTGGGGCCTTTGTTTATGTTCACAGAACATTATCTTGGAGATTTTTTTGGCAGCCGTTCTGCCATCTGCGCAATTTCTTTTCCGCCCGGTGGCGCTGACAGCTGACCTACGCAGTCGTGTCAGGAGAGCAGACGTTATGTGCAGTCAGCGCAGACGCGCTGCAGGCCAGGCAGCCAATGACAGGCCAGAATGAAACCCACCCTTCCTGCAACATGCTACAGCCCGTTATGTGTGACTCCCTATCTCAGTGAACTTCCTGTTGAAATAAAAGCTAAATATATATATATATTTTTTTTTTTATGTAAAATTGACACAGTCCAGATCCAATCGACGTGCCACTTTAACAATCCATTTGGCAGCCCTTTGACCCTTTTCCTGATTTCATAATCAATTAGCCCTGATTAATTGCTCTTCTGCTATCATATTTTCATAAATGTCTATTTTCACTGAAAATGCATCTCTTTAATCCCATTTTCCGATAAGCAGGCCGAGGATTACTTTAAAACACCATGCCCATTTTTATCTTTAATCTGGACATGAATTATCTTCGTTCACTGTACTTATTATATTATAGTATAGTGCAACCTATCTGGAAACTGTCATCTCCTGCTGCACAATAGCAGTATGAGGGCTCTGATCCAGAGGTACTACACAAACATCACTGTGTGAATGAGCCAACCTGACTCAACTGAAGCTTCTAGCAAAATCCGAAGCATACACATGGGGGCAACAGTGTGAAGTGCTTACACAAGCACTGGACCATGAGGGGTTGCAAGAATTAAATGATGCAAATATTAAAAGATGGTTAATCAAATTTTTGTTTTTGTGGATTCCTCTCGATTTTCACTGCTACCTAGGAGGGTTTGTGGCCGGCGATAGTAGCAAAAATAAATAAGTATGTAAATAAATTTAAAAAATAACCCTCAGTGAGCTCTGTATGCATTTTATGTACCATATTCATCTGGAAAAATGTCCTACCCTGCAGGTAACATTGAGTGTTGATCGTCATGCAGATTGGACTATTACACTACAAGACATCCAAGCGTGTAGCCTATATTACCAGATAATGTCACAGCGAAGCACTTCTCAACTGATACCCACTCCGTCTTGAGACCTCTAAAGACATACATGGGCTTATAACGACGTGCACGTGGGGAATGCGCTATTCATTACCAGCGCACAAGCCCGGGTGGGGTGGGGAGGGGGGTGACTGTCCTCGCACCACTCTTCATTTTTTCTGGAGAACGTGTCAGATGAGTCACATTTTGTCTCTCCCCGGCGAAAATGTATTCCGTCTGATCTTGCGGCGCAATTAGCAAGCCCAGCAGTTTGTCACAGATAAGACTTCCCTGCCTCTCCTCCGGGTTTGACTTTGCGTCGCGCTCGTTAAGGCGATTAATAATTACCGTGGAAACAAGTCCTCCCGAGCAAAGCAAGAAAGGCTACGCTCGCTTCATTACATTTTTACGGTTTGTGCATTCGATCCTCTTGGAAAAAAAATAAAGAACGAAAAAACACGAGCATCTGTTCACGCCGCACAGATTGGCTGTCAACAGTTCCTCGTCTGTCTCATTAATAATAATTTTATACACGGAGCGTTGCGCCTCGAATGATAAGCAGAGGATGATCGTAGTGAAAGAGCTTCGGGTGGTGATGATGATAGACCGAGTTTCCGGAATGCGCTTTAGGTTTGCTGAAAGCCTTACAGACTGAACTGACCACTTTATTAGGGACACCTATCTAGTACTGGGTAAGAGTGGCGGCATGGATTCAACAAAGTGTTGGAAATATTCCTTAGGGATTTTTGGTCCGTGCTGACTTTGATAGCATGACGCAGTTCCTACATATTTTACGGTCACACACTCATGTTCCACCTCATCCCAAAGGTGCTCTATTGGATGGGGTCTGTGTAGGCCATTGGAGTAAACTGTCATGTTTGTGGAACCAGGCTCAAATGATGCGTGGCACATGGCGTCATTGCACATTATCCTGCTGGAAGTATCCGGAAAAGGGTAGACTGTGGCCACACAGGGATGTACGTGCTCAGCAACAATGCTTAGGTATGCCGTGGCATTTACACGATGCTCCCGTAGGTATCAAGGGGTCTATTGTGTGCCAGGAAAACATGTGCCACACTATGACACCACCAGCAGCAGCCTGCACTGTCCACACAAGGCAGGATGGATTCATACTGTATATGACCAATACTGATTCTACCATCTGCACATTGCAGCATCGTCCAGTTTTGGTGATCACATGTCCACACGTAGCCCCGTATTCCTGCTCTTCGCTGACGAGAGTGGAACCCGGCGTGGTCTTCTGCTGCCGTAGCCGATCCGCCTCAAGGTTCGACACGTGCGCGCAGAGATAGCCCGCCTGTGCGCCGCTGCTGGAAACAGCCGTTATTCGAGCATTTCTTCGCTCATTAACTCGGGTGTTTTCACCCACAGAACTGCCGCTCACTGTATGTTTTTTTGTTTATCGCACCATTCTCTGTAAACTCTATGCGTGAAAATCCCGGGAGGACAGCTGTTTCTGAGGTGCTGGAACCACCACGTCTGGCACCAGGAATCATACCACCGCGCAAAGTCGCTTTAATCACGGACAGATCACCTAATGTTCGGTCGAACGACAGCTAAACCTCTTCACCATGTCTCTATGCTTTATATATTCACTGTTTAGTGGAGCAGGCTATTTGCGTATCACAGTTACAATAGCCCAGTGCAGTATGACGGTTTATAAGAGATCCAACAAGGCTACTTTGAGTCTCTCCATTAAACATAAGGACCAGGCTCTCCATGATCAGACCCTGCGGCTCTCCAGGACCAGGGCTGGGGACCCCAGCAGACCCTGTGGCTCTCCAGGACCAGGGCTGAGAACCCCAGCAGACCCTGTGGCTCTCCAGCACCAGGGTTGGGGACCCCAGCAGACCCTGTGGCTCTCCAGGACCAGGGTTGGGGACCCCAGCAGACCCTGCGGCTCTCCAGGACCAGGGTTAGGGACCCCAGCAGAACCTGCGGCTCTCCAGAACCAGGGCTGAGAACCACTGCAGACCCTGTGGGGTCGTTTGAGGACATTTATTGGACAGTGCACAGGCTGAAATCTTCCTCAGAAAAAGAACCACAGGATGCTTTTCGCTCACAAAGATCAGCGAGCTGAGAGAAGCATTAGCAATCAGACATGAACTTTACTGTTCACTACATCCCTCATAGAATTCATCAAGGCAAACTTCAGAGGACACCAGGGGCCCTGTGGAAATCTGCATTCATATTTCAGGAGAGCACTGAAATGTTATAATATAATTTTATGTGCAGTTTTCAACAAAGCAAATTTGCTCTCCCTACGTCAAAGGTTTGGCAGCGGTGGGTGATGTGCTGTCCTACTGGGCTTCTCCATTACATTACATTACATTATAAGCAGGCACACTTATCCATAGTGACATACAGAAGCGGAAATATCAGTGTTAGCCTCAGGAATATAAAAATGTGCTATCGCTAAGGAAGAACAGAAGGCCCATTTATAATCAATGTGTACTGTTAACCTCTTCAAAGGCAGGGTTTTGTCACCTACAGCTGTGGAAAAAGTGATATTTGGTTGACACTCATATACGCCTGACAGGCTGAATCTAGGAGAAAGCTCACAAGACTGTCCTATGCACACTCATTTTAGTCAAATATACAGGTTTCAAGTTGTCAGTTACTAAAATGCTCTTTATAAGCGTCATTCTTGTAAACAAAGCATAGAGCTGTCCATCAGAGGACCTGAGTCACCTGGCACCCTTAAAAGTGTTGGCCTGCTTTCTCCTATACAGAGTGTTTGTGTTTAATGAACACCCCACCATTTTACATGAGTTCTGCTTGAACCCCGTATAAGGGGTCATGGGGTTTAGTTTGGGTTTTCCTTTTTTTCTCATCCCTCTGAAAGATTGTTCTATGTGACCTAACCTGTTTATAAATTGTGCCATACAAAAATAGTTGTTGATCAATTTAGTTATTGATTGATTGAAAATAAAATAGGTACATTAAAAAATACATTTTTAAGTAGCAGAAACACAAGGTCCTGTGTGTTGGTCTGTTTTCACCAGGCAAGGCAAGGAAACTGGAGCTGTACTTTACTGACACCTGTAGCCACTCCATGGGAATGTTTCCCGCTGCTGTGGAACCAGCAATGGCATGTAATCAGATGTGCCAACCAAAAACAGCAATGGGCCCAGCCCAAGATTGTTCTAGAGAGCAGCCCCCCCCCCCCCACACCCCACACACACACACACACACACACACACACACAGTGTCCAAAACGAAAACACATTAACAGTACCCACAATGCTCTTTGAATGATGAGGCGTGTCATCTCTGCGCTGTCCTCCTACCTAGCAGAGAAAATAAAGTGCACCTTCCGGAAATTAATGACCAACTTCTCTGAGAAAACTAATCAGGATGATATAGAGGCGATTAAAGATAGACATAGTTAAAATACGATAGGTGGACAATCATTAAAAAACCGCAGCCAGGTGGACGACAAAAGTTCAAAATGAGAGAGCGAAGTCAAAGGACATAAAAAATAATGCTTTTAAAAAAGGTAAATAAAGATAATTGTGTTTTGAAAATGTTTGCCATTGCCCTACATGACAACAGAGCTTTGGGGGTTAAGTTTATCCTTTCTGCTTTAGTGGTGACAGCTTTTGCTATTTGAGTTGGTCACACACTAAAATATAAATTTTATAAATTGTTAAAGATGGAATTGTGTTTTGGTTTTTTTGGGTTTATTTTTGTTGTTGTTGTAAATGGGCCGCTGGCCATTGCTTTGAGAGTGCGCCTTCAATCACAAGCAGCCGACGATGCCCCAAATTCTGAAAGCAATCCAAATGCAAGAGGGACGGCTAACTGGATGCAAATTAGTAGTTATAACCCAGAGACTGTCAACTAAACTAAACAAGGCGTCATTCAAAAGCCAAAGAAACCATCCGCAGAGCACAGACTGGAATGTTGCCGTAATCAAGTTTCATCAGAGGGTGGTAATTGTTTACTTTCACGAAAGCCCTAAGGGAACTCGGCAGAAAAAATGTGAACGTATTTTCAGGGGAATGTTTTTTAAACGGGGAAATCAAAGAGGACGTTGATGAAACCTGAGAGTCAAACGCTAATGCTAGTGCAATTTGCTATAGCGAACGCTACAGTTTAACAGAAACCTGCTGAATGGAGATGTGCATCGTGTCATTATAGGGGGGGGACGTCCATGCCACTGACTCCAGGCCTCACTGCTACACAAACACTTGAATATCCACTCATTTGTGATGCATGGATGCACAGAGAGACGGAAAGAGAGAGGAAAGAGCGAGAGAGAAAAGGAAAACGCCATTGATTTTTAGAAGTGCTACCCTCCTGCTAATGGATAGACTGTTTAATGATAGTGAAAGTCTTTAAAGCTGTGTGCTGATTAATGCCGCGCTATTACACAGTGTTGAGTTATAGGTCGGTGCTCTGGTCAGCCTGCGAAAGCTGTGCAGTCCGTGTTAATCAGTCTCTGCCTTAGAGTGCCGCTCTGGCAAGGAAAACCGCATCAAACTGTCTGGCTGCGAGAACAAGGACTCTCACCCCGAGTATATGTTATGTGCCACCGATTCTCTCTGTAATTTAATCCAGTTAGCCGCTAATGCTAATAATCGTCATGACAACCGTTCACCGCCACAGAAGGCCGTTAAAATGTGGGCAAGGAAAGGAGAGGAGGGAAGGAAAGGGTAAACAGCGACGGTGATAATATTTCTTAAAATATAAATTCCTGCTAATTATAATATTCACCTTGGTTGCCATGAGAATGCTCGCATTTAATATTCATGCGCGGACGTATTGGGTAAGATTTTGGCTTTCTGGCTGGTCGTTAACCTTCATCGTTTGCCCTGTTTAAAATGTATCCCCCCTCTTGAGCCATTAAATGACATCTACTGGAGGAGAAGAGAGCTGATCTGACTGTTTATCAACAAACAGCCCCCACCAAACCCCTCCCTACTTCCACCATGACTTCATCACAATTAATTAGAGGGAGCGGAGATGACAGGCCTTTTTCCGTTTTCTGTTCTTCTGTAGCTCCTGCCAAGAAAAACCTTTCTATCTTGAAGTCTTTAATGATAATTGATTGCTGGACGATCGGCCAGTCTCTCCGATGAGTGGGGCGGTGAGCAGCGGCGCATATGAAACAACCCAACTGGCAAACGCTTCGGCCTTGACATTGTCACGCCATGGTTAGTGTGCCCAAAGAAACTAATGCTATGACGGGGCGATGGGGCTAATTACCTATTAAAAAGCTAATTATCTTTTTAAAAGTGCTTCCCTGTGCTCTTGTGCTTCAAGCCCCACACAAAGCTTTTATAGACAAAATCTCCAGGTCACACCGTGAAAGATGTTATTGGCTACTTTGCCATGTAATGAAAGAGATATTGATACTGTGTTGTTAGTCTTTAATATTTTTGGTTGTAAATTGTGTTATTTTGTAAATAATTTTAATTGGTGGTACAACCATTTTAAGACTTAACTGTGGCTATTGGTGCCAAGGATGGGCAACATACACTGAAGTGCAAAATCAATCACTAAAGCTTTTCAAATAAAATGCAAATATGACTTCAAAATGAATGGCTATAATCTACAAGCAAAATGGCAGCCGTGGGGGGGGGGGGGGGTGCTCTGCACATGACACAGAGGTATATTCTCTCCTCCCCCCTCGCTCAGAGAGATTGGTCTCGCATCTCAGCTTGCCTATACAAGACATTTGAAGCTGGATGATAAATCATCGCCTAAAGCTCAAATTCGCAAGAAAAAACGGATTCTCTATTTCCCAGCCAAGTCCTCCTCCCTGCTTGACCTTTCCATCACTCTGTATGTTACCACATAGTTTCACCCTCTTCAACGGCTAGGAATCTCAGTGGTACCGGACAACACACTGTCCCTCTCCGAGCACATGACTACAGTTTGTTGGTCTAACTTTTTTCACCGCCTACTCAACCCAGCTCTTTGTCCAGACGCGGGTCATCTCCCACCTGTAAAACTGCAACTCCCTCCTCGCTGGTCTCCCTGCCTCCAGCATCAGACCTCTTCTCATCCAGAGAGCTGCTGCCCGTCCGATCTACAGCATCCCCAGGCTCAGACATAACACTCCTATAACACTCTTATCTTCCTCCACCTGCACAGCTCCGCTATATCCTCAAAAGATCATCAGACCCTACACACCTATACCAGACCCTACACACCTATACCAGACCTCATCGTTCTACCTCTAAGCAGTTACCCACCCCACCCTCGGGCCTGCGCTTTCAGGTCTCCTGTCTGTGCCGGCCCCCCAGTGGTGGAATGAGCTTCCCGCTGCAGTAAAAACAGCAGAAACCCTGCTTATCTTCCAACACAGACTGAAAGCTTACCTCTTCAGATTGTACCAAAGCTTCTCTGGCACCCTTTAGTTTAGATACTTTCTTTCTTTGGATTTTCTATTCCCTTTGGCATATTGTTACAGGCGTCATTTTGTGAAGGTTATCTGTCTAGTGGTACTTTCTTTTGTTGGTTTGTTACAACACAAATAGTTTTTTTTGTTATGATTAACATTACACCTTTTGATTGTCAATGTGCCTTTTTGGTGATGTTGCATTGCTGTATTCCTGAGACTAACGCTGAGGTTCTCCACTTGTCAGTCTGGAAAAAGAACATCTGCTAAGCTTGCAATATAATTCTGACATGATGTATAACCTATAGAAAAAAAAATTAAGCAATATGGAATACATAAATACACATACATATTTAAATACTGTCTCTGACTGGGGCACGTGGCCTTGTGGTCACCCAGGACCTATCCACTGTCTTATAACTACAGGATTATGATCAGACTTACGGGGCAGCTTTAACCCTTGTGTTCCGTTTACTTATTAGCACATGTGAAACTGGGTTAAATATACCCAGGACATTATTGGGATTTTAAAGCAATATAGAAAGAAAATTTAGGTAAAACATTATCATATATATTATCTTTATCTCAATTACAAGCAATATAAACAATATACTGTACATGGTTAATGGTTGCCATTTCCCTCAACTAGATCCGATTTAACAATGAAAGTGTCATTTGTGATAAAAATGTGATTTATGTTTTTTTAAATCTTTAAAAAAAGGCTTTCATGCCATACATTATTGATATTTATTGTTTTGAACTGACATTCTCATTTATTTTTCATCTTTATCATATTATATTCAAAGAAATCATCTAGCAGAAAGACATAAAGCAAATACAGATGACGAACAACAAATATAAACACAAAACAAGAACCAAACTGGTTTACTCACTCATTATAAACACACATCTCAAAGGTGTCATTCCTCTTTTACTTAAGGTTTTAAATGGGTCAATTTGACCCAAACCGAACACGGTGGTTAAGGACAAGGTGTCATTCCTCTTTTATTTAAGGTTTAAAATGGGTCAATTTGACCCAAACCGAACACGATGGTTAAGGACAAGGTGTCATTCCTCTTTTACTTAAGGTTTAAAATGGGTCAATTTGACCCAAACCAAACACAATGGTTAAGGACAAGGTGCCATTCCTCTTTTACTTAAGGTTTAAAATGGGTCAATTTGACCCAAACCGAACACGATGGTTAAGGACAAGGTGTCATTCCTCTTTTACTTAAGGTTTAAAATGGGTCAATTTTACCCAAATCGAACACGATTGTTAAGGACAAGGTGTCATTCCTCTTTTACTTAAGGTTTAAAATGGGTCAATTTGACCCAAACCGAACACAATGGTTCAGGACAAGGTGTCATTCCTCTTTTACTTAAGGTTTAAAATGGGTCAATTTGACCCAAACCGAACACAATGGTTAAGGACAAGGTGTCATTCCTCTTTTACTTAAGGTTTAAAATGAGTCAATTTGACCCAAACCGAACACAATGGTTAAGGACAAGGTGTCATTGACACCCCTGTCTGCCGAGATGAAGAAAACATTACCCTGCTTTGGCGCTGAACAGGCTCTTTGGCACTATAGGTATGCAAATTAATTTACTTGGCAGTTATCCCTTATCCTAAGCACGTTACATCAATAACACCAATGATTTTTAATTTCAGGATACATTACCGAAATGAATCAACTTCTCAAAAGTGTGACTGTCAGTTGTCTTAAATTAATCATAGTCAGGCACGGTCGCACATTTAGCCATTTATCACAGTAAAAATAACCTTTGGAGCCACATGCAAGACTGCTCACACGGCTCTTCTGTTTCTTCCTCTTCTTCTTTGTTTTTATAGGCGGTTTGAAAATCAAAAGCTTTTTTACCGCCACATACTAGGCTGGAGTGTGGTCCTAACCTTCTTCCCAAAAATAATAATAATAATGATTTAAAAAAATTAACTCACAACCAGTCTTAACAATGTCCTCATATACTAATACATGCCTGTAACCCAATAATCCTGTATATGCGTTTCATTAAGTCCCCTTCGTTAGGACCTATGTCCTACCGATCAGTCCTGTCTCTTTGAGGAACTGGAAAATGTGTTTATAAACCTGGTTCTCTGAAGGATTACTTTACAGTGAACCTAAATAATCTTCTGTAGCATCCTCATATTTCAGGTTTCACATTATCTCTCTCTCTCCCTGCAGTGCATTAAAACACGAGACACTGATTCCCATTCCTGGCAGTCGTGACATTTCCCTGTTGGGTGTTTATCTATTACCGCGGTCTTGCGTACCCCAATCTCCGCCTTGACATTATGGACTCCTCCCTTCTATCCCGACCAGTAGACCTCACTTTCCCCGCCATTCTCTGTATTGCTTATAGATGCCGCGCCTTGCTCTCTCCATCCCACTCCTTCTGCCACCTTCTCTTATCTCTGTTTTAATAAGACCTTTTGTGTCATCCCTACTCAGAGGTGTACTTCCATATCTGGCACTGCTCTCCCCAGAGCTATCTTTGCCAAGCGATCAGTCTCTTCATTCCCCTCAATCCCTGCATGGGCCGGCACCCATAAAAATCTCACCGGCATCCCTCCCTACTCGGCATATCTTTTGTAGTAGATAATATACCGCATCCTGTCTGCTGTAAGAATTGAAGGACCTTAATGACATCAGTGCTGGGCTTGGGTCTGAGCATATTACTGCTCTATCTGGCCTCACTTTCCTTTGCCCATTCGAAAGCCAATCGCTGCGCTATGATCAGTCACCCTCCTGCTCACTGCCACCTTGAATGTAGGCACACTAAATGTGGCACTCGTGCACCCTGAGCGGGGCTCTGTGGAGCCATCTGCATAAATGGGAAGGAAATCGTAATGCGCTACTTTCTCAACATGACCAGGCCTCACCTACATAGGCCTACACCTTATCCAGGATCCTCAGATTCACTACTGGTTGTGATAATAACCACAGTGGGGCCTCAAACTATTGATTCACTGTTGATATACTGAAGAACTAAAGTTCAGGCAGGACACGAGAGTCAAGCCCGACTCGACTGAATCAGCTGATGAGTTTCTGGTCTTAGAGGCAGTTCACCCAAAAATGAAATTAAGGTATGTTTTTATTTACCCGGACTGCTATCTATCCATCCAGATTTCGCTGAGATGTCGCTAGTTTTGTAGGTAACCGCTGCAGCTCACTTTTATTTCACCCTAATACAACAGACCTCAACGGGTCCAATGTGTGTGCCACACAAAGCGCCAAAAACTTATGTAAAAAAAAAAAATGAACAGCAACATCTCTTTCCAAATATAATGACATGGTTACTCACAAACATCCACAGACCTTTTTGTGCACATTTGGTTTTGAAAACTACTTTCTACCGAAGGGTATGTCGGTCACAAAAACAGCAAAATTATTTAAGATGGCAAGAGGAACACTGTCAAAAATAATGACAACATCCGCCCAACACCAAAAATCTGCAACAAAAAAAAAAAACTGTGGCCGCAAGTCAAAGCTCTCTGACAGACAGACAGACACTTGGTAGGATAGTTACTAATAACCACAGAACTACAGCTCTAAAGATCACCACAGAATTGAATCGATCCATATCTGAACCAGTCTCAACAAAAACAGTATGTCGTGAGTTTCACTAAGCTGGTATTTATGGCAGGGCCGCCATTCGGAAACCATTTGCAGTTTAATTGACTAAAAAATGAATTGACTGTAGCACCCAGGTGGGTGCTACACATTGGTGGTGGTTGAGGCGAGTTTCCCCTCATCATTGTAAGCGCTTTGAGTATCGAGAAAGGCGCTATATAAACGCAAGGTATTATTATCATTATTATTTGTATCCAAGGCTAATGCACAAAAAAGCAAAACATGGTGTAAGGAAAACAAAACCTGGACCCCTGAGCAATGGAGAAAAGTGATATAGTCTGATGAGTCATCTTTTACTCCTTTGTTTTAATACATCTGGACAGGTTTATGTTTGGAAAAAGCCTAAGGAGGCATTCAATCCACAATGTCTGTTGCCAACTGTTAAGTATGGTGGTGGTTTTGTAATGGTATGGGCAGCCATTTCATGGGACTCATTGGGTCCAATCAATCTACATTTGCCCATCAATCTACACTCAATAACCCAAAGTGAAAACATGTTTTTAGACATTTTTGCAAATGTATTAAAATAAAAAACTGAAATCTCATGTGCATAAGTATATGTATTTATTTATGTTTAATGACGGGAGTAATATAACGACATAAAGTGGTTATGTAAATTGTTACTTGATACTTAAATGGATAGTTATTGTTGCCCCGCGAAACGGTGCAGTAGCCTACAGAAGTACCCACAAACCCAGTAGTGAAATCTCACTGATTATCGCGATATTTCCCTTAGTCTGCTCACTGGTGACCCCGCGCCTTCTTTCCCAGTACGGAGAAGATGGCGGCCCGCGGAAGCTTTCAGACAGCACCAACTGGCGTTGTTGGTGGTAGTATGGGTCCTGGGCCCCCGTTGACTGGTGGGGCACCAGGAATGGGACCTGGAACCCCTGCCGGCCGGATGGGACCGTCTTCGGGCGCACAGAATCATCTTTACCGTTCCCCAATGCCTGGGCCCGGATACCCGGTAGGACATCGCAGGGAGGAACAAAGAGAAGGGGGAATGAAGGGGGTCGGGGTTAATGCGATGCCGGGAGACAAATAACGTTGTGAAGCTAGGTAGCTAACCTTAGCATTCACTAATTGATTATTATGACCACTGCGAAACATAAGGCTTGGGAAAGCCCTTGTTTGCTTTCGCGTAATAGGTTAACGTTAGTTGGCTAGCCATGCCATCGAATTAAATTGGTCACAAGTGGGTCTAGTCTAACGTTAGGCAATATAATGTTTGCTGGCACTAGATTAGCTCGCTAACCTAACGCAACGGTTAGCAACATAATGTTAGCTTAGTTTACCCAAATCGACGGTTAAATTAGGTTAATAACTTACCGAGTGTTAGCTAACGTTACGTAACGTTATAGCAAGGCTAGCTAATACATTGTCGTTGACCCGAATAAGATTACATCATTTCAGCGCTGGTGCTACCCAAGTTATTCAATTTGCCAGCTAATTACTTGATTATCGTTAGCTAGCATAGCCAACTTTGGCCTTGGATGCATAGCTAGTTCCTAGCACTGTTAACGTAGCCGGTAGCTAACGTTAGTTGCTTTTTAAAACGAGTATAATAAGCTACGCGCATGTCTTCATTGAATGCCTCGGTCAAACCTGTAACGGTTAGCCTTTAGTCCCGCCTGGACATCTATGTAGCTAGCCTAGCTACATCTACCCAACTGGTAGCACGAACAGCTGAACCTTATTTGGTAGCTAGGATAGCTAACGTAACGTTCGTCGGCAAATTAACGTTAATATAGGCTAAGCTGCATCTAGCTTGTAAAACTTATTTCGTTGCACGTGATACTTGCTCATGCGGCTTCTAACTAAAAAGTATTTTGTGTAATCATCTACAACATAAACGTGTGTGTAACTAACTTGGTGCTAGCTGGTTAGGCAGTTCGCTATCTAACGTTAGCTGGCTTAAGTTTGCATTCAAATGTAATGGTAACAATGGCAACAATTTGGTGTTTTAACATGAGTTAGGCAACTAATGCTGTAACTTATACTTATCAAGCCGTTCACAGCACCACCAGCAGTCACCCTCCCCAAATAAGAGTTTCCAATGCTTTCTTCCAGTTCTAGCATGTGCGTTAACCTAAAGGATGGAACAGCCGCTTCGGTTTTTGTGGTCTAGTGTAAGACTGTGTGCTTTTAAAACTGACATTAAAGACGGGTTGGGGAATTCTGGTCGGATAGCCGGGTGTGCACGTTTTTTTGCCCGAGGTAAGATATGTATGAAATAAACTGCTTTAGTCATTGCTTTAAGAAACGAAATCGAGCAGATTCTGTGGCTCTCCAGGAAACATGCATTACACACACACACACACACACACACACACACACACACACACACACACACACACACACAATGATTGCTCGGTAATGAAAAATGTATTCGTCAAAGCCGTGAATGAACAAGGGGCCCGTTTCCCAAAAGCATGAGTTCAAAGCATCAAAATAATCAAAAAGCATGATTCAAAGAATCATCTTTGAGTGTTTTGTTTGTGCTTTCACGATTTCCTGATTAAAATTTACTGACATACACACAAAAAAGAGAATAAAAATAGAGGGAGAAAGACAAAATACAAATGACGATAAACAACCAACAATGAAAGTAATTAAAAACAAAATCGCTTAAGATGATCTTTACTCCTTTTGGGAGTAACGGGGCCCAGATCGTTTTTTTTTTTTAATTCTGAATTGGAATGACGGCGGCGAATGTATGAGAAAGCGCATGTAAGGCAGTTTCCAAAAGCGTGCTGCGTCCCTAAACTTCCGCCCCCTCAAAACCTTGGGCTCTTTGTTACTCTGCATCTGAAAAGATGTTCTGTTCTTTCTACGGTTACATCCTTGGCGGCATAAACACAAAGCGCCCTACAATGGCGGAGTTAGTCAGCTGTGGAACCTGTACACTTTACACAACCGACAATCTCAGTGAAGATCCAAGGTTAAATAATTAAATGCGACAAGCAATAATAGAAGGTGGACAGGAGTGGTTGGCATAGCTGAATTATCCTCTTTATTGCCGTTCCTTTTCATTCACTTGCCGAGGTCGAGGTCAGATGGTTTTGTCGTTCATTGTTGCCCAGGGAGCGCTCTTCGGGCTGTAAACCAGCTGCAAATTAATTTGCATCAAGGCCTGAGAATGAAAATAAGCACCACTCTGTCATCTGCTTTTTTCGAATATCTTTCACTCGCTTTTTAAGACATTTTCATGTGTCAGCAACAGATTGATCCGAACCCTGTAAAACCAGGCGGTATAGTGGTTCCACCCCTACGCTCCGACTCATTTCTCAAAATGATCAATCAGTCGAAACGCAGCAGGACTTATTTGAGGCTAATTCATTTGTACATTTGGGGCGAGTTGAGCCTGTTCTTCTTCGGCTCGGTCGGTGTTTCAGGAATGGCTGGGGAATAATAGGGGTGAACGTTTTCAGTTTGTTCATGTTTTTTATCTGTGTGGCTTGGCAGAGATGGCCAGCAGAGTTTGAAATGGTCAGTGTCAAAACTACATTGGAGATGTTCTCCTCCGTCCTGGCTTCAGGGGTCGTTTTCTCTGACACTCAGTCAAGAACAGTTTGACAGCTGACAAGGTTTATTGGGGGGGGGGGGGTTTGCCTAAGAGCAAAGAATATTGAACAAATGTCTCAGAGAAAGTTTATGGAGCCATCTGGTGCGGTGGGCCCGTTCGCTCACTGCCATTAAAAGGTTCTGACTTCTGCTGCCGGTGAGTCATTCCACTGTGATAATCTGCGCAGTGAAGACCACGTTCTTCCCAGGGGTTCTTCCTAAAAGCCCTGTGTCTTCCTCCCCACTGTTTATGATTAATCAGGAAATGGTGAATTTATGTATTTATTTAACACAGACCCTAAATGTATTTTGCTGTTCTTCGGAATATTCTCTCCTGTTATCACCTGTAAAACAGCCCTGTATTCGGGGTCTGGTAATCAGTGTCTTCTGCTTAATAGAGGTTCCCACTCGTCCTGGAAAACCTGGTAATTCAGAGACTTGTTTTCCAGTCATGGAAAACCTGGAAAATTCAATAAAATTACCAAATATCCTGGGAAAAAAAGTGTTGTCCTGGAAATTTTTTATTGTATTTTAGCACTTCGCTCAGATCACCTATGTAAACCTAGGTGTGTATTTCGTTTGAAACTGGCAGAAACATAGGCCCACGCTCTCTTTGTTTTTGAGGAATAAAACTGGGGTTAAATGTGTCGATACGAGGCTTACCGGTAAATTATATGACCGTTTGTGAGCAGGTGCTGTCCTGGATTGTCAAGAAAAACTCCTGGGAAAAGTTCTGGAAAATGATTTCTCAAAAAGAGTGGGAACCCTGAGAGAGAATCAATGAATTATTGAGGGGGAACCTGAAGACTATCCTGGGGGTGGGAAAGGATTTATGTGCAGAGGCAGCAGAGACAGGGGAGGAGAGCGCTGCTGTGTGTGTGTGTGTGTGCGTGTGTGTGTGAATACAACGATTCATGTAAAAAAAAAAATTTAAAAGATCATTCATCGCCCATGGTTTGGTTCCGTTCGCTTGTTCCAAAAATCCTCTTGTCTAGTGTCTAGCTATGTTTTCAAAATGGGCACTCAGCTTTTTAGCTTTTTTTAAAATAATAATTTAACGTAAAGGTTATATGGGCCATTTGTATTTGAAGTCATACAACACTGACCATAAGGAATACAGATCCGTTCAGTTAACTTGTGCGGCTCTCATTTCAATCAAACGAATCCCGCAGGACTATTTGCACAGCTTCTGCTGAAGCAGCAGTCAGTCAGGTGGCAGAAGGGGCGTGCGTGCAGCATCCTCCCGCGTTCTTTAACTCTGCTGTTCGGGAGCATAGCGGATTTTAGTGTTCACAGCGGTAGCGATGGGGAAACGGGGGTGGATAAAACAACATCTGTGTGCCATATGGCGATGGCATCACGTCGAGCACGATGGCCCGTTTACGTCAGCATGGCCCCTGGGGGGTGTGTTAAAAAGCGCAAGAAGCACAAATGTGTCCAAGTGGCGCTTTACCTTTTGTGAGAACTTCAGTCGCAACTGTGTTCTGTTCATTTTGATGCAGTAAAATTCTGTGTTTAAATTTCAAGTGGAAAAACTATTCTTTTAGGATTTAAGTGGATTTTTAATCTGAGTAGATGTTATTGAATGTATTGTGTTATTTACATGGCCTGATACAAGTTGAGTTTATGCTGCATTTTATGTTGATGGCTTTAGCCTAAGATGTGGCTATTCAGGAATTTAAATTTAAAAATAATAAAGTGGCACTTTTTCTTTTGAAAGAAAACCTTTGAAAAGCATGTTCTCAAAGTTTTGATTATGACTTGATTACATTTTGATTAGCATTTTTAATCAAATTTGTTAAATGAAGTAAATTTAGATTTTTTTCTGCTTCACCAAAAATGTGCAGAACCAAACTGCAACCATGACACCAAAACCGTGAACCCATCCCAACCGTGAGTTGTCTGAACCATTGCAACACTACTTTGTGTGTGTGTGTGTGTGTGTGTGTGCATATGCACTTATGAGCTTACATGTATGCGTATGTGCATGCATGTGTTTTTTGTGTGTGTTTATTTCATGGTGTGTGTGTCCACGTGTGCCTGTGTGCATGTGTGTGTGCGTGTGTGTTTGTGTACGTGCATGTGTGTGTGCGTACATGCGTGTGTTTGTGAGTAAAGGCAGAGCAAGGGCTCTGTCTCCGGTACCGCACTGTCGGTCACCGCCTCTCAGGTCCATGCGCCGTTTCCATGGCACCCGCGGGGAGCAGGGAATCTGTCATTCCCTCCTCTGAATCGCCGTGGTGACCAGCAGCCATGCAGTCAGAAACCTGCAGCAAGCTCTTCCATTTCCTGGCGCATGGCTTGGTGAGTAAGTTAGCGACAGGTTTTAATCTCACACCACTGAATCGCTGCTGCGTATGCTGGCTCTGCCTTTTGTTTGCTTGCGAGGGTGGATGTTTCCTTAAGCGCTAACTGTGAGTAAACACAGTGGACTTCACTCCCTGCCAGACAGCGTGGAGCTGCTTGAGGCATTACTCTCTCTCCTCTGGGAGCAGAGTGCAGGAGTTCTCTTCAACAGCACTCTGCTCCCAGAGGAGACAGGTCTCCTCTCTCTCTCCTCCGAGAGCAGAGTGGTGTAGTTCTCCTCTCTCTCCTCCGGGAGGAGAGTGCTGTTGTTTCCTCTCTCTCCTCCGGGAGGAGAGTGCTGTTGTTTCCTCTCTCCTCCGGGAGGAGAGTGCTGTTCTTTCCTCTCTCTCCTCCAGGAGCAGAGTGCTGTAGTTCTCCTCTCTCTCCTCTGGGAGCAGAGTGCTGTAGTTCTCCTCTCTCTCCTCTGGGAGCAGAGTGCTGTAGTTCTCCTCTCTCTCCTCTGGGAGCAGAGTGCTGTAGTTCTCATCTCTCTCCTCCGGGAGCAGAGTGCTGTAGTTCTCATCTCTCTCCTCCGGGAGCAGAGTGCTGTAGTTCTCCTCTCTCTCCTCTGGGAGCAGAGTGCTGTAGTTCTCCTCTCTCTCCTCTGGGAGCAGAGTGCTGTAGTTCTCCTCTCTCTCCTCCGGGAGCAGAGTGCTGTAGTTCTCCTCTCTCTCCTCCGGGAGCAGAGTGCTGTAGTTCTCCTCTCTCTCCTCCGGGAGCAGAGTGCTGTAGTTCTCCTCTCTCTCCTCCGGGAGCAGAGTGCTGTAGTTCTCCTCTCTCTCCTCCGGGAGCAGAGTGCTGTAGTTCTCCTCTCTCTCCTCCGGGAGCAGAGTGCTGTAGTTCTCCTCTCTCTCCTCCGGGAGCAGAGTGCTGTAGTTCTCCCCTCTCCTCTCTCCTCCGGGAGCAGAGTGCTGTAGTTCTCCTCTCTCTCCTCCGGGTCCGGAGCAGAGTGCTGTAGTTTCTCTCTCCGGACCCGGTTCTACCTTGTGTTTTGGGTGTTGTGTGTGTGTTGTGGTGTGTGTGTGTGTGTTTTGTGTGTGTGTGTTGTGTTGTGTGTGTGTTGTGTCTGTGTGTGTGTGTGCATTGTTGGCTGTGTGGAGTGTGAGAGTGTGTGTGTGCGTGTTGGTATATACACATTCACACGCTGAGAGTGGACTGTGTGTGCATGCGAATGTGTCTGTGTGCGTGTTGGCATATACGCATTCACAAGCTGAGAGTGGACTGTGTGCATGCGTGTGTCTGTGTGTGTGTGTTCACACGCTGTGTGGACTGTGTGTGTCTGGTGTTGGTATATACACATTCACACGCTGTGCGTGGACTGTGTGCATGCGTGTGTCTGCGTGTTGGTATATACACATCCACACGCTGAGAGTGGACTGTGTGCATGCGTGTGTCTGTGCGTGTTGGTATATACACATTAACACGCTGAGTGTGGACTGTGTGCATGCGTGTGTCTGCATGTTGGTATATACGCATTCACATGCGGAGTGTGGACTGTGTGCATGCGTGTGTCTGCGTGTTGGTATATACACATTCACACGCTGAGAGTGGACTGTGTGTGCATGCGTGTGTCTGTGCGTGTTGGTATATACACATTCACACGCTGAGAGTGGACTGTGTGCATGCGTGTGTGTGCGTGTTGGTATATACACATTCACACGCTGAGTGTGGACTGTGTGCATGCGTGTGTCTGCATGTTGGTATATACGCATTCACATGCGGAGTGTGGACTGTGTGCATGCGTGTGTCTGCGTGTTGGTATATACACATTCACACGCTGAGAGTGGACTGTGTGTGCATGCGTGTGTCTGTGCGTGTTGGTATATACACATTCACACGCTGAGAGTGGACTGTGTGCATGCGTGTGTGTGCGTGTTGGTATATACACATTCACACGCTGAGAGTGGACTGTGTGTGCATGCGTGTGTCTGTGTGCGTGTTGGTATATACACATTCACACGCTGAGAGTGGACTGTGTGTGCATGCGTGTGTCTGTGTGCGTGTTGGTATATACACATTCACACGCTGAGAGTGGACTGTGTGCATGCGTGTGTCTGTGTGCGTGTTGGTATATACACATTCACACGCTGAGAGTGGACTGTGTGTGCATGCGTGTGTCTGTGTGCGTGTTGGTATATACACATTCACAAGCTGTGAGTGGACTGCTCGGTGACAGAGAAATTCTTCACGGATGGCTTTTTATGGTTTTCCACTTTGCCTGAAATGAAACTTTAGGCGGTTTACAGAAAGACTCCGGGTAGAGATGGGATGGTTTTTTATAGGAGCCTGTAAAATTGTCACATGAATCTTGTTTGGCTGTGTCGCTCTGAATGCAGAGTGTGCTCAACCCCAGATCTGTACAATTCTCTTTTACGGCATTCTCTAAGAAGTCATTGCCGTGTTTTCATTAATGTAAAAGCGTTTGCTTCTGCCTTCAGTGTAAAGTGCACTTACTGATGCATAAACTATTTTCATATTGTGCCTGTGTTTACATGTGCTGTTTCATTAACTTATCAAAGGAATAATATCCAATTAGAAACTGTCTTTTTTCTACTTCTGTCTGTGGAAATGATTTGAATATATAAATATATTTATCGGGGGAGGGGGGTGGTCATATATGTAAGTGCGTAAAATGCACGTGTAAAGTTAACGGAACCTCCCAGAACATTGTCCAATAGCACAAGCTATAGAGGAACCTGTGCTAACCCCAATCCAATCCACCACCCCCACCCCCCCACAGAGACCCGGGATGCCCCCCTCGAGCCGCATGACCCCCCAGGGCCCGCCCATGGGTCCCCCCGGATACGGCGGCAGTCCGGTGTCCCGGCCCGGCATGCCTGTCCTGGACCCGTCCCGGAAGAGACCCGCCCCCCAGCAGATCCAGGTCCAGCAGCAGAACCGCAACCAGCAGTAAGCCCGGATGAACAACCCGCCGGGCGGGGCGTTTGGAATGACTGTCCCTCCCTGTTGTAGATTGCTCGTAACTTTGAACGTGATGCGAGATGGCATCGTTTTTTTTTTTACCATTTAAATCCTTTCTATATTATTATTATTGTATAGCTGTAACCCTCTTAATTTTTTTTAGGCCCACACGCATATTTTTCATGTTTTTGAGCTGTTCATATCATCCTGTAGCTTTTCAGTTGTGTTCCAAACTGGTTCAAGTCAAAAAAATTGCGACTTTGTTCGAAGTATCCATATTTTAGGGTTTAAATGCGATTTTTAGTAAAACGATTTTCCACGTGACGTATGTTTTTGTGTAATTTGTCGGAGTTTCAATCCGAATGTGTACAGACGGGGTGAGGTTTGGGCGTTTCGGATACTAAAACCAGGAAAAGAATGCCAATGCGTGTGTGCCTTTGAGTTAATAACCAAGCTGTAATTACTCCAGTATTCATGGGAATCTCCATATTATTATTTATTTTTTTGCTCCCCCTAATTTTGATTGCATTCCAAGTTATGTTTTTATTTTAAAGTTTGACTGGATATCATTTAATGTTTGTTTTTTATTCAGCGATGCTATAGAGCTTGATGAGACATAATTGCGTATGTTGATTGCATATGCATGTTCATGTTCCAGCGAGCAGTAGAAGCTTAGAGAAGTCTCCTTCTACCGTCCCGGTTACTGAAGCAGCGTCGTCTCTGATTGGTGCACATTGTATATTTGGGAGGAGTTTGTCGCGGTTCCTCAGTTGATCTTTTCCTCTCCGCAGTACGAAGAAGAAGAAGATGGCCGACAAAATACTACCTCAGAGGGTGAGTGTCCGGCATAGGCTGGCTTCAGGCTCAAACTGAGCCGGCTAGTCGCAGCGAATCGGGTGCTCGAGGCGTGTTGTTTTGGTCTAAAGTGCCCCGGCACAACCACACCCAGCCCATGGAATTGATTTGCTCGACTTGGGCAGTGAAAAAACTGGATTCAATTGAAAGTGTGCAGGTTTAAAAAAAATAATTATAATAATTATAATAATTTTTCCTTGTCTGTAGAGAGATTTGGTGACGATTTTTGCCTCACATGCTGTGTGCACGTTCTACCTTTAAAGAACTTTCTGGAACACACTGATCTCAGTCTAAATGAGTTAGTGCAGCTAGGGATGGGTCCGATCCAATATCGGTATCGGGTGCCGATACTCACGTAATTCATGGATCGGAAATTTCCGATCCATGTGCGGAGATTTCCGATCCGCCTGCTGTGTGCGCGCTTTCACGTCTGCTGGAATGATTCCACAAGTGATTCCTGCCGGCTCAATTTTGCTGCTACACGCTAGCCTGCTGGCTGGCTGCAAACTGTGGAATGGGACTTCCTAGAACGGAGGCGTGTCTCCATGAGACACAATGGGAGTTATGAGACACGCCTCCATTCAGGAAAGCCCATTCCACAGTTTGCAGTGAGCTAGCCTGTAGGCTAAACTTCACAACATGTCTGCTGTATGGAGTTATTTTACTCTTGAAACACCGCAAAGCAAGACAGCAACATGTAATGTTTGCAAAGCCGTCGTTCCGAGAGGTGGAAGCTCTGTCGCAACGTACAATACTACTAATCTAATCAAACATTTGAAAAAGCACCACCCAAAAGAGCATGGCGAATATTTAGCCAGGGGGCAGAAAGATGAAACGAAACGTCAAGAATCACTCCTGGAGTCATTCCAAAAGCAGGCTAAACTTCCAGCAGACAACGTAAAAGCCAAAATGATTACAGAGAAGTTGCTCAACTTTATCATACTCGACGACCAACCATTAAGTGTGGTGGAAAACGAGGGGTTTCGCAGCCTGATGGAGCACTTGCAGCCAAGGTATAGTCTACCATCCAGAAAATATATATCAGAGACTGCGCTACCCAAACTATACAACCAAGTGTCGTCCAAGTTTTTGCTTTTTGATAGTGTATATATTTGCACTAGTAAACGCTGTCTTGTTACACATTTTATTTCAAGTCAGACAAGTAAACCCTTGTGGCTGCTGGAGACTGTATTTCCTTACAAAGATGTTGCACTTTTATGGAATTTAATAAATATTGATAATCAATTTTAAGCTTTTCTGACCTGCTTTTCTGAGCTTATACTTCCCTCAAGTTACCTTTTGGGGTACATGTCATACTTGCCTGTAGAGAGGAGTTTATTACAGCCTCATAAAATCAACAATAATGATAATAATAATATTCAAGCAAAAAGAGCTCTGGTATCGGAATAGTATCGGTATTGGCCGATATCCAAATTCAGGTATCGGGATCGGATCGGAAGTGAAAAAATGTGGATCGGTGCATCCTTAAGTGCAGCCGGGCTGGATACCTTAGTTTGGATGTTTAATAGATTACTTTGGGGGTCCAGTTTGGTGTAAGGATGTATGAAGGGGGAACTCTAGTATATTCTTCATTGGTATTGCCCTAGTAATGACAGATCCTTCTCTTATTAGTATCATACAGCCACAGCCTTTTCCTCGTTTGAATCATTCACGTCCCTTGTGATTTTACCCGTGTATTTTGTCATTTAATAAATCTGGATATGTATTTGTAGAGCTGGTCATTTCCCCCTCTCCACCGCTGTCTGTTCTCTCCAGATCAGAGAGCTGGTCCCGGAGTCCCAGGCTTACATGGACCTGCTGGCGTTCGAGCGAAAGCTGGACCAGACCATTATGCGCAAGAGGCTGGACATCCAGGAGGCGCTGAAAAGGCCCATCAAGGTAAAGGCCCGATTAGGATTCCAGACCTGGTATCCCCTTTCAGAACATGCCCGTTGAACACCCCTCACAGCGAGAGCAGCTGTTAAAGGGATAATCGACTTTCTTTTTTCCATTTTCTTTCTCTTTTTGTTGTTGTTGTAAGTATACAACCTCTGGAGGCATTACATTGCTGCACAAGCTGCTTTGCGGTTAATTGAAGTGTATTTTTTATTTGTTTAGCTTCAAAACACAAACCACCAAATGCCCCCATACTTAAATGCCATATTTAAATGTCCGTAATGTTCTGTTTAATTGTTCACAACATTCCATTCAAAGGCCTGTAACATTCTATTTAATTGTCCGTGATATTATGAACATCTATTTAAATATTTATGTTCTGTACAAATATTAGTAACATTCTATTTAAATGTTATGTTTTGTACAAATATTAGCAACATTCAATTTAAATGTTTATCATGTTCTGTACAAATGTTAGCAACATTCTATTTAAATGTTATGTTTTGTACAAATATTAGCAACATTCAATTTAAATGTTGATAATGTGCCATTTGAATGTCCACATGTTCCGATTTGAATATTCGTAATGTTTTTGTAAATCACTTGTTTGCCTTTTGTTCTTTATTTCAGCAAAAAAGAAAGCTCCGTATTTTCATTTCCAACACTTTCAACCCGGCGAAGCCCGATGCGGAGGACGGAGAGGGCACCGTTGCATCATGGGAGCTGCGTGTGGAGGGCAGGCTGCTGGAGGACGTGAGTTTTGCCCATAAGCGGTCTCGATTCCTCCAGGGGGTTTTCCATTTCACGCTCGACCCGATCCGAATCGTTTCATTCAGTCGGGACAGAAAAAACACATTTACATTGACTACGTGTCGAACGTGCAAGACTGGATGATCCAGTGCAAAAATCTGTTCGCCCAGCAGGGGGAGCCAAAGCCAAATGTACACTGACTGTTGACTAGAGGGCTGAAACTGGTCTCTGTCCTGCTGGGGTGTGGGCTGGGCCTCCTTCTTCTACATGCCAAGGACATCATAGGTTCAGTGGCTCTTCTGCCTTCCCACCTTTGTGTTTGTAATGGTTTTCTGAAGACCATGTAAGCATCTAGTTCATAGCGATTTCGCCGTCTATGTGAAGCTGCACCACTAACGCGGAGCCTTGTTATCCTGTCGGAAAACCCCACTCTTGAAACTGTGTGCCAGAATGACATTAGTCATGGAATTTGAACACAAATGTAGTATCAGATGATATTTTAACAGTGGCTTTGAGTAGTATTATGCGCAAACCTGACCAGTATTCAGTAACGTTTCTCGCTGCGTGTGCCAGCAGACAGTGATAGAATTGGCTTGACAGTAAAGTAGTTTACCTGTTTTTTATATTGATTTGTTTTTGTGCACTTTTAACCAAAAGTTGGCAGTGAAATTGCTAAACAGAACACATCAACACTCAGTATGCACTTTTTAAGAGCCTATTTTGTTACCCAGCCCTAGATGTAGCTCAGTTTTGCGTGGATTGTCCTGTTGAGCACAGACACGGCTTCAAACGCAGATGTGTGTGTGTGTGTGTGTGTGTCTCTCGGCCCGCAGCTGCTGTCAGGGTGATTGATTGGCTCATCCTCTCTCATTCGCAAAACTGCTGACTTTTTTTGCCTGTAGATTTTTCAACTTGCATTACTTTTTTTTTTTTTTTTTTTTTATATTAAAAAGGAGATGGTAAACCATGGTGGTGGTGACCAGTGGTCAATAACAAAGTAACCAGACTGTGCTTTTTGAAATTTAAGATAAGAGGGAACTGTTGCATCTGTTTTTACTGCACTAGGTAGCATTCTGATGTCTTATTGGTGGTTGTACTTGCAGTATAATAACACTAAGTGATCCTATTGGTGTACGACGGCGCATCCATTGATTCTAAGTGTTGTCATCCATCGCATTAGTCCTAGAGCAAAAACCAAATCTCCCCGCTTAGAAACATTTTGTCCTGCTTGGCTGTGTCTTTATGCTCTGGCAAAGTGCACACACACACACACAAAATGAGACACGGACGCACACACTAATGAATTAATTTAGCCGACGCTTTAACAGTGCTGATGAACATAAGGGTCAACATCACAGGTAGCTATGCCAACGTAGAACCTTGTAAGATTTGTAAATACTTCAGAGAAAATGTAAGACATCCTACAAAGCAGCTGCTGAATTAAAATAGTCAGCGCACGCACCGACTCATACACCGATGGCTTCTTTCTCCTGCAGACCGCCGTGTCCAAGTACGAGGCCACCAAGCAGAAGAGGAAATTCTCCTCTTTCTTCAAGTCACTGGTGATCGAGCTGGACAAGGATCTGTACGGCCCTGACAATCACCTGGTGGAGGTGTGTGTTCACCTGGCCTTTCAGCCGAATGGAGCTTAAATTACTGTCGGACCCATTTTGTACCGTTTACTGACGAGCACATGCTTGTCTGCGGCTCACCTCAGTCAATAGACCAGCAATCAGTGGAGGGGGTGGCAGCAATGACCATTTACAATTTGGCCTTCCGCAATAGGGGCAAAAAGGGGAAGCATTTTTTTTTTTAAAGAAGAAAAAAAAAATTTAGAAAGAAAAGGGCCCGTTGTTCTGTGAGTTTCCAGAAGGTTCTCTTCCCTCTGTGTGAGTGTGGGTCTCCTCCCTCAGTGGCACCGGACCGGCACCACCCAGGAGACGGATGGCTTCCAGGTGAAGAGGCCGGGCGACGTGGGCGTGCGCTGCACCGTGCTGCTGATGCTCGACTACCAGGTAAAGCACGAGATTACGACCACATCTGCACACAGGGCTGGGTGCTGGAATAACAAGTAAAAACACAGAGACTCTCACAGAGTGACGAGTCATTTGTGCAGTCATTTCACTAATGATTCCTTTAACACTGTAAGCTGCAGATGAATGAAAGGCGCTATACTAACGACGGCTGTTATTGCCCCCTCAGCCCCCCCAGTTTAAGTTGGACCCCCGCCTGGCGCGCATGTTGGGGATCCACACACAGACTCGTCCTGTGATCATCCAGGCCCTGTGGCAGTACGTCAAGACCCACAAACTGCAGGACCCCCACGAGAGAGAGTTCATCAACTGTGACAAGTACCTGCAGCAGGTAAGAGGGCACACGCACACACGCACACACACACCACGCACACATCTGCAGAAGATTAGTCATAAGCACACGCACCTACAGCAGGTAAGAGACATGCGTGCACATACACAAAGTAGTGTAACAAACACAAAAAGTGAATTGTCCTTTTCAGAACATAAGTGCAGTTTCTGTTGATCCACTGTTGTGTGTCTAAGGAAATTTCCCATCTGTGTGTGTAGATATTTGAGACCCACCGCATGAAGTTCTCTGAGATTCCACAGCGCTTACATGCGCTGCTGATGCCTCCTGAGCCAATCATCATTAACCACATCATAAGGTAACCATGGCGCCAGGACCTCTGACTCCCCCCCCCCTGCAGGGGTTTCCAAAGCTGCTTGTTAAGTAATGAACATGCTGCAGTACCAGTCTAAATCAGTCGTCGAAATTGACCAAGTGTCCAGGCCAGCGTGAGAAGGGCTGTTACGGGTGCACGTTTTGTTCTGGCCTGATTAATCAAAGTAAATTATCGTTTTTTTTGTTGTCTTCAATAAAAACCTTAATTAGTTGAGTGGCGTCCCCGAGCCATGCCTGTTCAGACAGGATTGGACACCTCTGGTTTACCGATTCGTACCCTTGTGCCAACAAGCTTTTTAATTGGTTACATTCCTTTCACTGCTGCCTGTTGATTACTGTTACTAATTGCAGTGCAGCGACACTTTGAGCATTACTTTGCATGACGTTACATTCGGCGTTTAGCAGATGCTCTTATCCACCGGAGCTTACACAGCTTACGTTCTTTTACATATGAACCATTTATACAGCTGGATATTTACTGAAGAGATTCTGTCCATGCACTGTGCTCAAGGGTACAACAACAGCGCCCCCTCCTGGGGGTCCAGCATACAGCCTAGGAGCGACACGCTCCGTTATCTACCTATTATGCTACACTGCCGCCCGGTATAACAATTAAAAACTCAAATGCAAATTAATGGTCCTTTCTTGCACATAAAACTGTGGGCCTCAAAAACATGCAGTAAAACTCTAGTAGTATAACAAACACAAAAAGTGAATTGTCAAATTTCAATGAAAATGTCACGGCCATCGTTATGCCCCCATCGTAAGTTACCAGCTGCGCCAACACCCCCCCCCCAACGTGTCTAAAACTGCGTTAGCTTTGGTGTAGTGTTTGAGAGGGCGAAGTGTACTCAAGTGACTACATCAAGTGACTACGTCACACTGGTTTTGGAAGTGACTTCCCCATTAATTTAGACCATAGACATGAGCTAAAACTTACTTTTAAACAATTTCTGGTGATTATGTCTTACCGTCAATTCCCTGGATTGTTCAATATAACGCCCGTTCGCAAAATGTTGTTTTTCTGGACCAGCTTTGAGTATCTTTTACATTTTAGTATTTTTTCGTGAATATACCAGCGCTGGCACTGTTAAAGTCGACTCGACGTCCCATAATTCTCTCCGGACGGTTCTCTCCGGACGGTCCCTTGCTGTAGTGTTTGAGAGAGGGAGCCTGTGTAAGCCTGTGTTATCACACCCTTGCTGTAGTGTTTGAGAGAGGGAGCCAGTGTAAGCCTGTGTTAACACACCCTTGCTGTAGTGTTTGAGAGCGTTTTAAGCCTGTGATAACATACTCCCTCAGCGTGGACCCCAATGACCAGAAGAAGACGGCGTGCTATGACATCGATGTGGAGGTGGACGACACGCTCAAGGCCCAGATGAACTCCTTCCTTCTGTCCACCGCCAGCCAGCAGGAGATCGCCGGGCTGGACAACAAGGTGAGAGCGGCACGTCGCCTCACCTTTTTTATTGCCAAGCTTCTCGGGGGCGGGGATTTATCGCTGCATTAAATTGCATCAGACAGGTTTTAGTCCCATGGTGTTTTGAATAAACTAAAGACACAGAGCCGTGAATGATTCACAGTACAAAAAGGATGATGCAAGCTTTTAATTTCTTTCAAATTCAAGAACGCCGATGTGAGGTGTTACAATTGTGTTGATGTAGTCAGTGATAATAATTTTAAAAAAAACTTAATTTTGTTTAAACACGTTGAAAGTTCTCTTGCCTCTCTGTAATGTCAGTGTCATAACTCGACAATAAAAAGTGAGGGAAAAAAGTCTTGTGACTAAGCTCTAATGCTGTGCTGTTAAAGGGTAAAGCAGTAAAACCACTTGTTTTATATGAGAACAGATACATTTGGTTTTTTTCTAAGTGTTACTGATTGATTCTGGTCAAAATCTTGACGTTTTACTGCAGTCAGCGCAAAACAGCGTAAACCCAAAGGATCTGGCTGTAAAGTGTCCAGTGGTAAAACGTTAGGTACTGCACGTCCAGTCTGTCATTGGCCAGAAACTTCATCCAGCTGACGTATGACTTCCGGAGACTAAATTGAAACTTTTACAGCTACGCCCTAAAGTTTTGGAGGGCGGGCTATACCCCGGCTAAAAAAGCTAATCTCATCGGTTGATCTGCGATTCTGCGTGGAGATATGAGAGTGGGAGAGAGCGAGTGATATATATAACTAGCTTAGTTTAGCTTTTTTGAATATTCTAGTAAGTTATATATATTTTTTTTTTTTATATAGTTAGCTTGATAGTCCGGGCGGCAGTGTGGTATAATGGTTAAGGAACTGGGTTTGTAACCGAAAGGTTGCCGGTTCGATTCCCAGGTCGGACACTGCCGTTGTACCCTTGAGCAAGGTACTTCACCTGCATTGCTTCAATCCAGCTGTATCAATGGATACTATGTATAAAAATGCAAAAATAAATGCTGTGTAAGTCGCTCTGGATAAGAGCGTCTGCTAAATGCCTATAATGTAATGTAATGATAGTCCTTTGTTTTTTGGTAGTTCATTTTTTCTGTCTAGCTTAGCAAGTAGCTAGCTGTTTATAGATTTTTTTAAAGTAAATATATACTTTATTAAAAATAAATTATAAAGCATAGGCTAGTTGAGCCAGGAGCTGTAGTATATGCCTGCTACATGTTTACCTTTGCAACGTCCCAACAACAGACATTCTCTCTTGGAGAGAGTTCAGTGCAGTGACCACATGTACACCGGTTTGAATGGAAACCAATATTGTTGGTTCTGTTACTAATAAGAGCACAAGCTAGGAGAAATATAACTTTCAGCTGTACTGACGATTTGCAAGGTAGGTGCGCCTGATGTTGACGCTTTATTTGTTAACGTTGATCCAATATATAAATGATTTCTGTATAACGTTGAACAAGTTAACGTCAACCAACACCTACTATACCATTTTCGATTGATTTCGCCGGTGTCTCATTCCTATGTCAGCTAAACACACGTGGTCACCCTAAGTAGCATTGTTTTGAGTGGGTGGGCGCATCAGCAACGTGCAAGTGTAGTTCTGATTGGCTGTTCGTGTTGTATTTGGGTAAGTAGACGAAACGGACGCTAATGATAGTTTTATCGAAAATAAATCTCATGCGTTTATCATCGTTAGCGTGGCAAATTTTATCACGAAAATTATCGACATTGTTTATCGCCCAGCCCTACATCCACAACAGGGTTCTCCCCAGAATTTTTTCAGAGAGCGGCGCTCGGTGGTGGGGGTCTGTAATGCAGGGTTATATATATTTTTTTTTTTTTTAAGTTATAGGTTACACACCTGCAGTAAAGCAGGACTAATTGTTGGGTTTTGCGTGTGCCAAACTGAAAGTCCAGTTTTTTTCCGTTCCATTTCCATTCTTCAAGTGAGTGAAGACACTTTTCTGATTAGGACACGGGTGACGGGCGATTATTTTGGCTACACAGTGGCGCAAGTGAGGGAGTGGCACGCCGCCTCTGTTACATTCTTTGGGGAGAACCCTGCACTGGAATTACACAGATAATGGAGTCAGACCGGCATTATCAGAATCCCCCGAACAGTGTGCAAAGGTCACTGAAGCACTCGTGCAAGTTAACCCGGCATTATCAACATCCCCCAAACAGTGTGCAAAGGTCACTGAAGCACTCGTGCAAGTTAACCCGGCATTATCAACATCCCCCAAACAGTGAGCAAATGTCACTGAAGCACTCGTGCAAGTTAACCCGGCATTATCAACATCCCCCAAACAGTGAGCAAAGGTCACTGAAGCACTCGTGCAAGTTAACCCGGCATTATCAACATCCCCCAAACAGTGAGCAAATGTCACTGAAGCACTAGTGCAAGTTAACCCGGCATTATCAACATCCCCCAAACAGTGAGCAAATGTCACTGAAGCACTCGTGCAAGTTAACCCGGCATTATCAACATCCCCCAAACAGTGAGCAAAGGTCACTGAAGCACTCGTGCCAGTTAACCCAGCATTATCAACATCCCGCAAACAGTGAGCAAAGGTCACTGAAGCACTCGTGCCAGTTAACCCAGCATTATCAACATCCCCCAAACAGTGAGCAAAGGTCACTGAAGCACTCGTGCCAGTTAACCCAGCATTATCAACATCCCGCAAACAGTGAGCAAAGGTCACTGAAGCACTAGTGCAAGTTAACTCCGCTAACCGCAAACCGCAATACAGGTCACAAAGAAGTACAGGTTATATCCATAAGCCCTGAGAAAAGAAACATAAAACCATGAAAATATGACCTATAACCGTCATGTTCCTGTTCGGACGCAGCAATTATAATTCGCCGAGCGTTCTTATCTCCATTAAAGTTTAAAGAGGGACCTTGAGTGGAGTCTGCCGAAAGATTTAAATCTGGTCTTAACGGGCCGCCACAAGGGCCTGTCAGTCATCTTGAGTGATGGCGCAGGGCTCACACGTCGCTTCTCGTGGGATGGGATTTTGGAGAGGGTGGGGCCGTCTGTGTGCAGGTGCAGTAGTCTGCAAAGCAAAAAAAAAAAAAAAGAAAGAAAAAAAAAGATTACATGATTGCACTGTCGTAATGGAACCTTACGTGACCCGTTGGGCGAGGGCGCAATGGCATATTTCTCTAACCTACGGTCCGGAACTACAGAGCGTAACTGTAAAGTCGTATAATTGGAGAAAGTTTCAGCGTGTACAACGTAACTACAATGTGAATCGTTTAATCTGGGATAGGTTATATATGCTATTAGATATTAGTCAGCATTTGTTATTTTTCCTCATTAATTTCCTCATTTTTTTCAGACCCTAAATGTTTTGATCAGAGGCAGAGGACTTGGGTCTGTCAGAAGCACACACACAGCTTTTACACTCTGACTGCTGACAGCAAGGAGAGAATGTTCAGCAATAAAGTCAAACCCTAGTGGCCTCCGGAGACATTTAGGGTGTAAAAATCGGTATGTGTAAAAATCACAGCCTTTTTAATAAGCAATAAACGGCACAACTTACTGGGCAGCAAGGTTAAGCTGGATCGTGCTAGCTGGGTGCAGCATTTTGGATTTATGGATTATGTTCATAATACACGTTTTCCTCGTGTTCCGTTTGCCATAGAAAATGGCACAGGGTTTACGCACAGGCCAGGCCTGCTACTTCAGCATTGCGTTAGCCCCAAGGTGCCTTTGCCTGAGCTACTCTTTTTTATAGTGCAGATGAGTAACTTTACGACGTAGCACCCATCAGAGTTTATGCCCACACCTGGAGAATCTTCCAATCCCGTATATTTTAGCTGTGGTTTTTAGTGTGGTTTTTAGTGTGGTTTTTGAGCCAAGATGGAGGCTGCATGT
This sequence comes from Ilyophis sp. 1 JC-2022, assembly GCA_022702515.1. NCBI lineage: Eukaryota > Metazoa > Chordata > Actinopteri > Anguilliformes > Synaphobranchidae > Ilyophis > Ilyophis sp. 1 JC-2022. Next base: position 12,456,286 of record CM040396.1, on the reverse strand, counting down.
AAATCAAGTTTCTTCTTTTGTAGTTTGGTCATGCTGCTCTATGGAGCGCGGGCATTTGGCAGCATTCAACTTAACCTGTTCTGCTGAAAGCTCATGATTTCTCTCCCTCTCTCCTTCCCTCTCCCCCTCTTTCCATCGCTCACTTTCTCTTTCTCTCTATCTCTCTCCCTTTCTCCTACTCATCCATTCTTCCCGTGCTGACCGGAAAGTGTTTTAACTCCATGACCTATCCATCTAATTCTGTATCCAAGGAAATCTGTTGTGACTGGATGTTTGAGTGATTGCTGCCACCTGCTGTCCTTTCAGTTAAAATTAAATTGGTCAATTACTGCTCTGGAAGTACTGGAAGCGCCTCAGCCAATCAGCAATCGATCCTCAGGTGGATGTTAAATAAATGTAATTGACAGTGATTGTTGCCATGACAACCACATTGTTGCGTTATATTTAGGCATTTATCAGACATATTTATTGAAGCTATTCAGGTTTAGTACCTTGGTCAATGGTGCAACGGTACTGTCTCACTGAGGAATCAAACCTGCAATCTCTTAGCTTCAAGCCTAGGGCTGTGTCCCAATCAGCACCTTTCCTATTCGGTATGCTTGTTGAGTAGACAGGATGAAAAAGTCGTTTGGTAGGTGAAATGTTCTCTAAATATAGTGCACTTAAAACCCTGTATGATGCACTTACTTCCGGGGTTTCGCTGAGTATATTCGGGAGCACACTTCAAAAAGTACGTGGACATTTGGTTGCATAAATATGATGTGTAAAAATGAGGCGCAACTTTAACGTTTTCCTTCAATAACAACATGTGGCATGGCCGCGCAAGGGTGGGACGTCTTACTACACTTCCACAGTACGGTTGGAAAATAGTATTGAGGATATTTTTTTGCATACTGCATTTCACGGCTAAACAGTGCACATTAAATAGTACATTTCTGCCAGTACACTGTACACAGGAGACAGTGTGGTAGATAGGGCTCTGATTTGGACACAGCCCAGTTCCCCTGACACATGATGCTACACTGTCACCCACAGAGGGCGCTGTTGTGTCTCTGCAGATCCACGAGACGATCGAGACCATAAACCAGCTGAAGACGCAGAGGGAGTTCATGCTGAGCTTCGCCCGAGACCCACAGGGCTTCATCAACGACTGGCTGCAGTCACAGTGCAGGGACCTGAAGGTACTACATTTCCCATAATCCCCATCCAAGACAACGACCAGAAAATCCCGCCACGGAACGTTATCCTGCCATCAACTGCCGATTTGCTGTTAATTAAAGCTAAACATTCATGTGGAGGTTCAGCTTACTTCCTGTTAGTTTATTCATTGTCATGGTGCAATGTTCAGAGACGTGATTTAGCACGAGAGCCTCAGCTCCAGGATATGACATCATACGACTTCTGTCTTAGCGTCTGTTCTTCACGCTTACCAGTGGTTTGCATCTTGCGGCAAACCCTCTGAGGTTGTGCTGGTGTTGACTTTTCTCTTCATTTTAGTTTTTGACACATCTATTGCTACGTCCTGGAGAGTGTTCTTGATCTGTTTGACAGTTGTACAGTGATTTTTCTTCACAATTCAAATTTAAAGCATTCAACCATTCACCACTACATTGTTCTTTCGTGGTCTACCAGGTTGTTTGGTATTGCTGAGCTCACCAGTGCTTCTTAACAATGTTTTGTCTGTGTGTGTGTGTGTGTGTGTGTCCTGTGCAGACTATGACGGACGTGGTGGGAAACCCGGAAGAAGAGAGGAGAGCCGAGTTCTACTTCCAGCCCTGGGCCCAGGAGGCTGTGTGCCGATACTTCTACTCTAAGGTGAGAGGGTGCCTCAGGTGTGGAACAGCCCAGGTACGGCGTTCCGTGCCACAGACGGTTCCCCTTTTACCGTGCAAGATTACAGCACGTCATAGACTCCCCTATAGAGCAGCCCCTCTTCAAAAGCAGGATTTATACCCCAGAATGACAGCAAGGTGTCCAGGCTTGGAGTGAGCATGGGTCAACATAACTACTGGTGCAAGGAAAGATGGAACTGGTGAATGTGTTAGAAGGTGAAAAATAACATCACCTGTTCGGTAGATGTTATAGCCAATGTTCTAGTTGTGTGTTTTGTTTGGAACTATGCTGGGTTTGTCTTATAATGAATAGTGGAGGAGTTCACGTTATAAAAATTTAACCATGCCGCATTTGTCTTGTGTGAAATGATTACCGAACGAGGATATTAATCGACTGTGGACAGAGTGTTCCACTAACAGAATCGCATCAATTTTCTTACCCGTTACTCTAAATGTGATTTTGAAAAACTTGTAGGAAGGACCTGTTTTTTTGATCAGATAATATCTGTATTGGGAGCACAAGCACAGAAATAAATAGTGCCGGTTCAGTGCTTAATCTGTTGATATTTCTGACTCTGCATGTCCTTGGAGCCGCTCAAGGGGTTGCAGTAACCGATTACAGCCTTGTCAGGCAGATTCATCAGCACCACGATGTATAATTCAGCCGTTACACACACCCCCCGCCTCCTCATTCAAGGCTTTGCTCTCCCCTGACAGTTCATGTAGAGATTATATTTGTACATTTGTGAGCTCGGCCATGAGTGTACTTTCCCTCAGAAAACCAGTGACCGTTTTTTCAATAGCGCCTTCACACGACTACTGCGAACATCCCATTCCCAAACGTTGATTTTAATGTGGAAAGAGGTCTGCAGAAATGCGGATTTCCTGTTTTAGAGCTCACCGACACTCATCCATACATGGCTATGTACAATGAATCAAAAGCCTCTTCATGTGATTGACAAGCCGCCAAGCCGAGATGAAATAATTCTATTTAAAGACTATTTGTTTTGTGAAATTTTGTGCGCAGAAAAAAAAATTTGAGCAAAGAATAAAACGCTTTGCCTTAACGCAGATTTGATACATGGTGCTGGTGAGCTCTGAATCACTGTGTGTGCGTGCGTGCAGAAGCTGTTCTGTCCCTGTACAGCGTTGGTGTAACACTGCGGCCGGCTGGCTTCCTGTGCTGTTTCAGGTGCAGCAGAGAAGGCAGGAGCTGGAGCAGGCCCTGGGGATCCGAAACACATAGAGCCGCGGCCCGTGCCCCCCGCGGCGGGACAGAGGGAAGAAGATTAACGATGCGCCTGTCCGACCCCGGGACTGTTTTTTTTTTTTTTCTTCTCTCCTTTAAAAAAAAAACCTCTCAGATTTATAAACTTCCGCCGGCTCGTTAAAGGGCAAACGCTGCCGTCGGTCATTGTGGCCTCAGCCGGTGCAGCTGTTTCGAGGTCACTCCGTTACACGTTTCACTGCCCAAAAAAAAGACAGATTCGGAATTCGTCTGTATTCCTCAGAGACTCGGCCCAGCTATTGTCTTTATCTTGTATCCTAGCAACAGGCTGGAGGATGCGCTACACTTTGTCAACATTCTTAGGCTCCGTCCATCACTTCTTGGTATGGTGTTGATAGGCCGTTGGTCCAGGACATGTTTCTCAGAGAAAGAGAGAGACTTGACCGAGCGAGCGAGAGAGGCACAGACATGAGGCATGACCAAGGGGGTGGAGGGGGTTGGGGAGCGCCCAAGATGTGTGTAAAGAAGTGGAGTAGAACCCACACCACTCACTTGTGTGTTGATGTTTTCTCTGTGGCCATGTTTAATTATGGAAAGTGGTTTATTTAGAGTGCTTTTGCTTTACCGGTCCCTCTACGGCACAGACACACAACATGGAATCCTAAAGTTATAGTGCGTCACTCAGCATATTCTCTGTCTTCGTGGTGAAGTTGGCTTCTATGTTGTGCCTTCCTTTGATCCGTATCGTGGCTGCAGGGGGGGTGAAAAGGACCGGACCAGAGCGGCCGTCATCTTCGTACTCAAAATGTCTGCTTGTAAAGTCTCTTGAGTGTGTGTGGAATAGCAGTTCTCGAGCACTGGAAACGGGTAAAAGAAAGCAGCTCCACCGTCGTTCATTTTGTGTGCCACCGTAGGCTTGCATTGAATGGACCATTTTCATTGTTGTAGCGGTTTTTGTTTGGTTTTTTTCTCCCCTAGGTTTATGTGTATGGTCAATGGGCCGTTTTCAGGTCTTTGACTCTGAATTCTGACTAGTCTAGCTAGCTCGCAGTATATGAACATTTAAATTAGTACATTTATATCGTAGGATGTAGTACCTCAGATGTCCACAAGGTTGTAATTTACCAGGAAGTGGAAATTCGGAGTGGGACAATGATGGTGATTGACGTGGGACACCCGGGACCGCCTGTCTTTAGATCAGGAAAACATCAGAATTGTTCTCAAAAATGTATTCCGTGAACCCAATGCTTACTTTTGCCACACGAAACGCGTCTTTGAACTGGTTGTACTCATCTGTGGCACTCAAGGACAGAATGTTGGTGTTTTTTTTGTTTTTTTTTAAACGAAAGACTGAGGCTGCATCCCAATATTCTTCACTCCCCACCTCCTTTCCTCAACTCTCCACTACCACACGCCTCCTACCCGGAAGTATACAAAACTGCCTGAACGTTTAGAGTACAAATGTACAGTATACAATGTACCTGACATTGCGGTTTGCATCGAGACATTAATTAATATGTAACCAGTAATACTTAATAAAGATGTAATTGGCAACATTAGATTAAAACACAAAGATCAGTTTCCGGGGCACAGAGTAGAGGAGGTGGTAGTGGAGGAAAAGAGGTTGTATTTTTTCAGTATTGGGACGCAGCCCAGGTATTCCCGTCTTCGTGTGAAATGTGTAAAAGCCATAAGGTCTTGGTAAGGTGTATGAGGCCATAGAAGTCATAAATTGTGACGCATAGATCTTATTCTGGATTTTTAGCCAGTTTTAGATGGAGAACAGTAGAGATAAATTACATGTTGTATTTGATTTCTTTGTAATTGACCCGCTTTCTGAATCCTCTTCCTGATGGGTTTTGAAAACCGTTTCTGTTCTCTAATTCGGAAACGGGGTTTAGTTAGGATTTTTTCCCCGTGGCATTTTAAGGACCAAATGTTTGTGTTTTATTTACTGCGTGTTTACCCCAATTTTTAATAAACACCATCTTTAAGTTGATACTGTTGCTTATTTGTCTCGCGCACCTTACCTCATAATTTCCTTTAGGTTACCCTCTTTCCAAACTGTAACCTGCCACTTCTATTCACAAATTAGTTATTCAATAAATGTTTTTAACAGCCCACCCGCGCACAGAAAAACATAATAAACTAAAAAAGAAAAAAAAGTTTAAAATAGTCCGTGTGCCGAAAATCAGCCTTGCCGATGAAACTGAATAGTTTTCTGATTCTATAGCCTTATGCGTAAATGGGAAGGGGGAAAGATTTATGCTGATGATCAAGCGTTTGTTTCCACTAGAGAGAGAAAAACAACCCATCCTAAGGGGGGCGTGCTCTCCGGCGAGCTACGCCAAGTGAAAAGTATAAATACGTTTTAGCTTGGTGCCAGTTGTCAGCCTTCGTGTACGGCACGCCACATTGGAGGGACTGCTACACCAACCAGGCACGGGAAGGTCACACAATGGCTGCACCAAAGAAAATCTGCATTATCGGCTCTGGCAACTGGTAAGCGATTGCGTCACTAAAGCCTACACGCTTTCATGGACGAACTGTAACAACGGACACCTGCACAAAGTAATTGTGTTTGATAACTTGTGCAGTCTACATGATTAAAAACATGTCTTTTGACCGAAACTCAATGCCAAAACTTAATTACGGCAGCTGATCGACTGCTAGCCATGGTTTCGGACATCGTTTGCTTGCTGGCTTTATGACTAAACCACGCGCATAAGTGCAATGACAAGTCCATCTGCACCAGGCTTCACATGCGGGGAAGTTGTGAATGCGAATTATTGTTTTAATCTCGGCTGCAGTAGGCTATGTGAAGACCTTTCTGGTGTAACATACCCCTGTCTCTGTTTAAAACTGGGTGGGGAAAAAAACCCATGACAGTTTTTAAATGGTATGTTCACAAGTGTTTTAAAGCAGCGCGTTATCAATGAGAAAAGCAACTCGATAGAGGGTAGTTTCAGAACTGATGAGATTCAGACTCGTAGCCTACAACTTTGGCACCTGCAACGCACAAAGTTTAACATTTCGGTTTGCCTAGCCTATATCGTAGCTAAACTTGCAAAATAGTTTACGTATTAGCCTAACGGAATGTCAGTTTAATCTGGTAGCTATATAAAATATAGCCTTGAACTCGTGTTGATGGAGAAGCAAAACGACGCTTGTAAAACGTCTTATTGGTCATTAACTAAAGTTAGTAGCCTATTTGTAAAATGTAAATTCGTAGGCTACCGAAATGACGACCGATCAGTGAAATGCTTATGCTACTTCGTACTTTTGGCTGCTGTAGATAGGAAGAACATATTGGATTGCAAAATCTTGAAGAAAATAAAAAGGCACGGCTATTCAAAGCACCACTGTTATGTTCCTGCAATGGTCTGAGTCGTATTTATAGCTCAGCAATGTATCGGGTTGCACATAGCCTACGCCTGTCTTGGCGATATAATTTATCTGTCGAGAAAGCATTTAGGTTACTGTAGCAAGAAGTTAAGTTTGTTTGTCCTATTGCTCATATTTGCTGTATTAGCCCGTTGTAGGCGCCTATCGAGAAGAGAAGCAAATATGCTACTTCTGTGAACCACGTAGCCGCTCTGAATTTGTTTTGGGTGCAGGTTTAATTGCTAGCCTATTAAATTTGGATTCGAACCCCAAGTGACTATTCCATCGGCAAAATACGCGCACATAGGCTAAAATAAAGAGGAAGATTATGTGCCTTAATTGTATAGGCTAATGCACGGTTGGACTACAGGCTACTAAAAAAGCCACAAATATACCGGCTGGGTCATTTCAGCATTTGAGGACATTTTTTAGTTTGAAATGTTAAAAAATATATATTATTATTTTGATATTTTTGCCATTAAATTTAATAGACACAACATTTGAGAAACACATGCTGTGCCATCTCAACATGCTATTATACTCAAACCAGAATTTATTTTTCTTTACTTTCTCACGTTGAAATGTCAACCCTGTTATGGACATATTGGCATCTATACAAATGCTTGGTAATGCATTAATGGGATTTTAAAAATAGCCCTTTCTAGTATATAATGAGTCCCTATTTGATAAATAACGAATTTTGTATTTTTTAAAAAGAAAGAAGACGGCTTGTTTGTTTTACATTCATAGTCTATGTACAACAATAATATTTTTTCAGACTTCTATTTTTGAAATGCTTGCCAATATATTAGTATTTTTATGGGAAACTATAGTGTATGCTTATCCACTATTTTATCTTTCTATTGAAATATTGTTTAGTTTTCATAGGGTCCCTTTTTCTGATCGGTGGGTGTAAATAAGTTCAAATGAATATGAACTTTATTTCGTCTCAGGTGGGACTAATGTGCTTTGTCTTGTGGCGTCAACCCTGTTATAACAGAATTAACAGGGACGACCATAACAGGGTTGATAATTAGGGCCCTAAAAGTGTTATAACTACCCATGTGGTGAAGTAAATGGAAAGATAGAAATGGAAAGATGTTGATGGGTCACAGACTTCAGGAAGTAACAGCATGCAAAGGATATGAAACCAAATATGAAATATGATACTTTAAAAATACATGAAAGCAAAGGGAATGAATACTTATGTACATGAAAATTTTCAGTTTTTGATTTTTAATAAATTTGCAAAAATTTATAAAAACATGTTTTCACATTATGGGTTATTGAGTGTAGATTGATGGGCAAAAATGGCATGGTCTACTGGGGTCCCCAAACCTGGTCCTGGAAAGCCACAGGGTCTGCTGGGGTCCTCAACCCTAGATAATTGCAACTGTAGGCTATACTCATTTGTAAACATGGTCTTACTCAAGTGCACTGATTAGCTGAATCAGAACAATTGCAATGACGATAGTAAAGACAATAGAAAGATTAGCTATCCCCCCTCACCCATAATGAATAACTTACACTTATCTCAGAGTATAACGTGTATTTCAAGCGCCAACAGCACTTTCCGACGATTACTGCAGTGCACTGCGGAGTCTCACGATGATTGCTTGTGTATGTTATGCTTAAAAACTATGCTGTGTAGCTTATTATCTTTTATATCATCTGAAAGTACAGATTCTACTCTGGAACATGATGTATAAACCTCTAATCTCTTATGGAAAAAGAATATACTGCAGTATATTGTAAATATATCAAAATTATCTTCACAATATATTTAAAATATACTGCAGTATATTACATTTCCATAAGGGATGTGTGATATATGATTGCAGAACAAACATTTGTTCATGTTGCAACAACCTGCGAGTAGAAAAGGTTGACCCTTTAAAGCCGGTACGTTCTAATTTCGTAATAATAGTTTTGATGGCTTAATGTTGAATATCTCTGCTGTCCAATCACTGATTTTATTTCCAATAACTCCGTTACAGATGAAAAAATAAGCTACAATTTCTTATGATTGGTTCATGGGTTTAGTTTTGAATAATTTCAGTACTATTTCTGTGACACTTGTATGTTCCATGGAAGATATATTGCATTTGTCGGTCAGTGTAGTGTACAACCTGTTATTTTATTTTATTTTTATTTTTTAAGGGCAACCCCATTGAAAATGCTAGTATGTTTGCATGCGCTCATAATTGGTTGACCTGTATTTCATGTGTCAAAACTGTTTGCAAAATACCATTTGAAGTGAAGGTGTCGTTCATGAATTGGAGTTTTGTTTTAGTTTCACCTGGGGGGTATACTTCAAATCAGGATTACTTTGTTAGCTGGATAACTGAACCGAGTAACACAGAGAACAGCTTTTTTTTTTCTTCAGTCCGTGTTCCAGATTTGGAATGGTTCCGGGTTTTACTCAGTGCAGTTATCCAGCTAACTAAGTAATCCTGCTTTGTAGAATACACCCCTGAACTGCGGCCTCAATGTTCTGCAATGGGGGAAAGGGGTGGAGTTATACCCAGGTGACATCATTCTTTGTGGACCAAGTTCTAGATTTTTCTGTGAGCTAAAATACAGTGTGAGATGCATTATTCTTAAACTGAGGGCTACCATGTTAAATGGTTTTTGGCTGAATTTGCCCCTTTTAACAAAGGACTGAGGCTATTGAATTGAGAGAGAAGTTTGGGAAATGCAATGGAACTACCAAAACTGTTTCCAAGGAGATTAGGATCTGAGGAACTTTGCACGCAATTTTCAATATGTATTAGCTGTGTATAACTTCTGATCAAACCTCATGGAAATGGGAATCTTACTAGAGAGCCACAGGGTCTGCTTGGGTCACCAACCTTGGTCATGGAGAGCCACAGGGTCCGCTGGGGTCACCAACCTTGGTCATGGAGGGCCACAGGGTCTGCTGGGGTCACCAACCTTGGTCATGGAGAGCCACAGGGTCTGCTTGGGTCCCCAACCTTGGTCCTGGAGAGCCACAGGGTCTGCTGGGGTCCCCAACCTTGGTCCTGGAGAGCCACAGGGTCTGCTGAGGTCCCCAGCCCTGGTCATGGAGAGCCACAGGTTCTGCTGGGGTCCCCAACACTGGTCATGGAGGGCCACAGGGTCTGCTGGGGTCCCCAGCCCTGGTCATGGAGAGCCACACGATTTGCTGGCTTTTGTTGGTAGCACTTGATCAATTAAAACAGTTGATTTCAGAATTAATTCACCCAACCTGATTGCTGAATTTAAAGGAAAAAATTGCCCAAAATATAATTGTGCCATCTGCACGTAGTACAAATACCTAGTGCACAATATGTGTAATGTCTTGCTTTTATTAGATAGCACTTATTAGTTAGACACATTAGTCCTGATGGCATGGAAGGGAGGAACTCTATTCCTCTCTATTAATTATTAATACTAAAAGTAGGCTATAGTACGTAATGCTCTCAGAAGCTTATTATCTTTGAGATTTAAAAAGTCATTGTGTATCCATGTTTGTGTGAGTGCTTGTCTTTGTCAAGTGAGCAAGTTATATTGGCGTCTCAATAAAATGTTCCTGTCTTTTAAAATGTTCTTGAAAGACAGTGTACACAGCCCTTTTCATGTTTACTTGCCTCAAGCTCCCATAGTTCAATGCGAAGTCTTTGTCGGTGATGTCAATGAGATGTTGCTGAAATGCTTGATGGGAATTGTATTGCAATGGCAAATAAAAATGACGTCTTTGTCACCGTGAACTATAAAAACGTACAACATGAATATTTGATAGACGTACATTACTACCACAATAAGCACAAGTAACATGGTTTTTATTATATTGGGTGAATTTGAAAACAAAAAAACGTGTCACTCTCCAAGACCAGGGTTGGGTACCCCTGTATTTGACGGGACATCCAGAAATCTGACACATGATCTATGGAACCACCACCCTACTTGGTGTTCATTTATATTGATATTGTGTGGCTTTATTCCTGACTACTACTAAAGGTTTGCACGGTGACTGTGTTGGACTCGTATGCAGGGTGTAATGTTTAACTAAAGCAGAGGCGCAGGCAGCTTTGCCCTTTAATAAGATATCTGAGCTGGCCAAGGGAAGACGTGCAGTTGACTTAAGTCTCCTACAAATGCCCTTTGCCATGTCAGTGCCTGCAAACCACAGTGTGTGTGTGTGTGTGTCGAGTGCACCGCATTAAAGAGAAATGGTTTGGTTAAAAACACCAGAAATAGTCCTACGGTATTAGTCCTTCTTTGGATTGCTTAAAATTAGTTTCTTCTTCTCCTTGCTTTTGTTCAGGGGCCTCCTGTTCTCCGACTCGTTTTATATTTCCTCTAATGAAGTTGAACGTAATCTGTCTGTTGCCATGGCGTTGTTCGGGGGTGCATAGGGCTACTGGGCTCCAGATAACGTTTCCCAGTTCTATATAAATTAGAACGCTAGGGACTGGGTTGGGGAGAGACCGGGGTCAGTCCAGTCCATTTATAACTGAGCTTTTGTCCAGGGCTATTCAACTGAGAGGCAGAGGCTGAATGTGGCTTTGGCTGAATTGCAAACTGAGCCCTTGTGGACTGTGGACGTGCGGATTTTAGTGGAGTATTTCCGAGGACAGGCGAATCACTTGCCCAAAAGGCTGTTTTTAAAATGGGACAGCCCTGAGCACTCGAGGACTTAACGGGAACGCGTCTTTACGTCTGCGAGTCCAGAGAAGGGGATTTTTACCGGGCCGCCGCGATGGTGTAGCGGTAAAAGCGCAGATTTTCAGTTTGTGCAATCGCTCCCCGAGGATCGGGGGTCCTGCCAGATCCGAGTATGGCCGGTATCTTGAGGGAGTGGCAATTGGCGGCCGCTCCCGGGGGGGGAGGGACTCGGAGAGAATCGCCGCGCATAAGACGGCCCTGAGCGAGTCGGAATCATGGTCAGGAGCTTGAGGAGTCGCGCCCTGAAGAACACATGGCGCCCTCTTTCCTACTACCGGCTGACGGGGTTGTAGCGGCGATTCTCTAGCGGTTACTAGACGTGGGGAATTTAATTACATAGGGTCCAATTAGCTACCAAATTGGTAGAAAAAGAGAACAATCTGAAAATACTTCAGTGATTAACCCGGAAGTAAAAACGTAAAAGTCATAGAGCATATATGCATATTTATGGTACAGGAGTGGGTCATATTACAAACTACTCTTTTTTTTTTTTATCTTTATGCATAATCAACATATGATGATTGTTACAAAGTGTAAACTGATTGATATTTTCAATAAAAAAATATTACGAACACTTCCTCCCCAGTTTGGAAAGTGTTTTGCAGGATTTCTTTCGTACACTACTTGCAAAGTGAGGGGGCAAGGTACATAGTAGACAGGGGTCTGAGTGGACAGGGGACAGGGGACAGTGGACAGGGAACAGGGGTCATATTCAGTCACGGTCCGTAGTCCCACCCACTTTGGTGACGAACAGCTTTTCTGAGAAATGCGAGTCAATGGGCTGAAAATGTTTTTTTTTCTATATTCAGGCAGTTATACATTCAAAACACCCAAGAGAGGGGTTGCCACATTTTTAAATAATTTATAAAATTGGTCATTTGAAATTATGTCCAAAAAATAAACAACAAGCGCGTTTTTAAAAAAACAACTAAAATGACTACAACATCCAGTCTACTCTCTTGGTCACCACCACTGCTGAAGTGAAAGGCATAAAGCTGACACTTTCCACATGGCCAGACTGATAGTGATTCTCGCCCTTGATGATACTCTTAGTTTCACTTTCATAATAAGTTACAAGAGCAGACAAAGTGATAGCCATTTTTGCTAGCAGAGCGGCCGGTAGCCAATTCATTAGCTAACGAGCGGGAGCCGGCGATGTATAACCGGGGATTCTGGGTAGTGTAGTTATATTTCTCAAACTCCATTAATTATACGATTCAAATTTTATTTAAATGCGGTGGTGAGTATGTAATGGACTTTGTATCTTTGTATCTGTTTGGTCCGTACTATGCAATATATCATCATAAGGGTGACTGAAAGATCCCCAAGTGGGACAGGTAATGGCTTCCGGCAGTCTTCCGGGACCAGCCAGGGATAGGAGGGGGCGGGGCTACAGAGCTCTGGGGTGCATCCCAATATTTTTCACTCCCCACCTTTCTTCCTCCACTCCCCCCCTACCACTCCTCTACTACCCAGAAGTATGTGGAGAAAGGGAGGGGAGGAGGGGAGTGGAGGAAAGGAGCTGTGAACAAAATTGGGACAGCGAATCTGCTTCATCGTCATCAAAGTTGCCGTCGACTATTGATAAAGTTGTCCTATCATAACTTTGACTGACACGGAGCCCACAAATATTCCCAAAGCCAATCGCAGATCTTCCACATGGTCAGCCCATTCAAAGCTGCAAAATATATTTTAAGTTACAAGTGCAAGTAACCTAGTTGCATGTACAGTGTAAACAGCCTGTATTGCGGTTCGCATCGAGACACAAATTAACATGTAATCAGCAACATTAGATCAAAGTAAACATGTTGTAGTATAGGCTACGCAAACATAACAATTTACTGTAATTCCAGAATGCCGATGTTTCCGATGTCTGAACTAACCGAGCACTAATTCACCTCATAGGACTATAGGTTATACTATAGCCTCCTATTGCCAGTTTCTTGCATCTCACAGGCATATTGGGAAACATTTCCATAGATGAGTGGAATTAATTATCGTCATATTATCGGATATAGGCCCATTCTTCCCAATGTTCATCGCAGTGGTCACACCGAAAAACAATTGGTTTGAAGCAGCTTCTCTCGTCTTCTCCACTATTGGGACAGTGGAGGGGGGGAGGAACCAAAGATCAGTTTCCGGGGCGCGGAGTAGTGGAGGAAGGGAGGGTGCATTTTTCGACCATTGGGACGCACCCCTATATTGCACCCTCCAGGGATCAGGGTAAAAAACAAACGAAATGTCCATCCATTTTGGGAGACTATCCCAGCATGCATTTGGTGAGAGACAGGAATACACCATGGACATATAATCAATCCTTTTCAGGGCACACACACCATTCAGTCAGTCACATGCACACTCTAAGGACAATTTAGACTCTCCAGTTAGCTTTACCCCCTCCAGGGATCAAGCTGAAAAGCAAACTAAAAGAAATGTTCAAAGGCAAAAGCAAGCATGTGTAACAGACATGCATAAAGCCCTTCCTGGTCTGTCCCTGGCTATGTCTGAATCAGTCTACTGCGTACTGTTTACTGCATACAGTTTTATACGCAACATGCAGTATGCAAAAAAATATCCTCCATACTATTTTATCAGCAAAAACCTTGACATAAGTATATCATCCTGGGATTTTAAGTACACTACGTTTAGAGAACGTTGAGCCTCGTTGCAACTTTTTCAGCCAGTGTATTCGCCAAACGTCCTCGATAGTGCGGAAGGGCGTTGATTCGTACACAGCCCGTCAGTTTGTTTGGTTTGTGTGATTCTTCCGCCCGTAGGGGCTCTGCCATCGCCAAGATTGTGGGCTCGAACACGGCGGCGAACCCAAAGTTCGAGAAGACTGTGAGCATGTGGGTGTTTGAGGAGATGGTGAACGGGCGCAAGCTCACCGAGATAATCAACACTGACCACGAGAACGTGAAGTACCTACCAGGACACAAGCTGCCCCCCAATGTGGTAAGAGACTGGCCATGTGTCATTTACAATAAAGGGAGTGGGTATGTACTCTAATGATATGGCTACAGGCCTGTGTGGGCTATCGGTGGGTCATGATTAGTCATGCTAGATAAATCTGTCAGACTTATAACAGACTTAAACACTTGCTTTACAAACGTGCATAGAGTTATAATAGACTTATAACAGACTTTTATTATTTATTTTCTTTAACCTTTATTTAGACAGTTTAGTATTTTTGAGATTAAAATGGACTTCTATTTCAATATTAACTTGGACTTAGAAATTCATATTTCTGGGTTTTTGAGCAGAAGTGTTCATATTGTTTCCAGCACTGCCACAACAGCTTTATTAGAAAGATTGAGTTAAAGGTCGGCCTATCCCAATGTTATTTAATGTTGCTGATATCAGCGCGCTGTGATTGGCTGTAATCTTTCTCATTATGTTTGTCTGAGGATCAGATTAAAACTTTAATTTGACTCTCCGGCTGACTCAAAGCAGCGTGTAAACGGCAGTCTCGGAGAAGAGCGTCCTGTTCAAGTGGTCTGTACCGTTAAGCACTGTCCTGTTCAAGTGGTCTGTACCGTTAAGCGCTGTCTTGTTCAAGTGGTCTGTACCGTTAAGCGCTGTCCTGTTCAAGTGGTCTGTACCATTAAGCGCTGTCCTGTTCAAGTGGTCTGTACCATTAAGCGCTGTCCTGTTCAAGTGGTCTGTACCGTTAAGCGCTGTCCTGTTCAAGTGGTCTGTACCGTTAAGCGCTGTCCTGTTCAAGTGGTCTGTACCGTTAAGCACTGTCCTGTTCAAGTGGTCTGTACCGTTAAGCGCTGTCCTGTTCAAGTGGTCTGTACCATTAAGCGCTGTCCTGTTCGAGTGGTCTGTACCGTTAAGCGCTGTCCTGTTCGAGTGGTCTGTACTGTTAAGCGCTGTCCTGTTCGAGTCGTCTGTACCATTAAGCGCTGTCCTGTTCGAGTGGTCTGTACCGTTAAGCGATGTCCTGTTCGAGTGGTCTGTACCGTTAAGCGCTGTCCTGTTCGAGTGGTCTGTACCATGAAGCACTGTCCGATGAGGCTCCTCCCCTTTTCCCCAGTTGGCCGTTCCGGAGCTGGTGGATGCAGTTAAAGGAGCGGACGTCCTGGTGTTCGTCATCCCGCACCAGTTTATCGGAAGAGTTTGCGACACAATCAAGGGTCACATCAAGAGCGATGCTGTGGGCATGTCTCTCATCAAGGTATGCGCTTTTTAAATACGGGAATTCCTCGCTGTAGTGTTTTAAAACTACAGTATCCACTAACGGATATGGTGTGTGTAGTGGTTTAAAACTACAGTATCCACTAACGGATATGGTGTAGTGGTTTAAAACCTACGGCAGTGTATCAAAATAAAAGTTCTCCCACTCTGAGATGAATCATTTCATTATGTTTCATTTATTTTATCGATTGTAATTGTGTTGCATTGTTATCTAGAAAAACTTACAACGCTTTGCGTACCCATCAAATAATTAAGGGAAATTTACTTCGGAAACCTGGTTACTCTTTTTAAATGAGTATTTGCAGTGTTTATTTGCAATGTCCTGTTGCTTAGAATATAGAAATCAAATAAAAATTTAAATTGTAAAAATTTTCAAATTGCGACACTTCGGTGGACGAGGCCGGCGCAGTACTGCGGTTTGTAAAGAAACCACGTTTGGTTGCGTTTGTGACGTGCGGTTGTGTTTCAGGGCGTGGACGAAGGCCCCGAAGGCCTGAAGCTCATCTCTGAGGTCATAAGAGAGAAACTGGGCATCATCATGACGGTGCTGATGGGAGCCAATATAGCCAATGAGGTGGCAGATGAAAAGTTCTGCGAAACCACCATCGGTAAAGGGAGAGGGGGGACACCCGTGATTACATGTGGCTCAGATGTGTGCTTCAAGAACGTCAAACTATGACGGTCCCACCTTATCACCCGAGAGCCTGATGTAGGACTAAAACCTCTGGCTCCACAACAAAAATTAATTATCAATATATCAATATAGGGAGAGGCTGGGGGTCTTGTGTGTAGTTCAAGCTTTTACAATGACATTAAGTGCATAGTACAGTGACCTCCACAATTATTGGCATCCCTGGTGACAAAAATCCAACCGTTGATGTAAATTTATTCTGAGAAAAAAAAAATCCCTCATCAAGAAATAATTATTTTTAACAAAACCACGTGTGCCACAATTATTGGCACCTCTGCATTTAATACTTTGTACAACCTCCCTTTGCCAATAAAACAGCACTGAGTCTTTTCCCGTAACATCTAATAAGGTTGGAGAATACAGAGCAAGGAATCTGAGACCATTCCTCTTTATAGAATCTCTTCAGATCATCCAGAGTCCAAGGTCCTCTTTTGTGCACTCTCCTCTTCAGCTCAGCCCACAGGTTTTCAATGGGGTTTAGGTCAGGGGACTGAGATGGCCATGGCAGAAGTTTGATTTTGTGTTCAGTTAACCATTTTTGTGTTGATTTGGATGTATGTTTTGGATCATTGCTGGAAGATCCAACAACGACCCAGTTTTAGCTTCCTGGCAGAGGCAGCCAGATTCAGATAAAAAATGTCCTGGTATTTCATGGAGTTCATGATGCCATGTACCCTAACAAGATTCCCAGGGCCTTTGGAGGAAAAACAGTCTCACAACATCACAGAACCTCCACCATACTTAACAGTGGGGATCAGGTTATTTTCGGTATAGCCATCCTTCTTTTTACGCCAAACCCACCTTGAGTGTTGGTTGCCAAAAAGCTAAATTTTCGTTTCATCTGACCATAGAACACGGTTCCAGTCAAAGTTTCAGTAGCGTTTAGCAAACTCCAGGCATGTTTGTGGTGAAGTGACCGGAAAGGTTTTTTTCTGGCATGCCTTCCAAATAATTTGTTGGCATGGAGGTGACATCTAATGGTAGTTTTGGAGACTTGATGACCCCAAGATGCTACTTTCCTCTGTAATTCTCCAACAGTGATCCTTGGGGATTTTTTTGCCTCTTACCATCCTCCTCACTGTGCGTGGGGACAAAACAAACTTGGGCCCTCTTCCAGGCAAGTTTGAAACGGTTCCAGTTGCTTTGAACTTTTTAAGTATTGCCCTAACGGTAGATATGGGCATTTTCAGGTGAGTAGTAATTTTTTTATAGCCATTCCCAGACGTATGAAGCTCAACACACTTTTCCCTCATTTGATTTGTGTGTTCTCTTATCTTTCCCATGTTGATGTATGAATAAGGGAATATGGCCTCTGTGTCACCTCATATTTATACCCCAGTGAAACTACTGGATTACTACATGGATTACTGCTTGAAAGTTTCTCAACACTGATCAACTTTAAAAAGTAAAATATAAATGGAAAAGATTCTTCAGTTACATTTTGTTCATAACAATTTCTAGGGGTGCCAATTATTGTGGCACATGTGGTTTTGTTAAAAATAATTGTTCTTTTTCTCAGACTAAATTTACTTCAATTAAAGGTTGGATTCCTCTCATTTTTCCAGTGTGAGATTAAGCTAATTCACCAAAAGGTGTATTATTTTTATAACCCTTTTTACTCATCTTTACCAGGGGTGCCAATAATTGTGGAGGGCACTGTATGTAAGGTTGTAGATCTCCTGTAAGGTTGCAGATTTAAGGTTGCAGATCACCTCTCCCTTCTGCAGGCTGTAAGAGCCCGGAGCACGGCTCTGTCCTGAAGGAACTGATGCAGACCAAAAACTTCCGTGTGACGGTGGTGGCCGAGGCCGATGTGGTGGAGATCTGCGGGGCTCTGAAGGTGGGGGGTAGTACTCTGTGCAAATATTTAACGTTCTCATTCAGGCATTTCAGCAGATACGCTTATCCGCAGTCACTTGAAGACCTAAACATTTTATTGTCACATAGAGGTTTTGTGTGGTTCTGTGCTTTGTTTATTCTGTAGTGTGTACTTTTGTATTTAGCAGACGTGCTTATCCAGCATGGCTTACACAGCAAACACCTTTTCACATGCTATCCATTCATACAGCTGGATATGTCCTAAAGAGATTCAGGTTAACTACCTTGGTCAACAGTACAGAAGCAGCGCACCACCTGGAAATCACATCTGCAAGATCTTGGTTACGAGCCCGGTTCACTAACCATTGTGTTGCGTTACGTAACGCCGCGTTACATTGCGTAGGTTATGCGCTTAATCGCCATTATGTTATGTTAATATGTTATGCTATTGTTATGTTACATTACATTGGGTTTAGACTGTAGGGTGTAGAATAGTCACTGGCTGTTCTGTAGTCCTGTGTGGCATGTTGGGTTAGTCACTGACTGTTCTGTAGTACTGTGTGGCATATTGGGTTAGTCACTGGCTGTCCTGTAGTACTGTGTGGCTTGTTGGGTTAGTCACTGGCTGTCCTGTAGTACTGTGTGGCATGTTTGGTTAGTCACTGGCTGTTCTGTAGTACTGTGTGGCATGTTGGGTTAGTCACTGGCTGTTCTGTAGTACTGTGTGGCATGTTGGGTTAGTCACTGGCTGTCCTGTAGTACTGTGTGGCTTGTTGGGTTAGTCACTGGCTGTCCTGTAGTACTGTGTGGCATGTTGGGTTAGTCACTGACTGTTCTGTAGTACTGTGTGGCATGTTGGGTTAGTCACTGGCTGTTCTGTAGTCCTGTGTGGCATGTTGGGTTAGTCACTGACTGTTCTGTAGTACTGTGTGGCATATTGGGTTAGTCACTGACTGTTCTGTAGTACTGTGTGGCATGTTGGGTTAGTCACTGGCTGTTCTGTAGTCCTGTGTGGCATGTTGGGTTAGTCACTGACTGTTCTGTAGTACTGTGTGGCATATTGGGTTAGTCACTGGCTGTCCTGTAGTACTGTGTGGCATGTTGGGTTAGTCACTGGCTGTCCTGTAGTACTGTGTGGCATGTTGGGTTAGTCACTGGCTGTTCTGTAGTACTGTGTGGCATGTTTGGTTAGTCACTGGCTGTCCTGTAGTACTGTGTGGCATGTTGGGTTAGTCACTGGCTGTCCTGTAGTACTGTGTGGCTTGTTGGGTTCGTCACTGGCTGTCCTGTAGTACTGTGTGGCATGTTGGGTTAGTCACTGGCTGTTCTGTAGTACTGTGTGGCATGTTGGGTTAGTCACTGGCTGTCCTGTAGTACTGTGTGGCATGTTGGGTTAGTCACTGGCTGTCCTGTAGTACTGTGTGGCATGTTGGGTTAGTCACTGGCTGTCCTGTAGTACTGTGTGGCATGTTGGGTTAGTCACTGACTGTTCTGTAGTACTGTGTGGCATGTTGGGTTAGTCACTGACTGTCCTGTAGTACTGTGTGGCATGTTGGGTTAGTCACTGACTGTCCTGTAGTACTGTGTGGCATGTTGGGTTAGTCACTGGCTGTCCTGTAGTACTGTGTGGCATGTTGGGTTAGTCACTGACTGTCCTGTAGTACTGTGTGGCATGTTGGGTTAATCACTGGCTGTCCTGTAGTACTGTGTGTGGCCTGTAGGGTGTAAAATAGTCACGATGTCCTTAGCGATAGCACCATTGGAGAACACACTCTTCTGCAGCAGTGGTCTTTGTGCAGGTACTGTGGGTATAGCTATGACTCCATTTTTATGATCATAGGTTACGGTATTATAGTTTTATGGTCTTTTTTTTTTCTGAGCATCATCAACTTTCATCAGTGCTGTAGCGATGCTGTCTCTTTAGCCAGGTCTGTCACTGTTACTCGCATATCACGGGTGAATGCACTTATGTTCTCTTGCATTATAAGTCACTCTGGATAAGAGTGCCTGCTTAATGAATGTAATGTAGAGTCGTGTAATGTAATGTGACTGAATGTAATATAATGCTAAATTGGAGGGGGGGGAAAAAAGACCGAACATGTTAAAAAAAAATTAGGAATACCGTTGGAAAACAGCCCTTGTAGTCGTCTCGTATGGCCCCAGTGTGGTGAATCCACCTGGGCGATACACCTGAACTATCTCCAATGACAAAGTCAGTTTCCTAAGATATTCAAGCATTTAGTGTAGGCTCTTATCCAGAGCCCTTTATTCTTTTTCTATTTGTACAGCCAGATAGTTACTGAAGTATTTCAGGTAAAGTACTTTGCTTAGTGGTATAATCATCAAACCATTACGCTACAGTTTCACCACACATTTTATTCAGGCTACACGGAAATTTAGAAAAATGTAGGGAACATTTTTTTAAGCTTGGTTTTATTAAGATCAGGGCTATGTCTGAATCAGCACCCTTCCATACTATTGAGTATGCTTGTTGAGTAAACGGATGATATACTTCTGCAGTTTCGCTGAGCTTTTCAAGAAGTAAGCAAACATTTCGGTCGCATAAATATGACGCGCAGCTTTGCTTTAAAAATGAGGCACAGCTTCGCTGATGTTTTTCTTCAACAACAACATGTAAGCATGGCCGTCTTATGACACTTCCACGGTACGGTTGGAAAATAGTATAGAGGATATTTTCCTCATACTGAACAGTATACAGTGAACGGTACACAGTCTGCTAGTGCACAGGATGCAGTGGATAGTGCTCTGATTCAGACGCAGCCCAGGTGCGAAAAGGCTTCTGTCTGTGCCTCTCTGCTCAGAACATTGTGGCGGTGGCCGCGGGCTTCTGCGACGGCCTGGGCTTCGGGGATAACACCAAGGCGGCAGTGATCCGGTTGGGTCTGATGGAGATGATCGCCTTCGCCCGCGTCTTCTGCACGGCCGGACCCGTCTCTCCCGCCACCTTCCTGCAGAGCTGCGGCATCGCCGACCTCATCACCACCTGCTACGGCGGCCGCAACCGCAAGATCGCTGAGGCCTTCGCCAAAACCGGGAAGGTGAGGCGCCGTGGAATGTTCCGGAGTCAAGCAATCTGCATCAAGATATTGCAGCATTGCACTTGTTATAGTTTTTCTTCAATTCATCTGCACTGGTCTCAGCATTATTGCTATCCATATTTGATTATTATCGTTTTATTATTATTTATGTTATTGATTATTTATTAGTAGTTCTTCATCATTGTTGTTCTGCACTGAATGTGAAGCCTGGGAAGGTCAGGGAGAGGTCAGTTTCCAGGCCTGTGGAATTCTGGGATGAGATGTGTGATGTAGCTTATGTTGTTAAAACAAACGGGAATCTGCCCATGAGTGTAGGCTAGAATTTCTTATTTACCATATATGATTATGGGTTTATTTTGTTCGGAAACCTGCACTGAAAAAAACATCTCAAAATGAAGAGGATGCTATATTAAGAAATGTTTCATTTGTTTCCCATTGTAACATTGCTTACTTTTTTATTAGCATTTCAAAAATACAAAAGTTGAGGCCTGCACCATGGGATTGCTGTCGCTCTGGCTGTAAAGTGATTGACTGTATCAAGGGCTGTAGTGTTAGCATTGTTATTTGCACTAATGTGCTTGAATATCCGTTTGGATAAAGTATGTCAGCATAGAGACCGACTGATTCTCTGTGCACTCCTGGACGGAACATTTTTATGTTTATTTACTTTTTATTATACAGGGTAAAATTTTGTAAAAAATGTTTATTTCATTTTTATTATACACGGTAAAACATTTTTGTAAAACTGCAACCTGTCTCCTGTCGTGTGGAAAGGTGAAAGGTCAAGGTTCACAGGCTTGTGAACGGGGGAAGGAGCTAAATGAGAGAGGTAGCTGATAGGGTCATGAAACCAGGGAAAAAAAGATAATGGGCTAAATCAGTGGGGAAGGGCCCGAGTTGCAGTCACCAGATATTTGTCAGAGCTTTTAAAGCACGAGAGCACGGTGTCTGTTTTGACGGACCAGGCGACAGTGTTACAAATCTCTGTCTATCTGAGGAAGAAGGATCTGGAAACAATATGGAGTGGGAATATTGTGGAGTGGCTGGGTAAGAAATGGCCTATGACTGCGCGGAGATTATTATTTTATGGGTTAATGAACGAGCTTGCGTCTGTGCCCGCCTTAGACCATCGAGGAGCTGGAGAAGGAGATGCTGAACGGGCAGAAACTCCAGGGTCCGGCGACCGCAACCGAGGTCAACCGCATCCTCCAGCGCAAAAACATGGTGGACAAGTACGCGGCAATGCCTTCCGCACCGACAGACTGAAGCTGCTTCCGCTTGCATACCGTCTCCATTATCGACCGTCAAGCTGAACTGCTCCAGCCCAACTGTCATAATTTAGTGCACAAAAATTACAATTTTCTAGAGTAGAGTAAAATTGTGAGATTTATAATACCTGAATCGTAACCGTCTTTGCTCAAATTTTTAACCTTTTGCTAAATATACCCTAGCTAGCCCTAGACTCCTCCTAGGGTGCACCCACCCACCGTTTACCTGTAGCCAGCAAACCTGGCTAACAACATCCCCAGACCTGCGAGTGAAGTTAGCCAGACCTGACTAACAACATCCCCAGACCTGCGAGTGAAGTTAGCCAGACCTGACTAACAACATCCCCAGACCTGCGAGTGAAGTTAGCCAGACCTGACTAACAACATTCCCAGTCCTGCGAGTGAAGTTAGCCAGACCTGACTAACAACATTCCCAGTCTTGCGAGTGAAGTTAGCCAGACCTGACTAACAACATTCCCAGTCCTGCGAGCAAAGTTAGCCAGACCTGACTAACAACATCCCCAGACCTGCGAGCAAAGTTAGCCAGACCTGGGGGGTATACGACGAAGCAGGCTTACTTAGTTAGCTGGATAACTGTATCCCGGTGCAGCTATTTTTACGTCAGTCCATGTTCCAGATTTTACTCAGTGCAGTTATCCAGCGAACTGAGAAATCCTGCTTCGTAGTATTCCCCCCTGGCTAACAACATTCCCAGACCTGCGAGTAAAGCTGCAGTGCCACTAAAGCACTAGCGCAAGTTTTCTATGCAAACCAAGAACCAACATGTACATTCTGAATATATAGATTACAAACAGTTTAGTCCAAGAGTTCATTCAGCAGTGAACATTTTTGAAGTAGGGGTAGCAGTAGTGGTAGTAATACCAGGACTAGCAGTAGTAATAGTAGGAGTAGTAGGCATAGCGGTAACATTAGTAATAGTAGGCGTAGCGGTAGTATTAGTAATAGTATGAGTAGTAGGCGTAACAGTAGTATTAGTAGTAGTAGGCGTAACAGTAGTATTAGGAATAGTAGGCGTAGTAGGCGTAACAGTAGTATTAGTAATAGTAGGAGTAGTAGGCGTAACAGTAGTATTGGTAATAGTAGGAGTAGTAGGCGTAACAGTAGTATTAGTAATAGTAGGAGTAGTAGGGGTAGCGGTAGTATTAGTAATAGTAGGAGTAGTAGGCGTAACAGTAGTATTAGTAATAGTAGGAGTAGTAGGAGTAACAGTAGTATTAGTAATAGTAGGAGTCGTAGGCGTAACAGTAGTATTGGTAATAGTAGGAGTAGTAGGCGTAACAGTAGTATTAGTAATAGTATGAGTAGTAGGAGTAACAGTAGTATTAGTAGTAGTAGGCGTAACAGTAGTATTAGTAATAGTAGGAGTCGTAGGCGTAACAGTAGTATTAGTAATAGTAGGAGTAGTAGGGGTAGCGGTAGTATTAGTAATAGTAGGAGTCGTAGGCGTAACAGTAGTATTAGTAATAGTAGGAGTCGTAGGCGTAACAGTAGTATTGGTAATAGTATGAGTAGTAGGAGTAACAGTAGTATTAGTAATAGTATGAGTAGTAGGAGTAACAGTAGTATTGGTAATAGTATGAGTAGTAGGAGTAACAGTAGTATTGGTAATAGTATGAGTAGTAGGAGTAACAGTAGTATTGGTAATAGTATGAGTAGTAGGAGTAACAGTAGTATTAGTAATAGTAGGAGTAGTAGGCGTAACAGTAGTATTAGTAATAGTAGGAGTCGTAGGCGTAACAGTAGTATTGGTAATAGTATGAGTAGTAGGAGTAACAGTAGTATTAGTAATAGTAGGAGTAGTAGGGGTAGCGGTAGTATTAGTAATAGTAGGAGTCGTAGGGCTAACAGTAGTATTAGTAATAGTAGGAGTCGTAGGCGTAACAGTAGTATTGGTAATAGTAGGAGTAGTAGGCGTAACAGTAGTATTAGTAATAGTATGAGTAGTAGGAGTAACAGTAGTATTAGTAGTAGTAGGCGTAACAGTAGTATTAGGAATAGTAGGCGTAGTAGGCGTAACAGTAGTATTAGTAATAGTAGGAGTAGTAGGCGTAACAGTAGTATTGGTAATAGTAGGAGTAGTAGGCGTAACAGTAGTATTAGTAATAGTAGGAGTAGTAGGGGTAGCGGTAGTATTAGTAATAGTAGGAGTAGTAGGCGTAACAGTAGTATTAGTAATAGTAGGAGTCGTAGGGCTAACAGTAGTATTAGTAATAGTAGGAGTCGTAGGCGTAACAGTAGTATTGGTAATAGTAGGAGTAGTAGGCGTAACAGTAGTATTAGTAATAGTAGGAGTCGTAGGGCTAACAGTAGTATTAGTATTAGTAATAGTAGGAGTAGTAGGTGTAACAGTAGTATTAGTAATAGTAGGATTCGTAGGCGTAACAGTAGTATTAGTAATAGTAGGAGTCGTAGGCGTAACAGTAGTATTAGTAATAGTATGAGTAGTAGGAGTAACAGTAGTATTAGTAATAGTAGGTGTAACAGTAGTATTAGTAATAGTAGGAGTCGTAGGCGTAACAGTAGTATTAGTAATAGTAGGAGTCGTAGGCGTAACAGTTGTATTAGTAATAGTAGGAGTAGTAGGGGTAGCGGTAGTATTAGTAATAGTAGGAGTAGTAGGGGTAGCGGTAGTATTAGTAATAGTAGGAGTAGTATGAGTAACAGTAGTATTAGTAATAGTAGGAGTAGTAGGAGTAACAGTAGTATTAGTAATTGTAGGTGTAACAGTAGTATTAGTAATAGTAGGAGTCGTAGGCGTAACAGTAGTATTAGTAATAGTAGGAGTCGTAGGCGTAACAGTAGTATTAGTAATAGTAGGAGTAGTATGAGTAACAGTAGTATTAGTAATAGTAGGAGTAGTAGGAGTAACAGTAGTATTAGTAATTGTAGGTGTAACAGTAGTATTAGTAATAGTAGGAGTCGTAGGCGTAACAGTAGTATTAGTAATAGTAGGAGTCGTAGGCGTAACAGTTGTATTAGTAATAGTAGGAGTAGTAGGGGTAGCGGTAGTATTAGTAATAGTAGGAGTAGTAGGCGTAACAGTAGTATTAGTATTAGTAATAGTAGGAGTAGTATGAGTAACAGTAGTATTAGGAATAGTAGGAGTAGTAGGAGTAACAGTAGTATTAGTAATTGTAGGTGTAACAGTAGTATTAGTAATAGTAGGAGTCGTAGGCGTAACAGTAGTATTAGTAATAGTAGGAGTAGTAGGAGTAACAGTAGTATTAGTAATTGTAGGTGTAACAGTAGTATTAGTAATAGTAGGAGTAGTAGGAGTAACAGTAGTATTAGTAATTGTAGGTGTAACAGTAGTATTAGTAATAGTAGGAGTCGTAGGCGTAACAGTAGTATTAGTAATAGTAGGAGTAGTAGGAGTAACAGTAGTATTAGTAATAGTAGGTGTAACAGTAGTATTAGTAATAGTAGGAGTCGTAGGCGTAACAGTAGTATTAGTAATAGTAGGAGTCGTAGGCGTAACAGTAGTATTAGTAATAGTAGGAGTAGTAGGAGTAACAGTAGTATTAGTAATTGTAGGTGTAACAGTAGTATTAGTAATAGTAGGAGTCGTAGGCGTAACAGTAGTATTAGTAATAGTAGGAGTAGTAGGCGTAACAGTAGTATTAGTAATAGTAGGAGTAGTAGGAGTAACAGTAGTATTAGTAATTGTAGGTGTAACAGTAGTATTAGTAATAGTAGGAGTCGTAGGCGTAACAGTAGTATTGGTAATAGTATGAGTAGTAGGAGTAACAGTAGTATTAGTAATAGTAGGAGTAGTAGGGGTAGCGGTAGTATTAGTAATAGTAGGAGTCGTAGGGCTAACAGTAGTATTAGTAATAGTAGGAGTCGTAGGCGTAACAGTAGTATTGGTAATAGTAGGAGTAGTAGGCGTAACAGTAGTATTAGTAATAGTATGAGTAGTAGGAGTAACAGTAGTATTAGTAGTAGTAGGCGTAACAGTAGTATTAGGAATAGTAGGCGTAGTAGGCGTAACAGTAGTATTAGTAATAGTAGGAGTAGTAGGCGTAACAGTAGTATTGGTAATAGTAGGAGTAGTAGGCGTAACAGTAGTATTAGTAATAGTAGGAGTAGTAGGGGTAGCGGTAGTATTAGTAATAGTAGGAGTAGTAGGCGTAACAGTAGTATTAGTAATAGTAGGAGTCGTAGGGCTAACAGTAGTATTAGTAATAGTAGGAGTCGTAGGCGTAACAGTAGTATTGGTAATAGTAGGAGTAGTAGGCGTAACAGTAGTATTAGTAATAGTAGGAGTCGTAGGGCTAACAGTAGTATTAGTATTAGTAATAGTAGGAGTAGTAGGTGTAACAGTAGTATTAGTAATAGTAGGATTCGTAGGCGTAACAGTAGTATTAGTAATAGTAGGAGTAGTAGGCGTAACAGTAGTATTAGTAATAGTAGGAGTAGTAGGAGTAACAGTAGTATTAGTAATTGTAGGTGTAACAGTAGTATTAGTAATAGTAGGAGTCGTAGGCGTAACAGTAGTATTAGTAATAGTAGGAGTCGTAGGCGTAACAGTTGTATTAGTAATAGTAGGAGTAGTAGGGGTAGCGGTAGTATTAGTAATAGTAGGAGTAGTAGGGGTAGCGGTAGTATTAGTAATAGTAGGAGTAGTATGAGTAACAGTAGTATTAGTAATAGTAGGAGTAGTAGGAGTAACAGTAGTATTAGTAATTGTAGGTGTAACAGTAGTATTAGTAATAGTAGGAGTCGTAGGCGTAACAGTAGTATTAGTAATAGTAGGAGTCGTAGGCGTAACAGTAGTATTAGTAATAGTAGGAGTAGTAGGCGTAACAGTAGTATTAGTAATAGTAGGAGTCGTAGGCGTAACAGTAGTATTAGTAATAGTAGGAGTAACAGTAGTATTAGTAATAGTAGGAGTCGTAGGCGTAACAGTAGTATTAGTAATAGTAGGAGTCGTAGGCGTAACAGTTGTATTAGTAATAGTAGGAGTAGTAGGGGTAGCGGTAGTATTAGTAATAGTAGGAGTAGTAGGCGTAACAGTAGTATTAGTATTAGTAATAGTAGGAGTAGTATGAGTAACAGTAGTATTAGGAATAGTAGGAGTAGTAGGAGTAACAGTAGTATTAGTAATTGTAGGTGTAACAGTAGTATTAGTAATAGTAGGAGTCGTAGGCGTAACAGTAGTATTAGTAATAGTAGGAGTAGTAGGAGTAACAGTAGTATTAGTAATTGTAGGTGTAACAGTAGTATTAGTAATAGTAGGAGTAGTAGGAGTAACAGTAGTATTAGTAATTGTAGGTGTAACAGTAGTATTAGTAATAGTAGGAGTCGTAGGCGTAACAGTAGTATTAGTAATAGTAGGAGTAGTAGGAGTAACAGTAGTATTAGTAATAGTAGGTGTAACAGTAGTATTAGTAATAGTAGGAGTCGTAGGCGTAACAGTAGTATTAGTAATAGTAGGAGTCGTAGGCGTAACAGTAGTATTAGTAATAGTAGGAGTAGTAGGAGTAACAGTAGTATTAGTAATTGTAGGTGTAACAGTAGTATTAGTAATAGTAGGAGTCGTAGGCGTAACAGTAGTATTAGTAATAGTAGGAGTAGTAGGCGTAACAGTAGTATTAGTAATAGTAGGAGTAGTAGGAGTAACAGTAGTATTAGTAATTGTAGGTGTAACAGTAGTATTAGTAATAGTAGGAGTCGTAGGCGTAACAGTAGTATTAGTAATAGTAGGAGTAGTAGGAGTAACAGTAGTATTAGTAATTGTAGGTGTAACAGTAGTATTAGTAATAGTAGGAGTCGTAGGCGTAACAGTAGTATTAGTAATAGTAGGAGTCGTAGGCGTAACAGTAGTATTAGTAATAGTAGGAGTCGTAGGCGTAACAGTAGTATTAGTAATAGTAGGAGTCGTAGGTGTAGCGGTAGCAGTAGTAATGGTAGGAGGAGTAGCGGTAGTATTAGTAATAGTAGGAGTAGTAGGTGTAGCGGTAGTATTAGTAATGGTAGGAGGAGTAGCGGTAGTATTAGTAATAGTAGGAGTAGCAGTATTAGTAGTAATAGTTATAGCAGTAGCGCCAGTAGTAGTAATATTCGTAGTGCTGCTGTTTTGATGTTGTTGTTATTATTAGACATGTGTTCCCAGCTCTCTCCCTCTCTCTCCCTCCTCCAGATTCCCTCTCTTCAACGCTGTGTACCAAATCTGCTTCCAGGGCCATCCAGTCAAAGAGTTAATCACCTGTCTCCAGAACCACCCGGAACACCATTGACCTGTCGTGTGAGGGCGTGGGTGGGGGGTGGGGGGAGCTGGGGAGGAGAACGTCGCCAAATTTAACGCTGTAACCACACCCGTTTGATCCTGTAACCACGCCCGTTTTAATATGCATTCTGAAAGAATATTCCGGCATTCTTCCACTGTCGTTGTGCCGTCTAACCCAAGTCTATCCCCTCCCGCTGCGGGTCAGAGGATGACCCGTTAGAGCAGGGGTAGGAAACCCTGGTCCTGGAGCGCCACAGGGTCTGCTGGTTTTTGTTGTTACTCGCCACTTAATTGATCAATTAAAGCCGTCGATTACACAGTTAACTCACCTCAACTGGTTTTTTTGGTCGAAGTAATTGTCGTATTTAAGGTGAAAACAAAAACCCGCGGCTCTCCAGGACCAGGGTCGCCTACCCCTGCGTTAGAGGGAACTAAGACCTGCTTTTGAAGCCGGCTCTGCTACGGTAATCTTTAAACTAACCTGGGACGACGGGCACGTCACACACGAGCGTCTCCACGCTCTTAAATATCAGCAGTCCTTTTCTGACATGAAAGGAGCACGTCGGAGCGGGAACGTTTTTCCGAAAGTGGAATTCTGAGGGCTATGAATTATAGGGTTCTATCTGGACATTTTGTCCGAAATATGAAATGTGAGTTAACGCAGGGACGCTTTTTGTTGTATTATAATTTTTTTGTTTATGCAACAGATAAAATGCCTTACGTGCTTTTTTTTAAAAACGTGTTAACAGATGCAATACAAAGTACTCTTATGATATTGGACTTCCATAGCTTTAGATCTTAACACTGCTCTATCTGAATAGGGCCCTATAAGCAACAGCTTTCGATTCGCTTCCTCTATCCATGCCTTGGGCCTGGAAAGTTTTAAGTGCCTTAGAGTGTCTTTCTCCTCTGTTGGTTAATCCTAGACTGGATTAAAGTTCCACTTCAAGCTGTTACATTTAAGTCTAATAACAGGTCTTAGCCCCCATGCTCACTGTTGCCATGGTTACTCCCTCCACTGTTCTCCTCTCGTTGTTTGGGTCTTCAGGTTTGGCCAGTTTATGCGTTTGTGGAGAATGTATGTAAAAAATGTATTTCAAAAATTAAATATATTTATTTGAACACAAACAGGTAATTTGGCTCTGTTTGAAACTGTCGTGGTTTATATAATACAAACCAGGTTTTCCCAACTGAATATTTAAAATCCTGGTGGTATACGAAAAATTACTGACACTATTTTATAATTCCCCTGTAACACATATGCAGACACACACAAGCGCACGCACACAGACAGTCTCTCACTCACTCACTCAAACATACAGTATATAACATATACACACACGCACTCACACTCACGCACATACAAACACATATAATCAGACACACACACACTCCTTCAGTGTAATTTGATCGATGTCAGACAAGCTTCTTCTCTCTCTGCTACTCTAAACTCTTCACCTTTACCATTTCCATTCGAGCCGCATTGACCTTTGACCTTCCCTCTCTGCCGAGGTGACTCAAGGTGCTCCTCGCCCCGCCTTCTATCTGTACTGATACTGGCTGAAGCTCATGAAGTATGTAATATGATGTGTGTGATATATGAGCGCCTCTCCAGAACAGGCTTACTTACTGAACTGAATCTGGTTCTGTTCTGCTGTTGATTCCATCTCCACATCTATTCTTTCCGTTTATAGCTCAAAAAATGTAATGGAGATCAGGATTTTTATCTCTTGATGGAAAAGCTTAGGATACCGACAGGGGGATACCTGATCCTAGATCAGTATTCACATAATTTATGAATAAGGGCCCTGGTTTGTCATTATTGCTGCTTTGAGTGCAGTGCTGACACATTATTTAACGGCTCCCACTTGTTTGTCTCATGTTTTATTAAATGCTTGGTCGCTTGCCTTGTCTAACGTTTCCCAGTTAAGCTGGTAAAATGTGAAATCTGTAAAACATGGCATTTCGCCACATTCTCTCCTAGAAAAAATAAATCACCAGACAAAACAAGCAAGTTAGATTTGGCCCCAGATCTAATATAGATTCTGGATTTCAATCAAAGCATCCATTCATCTTTGATCTACTATTTACATAAACATTCCCTACAGCATAGAGTTTCATGTGCTTTTAGAGCAAGGGTGGTGTGTATCGGAGATGGGAGGGGCCCTCCTGTCATTCAGTCAGACAACCAATCAGGGTGGAGCATGTGAAGAAAACACCCACCCAAAATGGCCTGTTCAGCTCGAAGGGAGAGAAAGTTACTGGATATGTTCATTTAAAAAAAAAATGTTTCGTTCTTTTTTTTTTTTTTACTTTAAAAAACCTTATCAACACGTTTGGTGGACTTTGTGGAATAGTGTAAATTTGCCCCAAAATAGAATAAGTGGGGACCTTTAAGACAAGTACACTGCCTGCTGTGGTAGATCTTTTTTTTTTTTCTTGGATGTCTTCACACTACTTCTCAGCTTCATTTGCCATTCATGCAGCATTGGATTTGCACTGTGTGAGGTATATTCCACACACTAAGTTGAGTAGTTCTCAAACTCTGCTTTTCTTTGGTGGTAACTTATTTTTGCATGGAGATAAGTGTGCGATTCTCATATATTTTTTCTGATCTCATAATAAATCAGGCTGATGGGCTCTCAGTTAATGTGTGTTTGACTTGGTGAGTTAATCAGTCCTGGGTTGAGGCTGATGGGCTCTCAGTTAATGTGTGTTTGACTCATTGTGTTAATCAGTCCTGTGTTAGGGCTGATGGGCTCTCAGTTAATGTGTGTTTGACTCATTGTGTTAATCAGTCCTGTGTTAGGGCTAATGGGCTCTCAGTTAATGTGTGTTTGACTCGGTGTGTTAATCAGTCCTGGGTTCAGGCTGATGGGCTCTCAGTTAATGTGTGTTTGACTCGGTGTGTTAATCAGTCCTGGGTTCAGGCTGATGGGCTCTCAGTTAATGTGTGTTTGACTCGGTGTGTTAATCAGTCCTGTGTGAGGGCTGATGGGCTCTCGGTTAATGTGTGTTTGACTTGGTGAGTTAATCAGTCCTGTGTGAGGGCTGATGGGCTCTCGGTTAATGTGTGTTTGACTCGGTGTGTTAATCAGTCCTGTGTGAGGGCTGATGGGCTCTCGGTTAATGTGTGTTTGACTCGGTGTGTTAATCAGTCCTGTGTGAGGGCTGATGGGCTCTCGGTTAATGTATGTTTGACTCGGTGTGTTAATCAGTCCTGTGTGAGGGCTGATGGGCTCTCGGTTAATGTATGTTTGACTCGGTGTGTTAATCAGTCCTGTGTGAGGGCTGATGGGCTCTCGGTTAATGTATGTTTGACTCGGTGTGTTAATCAGTCCTGTGTTATGGCTAATCGGTTCTCAGTTAATGTATGTTTGACTCGGTGTATTAATCAGTCCTGTTTTATGGCTAATCGGTTCTCAGTTAATGTGTGTGTGATTTGGTGTGTTAATCAGTCCTGTGTTAGGGCTAATGGGCTCTCAGTTAATGTGTGTTTGACTCGGTGTGTTAATCAGTTGTGGGTTAGGGCTAATCGGCTCTCAGTTAATGTGTGTTTGACTCATTGTGTTAATCAGTTCTGTGTTAGGGCTAAAACAGTGGAATATTTGTCTCAAAATTCCGTACGTAAATCCAAGAAGATCAAGCATGTCCTTCGATCACCAAATGTATATTCGCCAGTCAAGCTTTTGATTTGTAAATGTGAACATTGGAAACATATCTGAAAATGTTATTTGCATTTGTGAATATAATTTTTGCATTCATCCAAATGATGATTTACGAAACACAGAATACAACCGCACACGCGGCAGAAGGTGGGCGTTTGCTGTTCATTCATATGCTGGGTATTGATTTCAGTGCTGCTAATTTCTGGGAATCTCGGCAGCCCAATCGAACTGCTAATAATAACCTCGCCTATCGGGCAAAGGTGGAGCTATAGTTAGTGGTCCAAGGAAGTCATGTAGGTGGTTCCAGGACAGGATAGTTCTTTGTCATTTCAATTATATTTTAAATGCAAATTGCAACATACTGCATATCTACGAATATACACTAATGTGTGTGTGTGTATATATTGCATTACATTAATATTACATTAATATAGCAGATGGTCTTCTCCAGAGCAACATTCAATGTTAATTGTATTGTAAATGTAAAAATACATGTTGGAGTTGTTCCAAGGATGTGCATCTTCGTGGTTCTCAAAATTTGGTGGAAAGTCTGTGTCTCATTTCGGGAGCACAGTGACGTTCCGGATTTGGCAACTTCCTGTACCGTTTGTGTGATTGGAAAATTCCATTTGTGATGCATTCGGCACCATTGTGTGCCATTGTCTGACTTGTTCAATCACATGGCAGTATTTCCTAAATGTGCTGTTGGTTAACACAAGTGTTGGGAACCACTTTTCTTGAGGGCCGGTGTGCTTACAGGTTTTTGATTCCACCAGTTACCCTGCCTCAATTAGCTAATGAGCTGTATACACCAGTGCCGGTTCACTTGTCGATTAGACCACATTAAAACATTACATGTATGGACACGAGAGCAATCTTCAGCTGACATTCATGAGCTTACCAAAAAATGTAGCTAAAACATCAGATCATGTAAAAGAGGTGGAAATTCAGGAGACATAAAGTAAAAGTCCTATTATGTGTTTCTTCCACCCATAGACTCAGCCAGCTGATTTCACTAATTAGTTCTACCTCCTCGCTGAAGAATTATGTTAATTAGCAAATCCAGGTGGTTGGAGTAAAATACTGGGGAGGACTTTTACTTTATGTCCCCTGGATTTCCACCTCTGTTGAAATCCAGATGCACGTATGCCTCCCAAAAATGTGGTTCCTCGACCTACCTACCTATCCTCTTCCCCTGGAGGGACATAAAGGGGTTTCCCACCCCTGCGCTAACAGTATGGGGTTTAGTGCTGCAGTACACACTACTGCCACAAGAGGTAAACATAGTATCACAGGAGGATGATGAAGGCTTGCATGAACTTTGCTGTTGCCATTTGAATACAAAATAATGCCAGATGATGGCGCTATTGTATCGACACGGAAAGTACCAGCACTGCGTCTTGCGGTATGATCTGATTCTTCAAAGAGTATGAGGTCATACCTTTAGACTTCGGATAATGCAGAACAAATGTTTTATGGATGGAGGGTGTTACTGGAATTTGAGGAATTGCTAATCTGGCCAGTGACATCACCCACATTGAATTCCATTATGCAGAAGCCTTGACTGAAATCCGTGCCAGTTTGACGAACTGGCAATTAATCTACGGACATAATATGACCACGTCAGCTAGAAAAATGACCGTTTAAAAAAACGCCGTTCCAGGCAGCATCTCTACTACATTACCCAAGTAGGGTGGAGAGATGGAGAAAGAGAGGAGGCTGAAGGGGGAACTCCAGCCAAAAACCCAATATTTTATATATGGATATCATTATTTATGAATACTTATCTAATTTATAATGTGACACGTGGAATACTTTAGCCCACAAAAATAAAATGTGCAGATTCTCACCTCCACACGATGATGTCACCTGAGTGTAACCCCTTCCCGTTGTTGAGAATGGACTCAATTTACTGGAGGATTCAGTGCAGGTCAAACTACAAGACTCTGAACCTTCAGTTGTGTCTTGAATACTGATTGTAACTTAAGAAATACAAAGACGACGTCGCGGTTACACAGTATTCTCCAAGTCAAGAGACGCCTTCATTCATTCCAATGACAAGAAGAGGAGTTGTATCCCAATGACATCATCACTTAAAATGAAATGTTGTTTTTTTTGGAGATACCGATAAAATACTTGGTTTTGAAACATGAAATACAGGTCACTCCAGTTATTACGAGGGTAAGACGGAACAGACCAAATTAGTATTTTGGGGTTAAGTTCCCCAGATAGGCACAATTAATAATGCTTCGTAGCTTGTGTTCTCTGACCCTGGACCCCTGTGTTTGACCAGGGCAACCTGCCAGAGTAACCCAGACAGCGTGATTCAGCTCCTCTGGCTCTCGTCTGCTGCTCAAGTTCCTTCTCCCCGTGCACGGAACCGCTGTTACTAACGCGAGCGCCAGGGATGTCTTTTTTTCTCATTAATCAGGATGTTTTCAGACATTTAAGCGTCTCGGGGGGGGGTACTGGTACGTGCGTATCCCTCCCCCCCCACACACACACGCCCCGCTATCTGCTGTCAAAGACTGCAAAAGCTCTTAACGTGTGTTCTTGTGACATACCCGCATCCTCTACCTCCAGACATTTTGGCTCTGACAAAGGAGTATTTCCCAATTAGATCAGACATTTTGGCTCTGACAAAGGAGAATTTCCCAATTAGATCAGAAACATTAGGGCAAGGGAAGTAAAGCCCTTCCCTGGTCCACGTGTTATTTTAAACGACTATGATTCATTTGACCTTTCTCTAAAGTATTGAAAGTTGATTCTGTCTGGAAAATGAGATGATGTTATTTTAAATGTCAGAGAAGCGTACCCCGAGACCGGTCCCTTGGTTTACAATTTGCAGTGATAGGGCCCCGACTGCCTTGTATTAAAGTGTTTCTTCCACGAACGGGGTCGTCAGATGTGCTAATCCTATTAGAAGGGTACAAGCCGTTTTTAAGGCGCACAGTCACGGTGCAGAACTCGAACTCGGGGTCACGGCAGCACTAAAAAAGTGCTCGTGCCTCTGTCCGATCACACGCTGTCCTCTCAGCCGGCTACACGCCCGCCCAGTGCGATTAAGAAATAGCAAAACTGTATGGTTTCATTTCCTGTCTCTGGCCAGAAAATGGGTGTTACTCCACACCCAAATCATTTCCCTCTTGCTTTTATACGAGACAAGTAAGCAACAATAATTTAGCATTTCTTTAGTCGTGGCAAGAGAATTTTTGTATACAGTACTTGTCGTTGATCGTTGATTGTTTACACATTTCATGTCGCTTCTTGTAAAAGTCCACAGCCTCTATACCCTTACAGCATTATGCTCACTAGCTTTTTGCATTCTGCACAAGCAGCTGAAATCATCTGTAGTCTGGTCTGGTGTCCATCAAGTGGAAATCAGTAGGACTTTGTGTGTTCATGCTTATGTATGCGCGTGCACTTTAAACATTCATGTCTACTTACAGTATATCACACCACATATGTTGTATGTATATACAGACGGGTGACAAATTAAGAAAAAAACCCGACAGTGAGGGGGTATGGTGACTCTTTTATGCTGTGGGGGGCATTTTCCTGGCATGGTTTGGGTCCACTTAGAGGGAAGGGTCACTGCCAATCAATATAAAGTTATTCATCAATACAGAGTGATCACCTTTATCCTATGATGAAACACTTCTATCCTGATGGGAGCAGTCTCTTCCAGGATGACAATGCCCCCGTCCACAGGTCACGAGGGGTCACTGAATGGTTTGATGAGTATGAAAATGATGTGACTCGTATACTATGGCCTTCGCAGTCACCAGATCTCAACCCAATTGAACACCTATGGGTGAACTGGGAGCTCCTATCTCATTTGCACTGATAACCTGAGGAATCATGGTGGGAAATGAAAGGGATTGTATAGCCAATCAGAAGCAGGCAGAAATATAAACTGAGCAGATATAGCGAGCCAGTTTTGTGGGAATTTGACCAGGACGCTGGGGTTAAAGCCCCAACTGGGATTTTTAAAGACTGCAGTGAATCTGGACCTCAGTTTGACCTCTCAGCCAAACGACGGGCAACAGAATTTGAGAGGTCATCTGCAGCAGTCAACTGGACATTATTGTGGCCAGATCGACTTATGATAATAATAATAATAATAATATTAAAAATAATAATGCATTGTATTTATATTAGCTTTTTCATGGTGTCAAAGCTGTGAACAGAAACTCTCACCAACCCCCAACCAGAGTGTAGATTCCACCAGAGTGATTTTGTACCAGAACACTCATTACACATCATCTGAGCTGGGGGGGAGGAGGGATTACATGGCCAATTAAACTGATGGATGATTAGGTTGCCAGGTAGAGGGCACCAGGTTGTGAATTTTTCCAGGACACTGTGGAAAACCCCCCTCTCTTTGCATGGTTTTTTTAGTTACCACAGTCAGTCACAACCTTGGTTTAACGTCTTGTCCAAAAGTGCGTCTCCCGCGCAGGTCAGCTGTATCGCACATTAGAGTCTAGTGTAGATATACCAGCTTGGTACTGAATGTGTGGAGAAGAGAACGACCGTTTACCTGCTGTAAAGACTCTTCAACAAAATCCTCCCACACGAGCTTCACAAAGCCAGTTCAGCAAGGGCCACACTTTGGTCTGCTCATTTACACCTCACATGTATGGCTGCATGCTATATGTATGTGACAGAACTCTGGTTAAAAAAAATTATAATTATATATATATACAGTATATATACATATTGGGCTGATGGTTGGCTGTTTTAAGACACTGTTCTTGTGCAGGGATGGACCTCAGAGTCCGGTCCGGTTCAGTACGGGATTAAATCCTGACTATGCCAGTGCCAACTGTGGCCAGTACCCCGCAGGGTGATGCATAATTAGCGGGAGAGGGCTCAGTTCGCCTGGATCTGTGTCTCATCGCTCCCTAGTGACCCCTGCTGGTTGATGAAGTGTATTCCTCCAACTCGTGTCTGTGCAGCTTGTTTTGTGGGCTGCAGTGTGAAAAAGGAGCAGCTGATGACATCACATGTTTCGGAGGAGATTGTGTGCTTGTGTACAATCCCCTGTATTGGCTGTGGAGATTGCAGCATGAGTAGGACTGTACGACTAGGCAATTGAAACTGCATTGTGTGTGTGTGTGTGTGTGTGTGTGTGGTGTACATGTGTGTGCACATGCAATGCTGTGTGTGCAGTGTGTATGGGTTTCTGTGTGTGCGCATACATGCGATGCTGTGTGTGTGTGGGTGTGGGTGGGTGCGCGATGATGTTTGTGTATTGTGTGTGTGTGCAGTTGTTTAGCTGTAATTAATTCCAAATGAGAAGCTTTTTGAATGGAATGATTATCAGAGGCCTAGAAGATACTATACGGGACCAGAAAGCAGGAAGATGATACAGATACAGATATTATGTGTGTTGTCACGATATCTGAGAGAGGGAGGGAAATGTGTGTGCTCTCACTATCTGAGAGAGTGAGGAAAATGTGCCTGCCCACCTTCCGGGACCTAACCCATATGTTCTAACCAAAGGTGCTTTGAAGGCAGAAATTCAGATATGAAAACATTTTTATTGTTACAACCCCATCTCACGGGAAGCAACAAAGGAGGGAAACACACCGTCTTAAACGAAAAGCTCAAAGGTTGATTTACAAAAAGAATAAATGAATGAAACATACAGGGTCTGGGTGGAAAAATCACTATAGTCGGTAGCGAAATTTAGGTGATGTTATAGAAAAAAAGTCAGCAGGTGAGAAAAATATTGAAAAACCGCGGTCCAGTCAACACTCGGGGTGGTAGGCTGTGAGGGAGAAAAAAACTTCAGACTCAGAAGCACAGGAACAAAAAAAAAACAGCAACTCCAGAGAACTGGGCAAGTCAGTATTTTGAAGGTGTGGCCCAGATGACTCCAATCAAACAATCAGGCCAATCATTCAATTAACTCTGAATGGGGAAAAACACAGTACAGGCCAACAGCACAGCAAGGGAGAGACAGACACATGTAGCAGGTGAGTGCAAAAGTGTAAGATATGCTGTGGAGGTGTCTTACAGTGAAAATCAAACTTAACAACAAAGGTTTAAATTAAGAAAATGTGTGGGATAAGAGCCCCTAAGGATCGGGTCCCATGTCCGTTTAAGCCTTGGAAAACGTTGGGCCCGGGTGTGTTCCATCAGCTCTGACGACGTCTTGGCTCCACTTTAAACCTTAAAGAAACAGCACACAGGACAGAGAGAGCCTCGAGGTCATCACACTAAACCTCCATCTGATCATCTGACCACCTTCTAAACTGGTACATCCCTGATCATCTGACCACCATCTAAGCTGGTACATCCCTGATCATCTGACCACCATCTAAGCTGGTACATCCCTGATCATCTGACCACCATCTAAACTGGTACATCCCTGATTGATTATCTGACCACCATCTAAACTGGTACATCCCTGGTGTGGTCTATCGTGGCTATGGTAAGTGCTGTTTCCAGAGGGTGAGATGAGCATGTCTTGTGATTTTTGTGTCTGAGCATCTGGGTTCCCAGACAAAGGGATCCAGTGTATCAGTGCTTTGTGTGTAAGGGATCCAGTGTATCAGTGCTTTGTGTGTAAGGGATCCAGTGTATCAGTGCTTTGTGTGTAAGGGATCCAGTGTATCAGTGCTTTGTGTGTAAGGGATCCAGTGTATCAGTGCTTTGTGTGTAAGGGATCCAGTGTATCAGTGCTTTGTGTGTAAGGGATCCAGGGTATCAGTGCTTTGTGTGTAAGGGATCCAGTGTATCAGTGCTTTGTGTGTAAGGGATCCAGTGTATCAGTGCTTTGTGTGTAAGGGATCCAGTGTATCTGTGCTTTGTGTGTCAGGGATCCAGTGTATCAGTGCTTTGTGTGTAAGGGATCCAGTGTATCGGTGCTTTGTGTGTAAGGGATCCAGTGTATCAGTGTTTTGTGTGTAAGGGATCCAGTGTATCGGTGCTTTGTGTGTCAGGGATCCAATGTATCAGTGCTTTGTGTGTAAGGGATCCAGTGTATCAGTGCTTTGTGTGTAAGGGATCCAGTGTATCTGTGCTTTGTGTGTCAGGGATCCAGTGTATCGGTGCTTTGTGTGTCAGGGATCCAGTGTATCGGTGCTTTGTGTGTAAGGGATCCAGTGTATCTGTGCTTTGTGTGTAAGGGATCCAGTGTATCTGTGCTTTGTATGTAAGGGATCCAGTGTATCGGTGCTTTGTATGTAAGGGATCCAGGGTATCAGTGCTTTGTGTGTAAGGGATCCAGTGTATCAGTGCTTTGTGTGTAAGGGATCCAGTGTATCGGTGCCTGTCTATACAAGTATGCTTATCAAATTCAGCTTCTTCCATCATGAGATCATGTTATGTCACCCACGCTGCTCACACACACTCACACACTGGTGTTTGCGTGTAAGATACAGAGATGGAACTGAGGAGGAATGCATACACCAGTACGATTTCAGGCAGATGTAGACTGTATTTACGTAAAACAGGTGACCAGAAATGTGATTATTAAAGTAAAATTCACATTATTATTTAAAAATAAATATATATTTCATTGCCCTTGCTAGTCCAGAATGAGCTACAAAGCCTAAGTTAATCGAGAACTGTAAATAGCTGAGGGCAATCGGTTGCTAATGTTGACTACCATTTAATAACCGCTACTGTATGTACTATACTATACTGTGTACTTATGTACTATAAAACCACAGTGTCAGAATACAATGCAGGAAGAAAGGCTGCAAGAAAGGATACAAACCACAGGTCAATTTTCATCTGTGTTCAAGGGCACGGCGTGCGGCAGCGTGTTTACATCTGGTAACTGGGGTACGCCGTCTCTCTGCGCTTCAAAGCTCAGGCTAAAACACGGAACACCATCTGCAGCTTCCGGCAGAGGCTTTCACTACAAGAAGTCTGTGACATGACATAATCTGTTTTCCCAATGTTTGTTTTCAGTGATTCGGTCCATATGCAGGTGTGGACAGGATTTCTCCTGCCGAATTCAGTACGGTGTGTGTGTGTATGTGTTGGGGATGATCATTTTTCATAAGTTAACTGTAAAATGATTAACAAGCGAAACAATAGAAATTTTAACAAAACCCCCCAAAAAAACGACGTGGTCAAACAATGCGGGCGCAAAGATCCCTTTACCAAATGTCTCACCTGTGGAGAAACAAAACAGTGAATGAGAAGAATATGGAGAAATATTTTTAAAGTGAATTTTGTAATGTAGAGGTGGAATTTCAACACTGCAGCCTACTGCACCTACTGCAACAGCAGGGACACTCAAATCAGTAGTACTGCTGGTTCTTATTCCTCTGACTGATTTATACCTGGCGCACCAGGTGAGTGTAATCTCTGGCCAGTCAGTGACATTAGTAGACTTTGGAGAAAAGCAGCAGTACTACTGACCTTGTGTGCCTGATTTAAGTACCCCTGACCTACAGGAAACGAGTGCCAAGCCCAATGAAGGCAGATGTACACTGGCACATTCAAATTACACAATGTCACTAACTAGCTAAGTTAAGCTAGCGAAGCAAATATTTCATTATTATTCTGAAAATGTAAAAGCTACTGTATAAAGAACACCACAGCTGGAAGGAATAATAAGGAAATAATATTTACGGAATAAAGTGGACTTAACTTGGGTTTTTTTTTTTTTTTTTTTAATATTTTATTGGATATAGTATATTAGGATTTATTATATCAATCCTGCCATCTATGATGAACTGCTGTATAATTCAACATGTGGATCAAATGCAATAACCAAACTTGGTCAGTGTGAGCCAAAAGGGCGTTGTGTGTCCTTTTGTGAGGAGGAGACAGGTGTGTAAATCCAGCCTACAGTACAGATGACCCTGGATGGATTTGACTCAATGTAGGAGCAGGGAGGAGATATGCATGACTACTCCATAGAGATTGACATTTTCTGGAAACAAAATCGGCAGGAGTTCACCAGCAGTATTTGACATCCTTTACTTCTGGGATTTAGTATCCAGCTGGCAACCCTGCGTTTGGTTAGTACAGGGGTAGGCAACCCTGGTCCTTGAGAGCCGCAGGGTCTGCTGGTTTTAGTTGTTACTCGCCACTTAATTGATCAATTAAAGCAGTTGATTACACAGTTAACTCGCCTCATCTGGTTTCTCTGGTCTGAGTAATTGTCATATTTAAGGTGAAAACAAAAACCAGCAGACCCTGCGGCTCTCAAGGACCAGGGTTGCCTACCCCTGGGTTAGTACTTGGATGTGAGACCATCTTGGGAAACTAAGGTTTTCCTGGAAAAGCCAGTAGGGGGCAACCTTTCTCTGAACCCACCAAAAAACCAATTCCACAGTGTAGTGACAGGAACATTGACAGGGACAATCTGTTTAGCTCTTTTCCTCTCTCAAATAGTTGTTCGGTAGATGATCTTGTGGATCATTTTAATAGCAATTTAAGAAATGCCTTAGACACAGTTGTCCCCATAAAGGTCAAAAAGGGGACATTGCAAAAATGAAGATACTCTGGAAAAGTGTAGCCATTTATCAGCTAAAAAGAAACTGCCGCAAAGCTGAGCGATTATGGAGGAAGAGTAGATTGAGATTGATGTTCATAAGGACATTTATAAGGAACAGATTTTTATGTATGACAACGCTGTAAGAACAGAGATGCAAGCCCATTTTTCGAGGATTATTTTAGAGAACGAGAACAACCCAAATATCCTTTTCTCAAGCCTTTTAAACCCAGCCTCTGCTGATGCAGCTAGCATCCGAGCCTCTGCTGATAAACGTGAAGAATTAGCTTCATTCTTCAAAGATAAAATAGTTAATATCAGATCTGGTATCTCTAACTAGGGTTCCTCCTCCCCCTTGGGATCTCCCTATCCACCAACCTGCATCTAGGATGCCCCCTTTTGACTTTTGACCCTATCCCTACTAAGGTTTTCAAAGATACCTTTCACTTCCTCTCCCTGGACACAAATACGATCCTTGACTCCTCACTACAGTCAAGCATTTCCGCCAGAGCCTTCAAGACAGCTATGGTTAAACTAGGGTGACCATATTTTGGATTTCAAAAAAAGAGGACAGGGTTAGACGGGCGTTATGAACATAATACTGGGCTATTTGTTTGTTTATATATGGTCTATGGAACAAGGAAATCTTAAACAAACTTAGAAATTTAGAAATCCTACCTGAATGGATATTTCCGGTCCCAAAAAGAAGAAATGTTTGGGAAAAAGTGGACGTCTGGTCACCCTAGTAAAACCCCTACATAAGAAATCTAACTTGGACATGTCATTCTTAATAATTATTGACCGGTTTCAAACCTCCCCTTCCTGGGTAAAGTGTTGGAAAATATTGTTTTGAGCTAAATTAACTGTCTGAATAAGAATAATATTTTAGAAAAAATTCCAGTCAGCTTTTCGTGCCAACCATAGCACTGAGACAGCCCTGATAAAAACTGTTAATGGCCTTAGAATGACTGTTGATTCAAATAATGTAGCTGTCCTCTTAGGGCTGCTTTTTATACAATTGATTATGGCATTTTAATTGACAGGCTTGAAAAGTGGGTCGGTCTCTCTGGCAGTTTCCTTGATTGGTTCCGCTCTTGTATAACTGAGAGACAGTTCTTTGTCCAGCTGGGTGACCATGGGCCCTATCTTACACCCGGCGCTAAGCGGCGCTAACCCAAAAGCAAGTCTTTGTTTTCTTACATCCGGCGCAGGGTTCATTATAGCCCCTAGCGCTTACGTTGGTTAAATACCAAGTGATGTTGCACCCATAGCAAGTGAACTGGGCATGTTGGTCTTAAGATGAGGTGTGGCCAGGATAATTGTTGGCATATTGCTATCTTGAGGCAGCAGAAAGCGCTTGCGCTAAAACCACCACAAACCTGGTCTAAAGTCATGTCACAGTTGTTTACATGTTATTTTAACGGCGCATATAAGTGCATCTACATATGTGTGTGCACAACGTGCGTACACCCTCCTGTCTGTTACACACAGGGGCACGCACAAGCATGACTAAAAATATCAAGATTCCAATGTGAAATATTAGTATTGTGTAGGCTTTATCAAAAAATGCATAATAATAAAAGGGTCCATAGGTCAAAGACCACATACCTGTCCCTCAGCGAAGGGGAATGCCGCATTAAATTGCTTTCAGCCCACTCCATCCACGTCCAGGCGATGTGCGATGGTACGTGTAAGGTTACATGTATAGACTATTCGCAATTATTCTGGATCAAGCAATGACTTAGCCTATATTTGTCAAAAATTTCATGAATCTTCTGGGGGGACAATCCTCTGTTACGGGACAATGGCTATCCATGAAAAAAAAGCTGATAACACCTATATCAAGCCTAATGCGCAAATTGTCATTTACACCTAATGTGTGAATTGTCATTCAATGGAAAACACGCACGCTGCAATAGACGGACATTTGAGTTCTGAAAATGCGCTTCAGATGTCATTACAATACAGCTCTCTAGGCCTACAGCCTGTAAGTAAATAGAATGATTTTGACTGAAAAAAGTTCAAAACCTTGTCCAGTGAATATTGCATTTATTGTTTTTCAAATAGCCTAGGCTACAGTCTCCGGGATTCGCTGTGCATAAGGTTTTTTTGATAGCCCACGGTTAAAAAACAGAGATACATTTCACCATGTTAACTGAATTTTAGCCTTATTCTGCATCCTTCATGTTTTTTTAATTACAGTGACTAGGTTTTCATACTCTCAGCTTATTAAACCCCAGCTGATTTCACCTGTTATACTATAACTAAACAAAACGATTTTAAAGAGAACAATTAATACATTTTAATGCCATTTTCTGCATGTGCGCTTCACCTGCTTTAAATTGCACTTTTCACGGCCTTCCCAGGAAAGTGGACTTGTTTTTAAAGCATTAGCTGCTATTAAAATGCGTTGGTCGCATTTCCATAAGCAGGACATTATTTTTTTAAAAGGGAAAATATGCATGGACCTCTGGGTTGCCAACCTGACAGCTTTATTGTATTTAGTGTCATTGTGAAGGCAACATAATGGTATTTGTGTTATTAATCAATATTAGAATGCAAGTAATGAACTTTGGATGAAGCTTGAACTTAGAGAACTGCATGAGAACAGCCTCATGGAATTGATGTTTGACAATGTTTTATTGCATAATCAAATGAAATCTGTTCAACAAGCAGGCTAATTTGGCGTTTTCTCAGGTGAGATGGAAGCCATTGGTAGCTTATTCTCAGCTGTTGCAGGTGCTTTTAATTACATT
Source organism: Ilyophis sp. 1 JC-2022 (assembly GCA_022702515.1). NCBI lineage: Eukaryota > Metazoa > Chordata > Actinopteri > Anguilliformes > Synaphobranchidae > Ilyophis > Ilyophis sp. 1 JC-2022. Next base: position 12,411,977 of record CM040396.1, on the reverse strand, counting down.
TAACCACATATATTTTGTAAAATAACAGCACTGTTGGGAATTACCGGGAACTCATAATGGTTAGTCCAAATAATATTGATCATAGGCTACTATTGATCCATATAGTCTATTCCTTGATCTCACTAAACAAGCATGAGCATGTCTGTTTCGCCATCATATAAGCAATCTGCCAAGGTGGAAAAGCAGGCTTTTAAAAGGAATGAGATATGACATTTTGATTGGTTTATTGCATGTCACGCCCAAGACACACCTATAATTAATGAAGTTTAATGAAGAGACTAGCTCATTTGCACGTTGCGCCATGCTTTGTGCTCAAAAAGCACGCCGTCAAACTAGCAAAAGTAGACTTGGACACCCCCTAAATGCACTTTACGCCACGTGTTTAGACAAAACGCTAAGATCGCCAAGATAGAGCCCCATGTTTCACAGACAGTCAACATTGATTATGGCGTTCCCCAAGGAAGCATTCTAGGTCCCATTTTATTTTCACTTTATATGCTCCCGCAAGGCATTATCATAAGGAATCACAATGTCAATTGCCTCTGTTATGCCGACGATACACTGTATGTCTCGGTTTCTCCTGAAAATCCAAACGCCCTGAGTACGCTGACTGCATTCCTCACTAGCATTAATGACTGGATGAGCAAACAAATGTTTTAATTTAATTAAAATGAAACTGAGATTTTACTTGTAGGACACAAAGCAAAAAGACTTGGACTGTCTGGTGTTACAAACCTGGGTGTGATTCTAGAGTTTTAGCTCTCATTTTAACAAAGTAACTAAGATGGCCTTTTTTCACCAAAGGAACATAGTCAAAAAGTCAAAGTAAGACCTTTTTTAACTGAGAAAGATGCTGTAATACTTGCATTTATAACTAGCCGACTGGATTACTGTAACTTTAACCAAACCTAATAAAAGAGATCCTATTACTCCAGTCCTGACTGAGAACTCTTCACTGTCTACTTGTATGTTTTAGAATTGATTTTAAAGCCCTTTTACTTGTTTATAAAGCACTGAATAATTTAGCACCATCCTACATCAATGACTGTTTATTCCACTATGTCTCCACCCGATCCCTCAGGTCTTCCACCGCCGCCCTTCTCAGTTGCTACTTTTAATAAGCCAAAAAACTTCTCTAAAAAGCTTTTTAAGCTGGCTTTTAATTCACCCAATCACTATGTTCTCAACTTTGTTCATTGTTTTATTTCTAGGTAAAGGGTAAACTTATGCAGACCATGGCAGGAAAGACATTGTTGGGTTATAAATAAATCACCCGGCCGACATTCAAACGCTGTGAGAAGTATAGCCTGCTCCCTCTGCTTTCGCTGTTTTACGTTTGATCTGTGAGTAGCCCCGTCAGATGGGAGATGTTTATGGGAAATAAAGTGATTTCCTAACCCCAAAGTTCAGCCCTAACTGTAACCCCGACATCCTCGGGGGGAGAAAACCTGGAAAGTCATAAGTAAATACACCGCACGTTTAGTAAAACATTTTTCTTTGCTTTCATTTTATTATTTGAGGTGAAAAGAAACTATGCAAGACCCATGACATCACTGAGAAAGAGAGAGAGAGAGAGAAGGAGAAGGAGGCTGGGAGGGAGGGAGGGAGAAAGACAGAGAGGGGTGACTTGGGAGGGAGGGAGAGAGAGAGGGAAGGAGAGTCAAGGGAGAGAGGGAATGACCGAGCGAGTGAAAGGCTGTGGTGGTTTTGTCCTTATTTGGGATAAGGAATGTGAGAGGGGTCGAGGGTGAGTCGGTGATGAATGATGATCTTTCTGCACTCCCTCCCTCTCCCGTCTGTCTCCTCCCTCAGCGCTCAGGACAGAGGAACACACACTCTTGCAGGAGCTCACACACACACACACACACACACCCCGTGCTGCCGGCCCATCCCACGACAACTGGACCAGAGCTGTATGTGTGTATGCTCTGATAGCGAGTGTGTATGCACTGATAGTGAGTGTGCATGTGTATGCACTGATAGTGAGTGTGATGTGCAGATAGTGAGTGTGATGTGCAGATAGTGAGTGTGATGTGCAGATAGTGAGTGTGATGTGCAGATAGTGAGTGTGATGTGCAGATAGTGAGTGTGATGTGCAGATAGTGAGTGTGATGTACAGATAGTGAGTGTGATGTACAGATAGTGAGTGTGATGTGCAGATAGTGAGTGTGATGTGCAGATAGTGAGTGTGATGTACAGATAGTGAGTGTGATGTACAGATAGTGAGTGTGATGTACAGATAGCGCGTGTGATGCGCAGATAGTGAGTGTGTGATGTGCAGATAGTGAGTGTGATGCGCAGATAGTGAGTGTGATGCGCAGATAGTGAGTGTGATGTACAGATAGTGAGTGTGATGTGCAGATAGTGAGTGTGATGTACAGATAGTGAGTGTGATGCGCAGATAGTGAGTGTGATGCGCAGATAGTGAGTGTGATGTACAGATAGTGAGTGTGATGTACAGATAGTGTGTGATGTACAGATAGTGAGTGTGATGTACAGATAGTGAGTGTGATGTACAGATAGTGAGTGTGATGTGCAGATAGTGAGTGTGATGTACAGATAGTGAGTGTGATGTACAGATAGTGAGTGTGATGCGCAGATAGTGAGTGTGTGATGTGCAGATAGTGAGTGTGATGCGCAGATAGTGAGTGTGGATCTTCCATACAACGGTGTCCCTGTTTCGGTTAACAGAGACAGAAATTATTCATCATTACATGCATACTAGAATTGCTTGACAACCAAGATGACATCGAACTTGCCCCCGGTAATTTGTTTTCGGCTATAATTTAAGTAAGCTATTTTATTACACAGCGACAAGTATTTAGACACCTCCAATAACCATGCTACTTTCATAAATAGAATAAATAAAAAATTCTGGAACTGGGATAAGTGGTTCCAATAAATATTTAAGACATCCATTCTGGTCATTTAGCCAATCAGTGGCTCAATGTTTTCTTTTTTTAGTCATTATTATTCCTATTATTTGCATGGAATTTAAAATATTCCCTTGCAAAATGATGGGCAGGTTTCCAATTAATCTTATTGTATTAGTGCTCGCTTATCTCAAAATACGAGTGGCTACTTGGGAATCATTGTGCAATTATTTGATTTGCAGCAATACAAGGGTTGCCAACTCTCACCGGACAAATTCTGAGAAATTTATGATGACTTCTTTTTTGAAAAAATTTTCAAATGAGTTTTTATATTGTCAATTGCACCACAATTTAATGACCGTGTTTAAGCTTGTTGACGGCTAACCGCGAGCTCTTGAAGCGCCTGCGCACTCTGACAATAACGTACCAATGTAATGCGTTATGCGTGTATATTTGGGAGTCGGGGGAATTCAATTTTGCGATTCTTAGAGGTCAGTGGAATTTTTGGGGAGACTCACATGGTACTTCAGTCCTCCGCCAGCTAGAGGTCAGGATAGCCTCTTTTTCGCCAATTCTCAAACAATTATCCAATTTGCACCACCTCAATCATCAAAATTGATAAAGTAATTGCCACTAATTCAGCACAGACGATGACTGACAGCGATGTTTGCAAGCGACAGTCTCCAAGTTAAGTTCAGTTTGATTACTTACTCCCGCAGACACAATTTTTTAAATGTAGTTTTAGAAGCGTTAGAAGCAGTGGGAAATGCCCACATTAAAATGAGGGCAGTTATATAAACTTTAACTTACCTAAAAAGGTTCAATAAAAAATAAATCACACTAGTAATAAGAACGTAGTCTGCAGCTGAGGTACATTAAAACAAAAATGATATATGAAATAAAAGTGCTGAATGTCATGTATAAAAGTTCGTGATTGTGAAAACTGCCCAGTTGTTTAACCCCTTCTCTGGCACCACCTTTTTTGAACACAAGCCTGAAAATAAAATGGTTACTGTTCTTGAACCTCTTTGACTACAGGCATAATCCTGGTCTCATCTGCAAGGTAACCCCTTTGGAGTCTGAATTATGCTAAGTATTGCTGAAGCAAAGTAACAGACGCTCGGACACAATGGAAATGTACTTTTTTTTCTTGTCTAAAATATTTGTATTTTTTATTTGTTGCCGGGATACGCATACAGACTTTATCTTTACACGTGTCGTCGGTGGATTTCCACGGAACACACAAAACCTACGGAGTTGTCTTTTCGATTGAGCCTGTTTTGTGTCATGTTACAAAATAAGGAGCCGTTGTCGCCGTACCATTGGGATCGTAAAATAGATAGAATTATGAGTTTTAACATTTTCAAACGGTATATTGTGTGAACAGATTATTTATAAATAAATACAAAAATGTAAAAAATATATATAAAAATATTAATTTCACCATAAAAACATGCAATGAATGCAAATAAACTAAAGCAGCTAGATAAGGGGTTAACACTCTTCTTTGATGTCTCATAGTTTTTAAATGTAGGTCAATTGTTAGTTTCTTTCCGTACTTTATTGTTAAATTGCATGTTGTGCAAAATAAATTCAATCCTTCGGTATGCAGTGTGTACCAGCTGGATACTGCTTCACTTGTTCGCTCAAAAACTAGGGGTGCGTCCCAAAACTTGAAAAATGCATCCTCCTTTCCTCCACTACCACCTCCTCTCCTCCGTGCCCTGGAAACGGATCTTTGTGTCATAATCGAATGCTACTGATTACAAATTAATTGCATATTAATTGTTACATATTAATTAATGTCTCGACGCAAACTGCAATGTCAGGTACATTGTATACTGTACATGCAACTACTTGTACTTGAAACGTACTGGCAGTTTTGCATACTTCCGGGTAGGAGATGAGTGGAGAAGAGAAGTGGAGGAAAGGAGGTGAGGAGTGAAGAATATTGGGACGCAGCCATGCTTTTCATAGCATTTGAACTTCCATCCATGTTCACTTTCCTTCCTCTGGCTCTCCCCATATTAGATCAACGAAGGCTGCGTCCCAATATTTTTCACTCCCCACTCCCCCTTTTCTCCACTCCTCTCCTCCACTAATCTCCTACAAGGAAGAATGCTAAATAGCCTGTACGTTTCAAGTACAAGTATTTGCATGTACAATATACAATGTACCTGACATTGCGGTTTGAGTTGAGCCATTAATTCATATGTAACCATTCATTTGTAATTAAAATGTAATCAGCAACATTAGATTAAAACACAAAGATCCGTCTCCGGGGCACCTAAGGGAGGAGGTGGTAGTTGAGGAAAGGAGGATACATTTTTCAAGTATTGGGACGCATCCCAATTGTTTTTTTATAAACGTCTCAATTAGTAACTCAATTGTATGATTAGTCACTTGACTATGTCGTTGGAGTGCCTATGGGGACCCCTGGAGGATAACTATTGGATAACTATGGACTTCAGAGAGCACATCAGGGCAACGGCACGGTCCTGCAGGTTCCCTCCTGTACAACATTAGGAGGATTTGGCCGTACCTGACCACCTACTCCGCCCAGCTCCTTGTCCAGACCATGGTCACCTCACGCCTGGACTACTGCAACTCCCTTTTCGCAAGCCTGCCAGCCTGCGCCATTCTGCCCCTTCAACTGGTCCAGAACGCGGCTGGTCGGCTTGTGTTCAACCTCCCGAAGTTCACACATGTCACCCCCCTGCTGAGGTCACTCCACTGGCTGTCAGTCATGGCCAGGATCAGGTTCAAAGTTCTGACCCTGGCCTACACTGCAGCCAAAAGGTCAGGCCCCTCCTACCTACAGGACTTGATCCAGCACTACGCTCCTGCTCGACCACTTCGCTCTGCTGGTGCAGGGCGACTTGCACTTCCCTCCCTCCGTGTCAACGGCACTCGCTCGTCCCGACTGCGGAGCTTCTCCACTCTATCTCCCCAGTGGTGGAATTAACTCCCCACTCTGTTGCGCTCTGCTGAAACGCTGTCTGTTTTCCGTTGTGGTCTGAAAACCCACTTTTTCAGACTCCACCTTGATTAACTACATATATAAGGCCAAATATATAGTATGTTCGTTATGTTTATTTCCCATTGGTTTTGCTTTTTCATAGCTTAGAATATATAGCCGACTATTCTGTATTCTGTTGACTACTAGCGATGGCTCCTACATTGTGAGAAAGTTGTGCTTTGTTGGATTTGCTTTGTAGATTGTGTCCATGACCTTCAATATGCACTTATTGTACGTCTCTTTGGATAAAAGCGTCTGCCAAATAACTGTAATGTAATGTAACTATTGAAATACAATTTGAAATCCCTGTAGATCACATGATCACATACAGCACCGATAGCATTCGCAGCGATTGCACAGTAAGCAGCCCAAACTGCTTAGTGGAGCTACCACTGACTGCGATGGTAGAGACCAAATATTTTTATGATAAAAAAAATAATAATCAGCTCATTATAATATGGAACCTGACATAAAAGTAAATTGGATTTAGTAACATGGTTCAGGTTTATTTCCGAAATAACAATGCCCTCGTAGGCGAGAGACGTGGACGTGTAAGTTGTGGACATGTACATATCTTTGCTCTGAAAATCTGTGTGGAAAGTTGGGCTAATACATGAAATAAGTATCAATTTAATATGCAATGCCAAGTCTTTTGCTCACGCACTTTTAAATACATTTTCCGTTTTATTCCACTTCGAACACTGCAGAATGCATGCCTGCATACGGACAGACTAAAGTTTAGTTCCTGCGTTAATAAAATCCACAAGCACCCCACGTACTCCCGTCTGGGAACTTCTGGCCTACAGTAGCTCGTATGAAGCTAATGCAACGTGAATAGTTTTGCCTTTGACTACAGCCGCAGTAACTGCAGCAAGACGGACAGATGGTGATTTGCTGCCTGTTTGTGATACTTACGAGGCGTATTGACGTTTTTCTTTCCTCGAGCGTGTCTTGGCGTCTTGCCACCTTTTCTTTTTTTTTTTGCACGTCCTGCTGATCTTTTGTGATTTAATTCCAGCACGGATTCCTTTCTGGCCCATGCAATAATAGGTGCAATGTCTTCATTGTGATCTCTCCATGCCTTGTGGTCCTGCGTTCTTCAGTTCTCCGAACTGTCGAGCATACGATGCCCTGTTTCAAACGACATTTTCGTCGCGTTGTCTAGACTCCTGTTCAAGTATTTCGGGTTTGTGGTTGGAGTTATGAGTGGAGTATTGTTTATCAAGTATTAAGTCAACGTTTTGTCTTAAAATGAGAAGAAGCTTATGTACAAGAACTCAAGGTACATCCTGCAATGTCAGGTGAGGGACAGGTTGCATACATATGCATGTTTTTCTAATAACAGTCTACACAGAAGACAGTCTCCCAATCATTTATCACTTAAATAAGTATTTTTTGTTTTTTTTGTTAATTGTATTATTATTTTTGTATTATTTTATGCTGTCACCGTATTTTACTTAACTTTTATTGTTACTTTTCCTTAAGAACATACAAATACATAATGAGGATAACAGGCCATTCCGCCCATCTAGAACATAAGAACATAAGAATACATAATGAGGAGAACAGGCCTGTCATAATGCTTTTGCTGTTTTTCCGCCAAACACATTTCTCATCATAAATGTCTAAAAAGACATTTGTATTCAATGGGTGTTAAGTAAAAATGAATTGCTATCCATCTGAATTTATATCACATTTATGACGCTAACTTTAGTGTTCAGACACCCCAGATAGCATACTATTCTGGGCCAAATATGGTAGAGTTTAGACAAATAAGGGTCAGTTATGGAAATGGAAAGTGTATTGTGGCCCAACAGTAACCAACCACACATAACGTTTGTGCGGCATTTCAATTTTGGGCCAAAAGTGGTTCCGTTCTGGCAGCCAAATTTGGATGGGTTCATCACCGCCATTTCACGGCGGTATGTGAGGGAAAAAAAGTGGTAAGTGTGGGCCAGCACTACTATCTGACTCTGACTAACTGTGTTGTGTTAGCTGACCTGCATGATCCCTTTACCATGCTGTCTCTGTCTGTCTGTCTGTCTGTCTGTCAACCAGGGCACTGCATTTAGCATGAAAGCCACCATCAAGCACTTTTCTTTCAAACCTCTCTCTCTGTCTCTCTTTCCGTCTCTCTCTCTCTGTCTCTCTTTCCGTCTCTCTCTCAGTCTCTCACTCTCTCTCCATCTCTCTGTCAGTCTCTCTCACTCTCTTTCTGTCTCTCTCTCTCTCTCTCTCTGAGGAAAACAGTTCAGGGGTCACAGTTCTGTTCTTCTCTCCGAAAGATAGACTGAGATACTGAAAGCGGGGCGGAAACCTGGTCCTTGAACCGATCCCTTGCACTTCCTCCATTACAAGTGGCTGATGGGAAACAGCTGATGTGCTATGCTACATTATTAGGCTATTGCAGTGATATAGCCCCACATGCTCCATATGTTCCTGCTTGGACCCCAGTGTGATGTCACTGACCACCTCAGCCAATCAGGACGTCTGAACTTGTGTTTGACTCTGTGCGTATGTGTGGCAGGCTTGCTGGCACATCCACCGGCTTCTTGCGCATTCTGGTTTTTTTTTTTTTTTTTTGCAGGGTTGGTTGTTTGGAAATTCTTGCAGCGGCGATCCAAGCTTACCTTAAATGGCTGTGTTTGTGCGGGAGGGAATCTGGAGCGTTCATGGTGAGATTTGGAAGAGCGCTGCTCATAAAGCTTCTCCTGCTCTGTTAAACTGTAAGGAAGGCAGGAGAGATGATGGAAATGTATGGGTAGCTATGGTGGGTGTGGGGGGGTTTGGGGTATTGTCGGTGAGTTCCAGGGCTCCAGGGTCACGTTTTAGTAAACTTTGTAAACTGAAACTCGAAGTGAAGTGCCTCTATAAAATTAAATTGCTCTCTCTCTCTCTTTCTCTCTTTCTCTTGTTCTCTCTCTCTCTCTCACATACACATCCCACTCTTTCGTATATACAGTGCGCACCATAATTCATTGGACAGTGACACATTTTTTGTACTCGAGCACTTTGAGTTTGGAAGGATACGATGACAATGGGGTTGAAGTGCAGACTGTCCGCTTTCATTTGAGGGTATTTTCATCCATATTGGATGCATCGTTTAGAAATTAAAGAACCTTTTGTACATAGTCCCCCCCAATATTCGGGCATCAAAAAATATTGGAAAGTTTAACATAATGTAGAATAAAGTCATCATTTTTAATATTTGGTTGCATATTCTTTGCATGCCATGACTTGTTGATGTCTGTAACCCAGTAATGTCAAAATAATCTTGATATCTTATTTTATGATACTCTTATGTTAATCTTATGATACTATAACTTCTCTGCATTTGAATGGATCTCTATGGGAATTGGGGGATGGGACTAGATTTAGCTGTAAATTACATTGGAATAGTATGGAATATATGGTTGGCGAAATGGCTGGCGAAATGGCTGTAAGTTATCAAGGGTCGGAGGTATCGAACGAGCCTCAAACCATCACTCTGCTGCCAGATGTGCAGTAGATATGGATGGATCACTTTAAGGGTTGTTTCTCCTGACAAATTCTCCTATTGAACTCTACGGAAAAATAAGTCAGGAGAAGAAACCCTTCAAGTCATTGTATCTTTTCACGCTCAAAGTGCTAGAATACAGAACCAAAATAACAAAACATGTCACTGTCCAATGAATTATGGTGCTCACTGTACATGTATCTCTTTTTTATACCTCACTGTTCTCACCCCTCTCTCATGCATCCCCTTCTTCCTTCTTTATGTTCACATCCCCTGGCTCTCTCACATACATCCCTCTCTCTCTCTCTCTCTCTCTCTCTCTCACACATCCTCTCACTCCCACACATCCCTCTCTCTGTTCTCATTCTCCTCTCTCTTATATGCCTCTCTGTTCTCATTCCTCTCTCATGCATCCCCTTCTTTCTTCTTTATGTTCACATCCCCTGGCTCTCTCACATACATCCCTCTCTCTCTCTCTCTCTCACATACATCCCTCTCTCTCTCTCTCTCTCTCTCTCACAAACATCCCTCTCTCTGTTCTCATCCTCCTCTTCTCTTATATGCCTCTCTGTTCTCATTCCTCTCTTGGGTCACTTCTGTTGAGTATTCTCCTTTCTGATTGCGCCAGTGGGGATCTCCCTGCTTCACCACTTCAGAAAAGAACCAATGGGGACGCCGCTTATACATTCCATTAGTATCTGCACATCTTAAGAAAACGTCACAGAGGCTTTCTATGACATCATCTCTCTGTGTTCTATATGCTTGCTTTGTTCTTCACTGCAACACCCAACACCTATCAATGGCTTCCCTACATTCACCAGCGACATGCCCAACTTCACAAGGACGTGAAGACGTTGGCCAAGTCCATTATTCAAGTCAAATTTGACAGGTTGAATTTCGGAGGCCACTGCAACCATCAGTAGGTTTTTCGATTGCTCGGACGTCCACGCTGAACGAGATTACTTAGAAATGATCTAAAGCTGTCTTGTCATTGATTGCTTTTTGATCGGAAGCAGCCTTAAAGCTAGAGTCAGCAGCGTTTTCCCGACGGTCACATTTGTTCTCAAAACATTTCAGCCCTTGGCCCTGTTCACAGAGAAAGAGACACACCCACCACCCCCTGCTTCCACAGACTTCGTTGTGAATGTGCAAGTCTTCTAGATGGGACTGTAGAATTACAGACTGGTATAGCTAAATTCTATCCTAGTGTACCGGCTTATCTCTTTGATTGGTACTATGGTCTACGGTCTATGGTCATAAGTCACTTTCAACAACATTTGGGCCAAATTGCTGGTTTTAGAAGGCAAAATTTGAGGGTATAAACACAGTGTGTGGTGCTGGGTATAAACACAGTGTATGGTGCTGGATTTCTCTCAGAACAGTTCTTTCTATGATTCCTACCAACTAAGCATGACCGTTCCCCGATATCGTTCTAAAAAGAAAGTTCAGCTTTAAGTTTGTGTGTTTAAAGATTCAGAGGGAATCACAGTGTGATAAATCACCATTTGATGAATCACCTTTCAGTTGCTTTTAGAATAGTTCTCCAAAGCTGCAATAATTGTTATTGTTTGCTAATATTTTTTTCCAAGATGATACATTCAGATTCATATTAATTTAGAAACCAGAGGTAGGCAACCCTGGTCCTGGAGGGCCGGTGACGTTTCTGGTTTTTGTTCCGTCTGAGCTTGACCACAAGAGTTTGATAGATGATTAAAAGTCTGAGCCTCAATATTCTGAAGACTGAAATGCTGAGTGCCTCCAGCACATGGTCACCTGCATTCATAACACCTGACTAATTAAAATTAATAATCCAATTATGTACTTATAGGGTTTGGATGGAGCAAAAACCAGGACCATCTCTGGCACTCCAGGACCAGGCTCGCCTACCCCTGTGCTGTACCTCTGGGTAAATAGTGAAGAGGAGTTGTGACTGAGACGAACCGTGGAATGTGTAGCTCAGCTGAAGACTTATGTACTGTGCTGTCATGCTGCATTGCTGCAGATGACTGCATCTTTTGTACAGAAGATTATTTCATAGACTGTGTGGGACAGTGGAACTGTACCACTGCCTTTTAATGGTAGCCGACCAGGAGCCCATGAGAGTGAGACATTCTTGGACCGTGATTCACTGCTTCTGTACAGCTGGCTTACCATTTAAAGCATGAAGGACACACACACACACACACAAACACACTCACACGCACTCACACGCACTCACGCACACACACAATCTCTCCTTTTCTTTCTCAGACACTCAGACACACTGTAACTTATTAGCAAATAGTTTAAAGCGTCATACCCAGGGCATGAAGGACAGTGAAACATGAAGGCAGAGAATGAGGGTAGGCGAGAGAGTACACTGCAGACAAAACAAGGAGCTTCTGGGTAGCTCTGTTATGCCCTGTTCCAGTGTGTGTATGGGCCCCATGGTCTGGTATCTGTGAAGGCACTGTTCCAGTGTGTGGATGGGCCCCATGGTCTGGTATCAGTTAAGGCACTGTTCCAGTGTGTGGATGGGCCCCATGGTCTGGTATCTGTTAAGCTCTGTTCCAGTGTGTGGATGGGTCTCATGGTCTGGTATATGTTAAGGCACTGTTCCAGTGTGGATGGGCCTCATGGTCTGGTATCTGTTAAGGCCCTGTTCTAGTGTGTGGATGGGCCCCATGGTCTGGTATCTGTTAAGGCACTGTTCCAGTGTGTGGATGGGCCCCATGGTCTGGTATCTGTTATGCTCTGTTCCAGTGTGTGGATGGGTCTCATGGTCTGGTATATGTTAAGGCACTGTTCCAGTGTGTGGATGGGCCTCATGGTCTGGTATCTGTTAAGGCCCTGTTCCAGTGTATGGATGGGCCCCATGGTCTGGTATTTGTTAAGGCACTGTTCTAGTGTGTGGATGGGCCCCATGGTCTGGTATCTGTTAAGGCACTGTTCCAGTGTGTGGATGGGCCCCATGGTCTGGTATTTGTTAAGGCACTGTTCTAGTGTGTGGATGGGCCCCATGGTCTGGTATCTGTTAAGGCCCTGTTCCAGTGTATGGATGGGCCCCATGGTCTGGTATTTGTTAAGGCCCTGTTCCAGTGTATGGATGGGCCCCATGGTCTGGTATTTGTTAAGGCACTGTTCTAGTGTGTGGATGGGCCCCATGGTCTGGTATCTGTTAAGCTCTGTTCCAGTGTGTGGATGGGCCTCATGGTCTGGTATCTGTTAAGCTCTGTTCCAGTGTGTGTATGGTTCCCATGGTCTGGTATCTGTTAAGCTCTGTTCCAGTGTGTGGATGGGCCTCATGGTCTGGTATCTGTTAAGGCCCTGTTCCAGTGTATGGATGGGCCCCATGGTCTGGTATTTGTTAAGGCACTGTTCTAGTGTGTGGATGGGCCCCATGGTCTGGTATCTGTTAAGGCACTGTTCCAGTGTGTGGATGGGCCCCATGGTCTGGTATTTGTTAAGGCACTGTTCTAGTGTGTGGATGGGCCCCATGGTCTGGTATCTGTTAAGGCCCTGTTCCAGTGTATGGATGGGCCCCATGGTCTGGTATTTGTTAAGGCCCTGTTCCAGTGTATGGATGGGCCCCATGGTCTGGTATTTGTTAAGGCACTGTTCTAGTGTGTGGATGGGCCCCATGGTCTGGTATCTGTTAAGCTCTGTTCCAGTGTGTGTATGGTTCCCATGGTCTGGTATCTGTTAAGCTCTGTTCCAGTGTGTGGATGGGCCTCATGGTCTGGTATCTGTTAAGGCCCTGTTCCAGTGTATGGATGGGCCCCATGGTCTGGTATTTGTTAAGGCACTGTTCTAGTGTGTGGATGGGCCCCATGGTCTGGTATCTGTTAAGGCACTGTTCCAGTGTGTGGATGGGCCCCATGGTCTGGTATTTGTTAAGGCCCTGTTCCAGTGTATGGATGGGCCCCATGGTCTGGTATTTGTTAAGGCCCTGTTCCAGTGTATGGATGGGCCCCATGGTCTGGTATTTGTTAAGGCACTGTTCTAGTGTATGGATGGGCCCCATGGTCTGGTATCTGTTAAGGCCCTGTTCTAGTGTGTGGATGGGCCCCATGGTCTGGTATCTGTTAAGGCACTGTTCCAGTGTGTGGATGGGCCCCATGGTCTGGTATTTGTTAAGGCACTGTTCTAGTGTGTGGATGGGCCCCACGGTCTGGTATCTGTTCATTTACTGTTCCAGCGTGTGGATGGAAAACCCAACCTTAGCCACACCCTCCACTCATAACAGGGGTATTCCAGTGGAACAAGCTGTACACTGTTTTCACCCAATCAGACACAGCTCTTTATGATATGCACTAGCACCAGCTGGGTTTCAGTCTGGAAAACAGGGAGCGTGTGTGTGTGTGTGTGTGCTTACGTCTGTGTGTGTGTGTTATGTGTGTCTGTGTGCGTGTGCGTGTCAGTGTATGTTTGTGTGTGTCTGTCTGGGTGTGTATGAGTGTGTGTGCATGTGAGTCATAGATATTGTGCTGATAAGTCATGGTCGACTCCCAGAGGAAGTGAGAGGTGGATCCTGCCCTGTCCAGAGAGCTACCATAGAGTTCATAGCTGGAAATGTAGTGTGTGCTTTTACTGTATGTGGCTTCAACACACAATTATAGTAAAATAACAAAGATAAATCTCTCTCCCGTTCCATGAGAAACATGTTTTCCTCTGTTTACCTTAATGTCAACAGCACCAGTCGCTCCATGTGTCTGTGGCCCTTTATGAAGCCCTATTTTTACAGGAGTGCACAAAAAGGGCTGTGTGTTTTGGGATCTCATGCCAACGTCTGGTGTTAATTCTTGAATTATTCCAACCACTAATTTTATGACGACAACAATAACAATAGCAACAGGAACAACAGGAACTGCTGCTACTACTGCCTCAAAGGTCTCTGAATTTAATTTTCATATTACAAAGGCTGTCTTATATCCTTGCATGTGAGCTCTACAAGTTATTCTTGTGAAATGATAATTCTGAAAAGTGTTGTTCTGTTTTTTCTAGTGTGATTTTTTTTTTGTGAGTTTTTTTTTCTTCGTTCCCTCTCGGAAATACCCACTTTGAAAAACTGAAATATGATTGTATGACAAACACCTGTGGGAAATACAAAATTAATAATGATTGACTGATTGATTTAACAGGATACATAATAAGATATGTTTACTGTTTATTTCCCGTGGAAATTCATTTTGCAACTGAAGGTCAGCATAGCACGATACCAAAAGTGCACACACACTCAGTGATAGATTGATTGGTCTTTTTAGGTGTTTTCCAAAATCTAAAAGGTACTAATTTTGAAACTTGGATCGGCAGCCACACTGCCATCACCACGATAATACAGACCAGCGCGTTACTAGCCTAGGATTGCTCTGAGTTTCCACATGTCATGTGTTCTGAAGCCTCCCTAAGCCTAACATCATGCACATTACTCAACAGGAACTGCGTTTCAGAAGTCCACCCTTAAGCTCAAGGGTACAAAAGCAGTGTCCTACCTGGGGATCAAATCTTTGTGTTACAAGCCTAGTTTCCAAAACTTTATACTATTACACTGCCACCCTGTAATAACAACAACAACCAAAAACCAATAACTAACAACCAAAACACAACAAACAGCAACCAACATCTAAAAACCAATGACTAACAACCAAAACAAAACAAACGGCAACCAACATCTAAAAACCAATGACAATAATAATAGAAGAATACGAGGCAGGGGTCATGGTCCACGACCCTGTTCCTGGAGATCTACTGTCCTGTAGGTTTTCACTCCAATCCTAATTTGGCACACCTGATTCTACTGATTGGCAGCTCAACGAGATCTCTAGCCGTTGAACGAGGTGTGCTTTGTTAGGGTTGGAGTGAAAACCTACAGGACAGTAGATCTCCAGGAACAGGGTTGGGGAGCACTGCTCTAGCCCAAGTCAGCTCTGGGCATTCCGTTATTGCTCAGCACTTAATTGGCTGATTAAAGCTGTCAATTATATAATTCATTAACTTCAACTGGGTTCTTGGGTGTGAAATGGTTGTTGATCATAAGGTGAAAACAAAGGCAGCTAGACCCTGTGGCTCTCCAGGACCAGGGTTTGGGACCCCAGCAGATACAATGGCTCTCCAGGACCAGGGCTGGGGACCCCAGCAGACCTGGCAGCTCTCCACAACCAGGTTGGAGACCCCAGCAGATCCTGCGGCTCTCCAGGACCGGGGTAGGGACCCCAGCAGACCTGGCAGCTCTCCACAACCAGGTTGGAGACCCCAGCAGATCCTGTGGCTCTCCAGGACCAGGGTGGGGACCCCAGCAGATCCTGCGGCTCTCCAGGACCAGACCTCTGCTCCAGAGTCATCCAGCAGACCTCTGCTCCAGGTGAGTGGATATAAGGTACAAATTACAAATGAGGCAGGAAAGATCTGATTTATCTGTCTATCATATGCACATTTCAAATATTTACTAAATAGGTGTTTGGCCATACAATCTCATAAGTGATTTAAATAAATGACATTAAAATTGTGCATGGCTATAGAGTTCACCATGGTACTGTGTCTACATTGGGGTAAACAAGCCCAAGTTACAACAACTGTAGGAAACAGGATGCATCCGTGCTGCACAATATATTTTTTCTTTTTTTAATAATTTTTCTGCACTACCACTAGGTCAAAGAATCTGGCAAGCAGACAAGATCCGCGATGACACATTTGCAATACAAACTACGGCACACACTGCACATGTCGTACTGTTGTCAAGTTTCTGTCAAGTTAACTAACCCTAACCCTAACCCTAACCAGCCGTTTCTGTTCCTTGTGTTCAGTGTTCCTGCCGTGGTCTGGACATTTTATCTTCCTTAGATTGTTAACAACAGTTAGCCTGAATAAAACTGCTCAGCTTCAAAACATCCTGTTTACTTCGATTACACTGAATTACAAATACAACACTAATCAATATAGATATGCTCAGTAATTGTATTATTATTATTATTATTATATACAGTTACTGAGCATATCTATATTGATTAGTGTTGTATTATAATGACAGCAACTCTGACTCAAACTGTTTATATCTCCCTTATATATACACACGCACGCACGCACACATACACACACACACACACACACACACACACACACACACACACACACACACACACACACACATTCTCAAAACCAAACCAAACTGAACTGCCTCTGATATTTTATCTCTTCAGTTCTAAGCGACCATAACACAGGCACTGCATATTTATCTTTAAAAATGTCCTCGCTCGGAAACGGTCCCTTGTTTTTATCGTGAGATTCTCCGCTCTTGTTGGGACCTGATGCGCTGCAGCGGACACACCCCCCCCCCCCCCCCCCTCCTCCTCCCCCGTGTCTGACCACTGAACGCGCACTGGGGGGATCAGAGACTCAGAGTCAGGCCTGCTTATTCTAGATGCTATCATCTGCACGCAATTACATTTGTTTTTTCTTGTAGCTTCTGGCTCAAAAGAAAGATTCTATCACTCTTGTCAGAAATGGGGGGGGGGGGGGGGGGGGGCATCCAAGACAACTTGCGCAAGACGAGATCTCGCCAAGCCAACCCTTTCCCTGCTGTTTCTCTGCTATTGTTTGCAGAGTGAATCCACATCTGATATCATTTTTGATAGCATGGGTGGGCCAAATCTCACCCCTTCTCTCCCTTTCTTGGTTGTTATTGGAGAAACATGATAGTTCTGTTCTCCAAAAATAACATTATACAGTAATGCTGCAATAAGCATTTAGCAAACACCAGGAATGAGCCTGTTATGCAATTACTACACCTATGCCATGCAAAGAATGAGTGCTGTTATACAATTACTGCAACTGAGCAATGCCAGGAAGTAATACTATAACACAGTTACTACACATGAGAAACATTGGGAAGGAATTCCTCATGTAAGGAAAATTGTTACAGACTGTACACTGCATGACCACACCTACTGTGATGTGAATAAGAACTCTAAGCCTCTAATACATCTAGAACCTGTGTAATGTAATGTAATGTGATGTAATGCTATTGTGTGCAGTCCAAACTCTGCCCTCTTGAGATTTGAGACTTGTGTGGCTAGCTAATGAGCTATCAGTCGCTAGCTAGCTCCTGCCACTAGCTCCTGCCAGGCCTTAATGTTAGCATTAGCATGGCAGGCCTTGCTGTTAGCATTAGCACGGCAGGCCTTGTTAGCATTAGCATGGCAGGCCTTGCTGTTAGCATTAGCACGGCAGGTCTTGCTGTTAGCATTAGCATGGCAGGCCTTGTTGTTAGCATTAGCACGGCAGGCCTTGCTGTTAGCATTAGCACGGCAGGTCTTGCTGTTAGCATTAGCACGGCAGGTCTTGCTGTTAGCATTAGCACGGCAGGCCTTGCTGTTAGCATTAGCACGGCAGGTCTTGCTGTTAGTATTAGCATGGCAGGCCTTGCTGTTAGCATTAACACAGGGTGCAGAGGGACAGCAGGGAAGACTCCTGAGGACCTCCTCCTTCACTGTAAAGTACTTTGGGATCATTACATGAAAGGCACTATGAAATATTAAACTTTGGTTTAATCATGTGGCAGCTACAGGAGGTAGTGCATGCCCAACCAGCCCAAAATCAAAATGGTGGTGCAATGTCTGCTCGTTCTCTGACAGCCGGAGCAGAGAAGTGTAAGAATCTAAGACGCCTTTAGCCCAGGGAGGCTCAGATGTTTAAGCATGACTCAGTGATCGCACATCTGTCCCGGGCTCCTTTGATATAACCCCCACAGGCTATGGTTACAGGTGCATTACACCGGTTACTTACGCAAGCGGAGACAGACGGTGATAAACGATGACTCTGCCTTACGTAATGTCACAGCAGTTGACTCCGAGCCTGCCCGGGCAAAGCTACAGGTCACTTACAGCACTTAAGCAGAACAGAGCACTCCAAACAAACACCCCAACCACAGTGGTGTTTTTTTTTTTTCATTTCATTTTACTTTTAAAAGCCACTTTGAAAGCAGGGGAATAATAGCCAGACAATAGCCAGAGAGCTGCCACTGTCCCCACTGAAGCTTCGCAAGTTTCCCTGAAATACCACAGAAGGAAAATGTCCATTACAGGCATTCAGCAGGTGCCCCACCTGGGAGTCAAACGGTAACTTTTAAGTTGTCAGCCCAGTTCCCTAACTGTTCCACTAACTAAAACATCTGAAAACATATCCGTTGGACCGCAACTCTCTCTCTCTTTGTCCTCACTTCTCATCTACATTGAACACCTTGCAAGAGAGATGGAGAAGAAACACAGTGAAGTGCAAACACAAATGACAGTTTAAGAGTCGCAGTGGTAATCTGCTCCCTTGGTTTCCAAGGGCCTTGCCATTAGCGGAGCGGCTGTGGCTCAGGAGGTAGAGTGGGTTGTCCGCTGATCGCAGGCTTGGCGGTTCGATCCCCGGCTCCTCCTGTCCACATGTCGAAGTGTCCTTGGGCAAGACACTGAACCCCAAATTGCTCCCAATGAGCAGGCTAGCGCCTTGCATGGTGGCTGCCGCCATTGGTGTGTGAATGTGTGTGTGAACGGGTGAGTGAGAGGCCATTGTAAAGCGCTTTGGATAAAGGCGCTATATAAGTGCAGTCCATTTACCATTTACCATTAGCATTAGCGTGCTTTTCAGATAACAATGTAGCTAAGGCCTTGCCATTAGCATTAGCGTGCTATTCTGATCTCGATGTAGCTATGGCCTTGCCATTAGCATTAGCGTGCTATTCAGATCTCAATGTAGCTAAGGCCTTGCCATTAGCATTAGCGTGCTATTCTGATCTCGATGTAGCTAAGGCCTTGCCATTAGCATTTGCGTGGTATTCTGATCTCGATGTAGCTAAGGCCTTGCCATTAGCATTAGCGTGCTATTCTGATCTCGATGTAGCTAAGGCCTTTCCATTAGCATTAGCATACTATTCAGATCTCAATGTAGCGAAGGCCTTGCCATTAGCATTAGCAATAGCATACTATTCAGATCTCACTTTAGCTAAGGCCTTGCCTCTCTCTCTCTCTCTCTGTCTCTCTCTCTCTCTGTCCCACTCTCTCTCTCTCTCTCTCTCTCTCTCTCTCTCTCTCTCTCTCTCTCTCTCTCTCTCTCTCTCTCTCTCTGTCTCTCTCTCTCTCTCCTAAGCTGTAATGGGGGCCT
Source organism: Ilyophis sp. 1 JC-2022 (assembly GCA_022702515.1). Lineage (NCBI taxonomy): Eukaryota > Metazoa > Chordata > Actinopteri > Anguilliformes > Synaphobranchidae > Ilyophis > Ilyophis sp. 1 JC-2022. The sequence goes on along the minus strand of CM040396.1, from coordinate 12,392,467 downwards.
GGAGCGATTAGTAGCACAGAATGAATGTCCTGCGTCCTCTCTCTTCAGGCAACACAGAAGGGCCGCACCTATGACAGGAAGCACCAGGGAAAAAACAAAGGCAAATAAACAACCCTCCTAGCACAGCTGCCCTGCTAACACTTTCAGGAGAGCTCTTACACCGGTTGAATTCATTAATATGATAGTTGAGGTCTTAAGTGCATCAAACCTCTCTCCTGGGCCAGAAACACCCTGGTTTAGAAAGCAGGAAGTGGACATTACATCTTACTTTGAATCTTTATTGACGGGACTACAACTGAGGCCAACTTCAGGATTTCAAAATGTCAATAGAAATATTATTTTTAATAATTAGGGTGCACTGCCATTTTTCCACATATTGACAATAACAACTTTTGTACATAATATTTTAATCTGAAAATGTAATTTGAGATTTTATGTTTTGTGCTTGTGCTCAGATTCCATTCGTTTCTCTGAGAAACCCTTTTATCAGACATGGCTACCTTGTTCCCACATCCCAACAGGACATTCCCAGGTGTTTCCTGTTTTCATTACCGTAGTCATTATTAACATACTTTTTACAGGAAGCAATACAGTTATGCTGGTATTCATTTTCATCCAGTTGATGCAGTCCTTCTGAGACGGTTACATGAAAATCGGACATTAGAGCTTGTGTTAGAGATATGGGGAGGGTGCTCTCACTTCGCTTTTCAGCAAAAACTAAAACATGAGCTTTAGCGCTTAGCGGTAGATGTTGGGGCTGGCCACTGAAGGAGGGTGGGGCATATCAATGCATTTTCTCACATATAAACCCATTTGAACTACCACACTGTTCTGCATCCTCCCAACAAGCACACACACACACACACATACACACTCACGCACACACAAAACACGCTCGCTCACTCACACATACGCGCACACGCACACACAAAACACGCTCGCTCACTCACACATACGCGCACACAGAAAACACGCTCGCTCACTCATACACAGAAAGTGCGCTCGCTCACTCACTCACACACAGAAAACATGCTCGCTCACACACACAGACACACACATACTCAGTCACCCACAGACATAAACACACACACACATACACACACATACACACAAATAACAGCAACACAAATTCACCTGATTTTTGACTAATTATTATGAATCCTGTGTCTTAGCCTTTCCCTGGTATGTGAGGTCATAGGGGCATTCAGAACAATCCAGAGCACCACTATGGGGACATTCCTCTCAGAAGCTGCATCTGGCTATCCAGCTGCCTGCAGGGATGGGCATTACTTTTCATTGTAGTTTATAGATGCATTTATTTTGGGAGGCACTTTGTAACAGGATACATTTTTGTTCATCCCTGGCTACATATTGTCCTTCATGTTTCATGGCCTTGCAAGGGGAAGGGGTTTCCCAACAAAGGAACCAGGGTCATGTGGAGTCACAAGAGGTCATGTGGCATTCGGCCAGGATGAACCCTCCAACGCAAACTCTCTTCAGCCGCGCGGTTCTCGGTCTCGCGCGGGATAGCCGGTGAACAGTCTCCCTAGTCCTCGGACTTTGCACTCTCAGACGTTAGGCTCAGGAGCGCCAGACTTTGAAATGAAAAGGAAATCCTGTTCCCTGTCAGGGTGGAGCGTACAGGGAAAAAACTGACCCCTCGCACGGCGCGTGCGCTGTTCCCGATTCACCCCGCAAGTGTGTCCCAACCCAGAGAGGGGACACGAGGCTGAACGGCTCAGTCCTACAAATGAGACATCTCTCTTAGCGACAGTGTCAAACAGAACCGTGGGGGCACTTCCTGTTTAAGAGAGGGTGTGTCTGGTTTCAGTAGGCTGAACATTGTGAAGACTCACACAGACCAGTCAGGGGAAACGCCCTGGTTTCCAGTGTAATCGCGCTTGTCCTTAAATAGTTACACTTTTTCTGAAGAGACTAAAACCGCAGCTCTGAATCATTCACTTTAACTCTATGATGGGCCCTCTGGTCTGGTATCTGTTAAGGCACTGTTCTAGTGTGTGGATGGGCCCTATGGTCTGGTATCTGTTAAGGCACTATTCCAGTGTGTGGATGGGCCGCACGGTCTGGTATCTGTTAAAGCACTGTTCCAGTGTGTGGATGGGCCCCATGGTCTTGTATCTGTTAAGGCACTGTTCCAGTGTGTGGATGGGACCCATGGTCTGGTATCTGTTAAGGCACTGTTCCAGTGTGTGTATGGGACCCATGGTCTGGTATCTGTTAAGGCTCTGTTCCAGTGTGTGGATGGGCCCCACAGTCTGGTATCTGTTAAGCTCTGTTCCAGTCTGTGGATGGGCCCCATGGTCTGGTATCTGTTAAGGCACTGTTCTAGTGTGTGGATGGGCCCTATGGTCTGGTATCTGGTAAGGCATTGTTCCAGTCTGTGGATGAGCCCTATGGTCTGGTATCTGGTCAGGCACTGTTCCAGTGTGTGGATGAGCTCCATAGTCTGGGGTCGAATCCAGTGCAGACTGTGGCTGGTAGCCCTGCAGGGAGATGCATAATTGGTGGTAGCATTACCGAAGGTTCAGTAAGCCAGGATCTGAAAACCATTGCTCTCTAGCGACCCCTGCTGGTTGATGGAGTGCCAGCGGTCTGCATGCTTAAGTTGAACACAAAGTGTCTTGCTCTGACTAATGTCTGTGGAAGCTTGGCTTGCAGGCTGCAGTGTGAAAGGAAGTAGCTGGTGACATCATGTGCTTCGGAGGATAGCGCATGCTTGCCAGCACACTCTCTTGCATCGGGTGTGGAGATTGCAGAATGGGCGTGGTCGTATATGACGGCAATCCGAACTGGGATAAAATGTGGGGAAAGCATAAAAACAAATAACTATTATCCATCTGATTCCTGCCAAAAAGCAAAGACTGATCTTCTCCCTGTCTGGACCTCTTTTCATTGCTTCAAGCAGAAAGACATCTATGTCTCTCAAGTAATTAAAGCTGATATATCTTTGAAAGATATAGTGCACAAGTTGCACTTGAAATGCTGTCCACATAGTCTTCTATGGTCGTAATGGGAAAATAAATTGAGCATGTGAGAACTTTTGTGACAGTGCAAAAAGTGAAAGCTACTGGGCTCAGGAATAAGTACCGTTTGTGAACTTTAATTACCCTGACTTCTGCTTCTGCTCTGATATTTGCAGGCGTGGAAATAGTCTCCTGTACTGCCGGTCACTCACTTCTCCAGGTGTTTCACATGGTGGTTAATTGGTGCCGCGTGGCCTGTCGCAGAGTCATACACCACACAAACAGTCGAACCAAGCTCCCAGCCCACCGTGAATCTGCATGACGGCGGCCATTCAGTCCTCTGACGAAGTGCTGCCCGACTGTACCCGAACAAACGGGAAACTTAGTCGGGAGCTTTTGGGGAACCTGATGGAGAAATATACACATGGGCGTCTCCTGCTCATACCCTCTAAGGAGAGGTACTTCTTAAAATGGAGGTCACTCAACTACGGCTTGTCCTGGGCTGTTCCAGAGACAGTCTATATGTCAAACTGTTTCTTACCCCTCTTCTATTTTTAATAAAAAGATATACTAGTTTTTATTCATGGTATCAGCCCTTAACCACTTTGTTTTATTTTATTTCATTTTTTGTATTCGTTCTTTTTCAACTTCTTTAATACTACAATGAGTGTTTTATCAGATGTGAATATTTCATAATTAGCCGTGAGCATTGCATTGTGGCAGTCCAACAACATTGAACATCTTAGTGCAAGCCGCTGCTGGGTTTTGGCTGACGTTCCACTGCCCACTGATTGGCTGTGGTCATGCCTTCTCTTAAACCTGATTTATAAGTAATAATAATTAAAAATGATATTGTGGCAAAGCTTTTTTTTTTACAAAGGATGCACATCTGATTTCAAGGCTTCATTTCTCCCACATTGCTAAATGTCATATCAGAAATGAGCCACTTGTGTGCTTACAAAGAACTCATTGTGTAGAAATAAAGACTTAAATTGTTTATGCCGCCACAAGACTGTTAGCCCAGAAAATTATTTTCTTTGTTCCCAAAACATTTCGGGAACGATACAGTAAATATTGCCAACATTTTACTTTTTCCAGTTTCTTGGATATCCTTTGAAGTAACGTAATATGCATCACAAGGAAGATTATGGGTATGATCTTAGAATGTTACTCAGCCTTGTACTCGGATCTTATTATGAACTGAATTTGGAATTTCCGTCATTCATGAATAATTTTTTTGTGAAAGTTAGCAGTGTTCAATGAACTTGTCATTTCAGTGTTTTCATTCTAAGCGTTCTTTAAATGTACTTGAACGTAAACTCTGTGATGTTTTCTCACGATGAAATGACAACAATCAGGGGATATTACCAGGACTTTGACTTTGAACCTGCCTGGGACAGTGAATACATTCTGAGGCTGTTGAGAGAATGTCCTCATGCCATTTTATAACCATCTCAAATTACAGAAACAGAACATCAATCGTTTACACTTCAAACATAAAATCATAGTTTAATTCAAAGGTGTTTTCATACGACTGCTGGGAGATTAATCCTGTTAAGGCACTGTCCCAGTGTGTGGATGGACCCCACGGTCTGGTATCTGTTCAGGCTCTGTCCCAGTGTGTGGATGAAACCCACGGTCTGGTATCTGTTCAGGCACTGTTCTAGTGTGTGGATGGAACCCTACAGTCTTGTATCTGTTCAGGCACTGTTCTAGTGTGTGGATGGAACCCTACAGTCTGGTATCTGTTCAGGCACTGTTCCAGTGTGGGGATGGGCCCCATGGTCTACTGGACAACAGCCATCCAGGGTAAGGCATAATTGGCAGTCGTGTAGCCCAGGGAGGGAGGCTTTCAGTCAGATGGAATGACCGTGTCGCATCGCACACCAGTGACCCCTGCTGGTCAATCGGGCACCTGCGGTACAAGTGTTGAGCTGCACATGAAGTGTCTCCCTCCAAATCACGACTGTGTGCACACAACTTCTCGACTGTGGCGCGAAGGAAGAGGCTGTGACATCACATGCCTCGGAGGAGGGTGCACGCTCATAATCAGCCATGCGGAGATGAACGATGAACATCGCAGTGTGCATTTCATTGAGCATTCCAAATTTGGACAAAACGAGGGGAAATGCATTAAAAATGTTTTGCCGCTTTACTAGCTTTTTTTTTACGGCTTCACCCTAACCTTAGTGCCTTCTTTGGCTCTGGGGCAGACATTGTTCTCCGCCTCCTTTTCTGGTTAAAAGCATGCTACCTCCAACCTGAGCTTCTCTTTCCTTTTTTTCTGGTTTATCCAACTTTAACAGGGTGGCAGGAAAAATTGTTTCCTCATGGTCTGAAAGTCCTACACGAGCAATAGTTTCTTCTTTTAGTTTTTAGGTAAACTGATCACAATCTTTATATTTGTTTGGCCCATAAGTGCACAGCAATGTGTAAATAACTACTTTTATATTTTTTTGTCAAATGAAACTGCCCTCATCCAGCTAATTAACAAAGAAACCGTCATTAAGAAAATTATAATTTAAAAATCCAGGCCCCTCCTACACAAAGATCAAGCCCCTTCCCAACACAGTCCAGGCCCCTCCTACACACTGACCCCTCTTCCCAATTCAGTTCATACAAAGTTTAGTGCAAAACTAAAAAAATAAAAGAAAATAGAAACCCCAGAGTATTCAATGGTCTGTAATGCGTATTTGGTTTCCCCACATTAACTTAACTTTGTGGCTTTTTTAATCTCAAAGGACATTCCTATCCTCCAACAATGATAAACTGATCCAAAAAATATCAGACACTCCCCCTCACTCCTTTCCCAGTTCCCAACACACACACACACACACACACACACACACCACTTCAACAATCCACACTGAGGAACAGTCCTGATAAAAATTAAAAATAAATACTTATTCCACCAGGGAGTGTGACATCTCACACATCCTTCAGGTGAGTGGGAAAAGCTCCAAATGCAAATAAGAATGGCCCTGCTGTGCTGTAAGTCCCTGGCAGAACCGTATCAGTGGCACGTGGCCATATCACAGTGTAACCTTATGTCTCTTATTTGCACGGTTCCCCAGATTCCCAACAGCAACGGTGGAGAATGGAGAAGCTAAATTAGTGCATTTTCTGGGTGCAGTTCTGTTATCCCCCATTGTGATTATAGAACTGAAGAAACTAAAAAAGAAAAACTTGCTACAACAAGATACATGTATGCCTTTGTCTACTGGGCGCCTAACCAATTCAAACTTGAATAAGTTTATAAGAACAAAGGACAGGTTGGCCTACATTATCCTCGTTTTGATGTTAAAATATCAAACCGAGGAAGCCAGGAAGAAGCTCGAGTGGTGAGATTAAACAAACTTGAAGGTAAAGAAAAGCAAAACTGCCGACATCCCACATGAGTTTACAGTTGCACGGGCGAGCTGAACGGGGTGACATCATACCTTTAAAATCCGAAGGCGCGGTCACCGGTATAACGTCAGCCCCTTTTGCTAAAACGCGCTCGCAGCAGGAGAAAAAAGTACCCCCCTTTGATATTTTACCAATTAAGGCTTTTGCTATTGCGACGGCTAAGAGAAAGGAGGGAGAACAAGAAGAAGGGGTGTCACTCTTGTTCTTTCTCGAGTTCACCGAAGACGCATTTCCCCAAGAGAGAGCCGTCGGGGAGGGAGCTACAGGGTGATAGTACATTTTCCTGACTTAGCTTCACGCGCACCCGAGTGGCAGACAGAGGGGAGAGACAGAAGCATAATTTTAAAAGCATAAGCCAGAATCAGACATTGCATAAAACCGAAAAGTAAGTTGGGAACTTTTGGGAGCGTGTCTCATTTTTGATCAACGTGCTTGTTCTTAAACGTGTAAAAAGTGTTACTTGCGGTAGGTACTTTATTTAATGCATGTCTGGGGCATTTCGTTTAATTTTCAACAGATATTTTTAATGCTTTCAATCCGGCTGCAATAACTTTTTTTTTTGTTTCGTATTCTTGATGTACCTAGGTCATGGCAAGTGAAGTGTCCGAATATGGATATGTTAATTTAAGTTTTTTTTTTTTCATTGTTTTTTCATTGTATTCTGGAAGATATTTGTGTTGTCAGGAGATATAGGTGATAAGCTTAAATTGTGCGTGCGCTAAAAGTTCAACAGGTAGTGATTAAAATACGCAGTGTTGGTAGTTTTGGGTGATAGGCTACATGGTGCCCTGCACAAACAGAAACATTTGTGCTGTTTGTAGAAATAATATTGTTTTCTTTGACATTGCAATGCAGTGTAATGCCAGTTGAGTTTGATGCTTTAAATTGCCATTGTGATGGAATACCTGAAACACGATGTTATGTTGTAAGGAAAGTAGCTTCAGAAATATATATTATTGCACAGCAATGATGTCTGAACATGTTTAGTGATTTTGTGTTTTGCGTTAATCGATTTTATCTTTCATTTTCATTTGCATATTATGTAGCTATTTCAAACTTGATCATGTTCAGTGCATTTTATGTCGTTGATACTGGTTTGATGGTTCCGTTTTTATCAGGGCTGGGGAAACTAGCTACATCCAATCATCTGACCGTCAACGGGATTGTAAACTCACTCATGTAATCTAATTAAGGTCTCCTAACCAAATAAGGCAACATACTGTAAAGCCCATATTTGTTTCTGGCTGGACTCGAACGTGAATGTGGCTTGCGCCCCCGTACGCCCGTACCGGGCTCTGCGCCTACTGGCATAGGTTTGCCCGTTATGAATAATTACCTTATTAATACGACCTCCACATTGATTCACTCTAGATAAACCTCTTTAAGTCAAAATTGGTTCCTCGGTTTAGTATGCAAAGAATTGCAGGGGGACTTCAACGCGTATTTTCGCATTGCTGCTCTCCGTTTGCAAAACATTAATAGGCCTAATCAAATTAATTTGGGTGACTACGCAATATGTTACATCCCCGTAAGGACGGGAAGTGTCTCTTGGGTTGCATTCAAACGAAGCAACACCAACAAACGTGAAACTGCAATCTAAGCGATTCACTCAGGCAATAGATGCATGGGCTATATTTGGTTGCGGTTAAAAGCGAGAGTTATCTTTTAAGTAGCTGTAGGCTAGCCTACTTCAAGGCGTGGTTGGCTTAATAAAGTTTAACTTCCGTCAGGTATTGAAATTTAAATGACAAGTACAGAAATTATTACACAGTAATGCCTAAGTAAAACGGCGTTCGCTCCTTCATCTGTAAATATTGCACTGTAACAATATGGGAATCGTTCTTATGCGAAATCCGTTGGGTTAGTTCGGGACAGTTAGCGTAGGGTTGCTTATTCGATTGTTAGGTGACTGGAAGCATGGCTGTCTGTGGAATACAGGTGAGAGCTTTTCGTTACACAGTGACCGGGGGAGGGATGTTGGGGGTTTCTGTATGCACTTTAGATGTGGTGAAAAGAAGTCACCTATAGGCTATCCACTGACAACGGGGGTGATTCAATGATGCAGGTGACTGTAGGGAGAGAGGGGGGGGGGGGGGGAGAGGGGGGGGGGGTGGGAGAGAGAGAGAGAGAGAGAGAGAGGGGGGTGGGAGAGAGAGAGAGGGGGGGGTGGGAGAGAGAGAGGGGGGGGTGGGAGAGAGAGAGGGGGGAGAGAGAGAGAGAGAGGGGGGGGAGAGAGAGAGAGAGGGGGGGAGAGAGGGGGGGAGAGAGAGAGGGGGGAGAGAGAGAGGGGGGGAGAGAGAGAGGGGGGGAGAGAGAGAGAGAGGGGGGGGGAGAGGGGGGGAGAGAGAGAGAGAGAGGGGGGGAGAGAGAGGGGAGAGAGAGAGAACAACAAAATAATAATAGTAATAATATTTATAATAATTGTTGTTGTTCTTATTTTTATTATTTTATTTATCATCACCATCACCATCATACCACCGTCAACTTAATATAAAACTCTTCCAAGAATGATAGGCTATTTCAGAGGGTAGTTGGAACCCCGCGCTTCCGGTTTCTCAATAGCATATAGAGCCTAGAGGGCACCAGACTGCGATAACTGCAACTATACTGATAAACTGCCAATCGTCCGCTTCGTCGACACCTACAACGCGTTAGTGACTTAATTCAATGCCTGTCATGGAACTCACAGGCGCCTCCCGCTGGTGATGGAAATGCACAGCAGTGGTGGGTTGATTTGACTTGCTTTATAATTGGAGATGTGTTCTAAAAATCGTTCTGAGACTGCGTTCTAGATTTTTGTGGTTATCGTAGTCGAGACACTCATTCGTTATAATTTAATTTTATACACGCATATAGGCCTATCACTATACTTATCTTTCCCGGTAGAGCTGACCTTTATTTGAAGTTGCTCATTAAAGGTGGTGTATAGTAGCCTAGCCTATTCGAAAACGAACCCTTTTAAAAGCACCGGCTGAATCACCTCCTGTATGTAGGCTATTGCATTTGTTCTCGTGAATTATAACTCGTGCACACTGGAATGTCCACTTTACGCGAAGTCCATTTAAATATCTAACAATGATTACAGCTGCACTTCCAAATAACCGTTTGTTTAGTCGGTAAGAAATGACCGTTAACTCTGACAATGATTGTTCCCCGATTGCTATTCCGCGATTTCCCCCTGATATCTGTGCGCCCGTACGGATCTAGACTAATATGGACTAAGGTGCTTCATTGCGGAAGCTCATAAACAGCCCCCTACCGCCTGCCCCACCCCATTTCTGAGGTCAGGGGTTCTTTGGTTCCTCATTAGACACCAACATTCTTTACATTCTCCTGCAGTAACTGAAGGGAAAGAGAAACATTCTTCATGGACCACGTCCATACAAGAGCTTTTGGCAGGGTTGCCTTATTTAGTAATAGGCTGTAGCTACAAATCTACTTTCTCCAGCCAAATAGCTTGCCATTTACCCCTCCTACACCCACAATACAGTAGCAACAGTGAAAGCAAAGCAAATGGGTTTTACATGGCACCCGAATATACCCCCAGCACCTCCTGGAAGAGTTTCATTTCAATTTTCATTTAAAGTTTTATTTCATTGGGAAATGAGCAGACACATGTAATGTTTTCATCCATTATGAGAAATGTTGTTTATCTGTTCATTTAAGACTGCAGTGAGCTTCTTGCACGATAAGGCAGTGTGCATGCACTGTACGATTGAATAATTAATACTTTCTATTGACTTTTTTTTCTGTAATCTAGAACCTTCTTACTGTAGACGTGTCTAGTTTGAGTCATATGTGTTTATAAACTTTATAATGTACAAGATGTTCCAACTCTGTGTCATGTGACCATATAGGCTATCAAACAGAGATTTAATGTTGATTTTTCTCAGTTTTACTCATTTTATATTTCAGTGACTATCTTTTTTTTAAGCATTTTAAATCTGGTCCATACTCCAAAATGAGACAAAGATTTACCTCAAGACAAACTTTGGCTGTTGTCCTAAACAAACTCTTCTAATGGACAACACATCGATCAGGAGGAGAGAAGAAAGAAGAACGTGACACAAATCAAAGAAACGTGTCTTCACAGACTACCCAACAACTGTCAAAAGGGTTCAAAAATTGTCTTTACGACACAAACTTTTTTAGTTAACTAACAAGAAAACGAGTTGTGAACTGTCTGAACCATGATTTTCTGTTCTGCTGCTGAGGTCTGCTCCTAGTTTAGGGAATAAAAATAGGAGGTTAACACACTGGCAACGGAGGGGAATCTTTTGAGAGCGTTTCACCGGCAGCGGAGTTTGGGATTTGGAAGACCAGCTGCCTTCAGCGTTTTTTTCCCCAAAGTGTAGAGTCATAATTTAGTAAGCCTTCATTGAGTGAATATTTATAGTTTATTTTAAGCATCTAACTGTACAGAACACGTTTAGTTTAGTCTACTGTATTGACACATCAAATAAGCAGACATGGCTCTTTACTTAAGCCCAGTTCCACATTGTTTCACATTTAACTTCCCACTGATTTAGTTCAATTGCATTCACTGTTGAATCTGGCTATACACCTTCTTTATATTATACACTAATTAACCTCATATACAATAATTAATATTTTTTTAAAACTATATAAATGAATTATTATTGATGCATTGTAATACTGTTTTGGGCAGTATTCTTAATTAAGATCATGAGGTTTGTAGGCTACAAGATTCTTACTCAAATTTGGCCCCTGTGCTAATGTTGTTTCCAGAAGAACCACGTGTAGGCCATTTCTTATTTCCATTAATAATTAGCCTATCTAGCCTATGCTGCGTAAAACAACATCAGAAACAAATGGATTTCTCGTTCAAAATTGATGAGATTATTCTAGTAACAAAGAAAATCAATCCGTCAATCCTCATAATCGCCAACTCATCGTGTTCTGTAACTCGGTGCTGACCCAAATACACGTCATAGAAACGTGCTGGGGTCTGTTCTGAGCTCCAATGATCGAGGTCTGCTTCTTCGCACAAGTTTTATTTAAAAGTATTCCTGACGTTACTGTCTTTGTGTTTTTTTTCCACTTGCAGAAGAATACGCTGCGTTCTGGAAGACGCGAACTGTGAGGATTTGTAAAAATCTACTGACCACACCCAAAAAGCTAGACAGCGAACGAGTGAGAGAGCAGAGTCAATAAAAATGAGTAGTCCACACCCACGCCTCCACCAGTCGAGCGCCGCCGCTTCAAGTCCCGTTTCCAACTCTGTCCACGGCTCGGATAAGGACGTAGACATGCCCGCCACGGAGAAGGATCTAGCGGAGGACGCTCCGTGGAAGAAGATCCAGCAAAACACCTTCACACGTTGGTGCAACGAGCATCTGAAATGCGTCAACAAACGCATCGCCAACCTGCAAACCGACCTGGGCGATGGGCTCCGGCTCATCGGTCTTCTGGAAGTCCTCAGCCAGAAGAAGATGTTCCGAAAGTACAACCAGCGCCCCACGTTCCGGCAGATGCAGCTGGAGAACGTCTCTGTGGCGCTTGAATTCTTGGATAAGGAGAATATCAAACTTGTGTCCATAGGTTAGTGCCCGTTATATCTGTAGTTTATTCTTGTATTTAAAAGCACAAGTTGATGGGATTAAAGCCGAGCAACCCAATTATGAAACGATTCGTTTAATTAACAAAGAAAATTGGGCGTTTTAAACTTTGAGACAAGACTTGGGGAGTTTTAGGCTACCAAATTGTTGTATATAAGTTTAACTGTTAATTGTCCGCGACTCACAGCTGAGGAAACGGCTACAAGTAGGCTAAAATGTGAATGCAGCGTCTTGAGCAGTTTAAAGCACGTTTAAGTTGCGTAGGCTACTTCGGCGTATACCTACAGCTCTTCTCCGTGCAAGTCTGCAACAAACCAACACACATAACGGAGGAGAAAAAAGGGTCAAGTGAATTTGTGATTTCACGGCCTGGTGCTCAGACTCCGGTTTTAAAACTAATTTTGATACAAGTAGGCCTATATTTGGAAAAGAAGCCTAAGTTTGAATAGCGTAGTACTCATTATGTAGTAGGCTACCTAGATAAGACCATCGATTTAAGAATGATGTGATGACTAACATTTACATCGAGACCATATTTATTCCCCGAAAAAACTTCGTGTTGCAGAGGTAGAGACTCATTGTCTGCCCGGATCCCCACGTAGCGGCGTTTCTTAATGCGGATTTTCGGATACGTTCCCTACTTTGAGCACCGGGATATGTAGTTGGATCAAACAATGTTCCAAAAAGTAGCCTAAAAGCCTAGCTTTTTTATGTTCGGTCTTGTGTGTCCACATACTGGATGGGCTAGACAGAGAAAATTAGGGGTGGGGAAAAGGCGAAATTGTGTCAATGGGGCGGAAGGCTAGCCGACGAACTTTAAGCTTTTGTCTGAATCTGTGCGAAAGCACAGTGCATCCACGCACTGCAGATGAAGTCCGGATTTTTAGGAATTCGGCTCCTTAAATTTTTCGTTCTTTCGCGTTATGTTCCACGTAACTTTTTTGTACGGCTACTGTCGTGCTGTTACGGTCCAAGAAAACATTTTAAAGGTTCACAATTTTGTTACTGAAGTAGGCTACCTGGTCTTTTGGTGAAGTATCGGGAGCTACGGGCGTTGTGCCAAAACGGCGTGGATTAGCCTAGCCTACATTAACTCGCAAATTCTCTTTCCATATGTGAAAAGGCAGAGCTTGCTATTTCCTAAACTCTAGGAGAGGCACAAGCCGCTTAAATAAATAATAAAAAAACCGAAGTGGGATTTCTTGAAATCTGAGTGTGATGGCAACGAACCATGAATAAAACAAAATGGTTATACCGCTGTAGTTTTCAGGACAAGCGTATTCATTTTATAGAAATAAATAATGCATCAGACTCTCCGTGCTAGATAACTATTGGGGGGGGATTATATAGCTTCAGTAGCATGTTGGTATGTAGGCTAGGCTATATTCGACGATAGTTGTAACATTTTCTATCACTTCTAACTCTCTGACATTCATAGTTTAGTCCTTCAGAACAGAGGTATAGTCATGAGGGGCCAGTTTGGACGGCTGATAGACGGTGTGCATAATTGTATGTAAATAAAGTCGTTTATCCTTAAATAGAAAAGTAATGTTAGTCTGGGAACGAACGTCATTGTGCTCTGTTGCCTTTGATTACTGTTAAAAACGGTGTGTTTCTTGTAATTACGCAGGTACTGTATCATTACTGTCATAGACACTTTCAAATGGCATGTATTATCATGTGATGCCTGATGACATCACGGGGAACACATTGGCCATGCTTTTCCATTATTTTTTTAATTTGGAAGTCTGGAAGGGGTAGCTTGTCTGTACCTTTGTGTCCAGCTACGGAGTGAGTTGATGGCCCAGTCTCTTTTAGACGGAGGAAAATACCATTCCTGGCGAGTCGTGCTTCTGCATTTCATGCCAACCTCTCTTAATTGTATAATGGCCCCAATTATATACATGATCTGACATTTTAGCTATGTTTATTGATAACTTTATGAATGAAAGTTAAAGCTTGTTCTTGTTCTCCTATATTACATATTTTAACATGGTCTAATCTACAAGTGAACTGGCATTGGTATAACTAATTAGCTAATTGAACCAGGGTGAATGGTGGAAAGAGGTTTGACGTTAACTTAGGTTTGGCTTTGAAATTGATACGGCACTCCAACAATGAGTTTCCTACCCTTTGCTTTAAGAGCATTGGAAACCATTTACTTTAGATTTTTAAAAAACAAAAACAAAGTGTAGGCTACTTACAAAGTGTGCATGGACTAAGGGAGTGGTTGAGTACTAGGTGAACCCAAAACAGGCCCAAAGGCTCTGTGTGTCCTTAAATGCTGTGTCCCAGAGCTCTTTTCAAACGGACATAACTCTGGGTTCCGCCTACACTGCCAGCAATGCGTGATTTCTGGCGTTGAATCTTTTCTGTAGAATGTTGACGTATGGAACACATTTGAAATGGCCCTCCTAATTTTCAGTTGGCCACAGGGCGCTCTTGAGAAAAGACGACAAGTTCAGAGCCATGAATCCTGCCACTTTAGCGAATTACCGATATTTTCTAACTAATCGTGTCAAATTAGCGGAGGCAGGTCTGAGTTGAACATGCAGATTCAAACTAGAAAAAAAGTCTGGCATGGCCTGGCCTGCTGCTAATACATTAAGTGCCGTTTACAGTATCTCCAGATCTATCTAGATCTGGCCGTCTGGGTTCTGAGACTAAGCAGGCCTAAGCATAGCTTTAGGCATCTGACTGCACCCTTTCTCAAAGTGAAATGGCCTCATTTTGTTGCCTTACAGATGTGATTTACACCTTTTATGCTTTGGAGTGAGTTTGGTTGCACAGTTGGGTGGGTTGATATTCATTGGTTGCACAGTATAGTGGGTTGGTCCTCAGTGGCACAGTAGGGTGGATTGAATCCCATTGGTGGCACAGTAGGGTGGGTTGATCCCCATTGGTTGCACAGTATAGTGGGTTGGTCCTCAGTGGCACAGTAGGGTGGATTGAATCCCATTGGTGGCACAGTAGGGTGGATTGAATCCCATTGGTTGCACAGTAGGGTGGATTGAATCCCATTGGTGGCACAGTAGGGTGGGTTGTTCCCCCTTGGTTGCACTCTTAGTCACAGCTGGCTCCTTGTCACAGTCCTCAATGAGCTCTTAAAGGGGAACTTCACCCTTAACTCTTGATTTGGTACGATCCGTCTTATGCTGCATTCATGCCATATGGGAGACATGGTAACTACAAGCTTCCAACTGGGAAATTCTGTTCACATCAGCTTTCAAGTCATAAGTTCTACTTGTGAACTCGGAGCTTAAGAATTCCGATTTATCCCACTTGACGTCACCAGTGTAGAAATGGCCTGCCGAAGTTTGGCAAAATTAACCAAAATGGTGGTAGTTAACAAAAACAAAAGTTTCCGGGAAACTTCATGTGTCAATCAAATCATCTGCCTCGTATTTCAATGGGATATAACTCATTATCATTGAAATTAATGTAGGTGTCTTTTCAATAGCACTGTAATGGTGTAATTCTTTTGGTATTTCTGAAGACACGACATTTAAGGCACAAGTGAAGGTTTGTTGTCTTATTTCTGTTTCAGATTTGTGCAAAGCACGATGGGAAAGTTGAGTTTTTGGAAATGATCAGTTTGGTGACCCAAGAGGCCATGAGGGTTAACGTCTGACTTTGACGTACGATTCCATACATTCCTTGGGTTCGCTGTGTGCCGTTATGGTGTCTGTGAACATTTGAGTTTCTCAAGACTTTTGCGGCACATCGCCTTTAAAGGAGAATCTCACAGCAAAGTGGTTCTGGGAATTACACTGTCAATAAAGTTTCTGAATTATGGTACCGAGGTAGACCCCTCTGCTCGGGGCTGCTCTCCTGGTAAGAGCTGTGCGTTTGACCGATGTCCTGACAGGATATGACATATTTCCCTTGGGAGCTGAGTTTAATTGCTCACATCCCTTTCACTCTGAAATACACGCAACCAAACCGATCCAATCCCAGTCCTCGTTTCTCCTCCTCTCGTCACACTGGCTTTCATTGGGTTTTTACACATTGTTCTGCCCCAGCACGTCTGCAGGGGTGTGACGCATGTTGCTAGGGAATCTCTGGGTGTGGCTACAGGCAGTGCAAAGCACAATGGCCCATAGTTGGTCCTGAAGAAGACCCGTTTGCGTCGAAATGTTGATGTTTTGATGATTGTAATTGAATGGAAATGGGAGTTTTTCAGTAGCTACATTGTGCGGACTCCCTGTTTGTCCCATATTGTCTTGGACTCTGCACAGCATGTAGCTACGGTATAGCGCATGTGCGTATTCTAGTTCTGTTCACTTCCTAGTAGGTCCTGACAATTTCTCGCAGGTCCTGTATCCAGTTGCTCAGTTCTGTCCTTTTTTTCTGGCCTATTATCAATTTTTCTACATCGCTTGAAAATTGATGCTGATAAACATGCTGCAGTCAGAACAGGAGGCCCAAATTCTCCTCAGTCCGAGGATGTTACAGGCTGTACTATGTAGCCAATGAGGACATATTTAAATTAACAACACTTTTTCATGGGTTTTACATCTGATTATATTGATTTGTTTAAAGTTGTGAAACGTATCGGTGATTATACTCGCCACTTAACTGTCATGTAAATCAGTTGTGCGAATGAATATCGGGCGCCCACGCCAAGGGACATCTTCCCTTTGTTTTGTGAAATGCTACCATTGCATTCTATTCTAGTTAATTTGGTAGGCTTGCACATCACCCGGCTGTTGCCATGCAACAGTTTACTTCTGGGCCTCGTCCTCGCTCTGTTGTAATTTTGTTGAGTTGCCTGATGGCTTCCAGACTCCTGGAGAAGGTTTCCGGCCTGTAGCACCCACACCAATCCCAGGGGCCCACCCCAGAACTGCTTGCGTGGCTGTCATGGATACGTTTGCTGGCAAACCTTGTTTTCGGGAGGTTTGAACTGTGCTCACATCGCCAGGCTTGCACGATTAGGAGGTGTGTGTCATCACACATGTCCCACCCCTTTGTGAATCTAACCAATGGCTAAGCTGCACATGCCTGGTGTGGCCTATCGCTGCTACAGTATGTGCTGTTCTCAGGCTGTAAGGCTAGAGTGCATACCTTGACTCTCGTATGGTGAAAATGCACTTTAAAAAAAAAAATTTAAAAAAAAAAATTTATCCTGGGAAAACTGCAGCCTACTGTAATTATGCCACGCCTGAGGTACTAGGGCTTCTGAATTCTGAAAAGAATAATCTTTGCTTACAGTTTGGAGTCCATGGTCAAACAAACCTTAGATGAACATTACTGCGCTGGATAGACATGGCACGGCACAGTCATATCCAGTGCTAATAAGCCCTCAGCACTGCGTTACAGTAAACATGACGGAATGGTTGCTATGTCATTTTCTTATGCCTGCCACACCCCGTAATGTGTGTTCTGCATTCGTTTTGTGAGACTATAGCCTTGAACTTCTGTGTGTGTGTTCTCAAGGTGACTTAATTAAGGAGGTTCTGTGGCGTTGCGCTTCAGCTGTGCTGTAATGTAGTGCTCTGTCATTACAATTTCGCTGTCGCCTTATGTGATGGTCAGTGAACCCGGTCCTGCCCATAAGTCATTTAACAACCGGGGTACGTTCCGCAGTGTTTATGTCCCTGTGCACATCGCTAAGTAAAGGGTCAGAAGAGTGATGCCATTGGTTAAAACGTGACGCTGTAGTATAACGTGTTGCTACATGCTACGTAACCGCTGATTGCTTGTTCTGTTGCAGTCCTGCGTAGACCGTCGTTGCTTTCACCTGACACCGGTGGCTTTCCTCATTTCTGTGTGGTGACTCTGTCTCCGTCCCATATGTTGAGCACTCTGCGCCCGTTCCATTTCGATTGGGCTCCTTTCCAACGTCTTCTTTCCCCTTAACCTCTCACACTGCAAACAAAGGCCTGCCTCAACGTCGCCATATATTCACTTTCTTTAAAAAAATAAATTTAAAAAAATAAATTTAAAAAAATAAATTAAAATTCAAATAAAAGTTAAACGTTACCACCTTTACAGTCAATAATGAGTAACCGTGTACCTGGGTCTTTAGTTCTGTTTAGGGGGCTAAGTAGAGCAGCCGTTGGGTTCCTCTATCTCAACCTCATCACCTCCCTTTCTTCTGTCTGCTACGTTCTTCATCCCTCTCTCCCTCTCTGTCACCTCTCTTATGTCTTCTGTTTATTTAGCACTTATGCCCAGATGATTTCTTTGAACAGTAAAAATTCAGGCACTGCAGGACTGGGGGAGACGGACATCACGGGACGTGTGCAGACAGCCAGTTTTGTAGACGGGGGTCAAACTGTGGCTGCCATTTTAGATTTGGACTCAATAAGTAAAATTGTCTCCATATGTACCGGGGTGAAATGGTTATAAAACATGCCACACACTTGTCTCTTTGTAGAAAGGAACACTTTTTTTTGTTGTTGTCATTTGCACCTGTGAAATCTGCTATGGTTCGCAGATTTATGGACATTCACCTGTATCCTGTACCCGTTGGACCTTCACAACAAATCTAAGATTTCTTGGATACATGCGTGCATGATTTTATTCATCTGTAGCCCCTGGCCCAGATAACTGATAATAATTGAGTACATAAGTCAATGGGCCTGCAATGTTCCCCTTTATCTGAATCGAGGGGTGTTTTAGTTGGTTAGAGTGTAGTTTTGTCTTTTGTTCAATGTCACTCGAGAGCAATTGCGCACTCTGTTTAAAAGATGCATCTGGTGCACTGCACAAAGATTCTTTGGGTGAGGTGACGTGGCAAAAAAAAGTGGCCGGTATGTGGCCGGTATTCTCACCTTCCCTCTTTCAAGTGCAAGGATGAGTATGCCTCTTCAGGCCTGCGTTCTGAGGAAGGGTGACTCGCCAAAAGTCGTTGGCCTGAATCTTTTAGCCGGCTTTTAAAATGCGTGCTCGGACAACCGAGGTGCAACGCCGTGACCGTGATCTGTCCGGACCGCTGAGTTCCGAGTCCCGCTCACAGGTTGGCTAGTCATAGCCAGTATAATTCCAGGATTTAAATTCTGGCGCAAAAGGACGGTCTGTTTCTCCGTTTCATTTCTCTGGTTATCCGGAGGTCGTGGCAACAAAACCTCATCGGGAATGAAAAGGTTCAGTGGAAAGAGCGGAAACTATCGAAAGTAGACGTGGGATTGATTACATAATTGCTTAAGTTAGTTGCCATGGTATACAGACGGTGTATTTACCCAGAGATTAGTTGCTATGGTATTGCGGTTGAGCTTTCTGAAACCACTTTCTTCTGTTGGTGAGACAAATTCCTTGTGCAGCAGATGAGGCCTGTCCAAAGGAGACCCTCCCCTCCTCAGTCTCTTCATATGCGTTTGTTTCAGTCATGCGTCAGGCTTGCACATTTTGAACCTTTCTAAATCCAAGCACTGTATCAATAGCTAATGCATTAATGACAAGAACAGACTACTGTACGAACAAATCGGTGTAGATCCCACTCGTATTACCTCAGATCCGCTGTATTGCTTTTTGCATACTGTCGTAGGGCTAAGCGCGGTATTTTAGCAGGGGTTTTATCTTTCCACACTGCAAAAAAACTAATCTTAACAAGCATTTTAATCTTATATTTAGACTTTAGAATCTTATTTCTGTTGCATTTTTGCTAAATAAGACTAAAAGATTGCCAGTGGGGTGAGTTTTACTCGTAAGAATTTTACTTGTCAAGCTAATATTTTCCACTTTAGAGAAACAAAAATAAGATGTTCAGTCTCATTACAAGACTAAAACACTTAAGACTGAGAGAGTTTTGCAGTGCAGAACAGTTGTTTACTTTATTTGCAACTGAAATAAATTTTGCCCGTGACTTGCAGAGGAATGCAATTGAATGCCGTCTGCGCTCAACAGCGACGGTCTCCATGTTGTGACAAGTCCTGCGAGGGCGGGGCCTCTTACTGGTTGTCTCGGAGATTTCAGATCTGTCCAGTCACTCCTTTAAAGGAATTCTTGCTTGGCGTCTCTCGCGGTGCGTTGTGTAGAAATAAATTCAGCCGGATGAAAGGCCACCAGCAGGAATTGGCTGAAGGGACGGACGGTTCCGTGCAGTGGTCTGTGACCATAGAGATACCCAAACAGAACATTTCTCCTGCTGAACAACCAAATTGTGTAAACCTGAATGGACATAATGCACAATTGGGCTGAATGGGCTGTTCTCCTATCTAGTACATAAGAATACATAATGAGGAGAACCGGCCGTTCAGCCCATCTAGAACATAAGAATACATAATGAGGAGAACCGGTCAATGGGTCTCATTCACCAATGACTCTACAATTATTATTTTTTTTAATGACTTTCTTTGAAATGTTTTTACAAACATTTCGGGATTAACTGATGTTTGCGTTCTGAGCTTCTGTTCTACCCAAGAAAAAATACCAAATAGGAAAACATGTTCATAAAAACGTTTTAAAGAAAGTCTCAAGAACACATTTGTTCGTAGAATGGTTGGTGATTGAGGCCCATCTAGAACATAAAAACATAAGAATACATAATGGTGAGAACAGGCCATTCAGCCCATCTAAAACATAAGAATACATAATGAGGAGAACAGGCCATTCAGTCTGTCTCGAACAGTGGTCTCCAACCCTGTTCCTGGAGAGCTACTGTCTTGTAGGTTTTCATTTCACCCCTAATTTGGCACGCCTGATTCTACTAATTAGCAGCTCAGCAAGATCTCTAGCTGTTGAACGAGGTGTGCTTTGTTAGGGTTGGAGTGAACTTACAAGATGGTAGTTCTCCAGGAACAGGGTTGGAGACCACTGGTCTATAACATAATAATACACAATGACGGGAACAGGCTATTCAACCCATCTAGAATATAAGAATACATAATGAGAACAGGTCATTCATCCATCGAGGCTGAAGAGGAAGGAAGCTGTAAAAGCCACACACGGCTCAGACTTATCAGTTATCCGCAATTTAACTGCCACAGGGCTTCCGGTGTCAGCCTCTAGAGTGACGTGGCCTGGAGGAATGGCATTGGCAGCACAGCTCTGGTTAAAAATGGCACACTGCATACTACGTATGGCATACTGCACACTGTACTTGGCATACTGCGCACTGTACATGGCACACTGCATACTGCGCACTGTACATGGCACACCGAGTACTGGACACGGCGCACTGAATACTGCGTTCTCGGCTGAATGGCCTTGGCATCAAAACTGGGAGATGCCAAGAGCTAGTAGATTCCTGTACATGAGGAGACGTGTTTTGTTTTTGTATGGGTGTGTCATGTGCGTTCGTCTGTCTGTCTGTCTGACGTGTTCTTCTGTGAGGGGGAGAAGGAGGTGCCAGGCTCATAAACAGGACAAGGCTGATCTGATGCTGAAGCGATGTTTGAGGATTTATTTCTTCATCATAAAGGAGTGTGCTGCTCCACCCAAGGAATCCATTGCCCTCGGGGTACGGATTGTGCAAGGCTTGCTGCTCGTTGTTTTAACGAATATTTCTCTTGCAAAACACAAGTGAAGTATCCAGTGAGCAAAGACGCGTGTCATCACTGTCATACAGAAACCTTGCACATACATTTTTTTGGTAACACATTGAAGTGTTTCATCTAGTTTTATGTACGGTCTCATGTTTCATAACTCAACTAATAAAGTTTGATTACACTTATGATTACACCCTAATGCCCTGTTGCTAAATTTAAAAAATATATTTGCATGTACACATTATTTTATGTATTTGGGGGTAAGATGAGGTATGACACTGATGACATTTTATAGATGTGTGGCACTGATGGATTGTGGGTAAAATCACCAGAGTGGTGGGTAGCGAATATGGTTAATGGAGGAGAACACTTGTTTGGGTTTCCTATAATGGCACAAATCAAACAATGGCTGATAATAAGGTTCAATAACAGTCAGTGTATACTGTCACCAGTTTATATAGTGGTGAACACTGACTGGGGCTGTTCCTGTGCAGTGAATTTTGGGTAATTCTGAATGTGTGCTTCAGCAGTCGTATTCTAAATTGGGTGTACCCCTGCAAGCAGATTGCTTCTTTCAGTCCATAGCGAGTGCTTCTGCTTGCGTGAATAAACGTGTTCTCCAAATTGGCCGCAGTTCAGGCATGCATGTTGCGTCATCAAAGACGTCTTTCCGTACCTGACAGGCAGGGAGTCGGTGTCAGCAGGTTTACATTCCCTTCTGCAGTATCTTTCTCTGTTAATCTTTTAAAAATCAGCATTTATCACCTTTCATAACACAACTTATAAAGTTCATTCAAAATCCTCTGATTAAAACCTAATGCCCTGTTGCTAAATGTGGAAAAGTTGGGAGAAGGACAAGAAAAGGAGGTAGGGTAAAGAAAAGTATAAAGAAATTGAGTCAAAAGTTGCCAGACAGGTAGGATGCAGTTTTACATGAAAATTTGGGCAGATTTGGACAGAATTAAAAACAATCACTGTTGATTTAAACTGCCAGACCTTGTCTGATTACTTGTTTGGGACATGGTTTGCGATTCTTTTCATGCAGCTTGAGTGCTTTAAATTCACATATTTAATAAAAGTTTTAAAAAAAAAATAATAATAATAATTTGAACTAATTTGACCTCATTTAACATCATTCGAATGCACATCTGGATCAGGGTGGGGTTACATTACAATGCGTCACCTCTTGGCATTGTCTTAATGGATATTCCAGTTGAATATTGGGATGCATGCAAACTCTGTCTGAATACCACACGTTATGAATAGTTTGCTTTAAGGAGACCAACAGTCTTCTATTATCCAGGCAGTTTGCTCAGAACTGTAAGCTGTAGAGGTGCAGTTAACAGCTGTTTGATTGCAGTGTGTGCGTAGCTAATGGGTTTGCAGTATAATGCAGTTGGAGTAGCCCTCACAGGTCTAGGTTTTAGTGTAATTCGGTTAGTCATCACAGGTCTAGATTTTAGAGTAACACAGTTGGTCATCCCAGGTCCAGACTTTATAGTGTAGCATAGTTGGAGCAGTCACCCCAGCTCTGGGTTTTATAGTGTAACACAGTTAGAGCAGTCAGAACAGCTCTGGGTTTTACCCTGAAATGGCTTCCCAGCTGCACTGCCCGCATTTTGATCTCGGTATTACTTTTTTCTCCGAAGAGCCCAAACAAAACAATGTGTGCGGGTGTTTTTAAGCCCTCCAGGCACACGAAGCGGTGGCCTGGCATAACCGACACACCGCACCAATCTCAGGGTTTCATTCATTTCCTGTTTCTCTCTCTCTCTCTCGCTCTCTCTCTTTCTCTTACACATCCTGTTATTTTGGTTTTGCATCTTTGTCCCCATGAAGACCTACAGATGCTTATCTGGAATTCTTGTGCAATTTGCATCCGATTTCCCATTTTACAATAAAACTACTGGATTTCCAGTGTGAAAACGGTCAAACTACATCCCGATATACAAGTCTTGTGAGGTGGTTGGCTTCGCTCTCTGAAGATTCACCCCAAGATCAGAGGATCATACTTTAGCCTTATTTATTATGCAGAGCCTTTTTTTATGCAGAGGGGTCCTTAACTGGATTACTGAAATAAGGAGAGCCGGTGCACTCAAAGATCAGAAACAAGACTCCTTTAAAGAGTCAACAGAATATGTCCCAGTGATCAAAAAATGTCAGTCACTCTGTTTTAAAGGCATTGTGTTTCTGAGCCTGTTTGTAGGTCATGGTCCATTGCAAACCACCCGCACGGTTCACATTGTCTGCCCCGCATTGTGCAAAACAATAGTTTTTTTTAAACATTTACACGTTTAAACCACAAGGTTGGGGGGGTTTCTAAATTTTTAGCATTTCAATTTAAACCGCCTATAGCCAAGATTGTAAAGTTGCAAAAGGAGCCTCAAAGCAGACTTCAGAAGCAAATACTGTGGTTAAGAGTGCAAATCACAGAAAAGTGGCATATGATGGGTAGTGTAACAAGCTGTTGGATATACTGAATCTTTAAAAGAAAGTGTAGCGATATGCTCCTGAGCCTGCCGAACTACTCTGTTCAAAGCCTCCAATAAGACATTACAGCGCTGCCTCCGGAACGCCGATTTCACAGCACAGCAGTGTGTTATATCGGTATTAATAGTTTTGTAACCAACTGCATTGTCGTGTGTTTTTATCTGGTTCACGGTCATTCTTGCGATAGCTGAGGCTACTGGAGTGGGGAATGATGAGTGAGTGTTGGACTGCCGTCTGTCCGTCCCTCCGCATCGCACTGCCGTCTGTCCGTCCCTCCGCATCGCACTGCCTTCACCTGCCCTGTTCTACAGGAATCTCGTACCACATGGTTCTAGTTACGAGTGAAATGCATTGTGGGAGCAGTCTACCCCTCAGAAGGGTCTCGGTAAATGACGATCTACTACTGTCAGAACAGAGCTGTAAAAAGTTCCCACACAGCAGTTTTTTTCCGAGGCTGCATTTCTCCCCCGGCCCCGCCCCCCCCTTGCCCCTGCCCTCCGTTTCTCCTCCTCCCTCCTTTTCTTTCTCCTCCCCTCTTCCTGCTGTAATCAGAAACCTCCAGACAGAGTAATGGGGAGACAGCCAGGATCAAGTTTTGCTTCTGCCCTTTTAAGGCTAAAAAAGCCGAGGGAATGTTTCCAGTTGGAAGGAAGGAGGGCGGGAGAGAGCGAGCAGAAGGGAGAGGAGGAGAGGACGTTTGGAGGCTGGCTGTGTGGAACTTGTTCTCTCCTGTGTTGGGAGTTGGCCCTTTGTGCTGGAACATCATGTTTCCCCATGTTTTAACATTTTGCTCAGGCTCCAGTGATATGCTTGGGACAACAGAGTGGGGTTTTCATTTCATCCAAAAATTTTTACAAAAACGGTAGTTTTGTGGCTTTTCACAAAACTAGATTTATTTTGGACATCTTAAGCAGTTTTGTGTACCACTACCTCCACATTTTCATAGGGTCATTATTTGAATGTCCATGGTGAGGCACTTCACTTTGTCTTTCTCTCTCGCTCTCTCTCTCGTAGGGTTTCTGCGGGGCTTAAGGGGAGTGGGTGAGGTGCTAAACGGCCTCCCATTGTCCCAGCGCTGGGGGGTCTGAGTCATGGAATGACTGGGGGGGGGGGGGGGGGCGGTCTGTGGCAGGATTCCAGACCACGCACTTTGTGATAAGATGTCAGTGGAATGTGAACAGTTTCCTCTGGCTCCTGTAGACTCGGTGGGTTCAGTTCAAAGGAAGGGTCATTATTACACAGGGACATTTTAAACATTTAATACTTGCATGGCCTTTATGTCCACTTGGTCTGCGCGACATACACAAAGTACTGCCTGCAGCAAAGGTGACATCTCACCAGTGACATCAATCCAGACTTCCAGCTACTTACAGTGATCAGTACACTGCAGTGATCAGTGTGCTGTAGCTCAGTGCTGGTCCCCACTGCAGTGATCCGTGTGCTGTTCCTCACTGCAGTGATCAGTGTGCTGTTCCTCACTGCAGTGATCAGTGTGCTGTAGCTTAGTGCTGTTCCTCACTGCAGTGATCAGTGTGCTGTAGCTCAGTGCTGTTCCTCAATGCAGTGATCACTGTGCTGTTCCTCACTGCAGTGATCAGCGTGTGTAGCTCAGTGCTGTTCCCCAGTGATCAGTGTGCTGTAGCTCAATGCTGTTCCTCACTGCAGTGATCAGTGTGCTGTAGCTCAGTGCTGTTCCCCAGTGGTCAGTGTGCTGTAGCTCAGTGCTGTTCCCCAGTGATCAGTGTGCTGTAGCTCAGTGCTGTTCCCCAGTGGTCAGTGTGCTGTAGCTCAGTGCTGTTCCTCACTGCAGTGATCAGTGTGCTGTAGCTCAGTGCTGTTCCCCAGTGATCAGTGTGCTGTAGCTCAGTGCTGTTCCTCACTGCAGTGATCCGTGTGCTGTAGCTAAATGGGACACATTGTACATCATTACTGCCAATCATAACTTAATAACATTTTGAATATTTACTCAGCCTTAACGATGTATTCGGTTGCACACAGACCCATTGGGTAGAATAACGTCTAGGGAGCTGGTCAGGAAGTGGTTTCCTTTCAGATGGTAGCCAATAAAATCAGCCAACACTGACCCTACTGACGATTGTGTTTCAAGCCCTTGATACAGAAGCCATGTTTGGCTGAACAGTGTGTTCACTTTTTTGAACATCAGGCTGCATTTTATGGTAATGTTGCCACTGGATATATAAGGTACAGGTAGAGTAGAATAGAATAACTTATTTTCCCATTCGGGAACTTTAGTAGTAGCAGTAGTTTCTCTGTTAGCGGCCAGTGTTACAGCAGGTAGGGACTAGTTGCTTTCTGTTAGAGGGTAGTGTTACTGCAGATGGTTTGGCCCCACAATGAGTCAGAATATCAGCAGGGTCTTGGAACTGGGCCTCGTTCACTTTTAAAGGAACAGATGAGTCAGTGGTTCTACGGAGCTCTTCGGCACCGGGATTCATGTTTGGGGAATTTGCCTTTACACTGTGGTTAAGCCCAGTGTATGTGTTTATGTCCAAAAAAGGCCTGACGTGTGTTGAATGCACCGGAACGCTCTGGGATTCCTGTCATGTTTCCTGTTAACATGCCGTTTGATAAGTGAGCACTCCCTCTCGCTCCGGCTTATCCCCAAAATCATGCTTTCCTTTCTCTCCAGAGCACGACGCTCACTTCCTCTGGCTTTAATTTTCCCGTCTGCGTTTCTGAAGCAGCCAAACATGCTGTGCCTTCTGGTACTCTTGACAAACGGTCTCTTCTGGTACTCTTTACAAACGGTCTCTTCTGGTACTCTTTTCAAACGGTCTCTTCTGGTACTCTTTACAAACGGTCTCTTCTGGTACTCTTTACAAACTGTCTCTTCTGGTACTCTTTACAAACTGTCTCTTCTGGTACTCTTTACAAACTGTCTCTTCTGGTACTCTTTACAAACTGTCTCTTCTGGTACTCTTTACAAACTGTCTCTTCTGGTACTCTTTACAAACTGTCTCTTCTGGTACTCTTTACAAACTGTCTCTTCTGGTACTCTTTACAAACTGTCTCTTCTGGTACTCTTTACAAACTGTCTCTTGCAGGAGTAGACACTCCTGCAAGCACACACACGCACTCGGTCAGTTTCCTCCCTCTCCTTTCCCTGTACTTCCCAAAAAGTGACTCCGGCACACACACCCTTCCCGTTTCCAGGGATATACCACATGACAGTGCAGGGTGCTGATGGCGATAGGATCACTGGATTAGGTTTTAGTCTGGTGACCTGCACACAAATTAGATTTAGCCTCATTTATTTAATTTTTTTAATCTCGCATGTTATGCGGAACAATGCATTATTGCAGAATTTATTTACCATTTGATCAAAGAAACATTTGAAGATTCTTTACTATAAGTAATACAATTAAAAAAAGAAATATATATATTATAAAAAAAAATTTTTTTAAGTGATGAGGTACATGAGGGCATACTGCCTCCTGACAGTGGAAGGGGGGGGGTGGGGGGGTGGAGGGGTGGAAGGGAGGGGGGTGTTATGATCAGTGATGGGGAATTTTAGATATTTGATGTGGGCTGTTTTTGGTGCAAAACGCACACACAACAAGCTATGCATATGACTGTTTCAGCGTTTACCTCTTTGGCACGCCATTCTCACCTCTGCAAATGGCAAGTTGAGTCCCCTGTAGACGGTAATCGCGTGACATGTTGGCGGCGATGATTCATTCACTCTCGTCCGTGCCGGGGGGAAACTCTGCAGAACACTCGGCACGTTTCGTTATGTCCGTCCGTCTGTCCGTCCTTCGTTCTTCTCGTATCCCGCCCAGTTATCACATGGTGGGGGGGGGCACATTCTAGAACAGTCTAAATACAGGGTAATAAAAGTGCAGTCACAGATACAAACGGATACAAACCCGGTCGTCCGGAACTCTGAAATGTTTGTATTTTGGAAAATTAAGAACTTGAATTGGGAATTGTTACTGTTGGCTACTCTAAGTTTAACACAACTGTGTAGTGATAAACCTTGTTTCAATGAGCCATAATCCAGCCAACAGTAATTGGGAGGCAGAAAGTTATTTATTTATTTTGTATAATTTGCTCCTACAATGTGAAATCCTTGATTTTTCCAATGTTGTATTTTTTTAGAAACTGCTAAGACCTGCCCCCTGGTCTAATTTTGATGAGTATTTAGTTTATTTTTTTATTTGAATCAATGGAAACTGACTTGCTGCAGTTGCTAGGGTAACCCTTAAATGGCCACTTCACATTGGCTTGTAACCCTGCGCTCCCCGGGAATTTAGAAAAAAAACAACACCAAAAC
Organism: Ilyophis sp. 1 JC-2022; assembly: GCA_022702515.1. Classification (NCBI taxonomy): domain Eukaryota; kingdom Metazoa; phylum Chordata; class Actinopteri; order Anguilliformes; family Synaphobranchidae; genus Ilyophis; species Ilyophis sp. 1 JC-2022. Next base: position 12,364,278 of record CM040396.1, on the reverse strand, counting down.
GACCCATGACTCGCACTTATCAGTATATTTATTGTGTGTTTGCGTGTCCGTGTATGACTGACCAACACCAGTTATATGTTTTGTCTTTTATATGGTGCATTTGGTGCTCCAGATGTCAGTTAACACACGCCAAGGGCTTATTAAATAACTCTTCTTGGCTTCCTGGTTCACTTGCTAGCCAGTGTTCATTTCTGGCATGGCAGCTGGGCACAGCTGTGCCATTTAAACACGCCTGTCTTCCTCAGCTGGGATGAAGCATGTTCTTACTGTGCAGTGTGTTTAGTGTCTTTGATAGTCTTCCTCAGCTGGGATGAAGCATGTTCTTACAGTTCCATGTGTTTTGTTTCCATCAGACTCCAAGGCGATTGTGGACGGGAACCTGAAGCTGATCCTCGGGCTGATATGGACGCTGATCCTCCACTACTCGATCTCCATGCCCATGTGGGACGAGGAGGAGGAGCCGGACGCGGGCAAGCAGAAGACGCCCAAGCAGAGGCTTCTAGGATGGATCCAGAACAAGCTTCCCGAGCTGCCAGTCACCAACTTCAGCCGCGACTGGCGGACGGGCCAGGCCCTGGGCGCCCTGGTGGACAGCTGTGCTCCAGGTGAGAGGGGTGTGGCTTCTTAGGGGTGTGGTTAGAGCAGGCTGCTGGAGGGTTCATCCTGTTAAGACACAGACCTGTTAAGACTTCCAGTGTGTGGACGGACGCCTCGGTCCGGTATCTGTTAAGGTACTGTTCCAGTGTGTGGATGGGCCCCCACTGTCTGGTATCTGTTAAGGCACTGTTCCAGTGTGTGGATGGGCCCCACGGTCTGGTATCTGTTAAGGCACTGTTCCAGTGTATCTGTTAAGGCACTGTTCCAGTGTGTGGATGGGCCCCACGGTCTGGTATCTGTTAAGGCACTGTTCCAGTGTGTGGATGGGCCCCACGGCCTGGTATCTGCTAAGGCAGGACGACGTAAAGCAGCAGAGACTTGACGTTGCATATTTCGGAGGGGCGCACATGCTTGCCTGCCCTTTCCTGCAGTGATAACCCATAAATTTGAGAGTAAATGTGTCACCTCAAAACTGGGAGAAAAGGGGGGGAACAGATAAAGCTCAGTAGTGCCTCTATCCTCTCTCTGTGTGTAAGGGTGTGGATGTGTAATACAGTTTTCTCCCCCAGCCTGGGAGGCCGTGCGGGGGTCCTCCGTTCTCCTGAGGGAGGACGTGTGGGTGTGGGGGTCCTCTGTTCTCCTGAGGGAGGACGTGTGGGTGTGGGGGTCCTCCGTTCTCCTGAGGGAGGACGTGTGGGTGTGGGGGTGCTCTGTTTGAGTTCGGTCTCCCCTTCCCCTCCTCCAGGTTTGTGTCCTGACTGGGACTCCTGGGACCAGACCAAACCGGTGGAAAACGCCCGCGAGGCCATGCAGCAGGCTGACGACTGGCTGGGAATCCCACAGGTATGCCCGTAGCCACGCCCCCTTACCTGAGACATGCCCATTCCTGATCTGAGACGCACCTCCCCCGCGCTCTCATAAACACGCCCCCCCATGCTCTCATAGACACCCCCCCCCCCCCCCCCCCCCCTCCATTCTCTGATGGACACGCCAGCCTGGCACTGAGACATGCCCCCTGATCAGAGACACTTCCCCCTCCCCCAGCTCCGACACGCCCACTTTGATTTGCCATCGCTGAAAATGACTTGCCGTGATGCCGGTCCAGTGAGAACAGGAACCATTTCCTGTGTACATTATGCAAAGATGAGCCGGTTTAGACAGCAAAGTGCCCATTCTCAGATGGACTACACACGCACAATGACTCTAAGCAGTTGTGCTTCTTTTGCCTGTCTCTATTGTCTGTTGTTGCTGTCTTCTCTGTCCTTATTCTGTTTTACTTATTTTATTTATGTTTAACCCTCCCTCCCTATGCCTAAAGAGTTTTTGACTCTTGCCAGGCCGTCATTATGAATAAGATTTTGATCTTAATTGGCCTGCCTGGTAAAATAAAGGTTGAATGAGTGAGATGTTAAAAAAAAAATGCGATTGCCTGATTGCAGCAGGTACAGAGTTCTAACAGGTGTGTTTGTCTGGTGTTGGTGGATGATTCTGTATCATGGCGCAGGATGTGAGGCAGACCTGGCGTGTGGTGTGGAGGGCAGCGTGTCTGCTAGACTGCCAGTTGCGTGTGGTTTCCTGCAATTGGCACAAGTTCTGCTAAGAGAGCAGGTTTTAATTCCTCTTCTCTGAAAAGGGCTTGCACAAAGCTGCTTTCATGTCACGCGCGGCCGTCTGGCGCCTGGCAATCGGTAGTGTCAGAGGTTAGCTGTTGGCAGGACACGTTATTTGTCTGCGAGTCGGTTGGAGCAGGAGTAAGATACAGCACATGTGAAGAGATTACTTGCTGATGTCTGTGTCATTATTTTGTCCAGTACTTAATTTCACACTAGTCAAATTAAGTGCCACTTAAGTACTAGTTACATGCACGGCAGTATCCATGCAATTTTTACATATTTAACATTTAAATTTCATATTTGCACATGTGCTAGGTTACATTGGCTTTGAAAGTTTGGGAATTGTCAGGCAAGTGAAACTTGTTTTGTAAAAATTTTCATGTCTGAATTTGGCTAATTGAACAGCTTGTTTTCTGTTCAGCACTCTGAATACAGAGGAGCAAGTTGTTGACTAAGTGCCAAAACTCTTCACGTATCCAACATTTAATGCATATTTTATTTGAATTGACTTGATAATTATTATCGGTTTCCTTGCAATTTCTAAGAAACTACTGTTGCACTAGCAAACTACAGATCCGAAACTTGTTGGGAGACTTGGTCAGGCAGTAAATGTCCTGTATGCCAAGACTGGTAAAAACACCCTGACCTCTAGTATGGTCAAATCCAGAATTTCCAACACGGTGCACATAGATATTGAACGTTTATAATGTTGTGGAATTGTATGCTGTATTTTATGCCAGAGTGAGGCTTCCTCAGGGAACAGCTGAAGCCACCACCAACGCGACGCGCGCACACACACACACACACACACACCATAAATAGAGGTCATAAATAGTCACCCCCCTAGGTGCCTGTTGTTAAGGTATTTATTTATCTGTTCGTCTTTGTCCTTATCTCGAGCCTGACCTGGGTTATGCCTTTGAAGTTCTCCGAGCCCGTTAGCCCAGAGCAGACTGGGGGTGTAAAGATAAGAAAATGAGGCAACACTCTTTTGCCTGAATATTGGGCACAACGCAGCCAGGCACACTGGTGTACAGATTCAGTGCTGTTGAGCTGGGGAGGTTGCTAGTGATGCTGTTGACTGTGTTTTATGGTTACTGTTGTTGGCATGTGTAGTGTTATTCATTTAATACCACTTAAAGCTGGTTATTTATCAAATCCATCACGCCAACATGGTAACCGTAGTTCTATATCGTCACCTTCTTAAAATAATCGCCTAAGTCATTTTTTGAGGAACATGATATTTTTGCTTAAATCAGCTCTTCATGATGCTGGCCACCTCTGGTAAAGTTGCCTAGATCCTTAATTGATCCTTAATAAGGATCTAGGCAACTTTACCAGAGGTGGCCAGCATCATGAAGAGCTGATTTAAGCAAAAATCTCATGTTCCTCAAAAAATGACTTAGGCGATTATTTTAAGAAGGTGACGATATGCATATAACAACCCGAATTTGGCAGCTTGTGCACAAAACCACTATAGGCAGCTTGTATGTACACAGGTAGTTATCTATAATCTTAGACATCTTAGACTTGGCTCAGCGATGGGATGCCCTGGCTCATACGGGATGGTCAGGCGGTAATGGCGGTAGTCACGCCTGTGAGTGCGCTAATGTCGCTCTGTATCCGTCCCCCGTCTCCCCCAGGTCATCACCCCTGAGGAGATTGTGGACCCCAACGTGGACGAGCACTCGGTCATGACTTACCTGTCCCAGTTCCCCAAAGCCAAGCTGAAGCCCGGGGCCCCCCTGCGCCCAAAACTCAACCCCAAAAAAGCCCGCGCCTATGGACCAGGTGAGTGTGCACCTGCACTGAGTGACTGAGTGACTGAGTGACTGAGTGACTGAGTGACTGAGTGACTGAGTGACTGAGTGACTGAGTGACTGAGTGACTGAGTGACTGAGTGACTGAGTGACTGAGTGACTGATACTCTCTGTTTTGTGAAGGTATTGAGCCCACAGGCAATGTGGTGACGAAGAAGGCGGTGTTCACCGTGGAAACCATCAGCGCTGGGATGGGGGAGGTGCTGGTGTACGTGGAGGACCCCGCGGGTCACAGGGAGGAGGTGATGCACCGCGCCGCGGTCACATGACTGACGCGCGCGTCTTTCCTCGACGGCGCTTTCACTGTTGTGCCCTTTTTCCGTGGAGCTTAAAATGAGTCTCCGCAGATCTAACCGCCAGTGTTTTTAATGTTTGGTCCCTCAGGCTAAAGTCGCCGCCAACAATGACAAGAACCGCACGTACTCTGTGTTCTACATACCCAAAGTCACAGGACAACACAAGGTAAAGCCCAGAACAGATTACACAGCGTATCGGTGCTTTAGGGATGTGGCGTCTGTTACCGCCGGTCTGGGAATGCTGTTAGCCAGCTCTGGCACTACGACTCGTATAAATCGGATGAATGCGCTTGTTTCTCTTACATTGCAAATCACTCTGGATAAAAGCATCTGCTCCGTGGATTTAATCTAACGTAATGCAGCCGGATACGGATGCATTCCGATCATTTTCCAGTCCTGAAAGCTGGTGAATGGAATTCCTGAATGGGGAACGCACACTCTGTGTTTTGTCTTCCTCGGGTTTTTATCCCATAGAAGGTTTGATTGGGTAAACGGTCCTTCTGAAGTAACCGCAAGGTTCACTGGGTAAAGCTGAGCTCTAGTAATTTTTTACAGTCGAGATGAACAAATACGCAGATATGAACAAAAAAATTAAAAAGTAGTCACTGAACAGGGTGCTGAGTCACCACTCGGCACCGACATCTGGAGTTCGGCTGGAAAAATACGACCTCGTTTTTCCACGAGAGACGAACTCGCACTCGGGGGATGAAGTGCAACATTCTGTCTCAGGAATCATTCCAGAATATTAAGTTCTTTAAAAAAAAAAAACTTTAAAAATCCTCTGTTGCTCATAAAGCAAGCCGTCTCGTCAAACGCACACCAACAATCGCCCCTCTTACACAATAAATGAGGTCTCCTCTTGCAGCACTGAACAACAACTACAGGCAGTCAGTCCTGTCCAGCATATATGACACCCTATGCATGATGGGATGGTATTTGCTTCATTAATGGATGAGCCACACTAGCTTGGTAGCCTCATGTTGCCTTATTTACCAGTGTGTTTTGTGCAGATCCTGTGTTAATTTCTCAGTGATTGTAAGTGTGACGGTGATTAACGTTTCTCTGCGGGGGGGGCAGGGCCCAATGGCACAGCCAATAGCCAAGCGTCGCCTGAATGACGTAAGCCTTTTGGATGTTTAACGGAGCGTGCGCTTGGGTCCTGCAGGTGACCATTCTGTTTGCCGGCCTGCACATCTCCAAGAGCCCCTTCGAGGTGGAGGTGGGCATGGCCCAGGGGGATTCCAGCAAGGCCACCGCCCAGGGCCCGGGCCTCGAGCCCGCGGGAAACATCGCCAACAAGAGCACCTACTTTGACGTGTACACCGCCGGTAGGTCTGGGCTCCGCTTGCCTGTGTCCTCTGTGGATTGCGGTCTCTGACGGTAGCGCTAAAAAATGAAAAGGGGGGAGGGGGGCCCTCGAAAGAAAGGGGCGCACTTTAAATAAAGGGAGCCCCTCTAATGAAAGGGCTTTTGGAATGCACTCTGAAGATGGGAACCTCAGAGCCTAGACTGGAGCTTGTGGTGGAGGGTGGGGCTGGAAGGGGTTATTTGGTTGATTATGGTGACAGGCTTTGCTGGTGGTGGTTGTGGGTGGTGCTGGTGGTGGTAGTTGTGGGTGGAGCTGGTGGTAGTGGTAGTTTTGGGTTTGGCTAGCGATTGGGATGGGTGGAGCTGGTTGTAGTTGTGGGCGGGGCTTGTGATTGGGATGGGTGGGGCTAGTGATGGGCATTGGTGGGGTTGATGTTCTTGGGCAGGTGATTGGGGGTGGGGCTGTTAGATGTTGGAGGGTTTGGTGGGTGTGGGCAGGTCTGGTGATTGGGGGCAGGGCTAGTGATGTTGAGAGGTATGGCTGGTGGCTGTGGGTGGGGCTGTACCTCCCGGTCACACCTCTCTCTCTCTCTCTCTCTCTCCCTCTCCCTCTCCCTGCAGGAGCTGGGGTGGGGGAAGTGGAGGTGGTGATCACTGACCCCAGCGCAAAGAAGGACACGGTGGAGTGTCGCATCGAGGACAAGGGAAACAGCAGCTACCACTGCACTTACAAGCCCGTCCACGAGGGCGTGCACACCATTCACATCACCTTCGCCGGTGGGCAGATCTCCAAGAGCCCCTTCACCGTCACTGTTGGAGAGGGTAAGTGTGTAGGGAAGGATGCACTGTGTGTGAGGGTAAGTGTGTAGTGTGTAGGGAGAAGGATACACTGTGAGGGTGAGTGTGTAGGGGAGAAGGGTACACTTTGAGAGGGTAAGTGTGTAGTGTGTAGGGGAGAAGGGAACACTTTGTGAGAGGGTAAGTGTGTAGTGTGTAGGGGAGAAGGGAACACTTTGTGAGAGGGTAAGTGTGTAGGGAAGAAGGGTACACTTTGACAGAGGGTAAGTGTGTGTAGTGTGTAGGGGGAAAGGTACACTGGGGGAGCGTAAGTGTGTAGTGTACAGTGGTTCTCAACCCTAGTTCTGGAGTACCCCCGTGTATGCTGTTGCTGTGTATGCTGGTTTTCGTTCCAACCACAATTGCAATCCAAGAATTATTACAAGATGTAAATTTTTCATGTTTCGAGGGATTATTTACCCTCTAAAGACACATTATGAAAGAAATGGCTATTCTTGAAGAATAAAACTTACCATGTTCACATTATGCTTATTGTGTTATATTGGAAACGATTACAAAAAAAGGTAACAACTGAGGTGAATAGGCTCCTAATTAGGTAATTGAACGTGTTCCTTCATAATTCTTTCCTTAAACTTAACACAATGCAGCTTTGGCTCATTATTATAGGCTGTTTTGGAATTCTTCATTATTTACCAAAACGGTTAGTTTTCCTGGCCATGTGTCCACAATTTCACCAATTATGAGCCTATTGATTCACATCTGTCTTTAATTTGATTAGTTAAAACATTTTTGCCTCTTTTTTTGAATTGTTTGCAGTACAGCACAATATGAATATTTGGACTTTTATTCTTTATGGCATGCATAGCTATTGCTAACATAATGTGGCTTAAGAGGGTAAATAATCAATCTAAACATTAAAAACACCTAATTAAGAAAAATTTGCAGCTTGTTATAAGTGTGGCATTGCAATTGTGGTTGGAATGAAAACCAGCATACACAAGGGTAACTCCAGGACCAGGGTGGAGAACCACAGTAGTGTGTCGGGGGAAGGGTACACTGTGGGGGAGGATAAGTGTGTAGGGGAGTAGGGTACACTTAGGGTAAGCGTAGGGAAGAGCCCACGCTAGTCTGTGACGTCCAAAACTGATAGAGGCTGAAGTGATTAACGTGACCACACACACACTGGGCTTTCGATATTGGGAGTTTTTAAAAAACTAAAAATTATAATAAAATTTTTTTTATATAAAAGTAAAGTGGTTTTAAAGTTGATTGTCAGTGCATCTCTCCTTATTCGCAAGGTTCTTGTTTGTGTCCCTGCTTTGTGCTGTTATTTTATCTTAAATTTTCTCCCCTCTTTCATCCTGGTAGCCTGACCAGCTGGTATCTCTTCCTCTCTCTGGATCAGCTTCTTGACTTCTGATGTCATTTCCTGTCCCCTTGGATCTCTGTTGGGTACCTGACAAGTGGTCTCTTGAGTGTTTGTGTACTGCATGCATTTCTTAACCGTTTTCCAGCGTAACCGTTTCCGGTGCTAACACGGTAGTGCACGTAGTCGCGCACACGTAGCGTGCGGATGGTTTGTGCGATCATAGCGAAGCACGTTCTGAACATCGTACTTCATGTCAACGTTTTGCCCAAATAAAGTTGGGTAGAGTTTAAATTCTGTTATAAGCTTCCATCTTCCAACACAGATTACACACACACACACACACACTTTATTATTATTAATCTGAGAACCTCAGAAGAATTCCATTTCCTTCAGGGGAAGTCCAGTCATTTTTGGCCTGTGACTGTGACACATCTTGGCTGCTTGCTCTAACGGATAGGTTTTAGGATTATGCATCTCCCCTGTCTGTCTGAGTGTCTCCACTTCCTGCTGTCAGTATGAGGGACCGGATTGTGGTTTCATTATAGAATAGAATAACTTATTTTTCAGTGAGGGGAACAGTTGTAGTTACTTTACAAAAAAGACAGACAGTGGGGCAGACCCACAAAACACAAACGAACATGTTAAATAAAAACGATGATTATGACAGGATATAAGTAGTGATATTTACTGTGTTTAATATCACCCCCACACAGACATGTAGCTCCACCCCCCAGCCCTATCTGTTCTGTTTAATTGCCCCGTGCTTCAGTTGCCATGTTATCATACATTCCAACCCCCCCTCAGATGCTTGGATGGGACCCCTCCCTCCTTATCTCTCCCATCTTTCTATCCCCTCCTTCCCTCTCTCCGTCCATCTCTCTCTCTCTCCCAGAAGTATTTTCCTCAAATAAAGAGCTGGAGAGTTGGTCCAAACCTGTTGAGTTAGTGGCTAGAATATTTGTTTTTATATCTTTGCTGGTAGGTGGAGAGGAAATGAAGCTCGGTCTCAATCTGCCTGCATCTCGGCTTTGATCGCTGAACCTTGTGCTTTGTCAGAGCGGCCGTTTGATGTTTTACCGCTGTGGTCAAGCAGTCTGTCACAGCGTATTCTCTTTTTACGGCTCAATAGCGCTCAAATTTGCATTGTGCCTTTCTGCGCTTCTCCCAAAATGTGATGTCATTTCCTTTGTCTTGTGTTTTTTTTTTTTTTTGCTGTTGTGCTGTCCTGAGGCTTCTTGGTGTTAGTTGTTGTTTGTGAATTGAGCCTACTGATTGGCTAGCGTAGGGCACGTTTCTCTGCGCTTAACTGTAGGCAGTGCTGTGTGTTGGAAACCCTGGTCGTCCTTATTTACACGACTGAACTTGATGAGCCGAGTTGTGTCTGTAGAACAAGGTGGCGTAAGTGTAAATTGGCTAAAAGTAAATTCCACACTGATATCAGGAGTGGTCTGTGTGGAACAGCCTGCCAGGTCATGTAGAAGAGGACAAAAACCCTGTCCAAATCCCGGCACAATGCATTACTGGACACTAGCATTCATGTAGTCTTCATGGTAGAACTGGGGGCTGTTCTGTAGATGACTCCAGATTCATCCTGCATTTTTGTTGCATGTCAATTAAAATTCTGTACCGGGCCAGTTTTGTTGTGCATGCTTTTTATTTTCCCTCATGGAGTGTGCATGGTTGCAGAATTCTGCATGCATCCTTTTTATCTTGTAGACCCTGAACTTTTCTACCATGCACAGAAATGTTTGTGTGACTGACTCTGATATATATATTTTTTTTTCCTGGTATTTTAATTTCAGTGTTTCTATGGTGTAAAATGCCCAGCAAGCTCTTGGTTTTGTAGTTGAGTTGGCGCCATGTTGAGACTGGCTTTTGAGCTAGTTTTTCTCTCCGTTTCCGACAGCCTGTAACCCCAGTCTCTGCAGAGCGTCAGGGCGTGGCCTGCAACCAAAGGGGCTCCGGACTAAAGAGGCCGCCGAATTTAAGGTGTACACCAAGGGAGCCGGGACGGGAGACCTCAAAGTTACCATCAAAGGACCCAGTGAGTCACACCCGGCACAGGGTCACCCCCCTCCCCCTCCAGGGTCACCCCCCCACCCCCCAAAAACACTACCCCTCTAAAAGCCACCTCCCAAAAGCACTGTTCTCAGGGCCACTGCTCTGCATCATCCTCAACACTGTCCCCAGGTTCAAACGTCAACAACATCAGCCCCAAGGTTACACACCCCAAAATTTCTCCCAGAGTCACCCCTTAAAAAACGCTACCCTCAGGATTACGCGCCAGAAACGTCACACCCAAGGTTACACACTTTCTAATGCCAGCACCACGACCACACCCCATAACTGCTTCCACTATAAAATCACATAAATGAACTTGTATGCTTTTTAATGTGCCGTTTAGCAGATGACTTTAACAAAAGTTACATACAGTATATGAATGCACACATTTTTCAGTATATGCTGTCCCCTGGGATCGAACCCACAACCTTTGCTTTAGCGTAGTGCTCTACCAACATTTACTTGCAATTGATTTCATTTGCAAGTAAAGACGTTTGCCCATCTCTGGGTCTAGTGGTGGTTGCTCACCATGTTAAATCCACTTGTATGTCGTTGTGGCTAAAAGTGTTTGGCTAAAGTGCCAAATAACTATATTGAAAATGTCCAGTCTTTGTTTGGCAGTAGTTCAGTAATCCTCATCGCTGTTCTCACCCTGATCTGTGCTGTCCCCTTTCAGAGGGCCTTGAGGAGCCCTGCAAGAGGAAGGATCTAGGCGACGGCACGTACAGCTTTGAATATTACCCGACTTCCCCCGGGAACTACGTCGTCACCATCACCTGGGGAGGACAGCAGATACCGCGCAGGTGAGCGGCGTCGCTGTGGGTGGAGTCTGGGACAGAAGCACTTCCTGCCCTGTTTACGCTCGTCTTTTTATGCAACATACGGTGGGGGTGGAAAGTATTCGGGCACTGACACCATTTTTGTAGTTTTGTCGCTGCACTCCAGAACATTGTATTTGTGATGGAACAGTGACTATGAGGTTAAAGTGCAGACTTTCAGCTTTAATTTGAGGGTTTTTACATCCATATCGGGTGAAACGTGTAGCAGTTGTAGCCCTTTTTATGCAGTCCCCCCCCACCCCAATTTTAGGGGACAAAAAGTAATTGGACAAATTCCTCATTATAAAGTTCTCATATTTAATATTTGGTTGCATATCCTTTGCATGCCATGACTTCCTGATCTACGTGACCCAACAACATCAAAAGATTCTTGATATCTTATTTCCTGATACTTTTGCAAGCGATACTATAACCTCCCTGCGTTTCAATGGATCTCTATGGAAATTGTGGGGTGGGACTACATTGAGCTGTAAATTACATGACAATAGTATTATTTTCACAAATATTGTGTCACTGCCCAAATACTTTCCGTCCTCACTGTCTATCAGTTTTTAAAAAAACACAAAACCAGTCACATTTGTTCCTCAAATTCCTTAGCAATGCTGCTAAGAACAGGGGAGGTAAGCTGTTCACATCTTTACATTCTCACAAAGAACTGCTCCTCACAAAAAAAGGAAAATCGGATGTAGTTTCTGAGCGAGCAGCGCATGATATCTGTGGAAGCTAGACCGTTACATCACGGCTTTGATCTGCCGCTGAAGAGCCTCTATAATTTGGCTAGTTAGCAAGGTAGCTAATGAGCAGTAATAAACTACCCTTTACCGTCTTTTTCCCACACACAGCCCGTTCGAGGTGAAAGTGGGCACTGAGGCAGGTCCCCAGAAGGTGCGGGCGTGGGGCCCAGGCCTGGAGAGGGGTATCGTGGGAAAATCTGCCGACTTTGTGGTGGAGGCTGTTGGTGACAACGTTGGAACGCTGGGTATGTCTTTAGACATGGTTAATATCCTGTGGAATGCTCTATTCTTTTAGGATTTAAGGGGGAACTCTAGCTCAAGATAAGTAATTTGGCATGTTCCGTTTTTAGTTGGTATGACCTGGAGTTCCCAGTTCCTATACCCTGTTCCCTTTGTCCTAAATCCTGTTCCCAACTCCTCAAACTTGTTCTGCTCACGGCAGGATTCTCTGTGGAGGGCCCGTCCCAGGCCAAGATCGAGTGCGACGACAAGGGCGACGGGTCATGTGACGTGCGTTACTGGCCAGTGGAAGCGGGCGAGTACGCCGTGCACGTCCTCTGCAACAACGAGGACATTCAGCACAGCCCCTTCATGGCCGAGATCAAGCCGTCCCCTGGAAAGGACTTCCACCCAGACAAGGTCTGCTCAGCCCCGCCCATTCACCCACATTAAACCAGGTGCTGAGCTGGAGTGGATTATCGTAACTCCTAATCTAGAGCAACCCGGAACCAAATCTGTGTACTTGTCTGTTTGAAAATGTTCAACTTCATCTTCATCAAAAGAGAACCTGATTTAACTCCGGGTCCACATCAAATCAGAACGGAGTGCACCTCTTACTGTAAAACCCAGTACATAAGATGCCTAGGTGTATTAACTGCACCCACCTTTTCGGTTTAAAAAAATTCACTCATTTTACAGCAGAGAATGATTTGCAATACCTCCCTGCAGAGGGCAGTATTGCAACAAAGATAACGCAACCACTTATCAGTTTGAGGGGGAAAAGAATAATCTCACATCATTGCCGTTTCTAACCAGTGAGCTGGCGCTTTCGGTAGTTTGCTGGACCTGCTCCTCACCACGTTTCTCAAGATGGGGTCTTGTCTGAGCTTCCGTTTGCAAACCTGTAGCATTAGCTTCCTAGCTAGCTTCAGGAACTGCAGGATAACCTTCAACAAAGGGTTAAAAACCGATTAGAAAAGAAATGATGCTTGTAGATGGTATTGCAAATTGTGCCTTATCTGCTGGAAAATAAAGTGGAAAATAAAATCAGAGATCATTTGACTCCTAATTACACATCAGAGCGATGTGAAATGGCTGAATGACTTCAGTTGCGGGGGGTGGTGGGGTGCAGGTGATAGGTCAATCCTCTTCCTGTGACTCGGGTGTGTACAGATGATTGGTGAATCCCTTCCTAGGATCCAGGGGTGTGTGCAGGTGATTGGTCAATCCCCTCTGTGTTTCAGGTGAAGGCCTATGGCCCCGGGCTAGAGAGCAGTGGTTTGGGTGTGAACAAGCCTGCGGAGTTCACTGTGGATGCCAAGATTGGAGGCAAAGCTCCTCTCAAGATCCACGCTCAGGTATGAGTGATTAATTGCAATTAATTGGGTAAATCACATGTAAATAATATATATTCAATAAATAATACTGTTGCGAGGTTTGAGCTATTCCTGCTCGTGGAATAAGACACACAGTCCCGGTGAATGAGAATTCTTTTTATTTCCGATTCTCACACAGAAAAACCTCATACACGCACTCCTGTGCTCTATCTCCCGTCTCCTGCCCGAGCTCCCCCTTTTCACAGATCTCAGGCTCACTGTTGAACAATCAAGGCAATTAGTTAATTGACCACAACCATCATATAATCAATCATCCCCAATTGCCCGACCGTTCACAGCTGTGCCGGCTCCCTAAACCGCCCGCGTTCACTCTCTCTTGCTAGCTGCGCCTAAAACCACGGCCCCCCTTACCACAAATACTTATGTACAAGCTGTTACATTTGTATTACAGTAAGGACGAAGGACAGCGTTCTGCAAAATTGAACGTGCGTAACATTGTCCTTATATATCACGTGGATCTGTTTATCTCCGCTTTTCCATAGGATGCCGAGGGGAATCCTGTGGACGTGCAGGTGAAGGACAACGGGAACGGGACATACAGCTGCAGCTTCACCCCTAAAAAACCCCTCAAGCACACTGTGATGGTGTCATGGGGTGCAGTCAACATCCCCAAGAGTCCATTCAGGGTCAGTGCTAACGCGCTAACCGTATAACAGCCCATTCAGGGTCCGTGCTAATGTGCTAACAGTTTAACATGCCAAACAGCCCATTTAAGCTTAGCTATTGCTAAAATTACATTACAAAACTTGAGATTGTACAGAGGCTCAGAATGTTTTAATTACCTAGTCGTTTGTTTGTGTTTGTCTGGGTGGAGTACCTGGATGTAACCTGCACTTCCTCTCGTGTAGATGAACGTGGGAGCTGGCTGTCACCCCAACAAGGTGAAGGTATCGGGACCCGGAGTCGCCAAGACGGGACTGAAAGCCTTTGAGCCCACGTACTTCACTGTGGACTGCGCAGAGGCAGGCCAAGGTTAGCCTGCGAATATCACTGCCGCAGCTTGCTTTGTGATTGGCCAACCTGCTAATTATGGGAAATGTAGTTAAACTTTCACACATGCAGGCGAACTACGCCTGAACTATGCTGCTAAAATACTTTGGTATTACCCGTTTTGGAGTTCCCTCTTCCAGATGGTCCATTTACTAAGCAGGTGTGTAATTAATGAAGAAATTCATCTGGCTTTGCAGGAGACATTAGCATTGGGATCAAGTGTGCTCCTGGCGTCATGGGTCCCACCGAGGCAGACATCGATTTCGACATAATCCGAAATGATAACGACACCTTCACAGTCAAGTACACCCCTCCTGGTGCTGGGAGCTATACCATAATGGTTCTGTTTGCCGATCAGGTGCGCAAATGAGCCAATACATTTCACTTCTAATATGAGACTTCTAAAAAGTTTATTTTTAATATACTTATTAATATTATTCATATTTGTCAAATTTGGGTGAATGACAATGATTGTAACGAGGCATGTTTTGCAGGCTATTCCCATGACGCCCATCCGGATCAAAGTGGACCCATCTCACGATGCAAGCAAGGTGAAGGCTGAGGGCCCAGGTCTTAGCCGCAGTGGTGAGTTTGGTCATCCTTACCTGCAGGGGGCGAGTTGGCTTAAGAATGGTTTTATTTCCTTTCCTCTCCCATCCCCCTTAATCAGGTGTATGTGTGTAATACCAAAAAAATAAATGGTTATGTCAATCATTAACCCCTCTTCGGCCCTCAGGCGTGTAAAACTTCAATACTGGAGGACTGCAGATAATCTCCGTTTCCATTCCTCTCCCCCCCCCTCTCAGGTGTGGAGCTGAACAAGCCCACCCACTTTACAGTGAACACAAAGGGCGCTGGGAAAGCCAAGCTGGACGCCCAGTTCCTCGGCCCCTCCAAGGCAGACGCCGTCACCGACTTTGACATCATCAACAACCACGACAACACCTACACCGTCAAATACACGCCTGTGCAACAGGTGAGAGACCTGCGTTCAGGGCCAGAGGAGCAGCACAGGCAGGTGGACGGGGTAGAGGAAATGCCAGAGCGAGCGCAATTCTGATGCGCGTGCTTATTTCTTCTCTCAGGGGAGCGTGGGCGTGAACGTCACCTATGGCGGAGACTCCATTCCCAGAAGCCCCTTCTCTGTGGCGGTCGCCCCCTCCGTGGACCTCAGCAAGGTCAAGGTTTCCGGCCTGCCGAAAAGTGAGTTTACACCTTGTGCTCTCCGTTGCATTGAAAGGAAATCTCCTTCGCTTACATATACGAGTGCTATTCAGAGTAAGGTGAAAGAAAGGTGAAATGTATGGTAAAATGTGCAGAATATGGGGAGATGTGAGCCAAAATGGCGTGCTGTATGTGACCAATCCATATTTGGCTGAATTGGGGGATGTCGCATATCCCGCCCGGATAATACAAGGGACGTAGCTCGCGGATCCCAGTGCTGACCCCCTGTTCCCCCCCGCAGAGATGACCATTGGTAAAGACCAGGACATCACAGTGAAGTCCAAGGGAGCCGGTGGGCAGGGCAAAGTGGCGGCCAAGGTGTCCAGCCCCTCTGGGAAGACCCTGCCCTGCAAGGTAGAGCCTGGTCTGAGCCCCGAAACCAGCCAGGTGCGCTTCATCCCCCGCGACAAGGGGCCCCACCAGGTGGAGCTGACCTATGATGGGGTCCCCATCCCTGGGAGCCCCTTCCCCGTTGAGGCCGTGGCCCCCGCGGACCCCTCCAAGGTAAGAGGATGAGTAAGAGAACTGCGTAACGTTATCCGTTTGCTTAGGCTTGCGATTGAATTCCCAACTATAAGTCATTATCTGTCATTTGTTGTTGTGCTGTACTTGTCACATTAGTCCAGGGCTGCTGGGGGAAATTCCCAACGCCGGGACAAGTTATATTATTCCAGGGGCCGGGACAAATTTACATTATATTATTCCCGGGCCAGGGACAAAGTTATAATGTTGTATTATTATAATATTCCTGCTGGGACAATAATATTTACCACAAGACCATAGCCCAAGACTATTTACCCAGTTGCCCTCCATCTGAGTGTCTGTCTCTCTGAGGGTTTTGTTTGTTTGCGTGCGTGCGCACTGGTGCAGGTTTTTTGTGTGTGTATACGCCGGTGCAGGTTCTCAGCTCTATCTGTGTTTTTCTCTCTGCAGGTGCGATGCTCAGGCCCTGGGCTGCAGAAGGCTAAAGTAGGTGAAACAGGCCAGTTTGTGGTGGACTGCACCAACGCCGGCCCTGCCGAGCTCACCATCGAGATCATCTCCAGCAACGGCACCGAAGCCGAGGTCCACATCCAGGACAACGGCGACGGCACCTACACCATCACCTACACCCCCCTGTACCCCGGCGCCTACACCCTCACCATCCGCTACGGGGGCCAGGACGTGCCAAACTTCCCCGCCCGCCTCAACGTGGAGCCCGCCATCGACTCCAGTGGGGTGAAGGTGTTCGGCCCCGGAGTGGAGGGCAAAGGTATCACTCGCATACCCGTTTAAAGGACAGAGTCACTGCATTTGGGTCCATCGCTGTGTTTTAGCCATCATTTAGTGTGGTAGCAATCTGTCCCAAATATTGCTGAATCATTTTTGTGCATTTAAAAAAAAAAAAAAATTTTTATTCCCCCACCAAGCTTTTTTTAAAAATTCTGTCACACTGTCTACTGATTTGGCCTTGTTATACAACTCCCATGAAGCTTTTTGCCAAAATCTCAGACATCACAGACAAAGACCTTATATTATGGGAATTATGGGAGTTTGAGGCAAGGAAAACACAAAGAGCTGCATACATTGGCTTTCAAGATGAGAGAAACATGGTACTTGGACATTGGACTTACTAACTTGCTTGATTGATAAAGGTACCCACACATATGGTCTATTTTTTTTATACAACACAAAGATTATGATGAGTTTCAAAAGTGTAACTGGTTAAGTAAATGTTCTTTTCATATGGCAGAGGAGCCCAAGTGTATTCTCTCGTCAATTATGTTACATATATCATGAGTGTAATCTGGGTGGTTTGTGTTTGCAGAGTAAAAATAGTTTGGACGTTTTTAGGTGACTTTCCGTTGGCTTCCCTTCACTGTTCCGAATGGCCTACTGAATGCTTCTCTCAGGGCCTACTGAATGCTTCTCTCGGGGCCTACTGAATGCTTCTCTAAGGGTGTTCTGCCATGTTTGACGTTGTCGCGCGTATGTGTTCTTGCGGACACTGTTGGCGTTTCTAGTGGTGTTCAGGTGTGTTTAACGAGTGCGTACAAGCTCTTACAGACTCTAACGGCTGCTTTTTTTTCCTCAGCAGTGTTCAGGGAGAGCACCACAGACTTCACGGTGGACGCGCGTGCTCTGACCAAATCTGGCGGGAACCACATCAAGACCTGCATCAACAACCCCTCGGGCAACTGCACGGACGCCCTGATCCGCGATCTGGGCGACGGAACCTACCAAGTGGAGTACACTCCTTATGAAGAGGGTGAGCGCTCGCTGAACCGCGGGTTCCAGGGGTTGTGCGATTGCACGTGTGTGGGTGATGAGTTGTTGTGTTATGTCGATGTTGGAAAAGAGTAAATGCTAAATGTAAATGTGATGTACAGTATCACTGAAGTTAGGCTCGCCAAATGCGATATGAAACGCTACCATGCGCACTTGCGCTTGCATATGCAATTACCTTGTCAAGATCCTTATGACTGAGGCAAAAATTGAGGGAATGTAGTCTGTGGCTATGCAGTCTCTCGGCACATCAGATATCCTACGTGCCATCCAGGGAGTCTGTCCTCGCCGCTGTCACCCCAGGATTGCTTTGTGGGGGCTTAGGTTGGGGTATGAAGCATATTGGGACAAAGCGCAGCAAAGAAGCCATATGGCAGTTTGGAAAGCCAATGTGGGGTGTGTGGGGTAGGGGGGCGGGTTGAGCAGTCTGCTCATTTTACATTTACGTTTAATGCATTTAACTGACACTTTTATCCAGAGCAACTTACAATTGGTACAAACGACGAAAAGGCCTAGGTTTGTAAATCGCCAACATCCCGAAGGTTAATCGTTACTTTTGTTCTCTCGTTCCCTTTCTCCCCCCCCCCCCCCACAGGTGTGCACAGTGTAGAGGTGGCGTACGACGGTGCCCCCGTGCCCAAAAGCCCGTTCCGCGTGACCGTTACGGAGGGCTGTGACCCCACCCGTGTGCGCGTGCACGGGCCAGGCCTGCAGTCCGGCATCACCAACAAACCCAACAAATTCACCGTGGAGACGCGGTGAGGAGGCGGGGCCAGTCCAGAAGGGGCGGGGAAATGACCTGGGCTGCTGGGCGGAGATAATAAACACTGACTCCTCCCCCACAAGGGATCCAGCCTATAGGGCGAAGGGGAAATCAAAGCACTCATTGGGAGTTGAATATTAAAATGGGCTTAGAACATTATAATGCTGACAGTCTAGATCCCTGTTATTCGAATCACAAATTATTCAGTCAATTACCTGGGAGAACGAAAACCAGGACTGTATTTCGATTTGAGGGCCAGATATGAATATCCATGATCTAGATGTTGTAATGAGCTTTTAGTTCATCCAATTAAAAGCTTTTCTTTTCAGATCCAGTGCCCCGATTGCCTTTTCTACACCAAATATGCATATTTCTGCTAAATACAAAACATCTTTACAAAATGCATCTTTGAAGTAAAATTCTGAAACTTTACGCTTATAAACCATACCATGCTTATAAACCATGTACTTGGCGTGTGCTTAGCGTGTCCTTTCTCTCTCCCTCCCAGTGGTGCGGGCACTGGGGGGCTAGGCCTGGCTGTGGAAGGACCCTCTGAGGCGAAGATGTCCTGCACTGATAACAAAGATGGCAGCTGCTCTGTGGAGTACGTCCCCTACGAGCCGGGGAACTACAACCTCAACATCACCTATGGCGGCCAGCCCATCACAGGTGAGACGCCCCGTTTCGTACCCGCCCACTCAGGAAATGCATGCTGTGCTTTCCCTCTAACTATTTAACTCTTCCTCTCGCTCTGTCTATTACGTTTTCTTTCCTCCATCTCTAACTCTTAACTCTCCCCTTCCTCCCTCCTTCCCTAACTCTCTTTCTCTCTGCCCCCTTCCTACGTCTCTCGCTCTCCCTCCCTCTCTAACCCCCTCTTCTCTCTCCTACAGGAAGCCCTTTCTGCGTGCCTGTCCATGACACTGTAGACTCCTCCAAGGTGAAGTGCCTGGGTCAGGGTCTGGGCACTAACGTCCGAGCGAACGTGCCCCAGGTCTTCAGCGTGGACGCCAGCAAGGCTGGGGTCGCCCCCCTCAAAGTCCGGGTGCAGGGTCCCAAAGGTCAGCCCCCCCCCCCCCCCCCCCCCCCTCAAAAAATACTCCCCACGCAAGGTAAGCTTACTATCCAGGTCGAATTTTAAAAAGCTGTCCCCTCCTCACGCTCCAGGTGTGACAGAACCAGTGGAAGTGGTGGATAATGGGGACCAAACACACACGGTCAACTACGTTCCTACACGAGAGGGCCCCTACTCCATCAATGTACTGTACGCTGATGAAGAGATCCCACACAGGTCAGTGTATCCTCTGTGTGGATGTTAAAATGGTTTCTCTCTCAGTATGGATATTAAAATGGTTTCTCTCTCAGTATGGATGCTAAGATGGGTTCTCTCTCAGTATGGATGTTAAAATGGTTTCTCTCTTGGTATGAATGTTAAAATAGTTTCTCAGTATGGATGCTAAGATGGGTTATCTCAGTATGGATTTTAAAGCAGTTTCTCTCCCATCAGCCCCTACAAACTTAAGGTGCTGCCCACTCATGATGCCAGTAAGGTGCGAGCCAGCGGCCCGGGTCTCAACACGACAGGAGTGCCGGCCAGCCTGCCCGTCGAGTTCACCATCGACGCCAAGGATGCAGGGGAAGGCCTGCTGGTGGTACAGATCACGGTGAGACCCTGCACATCCCGCCGGTTTGCCATTCCTGATGGGAACCCTGTAGTCAGGGCTCTGCAAGCCACTACTATTATGTATTCTATCCTGCTATCAGCTGTCAGAGAGGGTAAAAGCTCAATACACTATATAGCCAAAATTATCTGGGCAAGCCTTCGTCTGGGGATGTTTTTTATGGTTTGGGCTAGGCCACTTAGTTCGAGTTTGGTTCTGGTGAAATCTTAACATACTTCTAACTTTGTGGCAACAGTTTGGGGAAGGCGCTTTCAGAATGACAACGCTCCCGTGCACAAATAGAGGTCCATACACAAATGGTTTGTCGAGATGTGTGGAAGAATTTGACTGGCCTGCACAGAGCCCTGCCCTCATACCGACTGAACACCTTTGGGATTAATTGGAATGCCGATTGCGAGCCAGGCCAAGTCTCCCAACATCAGTGCCCCGTCTCACTAACGCTCTTCTGGCTGAATGGAAGCAAATCAACGCAGCAATGTTCCAGCATCTAGTGGAAAGCCTTCCCAGGAGAGTGGAGGCTGTTATAGCAGCAAAGGGGGACCAACTCCATATTAATGCCCATGTTTTTGGAATGAGATGTTCGATGAGCAGGTGTTCATATACTTTTGGCCATGTAGTGTATGTGCATGTTAATGGCATGCCAAAGTCCTCTGCCTCTGGATGAGACATTTATGGTCTGAAAAGCGGTATTTTTCTGATGAATCAGGGAAAAATCATGTCCTTGCACAGTGCCGTTGCCATGAAAACACTCTTGATAACGTCTTTATTGGCCGTCGCAGGACCCGGAGGGAAAACCCAAGAAGGCCAACATCAGGGACAACCAGGACGGGACGTACCTGGTGTCCTACGTGCCGGACATGACGGGACGCTACACCATCCTGATCAAGTACGGAGGGGACGAGATTCCTTACTCCCCCTACCGAATCCGAGCCCTGCCCACTGGGGACGCCAGCAAGTGCACCGTCACAGGTACAGACCCAACCCCTATTCAGTGACATCACCAACATGGCTTTTTTTACAGCTACCTAATACTGTGGAATGGTGGCTGCTGGGGGCTCATCCTGTTAAGGCACTGTTCCAGTGTGTGGATGGACCCCACAGTTGGAGTTGTGTTGTAGTTGTTTGTTCTGTGTGGTGTGGGGCCCCCCCCCAGTCCTTTTTTTTTTTTAAGGCCAGACCCAACCCCTGTGTGGATGGGCCCCACGGTCATGGTATTTTTTAAGGCTACTGTTCCAGTGTGTGGAATGGTGGCTGCTGGGGGCTCATCCTGTTAAGGCACACTTTTAGTGTGTGGATTGGCCCCACAGTCTAGTATCTGTTGAGGCACTGTTCCTGTGTATGTATGGAAGGGCCCCATGGTCTGGTATCTGTTAAAGCTCTGTTCCAGTGTGAGGATGGGCCCCACAGTCTGGTATTTGTTAAGGCACTGTTCCAGTGTGTGGATGGGCCCCATGGTCTGGTATCAAATCCAAACCGTGACCGATGGAGATTGTCGGCCAGGATCATGTCTCATATGAACTGTTTATTTATATTCAGGTGTGATCGCCGTTATGTCTATTGCAGTGGTTGCTTTTACGGTTTTGCAAAACACAAACGCAAACTTTGCAAAAGCGGGTGCTTTAACATGAATATGTAAGCAGAAGAGTGACACACAGGCCAATCGCACCCGGATCTGGAATGTTTGAAATCAGATCACATAATCGACCATGGAGTAGAACAATCTGAAATCAGATCACGTAATCGACCGTGGAGTAGACCAGTCTGAAATCAGATCACACACAGAGCAGGCAACACAAGGGTAGGAACCCTGTCTGAATGTCTTTGTTTCCCCCACCCCTGTATTGTTGCACGATTTGAGCACCATTGACATTTTAGTAACATAAGCTTTGAAGAAGGGCATTTACACTGGCTGGCTTCTTGAAGAGCTACAGATTCAACCTGGGCTTGATATCTTAACTGTAATCCTCATTATATTAATTATCATAATGGTGATTTATATTCACCATTGAAAATGCTGAATAAGAGTTGCATTCATTATGATGGGCTAAGTTTAAAAAATACTGAATAATCATTCTATTCATTATCACAGTGGAGCTTACAAATGCAGTATGAGTATTTCATGTGTTATCACAGTGAAGGTTATAAGTACTGCATAAGCATTAAGTCCATGATCAGAGTGCAGATACTGTACATATTCAATATCAGATGCTGAACAGGAAGCTGAGTGTTATAGGCTAAATGGAACAGGAAGCTGAGCGTTATAGACTAAATGGAACAGGAAGTGAAGTGTTGTATACTGATTAGAACAGGAAGCTGAGTGCAAGGATTGGTCCCGCATTCCCAAATAGGTGCTAATGTTTACTACTTAGCTGCATTGTGAAGAGTCCGTCCAGCTTCACGATCCGCACACGTGCACACAAACGGACTGTTCTGCCCTGCTGCTCACACTTGTCACATTTTATTTTCTTTTTACCATCCTTTGTTCTTTTTGGAGCACATTTTGCCTTTTTGTTGTTGCTGACGATCTCACTTTTTTTTTGTTTTCGCTGTCTGCTTCTCACTTTTCCTCAGTCTCAATTGGAGGTCATGGGTTGGGTAAGCGCTTTCGAAAACTTCCCCTTTACCTTTTATTTTGCATGAATATTGGCATGGGACAGTTTAGTAAACCTTTTCTGACTTGGACTATTTCTACGTCTCGATCACACCTAATTTTTCTTTCAAAAGTTGAGAATGTGGGATTTTCCTTCTTTAATACCATTCAGTGCCACTGTGTTGAAATGATAGCAAGAATTTACCAGATATTACATTAAAATGCAATGCAGACTTCATCTTACATAGCATGTATTTATTTTATTTATTTTTTAACAGTTCCTCACCACATAGAATAGTGTGTTGTACCTTGTTGTAATTGTTTCTGTACGGGGAACCAGCGAAACTTTGATGGTTCAGAATCAGCATTGACTGACACTCCAAGGAGGCAGTTATTGCATTATCTCTCATTCGCATCATTCAAAGAGAATGCTATTCGTTTAGATTATCTCTGTCTGTCCATCCGTCCGTCCGTCCTGTCTGTCTAAATGTCCTCGCAGCATGATCTTCCCTCCTAAGGGCTGTTGTCATGGTTACTAATGACTAACCACAGCCATACCCTTGTTTGTTGTTATGGCTGAAATTACCCTTTCTATAGTTTTTGGGTTTATTTGTTTATAAGTCGAGTAATATTAATATTAACTGAATTTATATTGTCCATAAAACTGGAGCAATGGTAAAATGGAGAAGTCTTTTTGGCCAATTTAATTCCTCCAAGTTAGTGTTTCAATGAAATACACAAGAGCTTCCCGCCAATTCCACACAGCTCCCCACCCTCTCCCGCCAATTCCACACAGCTCCCCACCCTCTCCCGCCAATTCCACACAGAGCTCCCCACCCTCTCCCGCCAATTCCACACAGCTCCCCACCCTCTCCCGCCAATTCCACACAGAGCTCCCCACCCTCTCCCGCCAATTCCACACAGCTCCGCACCCTCTCCCGCCAATTCCACACAGAGCTCCTCTCCCGCCAATTCCACACAGCTCCACACCCTCTCCCGCCAATTCCACACAGCTCCCCACCCTCTCCCGCCAATTCCACACAGAGCTCCCCACCCTCTCCCGCCAATTCCACACAGCTCCACACCCTCTCCCGCCAATTCCACACAGCTCCGCACCCTCTCCCGCCAATTCCACACAGCTCCCCACCCTCTCCCGCCAATTCCACACAGCTCCCCACCCTCTCCCGCCAATTCCACACAGCTCCGCACCCTCTCCCGCCAATTCCACACAGAGCTCCTCTCCCGCCAATTCCACACAGAGCTCCGCACCCTCTCCCGCCAATTCCACACAGCTCCCCACCCTCTCCCGCCGATTCCTCCAGTTTCATGTGCAGTGGTTTTAATGTTGCCGTTGGTTACCAGGCCTGGGTCAAAGGTGCATCTGAAGTACTCTTAACTCTTCAATATGCAGGTAACATTTGAAAACACTCCTGTAATTGTTTGCAATCTACAGGAATTTGTATCGCCGTCTAAGGCTGGGCGATGTATCGTAACGATAATTATTTAATATTGTTTAGTGCAATAACTATCATCACCACCATGTGATGTAAGGCCTTTATTTTCATCTTCTTTTAAATTAATTATACCTGATGTGGTCGTAAGCATCCAACAGTAATTGGCCACGTGAAATGCTTCCCAGGAAAATCACATCACCAGTGGTCTCTATTGGGTGTTAGTTAGACAATCAGCAGCAAGGTTGTACAGCTTCCATGCGATCGTGTGATGTATTTTTTTCAATCACATAAACTCAAAAAGGCCTTCCTGCCGATTGGTCGTCCTCTCAAAACCCAATAGATATCAGCGGTGATCTTTTCCCTCCCAGAATCAATTTGGCGTGGCCTCTGAAGTTTGGATGTTTACTCTCGCATCAGGCATTATTAAAGAAAAGAAAAGGAACTGAAAGGAAGCCACATGGTGGCAATGATTGTTCTCACAAAACATTTGACAATCATCCATATGGTTCAAGCCCTACTGGTGTCTATAAGGGTTAAAAGTATGCTTTTTTGACCCTGGTCGTTTGGTTACTGGGGGGGATAATGTAGGCAGTGCAGACTGAACTGAATATGTTCGGTGTTTATACAAGTAAAAAACATGGAAGATTTTTTTGATTTGATTTTTTGCGGAACCGTCTAAATTCGGCCACAAATTTGGCACACCAGGGGCCGGTGTGGGACCTACCATACAGATCGGCGAGCAGACTGTGATCACGGTGGACGCCAAGGCGGCAGGGAAGGGCAAGGTGACGTGCAGCGTGTGCACGCCCGAAGGGGCCGAGGTGGACGTGGACGTGGTGGAGAACGAGGACGGGACCTTCGATATCTTCTACACGGCCCCGCAGCCCGGGAAGTACGTGATCTGCGTGCGCTTCGGAGGAGAGCACATCCCCAACAGCCCCTTCCAGGTCACGGTAAGTACAGCGCCACCCGAATATTAACAATAATAATAATCACAGTAATAATGGTAATAACGAGTCACAATAGTGATAATAATGCTAGGAATCCGAGGTAATGATGTAATTACTATAATAATAACAATAATTATAGTGGATAGTGATAATATTTTTAGTTCAATGCTCTTTCCATGGAGGGTTTCTGAAAGAGCAGCAGTCGGTAGTATTAGTTCTTCATGTTGTACAATACTGGTTATAGTTTTATTTATAAAACCTATAGCGTCATGACATACAGCAGTATCTGCCTTTGGCTTTGATTTTTAATTTAATTTTTTTTATTGCAATACAGTTGATAAAAATGTAGGTAATTTTACTTTCCTTTTGTTCAAAGGGAACTTGATTGATTGTTTTCTGTTGTAGCGCACACAGTCACTCATTTAAATCATCTTAAAATAAAACATTATTCTGATTCTGCTTTATGATTGAGGACTACTGCTGTTTGTTTGTCTGACAGCGCTAGGTTTGGTCAGTGCCGTATTGCTGTTTGTTCGTCTGACAGCGCTAGGTTTGGTCAGTGCCGTATTGCTGTTTGTTCGTCTGACAGCGCTTGGTTTGGTCAGTGCCGTATTGCTGTTTGTTTGTCTGACAGCGCTAGGTTTGGTCAGTGCCGTATTGCTGTTTTTACAGTCATCCTCTGTGGATTGCCTGATTTAACCTGTCTCTACAGCTTCATGGACTCCATCACATTGTCAGTTGGAAAAATCAGTGAATGAAGGGAAAAAAACTGCTTTCTACCTCTCCCCATTCCTCCCTCTACCCATTCCTCTCTACCTCTACCTCTATCTCTACCTTTTCTGGCTTCTCTCCATAATTCACTGTGTTTCTCCTCTCTCCTCTCTCCCCTCTGGTTTATCTCTCTCCTGCCACCTATCTGGTTTCTCTCTTCCACTCCCTCTCCCTCTTCACTCTCTTCCTCCAGGCCCTGGATGGAGGTCCCACAGAACAGCTGCTGCAGCAGAGCCAGGTTCCACAATATGCCTACGCGCCCAATATGGGCCAGCCCTGGGTACTGCCACCTCATTCTCTCTCAGTCTCCACCCCTCTCGCTCACTGCACTCTTAGCAGGACTCCTAGCGGGAATCCGCCCTGTCACCCTGTCTCCCCCTCCCATAATGCTCTGCTCCTGAGACTGACTGCTCCTTCATTCCTCCCTGCAGGTTTAAGAGCAATTTCCCAGAACCACCCATTCCATACAAAAACATGAACAAAATACGTGGCGTCCATTTTGAGGATGTCCAATACAAAAACATTTATTTTACTAATGAAACGAAGCCTTTGGTCAGGAAACTGATTTTCAAACCCTAAATGTCTCTGATGTACCCAAGCCCTCTACCACTGGTTGAGACATTTTTAAGGTCTGGAGATCAGCACTTCTAAATGAATTATGAAAAGCCACATCTCTGATCAACACAAACAAAAATTTACTTTTATTTTTACTAAAAAGGCTTGCATTTAAAATGAAAGTAAACAATGTTTCTTTCAATTATGCCACGGGTAATTGTTCTTTTTCCAATCACATCATCTCAAGGTCTTTGTTTTGTCGAGCGTCATTGAGTTTTTGTTGGTCATTTTATCCTGAATCTGCACTGCTCTCAGTCTATGGGCCAAACCTCAAGTCCCACATCTTCTCTGATGTAATTTCCTCTCACAGTGTCACTGTTGGTGAATCCATGGTCATCTTCTTCCGCCTCTTGTGTGCTGTGATGTCATTTACTCTCACAGTGTCACTGCTGGTGATTCCATGGTCATCTTCTGGCTCTTGTGTGCTGTGATGTCATTTCCTCTTGCAGTGTCTCTGTTGGTGATTCCATGGTCATCTTCTCCCGCATCTTGTGTGCTGTGATGTCATTTCCTCTCACAGTGTCACTGCTGGCGATTCTATGGTCATCTTTGGCTCTTGTGTGTTGTGATGTAATTTCCTCTTTCAGTGTCTGTTGGTGATTCCATGGTCATCTTCTCCCGCCTCTTGTGTGCTGTGATGTCATTTCCTCTTGCAGTGTCACTGCTGGTGTTTCCATGGTCATCCTGTTCTAAGTCCTAAATGTATTGTGATTTAAAACCACTTCATCCTTCTCTTTCCAGCCATACTTTCTGCCAGCCTCTGTCATTGTGTGGGTGATGTGACAGTGTCAAACTTTATTTTTATGTTGCCTCCAAATCATTTTGTTGAAGATTGCAGGAGTATAGAGGCCCTGCAGCAAAGCCATTTGTGTTAAAAGTAGAGTTGGAAGGCAAAGCAAAAGGCAATTTATGTAAAGATTGTAGAGAGAAAATTTGAGAAACATTTCCCAAGAAGAAAAGTTTGAGTGTTAGGAAAGGGATAAAATGTGTGTATGGTATGTGCTGGGTAAGAATGTTGACCTTTGACCTTGTGTTGCAGGCAACTGACCAGCCAATGGGCATGAACGGACTGGATGTAGCTGGCCTACGACCTTTCGACCTGGTCATTCCTTTCACCATCCAGAAGGGTGAGATCACAGGTAAGCGCACCTGAACGGAGACCGTAGAAGTGCGTTTGGGTAGGAGCCAGAGGGTGGTCTGTTACAGTCCAGACTTTCTTTCCAGGTGACGTTCGGATGCCCTCTGGGAAAGTTGCCAAGCCAGACATCACGGACAACAAAGACGGCACCGTCACGGTCAAGTACGCTCCCACAGAGGCCGGCCTGCATGAGATGGACATCAAATACGACGGCATCCACATTCCAGGTAAAAACACTGCATGGCGTCCACATTCCAGCTAAAAACACTGCAAGGCATCCACATTCCAGGTAAAAACACTGCAAGGCATCCACATTCCAGGTAAAAACACTGCAAGGCATCCACATTCCAGGTAAAAACACTGCATGGCGTCCACATTCCAGCTAAAAACACTGCAAGGCATCCACATTCCAGGTAAAAACACTGCAAGGCATCCACATTCTAGGTAAAATCACTGCAAGGCGTCCACCTTCCAGGTAAAAACACTGCAAGGCATCCACATTCTAGGTAAAATCACTGCAAGGCGTCCACCTTCCAGGTAAAAACACTGCAAGGCGTCCACCTTCCAGCTAAAAACACTGCAAGGCATCCACCTTCCAGCTAAAAACACTGCAAGGCATCCACATTCCAGGTAAAAACACTGCAAGGCATCCACATTCCAGGTAAAAACACTGCATGGCGTCCACATTCCAGCTAAAAACACTGCAAGGCATCCACATTCCAGCTAAAAACACTGCAAGGCATCCACATTCCAGGTAAAAACACTGCAAGGCATCCACATTCCAGGTAAAAACACTGCAAGGCATCCACATTCCAGGTAAAAACACTACAAGGCATCCACCTTTCAGGTAAAAACACTACAAGGCGTCCACCTTCCGGGTAAAAACACTGCAAGGTGTCCACATTCCAGGTAAGAACACTGCAAGGCGTCCACAATCCGGGTACAGACACTGCCAGGCGTAGAATAAGATGACCTTTCTTGCGGTTTGTGTACTGAGTGTCTTGTGTACTGAGTGCCTCTTACTCATCTCCCGCTCAGGAAGCCCTCTGCAGTTTTACGTGGACTATGTCAACAGCGGTCACGTGACCGCCTACGGTCCTGGGCTGATCCACGGCATGGTCAACAAGCCTGCGGTCTTCACGGTCAACACCAAAGACGCAGGAGAAGGTAGAGCAACAAAGCTGCGATGTGCCCTGGGAATCAGGGCATGAAATTATCTGTTTCTCCTGCCGGCCAGAGCGGCCATTTTCAACATTTTACCAGCCACGTTACCTTTTACAATATAACACAACCTGATTGGTTACCTGCCAAAGCGGCTGCTAGAGTAGAAAATCTCACCAGCCACAATCAAAATTTTACCAGCATTTGGCTGGTGGCTGGTGTTAATTTCACACCCTGCTGGGAATCCACGCTCTCTCAGGCTTAGTTTCAGCATTTCTCCATTTCTGATTGGCCTTTTCCTCTATACATGACACTTGATTGGTCAGAAGGGGAGGAACTAATTACCATATTTTTGCCCATGCATTAGAAACTGTTATTTCCATCGTTGCTGATTATACTTGAGTTTGAGTCTTGTACAGTGGGCTTGTATAATAATAATAACATTCTGTAATGTGTCCTCCATTTCGGTTTTATCTGCATGCTGGAATTGAGTGTTTTATTTTTGCAATTGAACATTTGTCTGCATGTTGGAATAGAGTTTTTGTTGAAAATGCGCCCCCAGGTGGTCTGTCTCTGGCGATTGAGGGCCCGTCCAAGGCGGATATTAGCTGTACTGATAACCAGGACGGGACCTGCACGGTGTCCTACCTCCCTGTCCTGCCTGGCGACTACAACATCCTCGTCAAATACAATGACAAGCACATCCCTGGGAGCCCGTTTGTGTCCAAGATCACAGGTGAGCACATCCCTGGGAGCCCGTTTGTGGCCAAGATCACAGGTGAGCACATCCCTGGGAGCCCGTTTGTGGCCAAGATCACAGGTGAGCCTGTCTCTGTACCTGGGGTACAGACACAAGCACGGAGATCTGCACTCGGGGTACCCTTAACCCTAACTCCTGTGCTTCTGTTTCCTAGGCGACGACTCGATGAGGACGTCTCACCTGAAGGTGGGGTCCGCGGCCGACATCCCGCTGGACATCGGTGAGCTGGACCTCAGCCAGCTGACCGCCTCGCTGACCACACCATCTGGACGGGAGGAGCCTTGCTTGCTCAAGATGCTGCGTAACGGCCACGTGGGTGAGTGACAGTCCTTGGAACACGCCCCCCCCGCCCCAAACAATAAGACTGTTTTTTTTTAAATAATTTTTGTCATGGAAGTGCGGATTTCAATCAATACAGGATTCAAATTCTTTCAGTTGGTCTATTTTCATGTCACCTTCAAGTTCCAAATGACCAACTGATCCATTCCTGATGTGTAACAATGATTGTGTTTATTTAGTTTGTTGGACTTACTTGAAAACAAAAATGAGGTGCCTGCAAAGACCTTTTGCTGGGCAAGATTTCAAAAAGATTTCTTCTGTTTAGTTGTGGGTACAAACTGTACACGCATAGAAGCAAGCGACCTGTGTTACTTATCAAACTCATAATAAATGCGCAAACGTATTTTAAACGAGTCTATACTGGCGCTGCCCATGGTTCGAATCGATCGAGTGCTCAGTTCCTATGCTTCTGTCCTTCCAGGTGTGTCCTTTGTGCCCAAGGAGATCGGCGAGCACCTGGTGAACATCCGCAAAAACGGGAGGCACATTCCCAGCAGCCCCATCGCCGTGACGATCAGCCAGTCAGAGATCGGCGACGCCAGCCGTGTGCGTGTGTCCGGGCCGGGCCTGAGTGAGGCACACACCTTCGAGCCTGCCGTGTTCGTCATCGACACGAGAGAAGCAGGTAAGGGCAGAGAGGGAGGAGTCAATGCTGCGTGGACCAATGGCTGCGGAGGAATTGGAGTCATGAGTCTTCTAAACCTTGGTTTGTCGCCCAGGTTACGGGGGGCTCAGTCTGTCGATCGAAGGCCCCAGTAAAGTGGACATTAACACCGAGGACCAGGAGGACGGGACCTGCAAGGTCACCTACTACCCAACAGAGCCAGGAAATTACATCATCAACATCAAATTTGCTGACCAGCATGTGCCAGGTAGCCCCGCCCATTATGAAAACAATATTAATGTCGTATCGCGTTACTTTGTGTTTCTGTTTTTAACGTGTTTCTTAATAATGCTATGGTATTACACAACCCGTTAAATACAAGAGCAATATTTTTCTGAGGGTGATGTCCAACATGTTAAATAATTATTTAGCTGGAGTTCCTCTTTAAACTGACTCACAGGAAGTGGCAGACGAGTTTATTACTGTGTTAGTAACGTGCCCTCCGTGTCCATCACAGGAAGTGACGGGGAAGGGCGAGACTAGTTTATTAGTGTTATTAACTTGCCCTCCATCTCCATGTCTATCACAGTAAGGTGAAAAGGCAGGGCAGAACGGCATATTTTTGTGTTCTCACCTTCCATCGCAACCTCCATTACAGGAAGTGCCTTCACAGTGAAGGTGACTGGGGAGGGCAGGATGAAGGAGAGCATCACCCGCCGCCGACGAGCCGCTTCCGTGGCTAACGTGGGCAGCCAGTGTGATCTGAGCCTGAAGATCCCAGGTACTGAATCCAGGGGGCGGAGTCTAAAGGGATAAATACAGAGGGTAACAGTGAGAGGCGCAGTCTAAATGGATGAATACAGAGGGAGGCGGAGTCTAAATGGATGAATACAGAGGGAGGCAGAGTCTAAATGGATGAATACAGAGGGAGGCGGAGTCTAAATGGATGAATACAGAGGGAGGCGGAGTCTAAATGGATAAATACAGAGGGAGGCGGAGTCTAAATGGGTGAATATAGTGAGAGGCAGTCTCAGGGGATAAATTCAGTGAGGTAGTGTCGAAGGGGATAAATAGTGGGGACAGCGAGAGGCGGAGTCTATAGGGATCTATACAGTGAAGAACAGTGAAGAACAGTGAGAGGCGGAGTCTATTGCGGTCTATACAGTGAAGAACAGTGAGAGGTGGAGTCTATAGGGACGTATATAGTCTGAGAGGAACAGTGTGGGTGTTTGAACTAGACGTCGTACCAGAAGTTAAATGGATGATTGCATATGCCATGTTGATAAATGGTGTAAAAGCGCCACTTCTTGGCCATTGTGATGAAATCCTGAAACGAGCATGCGCATGGCAGTGTTTGCTTCCACATGGGAAACCAGTTTTGTGTTGTATCGGTTAGACTTGCATCAAACCAAAGTCCCTTTTTCTCTTCCCACCCCCTCTACACACACACACACACACACACACACACACACACACACACACACACACACACAGAAATCAGCATCGCTGACATGACGGCTCAGGTCACCAGCCCTTCTGGAAAAGTGCACAAGGCGGAGATCATGGAGGGGGAGAATAACACGTACTGCATCCGCTTCGTTCCCACGGAGATGGGCATCCACACCGTCAGCGTCAAGTGCCAGGGCCAGCATGTCCCCGGAAGCCCCTTCCAGTTCACTGTGGGGCCCCTGGGAGAGGGAGGGTCCCACAAGGTCCGCGCGGGAGGCCCTGGCCTGGAGAGGGCAGAGGCTGGGGTACCAGGTACTGAGTGTGTGTTTGGTGTGTGTTTGGTGTGCGTTTGGTGTGCGTTTGGTGTGCGTTTGGTGTGCGTTTAGTGTGTATGCGTGTGATAGAGGCGTAACCAGCATTCTCTCTCCTGCGCAGCTGAGTTCAGTATTTGGACCAGAGAAGCGGGGGCAGGGGGCCTGTCCATCGCAGTGGAGGGACCCAGTAAGGCTGAGATCACCTTTGAGGACCGAAAGGACGGGTCCAGCGGTGTATCTTACACCGTCCAAGAGCCAGGTACACAATACCACACCACCTGAACACTGTTCAAAGAGCCAGGTACACAACACCACACCACCTGAACACTGCTCAAAGAGCCAGGTACACAACACCACACCGCCTGAACACTGCTCAGAACGCAGCGTGAACCCAGGCTTATTCTCCTTAAACCCAGGCTTATTCTCCTTAAACCCAGGCTTATTCTCCTTTCTCGCAGGCGATTACGAGGTGTCGATCCGCTTCAACGAGGAGCACATCCCCGACAGTCCCTTCATCGTGCCTGTGGCCTCCCCTTCAGACGACTCCCGACGCCTCACTGTTGCCAGCCTTCAGGTGAGACATCGGGAAAGACAGACACCTGTCTGGACCCCCCTTCCCCCAGGAGGTGGGGGGGGGGGGACCCCGGCACCCCCACATCCCAGCAAATGCAGCAGGGCACAGAGCAAAGGGGCGGGATTAGGCAGGGAGGGGGAAGGAATGGGCGCTTTGGTACCGTAGGGCGCAGAGCAGGGCGGGCCACTCACCTGATTCTACAGATGAAGGTCTTGATTGAAGGACCATGGTTCGTTAATTAGTCGAGGCGTGGTTATGCTGGGTTAAAACAAAAACCTGCACCCACAATCGGTCCCTTTTCGGATACGATTGGACACCCCTCCTCTAGCAGAACAGGGGGCGTTTTTGGGGAATGAGGATTTTGGTACTCGAGTAGAAAGGGGCGGGGTTTTTGGGGAATGAGGGTTTGGAGTAGATTTGGTATTCATGCAGAAAGGGGCGGGGCTTGTGGGGAACGAGGGTTTGGAGTAGATTTGGTACTCTAGCAGAAAGGGACGGGGTTTTTATGGAAAGAGGATTTGGAGTAGATTTGTTACTCTAGCAGAAAGGGGCAGGGGTGGGATATGGGGGACTGTAGACCCTGCTGCTATGGATTTGCTGATGTGGAAGCTGTGGGACTGAAGGACTGTGTGTGTTTCTCGTGTCTCTACCTAAAGGCCCTCAACAGCCCAGTCACTCAGAACTAAAGCGGTGGAACCCAGCAGCTAAAGGGTTAAAGATGGTGAAAGAGGCTGCTTCTCTGTGCCATATACTTCTCACCCGCTTTTCAGTACTGTAACTTTCAGTAACTTACTGCAACACACACTCACACTCCTGACTGACTCTCATGAACACACACACACAATCACACACTCACGCATTCGCAGTCAGTCTCTCTGTCAGTCTCTCTGTCACACACACACACTCACTCACTCAGAAGTGAAAGCCTTCTCATTGTGTTCAGTCATGCTGTGTTATTCTCCTGCTTTGCACTCTCCTCTGAAGCCTCCTTCTTTAACCCAGTTAGCTGCCTCCAGGTAAATCTACCTGTTCTCTCTCCTCCTTAATGATGTCAGTCATTCTATACCCATCAGCCCCTCCCCTTACAAAAGAATCTGGCAAAATTATAATGCGCCTACTTAAGGAAAATACTTGAATGTAACTTAAGTAGGGTTGCCAACATTCCCTTGCTTGAATATCAGACACAACGCACTGGGGGATTACTTTACAAATGAACTACACTTGTTAGCACAGGGTAACCATAGAGCAACTCTGGTAGTCTGGTTTTAGTGTCACCTGCTTTTTAATTTTAATGGGTGAAATTACTCATAGAAATGTACAGGATTAGGGAAAATATGGGACAAAGGGCATCACAAATTTGCTCAATTCCAATTCCTGGCTAGTACAGGACATGTTGGCACCCCTACTCTCAATGCTTATTTTACACTGAAGTATTAAACTGCAGCAAATTATTTCAGCTCAAATATTTCCACAAGTACACTGACACATCAACATCAGTACAAATAATTAGTTTTTCTGTCCTAATAATCATTTTTAAAAAACTAGAATGGTCTGATTAAAGTGATTTTCAACATTATCAACTTATTTTCCACATGTAGAAATGTGTATTTATCTTTCAATTTAATTTGCCAATTGTGGATTCAGTGAGAATCATCTTTGATTGTTTTATTAGCTTTCAAACTTATCTAAAACCTCAAGTTTTATGTTATCTTCAAATTTGGCAATATTGTTACTCATGTGCCGGTCAAGGTCATGATTGTAAGTAAGGAAAAGCAGAGGTCTCCACACTGATCCCTGTGGGACGCCACTGATGCCTTTCTGACATGTGATCCCCTGCGAGAGAATCGGTGTTCTACCCTGCAGCCAAAGTCAAACCCACACCAAAATTACTCTAGTCATTCCCACTGACCTTTGAAAATGAGTCATGTTGAGGGCTTTGTAAAATTTCTACACTGGTTGTATGGCTTAAACCAGTGTGCAGCTTTTTCAAAGAAGTCCATGAGATTTTATTAAGCTTCACTATTCCCTGAAAAAAAAAAACGACAAAAAAAAATCTCGTTTGCTATCCTTTATGATAGTTTATTTTCGCTGCGAAAATGTCCTTAGTTTTATATCTCCAGATGATATGTAATTTGTTTGATCAACGTGCCCCGTGGTCAGTGTTGAAATGTTAAATAATGCTTCGGATGGCTATTAAAATAATACCAGATGGCATTATGAGTTTAGCCATAATCCTTTGCTGCCAGTTTAATGCCTTGGTATGTAACAGGATTATTTGTTTGCAAAAGCAAGAAGCTCAGTTCCTGGAAGTGAGAAACTGGGCCGTGGGAAATAGGCCGCCATTTTAGATTTGAGTGTGAAGGTCTCGTTCCCTGCAGGAGTCTGGGTTGAAGGTGAACCAGCCGGCCTCATTTGCTGTGAGCCTGAACGGCGCAAAGGGCGTCATCGACGCCAAGGTGCACAGCCCTTCTGGAGCTCTGGAGGAATGCTTTGTTTCAGAGATCGATGAAGGTAACCAGGGAGGGTACCACAGCCCAATATTGTTACTTTTTAATGAGTTTAACTAGGGAGGGAACTACTGCTGAATATATTTACTTTATAATGAAGGTAACCAGGGAGGGAACTACAACCCCATGTTGTTACTTTATATTGATGTTAACCAGAAAGGAGCTGTGAATTACAGCCCAATATTGTTCTGTATTGTTCTGCATGAGGGCACTGTTTCATAGCAACTGGAAATAAGCCTGATCCAGAAGTTAAAATTTGTACTGGTTATGTTGATTACAGATTCCTTGGTAGGGTTTGCATTTCACCAAGTAATTCCCATAATAACTCCAAACAAGTGTTTTCATTAGACTTTGACGAAGGAATGTCTCACTAATTGAACGGAATCCAGTACGGAGATTTGATCTTGAAAATTACTTGCCGGGGCTGTTAAGGAAACGGGCAGCTTGACTTCCCCCAGCCTTATACAGGATGGTGCTCGGTGCTAACCGCCCTCTTTCCTGCAGATAAGTACGCGGTACGCTTCATTCCCCGGGAGAACGGGCTCTATCTGATCGATGTGAAGTTCAACGGCTCCCATATCCCTGGCAGCCCCTTTAAGATCCGTGTGGGGGAGACGAGCCAGGCTGGGGACCCGGGCATGGTGTCCGCTTATGGGGCCGGCCTGGAGGGAGGCAGCACAGGTACACACCCGCCTTGTGTGTGTGTGTGTGGTGTGTGTGGTGTGTGTGGTGTGTGTGTGTGTGTGTGTGTGTGTGAGAGAGCACTAAGTGTTTGTGTTCTCCTCTGCAGGCTCTCCCTGTGAATTCATTGTGAACACCAGCTCGGCGGGCCCCGGGGCCCTCGCCGTTACCATCGATGGCCCCTCCAAAGTGAAGATGGACTGCCAGGAGTGTCCTGAGGGGTACAAGGTCACGTACACCCCTATGGCCCCTGGGAACTACCTGATCTCCATAAGATACGGAGGACCCTATCACATTGTGGGGAGCCCCTTCAAGGCCAAGATCACTGGTGAGTCCCTCAGAGCGAAGTTCATTAGGGCTAACCTGTACCAGTGAAGGCTTAAGTTTCAACCACAGGGATGTGATTTTTATTCTTTTGCCCACTGGTTTTTCAGATTAATTAATAAATACTGATTTCTGGACCCTTCTCTTGGGGCCACTAGTGTTTGGCTTTATTGCTGATCATTCTCTCCTATCAGCTGTCTGAGTGCAAAGCTCTTAATGTGTTGAGAGGCACTTCCTGTGACATGTAGGATCTGGAAATCAATCCATCGATTTGTAGTGGCCGGTGTGGCCATTAGTTTTGTCAAAAATAAAAAAAATTGTATCGAAAATTATACCGAATATCGATATTTTTTTAAATATTGTGTAGCAGTTTTTAGTATCGTGACAACACTAAAGGTCATTGTGGTGTTGATATTGGAAGCGTGGCACTGGCGGTGAAATCTCAGTTTGTCCGTCTCCTCAGGGTCGCGTTTGGTGAGTAGCCACAGCATGCACGAGACCTCCTCTGTCCTGGTGGACCCCGTGTCCCGCAGAGTGTCCTCCACCCAGCAGGGGGCGCCAGGGTGGGCCTCCTCAGACGCCAGCCGTGTCGTCGCCAAGGGGCAAGGCCTGAACAAGGGGTTCGTGGGCCAGAAGAACAGTTTCAGTGTGGACTGCAGCAAAGCAGGTACGTTTACCCGGGGGAGCGGCCCGGGGTTGTAGTTTACCAAGTGCCCATCTGAAAAACTCCTGAGTTCTACAACCCAGCCAGCATACAGTCCTATCTTCTCGAAGGAAAAAAGCCTCTTGAAACCAATGTGGAGGAAAAAGCATATCTAAAATAATGGGGTTTCCTTCTTTCGTTTGTTTTTGTTTTTCTAGGGAGGAACATGCTGTTGGTGGGTGTGGACGGCCCCAGGGTACCGTGTGAGGAGATCTTAGTGAAGCACCTGGGTAACCGCCTTTACAACGTGTCATATCAGCTGAAGGAAAAGGGGGAGTACATACTGGTGGTGAAATGGGGTGACGAGCATATCCCCGGAAGCCCTTACCATATCTTGGTGTAGCCCCTTCCCTTTCTCAGTAAGCCCGCTCCCTCCATGGCCCTCTGTACCCCAGTTATGCGTACTGAAACACTGAGCGCCCCCTTCTGTCCACTAGCTTCACTTCCCTTTTTTCTGTAAGCCCTGCAGTTGTCACATACTTTTTTTTTTTTTTTTCTTTTACAAACTTGCACGTACCTTTTTTTATTTACATTTGTGGTGGAAGCTGTAGGCTTATATTTGGACAATGGTAGAGATAAATGCATTTTAGCGGGACTAAGGGGTTAGTTGCTGCTAGTTTTTGTTTTGTTGCCTAGATTTAGCAACACTGCTGTTATTGTGATCAGAGCTGTTGTTTTAAGCAGAAGGGATGACGACTTTGAGAGCTGAGCAGATATTTCAGTGGCGAGTCCAGTTGTAGAGTGCGCCTATGTTTGCAGGATGTTAGCGTTCGATTCACACAGCTAAAGGAACACTGCTGCCGAAGGCTTCCGAGTGCCTGTGGGCCCTTTAATTTGTGGGACTTTTCACTGATTTCTTCGATTTAGGTAGCAGGACACATTGATGATGGGAAATGCTTAAACAAAGGCTCAGAACTGTTTGTTGCCGAAAAGGAATAAAGAGAAATGAAAGGGAGACTTGGGTTGAAGCTGAAATTGATCAGAGGAAGAAGCTCTGTAGCTTGTATAGTGCAGACAGAAGGGACCAGGAGAATATATATTTGGATGTTTTTTTTTTGTTTTTGTTTTTTAATTCAGTGTTACTGGTATATGAAACTGCTGTTTCTTTTGTTCACGTTTACTTTGAAGCAGTCTCATGAATTCACTGTCACCACTCCCCACCACCCTTGCCCTCTTGGTATTTGTTATGTAATCAGTATATCAGAATAATGAGAAAAGGATTTTGTCTGATGTGAATGAGATAAAGAAATGGCTTTTAAACAATGACTGTTGCATTTTGATACACAATAAAGTTGTCTAAAATATTTTTGCTGTACAACGTGTGTTTAAATATCTGTCTGCTATGAACGAATGCTCATGCACGTGCTGACAGCAGGGGTAAAACATTTTCAATCCTAAATATTATTTATCATCTTAACACATGAGACATTATCTCCAGTTTCTCTCTTTTTTAACCTAAACAAGTTAAAAGCAAACCAATTCAGCAAAATGTTTGAAAACGATTATGATGGAAGAGAATGTCATTTTCAATTTTAAGAAAATGGTTTTCTTGCAAATACTAAGAAATTGAACAGTATTAACTGTTCACGATTTCACTTGTACTTAAAAAGAGGTGAAAGTCACCCTACATGGTCTGATAGCTTAACGTTTGTCCACTCGGTACCAACACAAGGTTTACCACAGGTTAATGTTCATGCAGTACAGGAACAAATATCCCATTTCTCAGGTACAGGCGATAGTTCTAACGCAAAATATTGTCTGGTTAACATCACATTTATGGAGGCTATTAATGTAAAAAATTATATAAATAACTGTTTCAACCAACGTTTGTTTCACACATGGTCACTAGGCTACTCTCAATCTCACACAAATGCCGATAAAAACAATATCATGTGTAGCATACTTATGTTCTGCTTTTGTGGTAACTGACTGTGGAGACCGAAGTTTCGAGGCTCGCCTCGACCAAAATTTCTTTATTTTTTCTTCATTCAATTGCCACAAAAAGGATGTGCGCTTCAGCTCTGTTCAGTTTATCCTTTTCACACGTAAACATAATCAATGTCACCATATTGTCACCATAAAAATGAACTACTTCGAAAATTTTGGTGGGGGGTGGTCATTCTGCAAAAATGTGCATCCCTCAGACAAATTGCTCTGTAAATCTAAATCAACAATGACCGTCTGCACTTTAACCTCATGTTGATTGTTTCATTCAAATGCACGCGTATGCACACAAGACGATGGATTCCATGAAATATTCTGAAATAGGCCGTCTTGAAAGATCATCTTTGAACATCTGTGAATGTGTACATATTTTGATAGACATTGTTTACTCTCAATGCTTTTTATGTGCTAACACAATGTTTCATGTATTTAAATATGTAGAATCCGCAATTACTAGACCAATGAGGGAATAGCTCGGAGCGAAAGTTTAAACGTGATGTATTCCACTCTTGCTGTGGGAAAAGGTAAAAGTTATTTAGAAATATTATTATTTTATTTACTCGTTTATCTGACTCCATTTATAATTATAATTTAGAATTTTGGTTAAACATGCGTGGAGCTCGGAGTGTTTACACTCAACTCGCCCTTAGGTACCATCATTACTTCAATATATGTTTGCCGGAATCAACATTATTGCTGAAGCTCAGTTCGGTGGCGAACGCAGAGGTTGGGGGTCTAGTCAACACAATACATGATATTCATTTATCATAGATAGTTGCGAGCCCCAGTCTGAGTACATTTAAAGGGCTCCTTAAGGCAAATTTGACAAGAACCGGCGTAAAAACACCCATGGGTTCACATATCAAATCACCAGAACCTGGCTCCTTAAGGCAAATTTGATAAGAACCGGCATAAATGCCCATGGGTTCCCATATCAAATCACCAGAACCATGCACTACTCTGGGTGTATTTAAAGGGCTCCTTAAGGCAAATTTGACAAGAATCGGCGTAGGACGCCCATGGATTCCCATATCAAATTACCAGAACCATACACCACCCAACCTTTACATTTGGACCGTCACTTGCTGCCTACCCAACTTGAGTCCGCCACGTCTGTACCAGGCCGCTGATCAGTCGGTCCTGGGTCAGAATTGTCCCCCTGAGTCTTCAGTCATAATTTAGGCTGAAAAGGGTATAAGATGGATGAGAGCCACGCACGTTAAATATAAAAATAATTTGATAACAGGCAGGGAGGTCATTAGCTTGGAACGCTGCAGCTCAGATCATGCAGACAATTGAAGCTGGGAAAAAGGATTAAAAGAAAGATGCAGTTGATATGAAAACATGGTAGTTTATTAATGACAAATAATCACTGGTTAAAACTGTGAGAACAAACACGAACACATTCAATGCCTATAACTAAACACAGGA
The DNA here is from genome assembly GCA_022702515.1 of Ilyophis sp. 1 JC-2022. Lineage (NCBI taxonomy): Eukaryota > Metazoa > Chordata > Actinopteri > Anguilliformes > Synaphobranchidae > Ilyophis > Ilyophis sp. 1 JC-2022. The sequence continues at coordinate 12,323,994 of CM040396.1, read as the reverse complement.
TAACATGCTGTCAAGACAAATAAACATGAACAAGTTCACAAACAAAGTATATCACCAAGTGATTCCGTACGGTGTGACTATGGTACCAGGAGAACTGTTAAGCAGATTCTCCTCGAGTCTCCCTTTGGGATGTCCTTAAATGCAGTACAGCGCCGGTATGCCCACTCCACAAGTCCCTTTGTTTGTCCAAATAAGGTCTGGCAGGAAGAGCAGTTTCACCACGCAGGGACCCCCTCCAGGGAGAGAAACAGAGTCTACCTCCCCCAACCTAGTGACAGTAATAAGACTCTTTGAACGACGGCACGTGATCTTATGATCTTCTCTATCATATCTAGATATCAGGTGAGGTCCCGGTGATGGCCACTCTAGGTTCCAGACACTTATATGGACAAGCGCATCCCTGATAACCTATACAATCCTCCTTTCACATTCTTTATTTCTCCCCCTCCTATACTTTCACATACCACACACTTCAATTAGTATTATCCAGGTTCACCACATTTATCATATTATCCACAATTACTTTATACTTCCACAATTACCAATTTACATGCACATACATATGATTCAATATACATATACAGCTTTGTTTAATATGTTCACCATTCAGTCCAGAATCTAGGCCGTAAAAGACCTGTGCGGATGCCGTTTCTGATGTCCAGTTGTAGGTTCAACCCCAGCTGTAGGTTACGAGGCCGTGAGAAGTCAGAGGAACAGGTTCTCAGGCCATCAAGTAAATTGTTTTATTGCACCCTCCAGGAAATCACCCCCAGCTGCAAGGGTTTAGGACTGATAACACTTTTTCCAGCCTTACAAATACATATATCAACATGGCATGTAAATGCTTTGCAAGTATGTCTGTTAAAAAACAACTTAAAAAAAAGTAACTAGTCATAAACAAGTTCAAATGAATCCGCAAACACATGGGGCTCTATCTTGACTATCTTTGCGCATGGTCTAAAACGCAAGGCACAAGTGCATTTAGGGCGTGTCCAACTCCACTGTTACTAGTTAAAGGGCGCATATTTTGAGCGCAAAGTAAGGCGCAAGGTCCAAATGGGCTGAACTTGGCCTCTTCATTAATTATAGGTGTGACTTGGGCGTAACATGCGATGAACCAATCAAAATGTCATATCCCATTCCCTTTAAAAGCTTGCTTTTCAACCTTGGAGGATTGCTTATATGTTGGCGAAACCGACGTGCTTGTGTAGCTAAAGTGTGCAAGCAAGGAAAAGGCTATATGGATCAATAGTATGATCAATATTATTCGGACTAACCGTTATGACGTGTTTTGATATGCACAAAAAATATTTTTAACATTAGGGTTTAACGGGTATGGGTTCCCGGTACTTCCCGACAATGCTGTTACTTTATAAAATACACGGTTTAATTTAGTTAAAAAGCACCTGCAACCAATGAGAATAAGCTAACAGAATAGGTTATGGCTTCCATCTCACCTTAGAAAATGCCAAATTAGCCTGCTTGTTTAACGAATTTCATTTGATTACACAATGAAGCATTGTGAAACATCAATTCCATTAAACACTTCTTACAGCAGACAGATCACAGGCAATGAATTCGGCTAATGAAGTTCAAGATTCATCCAAAGTGCATATTACGTGCAACATAAATAGTGTTGTTTTGCCTTAATGATGACAGAAAATACACTAAAGCTGTCAGTTTGGGAACCAATAGGTTTACACATATATTTTCCCTTGTTTTATAGGCCTATTGTCCTGCTAATGAAAATATATATTTTTATAATATTTTTTACTGGTAGTTTAATGCCTATAAACATGCCCACCTACCCGCGATTCCAGGGATAATGTGCGTCTGTTCCGGAAGAAAAAATCTATTTTTGGAAAAAATATGAATCCCTATTTCACAATGTAATTTTGATATTTTTATGCTTGTTTCAACTATTGTTCCCTAACAGAAGAGTGTGTCCCGGGAAGATTGCAGAAACTATTGGCCAATATAGAGTCATAGTTTTATCCAGGATAATTGCAAATGCATGTGTAACCTTACACGTAGTCTAGCATCGCACATCGCCCGGATGTTGATGGAGTGGGCCCCTTTCGTTTCACATAGTATATAACAGCGTTCTCTGCTGGAGCAGAACCCCAAGAAGCCCAAAGTTTGCCGTGAGCTGTTTTACCCGTTCTTGGCTGACAGGTGTGATGGGGACTTGAATAGATTCATTGCATATAGGAGTGCGTATACAGTGAGCACCATAATTAATTGGACAGTGACACATTGTTATTTTGGTTCTGTGCTCTAGGACTTTGAGTTTGAAAGGACATAATAACAATGAGGTTGAAGTGCAGACTGTCAGCTATAATTTGAGTGTATTTTCATCCATATCGGATGAACCACTTAGAAATTATAGAACCTTTTGTACATGGTCGTCGTCGTCCCCCCTCCACCTTGCCTATCTTTTGCATTCCATGACTTCCTGATGTCTGTGACCAAAAGACTCTTGATATCTTATTTTCTGATTCTCTTACAAGCGATACTATAACTTTTCTGCATTTGAATGGCAGCAGAGTGATGGTTTAACGCTTGTTTGATATGTCAGGCCCTTGATGACTTAGAGCCATTTAGCCAACCATGTGTTCCATGTTGTTCCAGTGTAATTTACAGCTAAATCTAGTCATGCGACATGACTTTAGACCAGGTTTGTGGTGGTTTTAGCGCAAGCGCTTTCTGGTGACTCAAGATAGCAATACGCCAAAAATGATCCTGGCAACACCTCATCTTAAGACCAACCCGCCCGGTTCACTTGGTATTTAAACAACTTGAGTGCTGGCCGCTATAATGACCCTTGCGCCAGGTGTAAGATAGCAAAAACACATTAAATGCATAATCAAAAGTACACATTTTTGAGAAATTATTTATTTTTAAAAACAAGGATATTCCCTGTTTTGCACATTTAGTTAAACAACATGTTTTATTTATTTAATCAGCAGTTCAGGTAATGTCTGATTAAATCATTCATGTCCTACAAGGTATTTGAGCCAGTATGCGACTGGACTGGGAGCAAGGTGGCAGTCACGACCCCACAGTGCCATTCTCAGCTAAGAGAATCAGTTTCACTGCAGTATGTGAAGGTTAAATCTTGTTAGCAATTATTATTATAATGATAAAATTACATATCACTGAAAACGGATCCTGAAAGCTCTGTGGTCACTGTTTGAGAGGTCAGTTAGTAGTTATTCTTACTGAAGCTTTGATTCAAATGTTTTGTTTGAAGAGCTTTTTAACTGTATAGTTCTCTCTGTGAGGCTGATCTGAGATCAGTTTAACACCAGCCCTGACCAGCAGGTGTCGCAATTTCTTGATCATGTATTTTATTCCAGTATATTTCGAGTGTATTCAATTTTCATAACAGTATATTCTGAAGAATGGCTGCTGAAATAATGGTTCAGATAGATGGCGGTTAGAAGAATGGTGTGTGGAGTGGACTGGCTGTTTTTTCCAGTGGGAATTTTCACATTTCAGTTGACTGCAAAGTACATTTATTTAAAATTCAGGATTTTGATTATGTTGATAATGTTAGCCAATGTGACTGTTACCAGAATGTGCATGCTTTAGTCTACACTTTTGACTCTGCAGCGATGTCTCATGAAGTTTTGCTCCGCATATGTTTTCACAAATTTGCACAGTGCGTTTTAACATCTAAAGTCTAGGTTTTCAACAGGGGGTCTGTGAATGTACTGTGTGGGGTCCCCGCCCCGCCCACCCACCCAATGCGTGATTGCAATCTTAACCCCAACCCCAGTTTGCAATTTTTATTTTATTATGTAACCATTTTTTTATTATTATGGGGGTCCCCTGGATGCCTTTGAGCCTGGGTGGGGGTCCCTGGATCAAAGCCAGTTGAAAACCCAGAATCGAAGTATTCTTTGTTCGCCAGTTCTTTGTACATATGACACTTAGGTTTTCTCTGCCGTTGGAAAGAGGGAGTAGGTGTGTGTGTGTGTGTGTGTTCGTGGTGTGACGTTGTGTGTGTGCTTGCGTCTCTTTTCCATAGACCAATTTGTAAACATTCCTTCTGTGTACAAATTGAAGACTTATGTGGAAAAGTGGAAATATAGTATTATTTGAAAGGTGAATGGTTGTCTGTGGTTTTATTTTAAATGTAGCCCCTTGGAAGAATTGACCTGTCTGTGTGGCCATGTGCCCTTGCTATGTTGGAAAATATTGCACGGCAATTGTGCTCTGATTAACCAGTGGAGTTGGCCAGCCACAAGGAGATAGAGATGCTCTAGCCAATCATGCAGTTTCAAAAAACTCCTGGCTACAGTCGACAATGGCATCACTGTATCAGTGGCCGATACCTGGACTAGGAGTTTGCAAATTAGGAGATATAAAATACACCTTGTCATAAGTGTTTTGCTGTAATTCCTATGTATATCCACAAGAGGGAGCCAGCAAAATATTCAAACAGCGCAGCACATTACTCAGGCTGTGACTGAATATGATCCCTGTTCCCTGCCCCCTGTCCACTCAGACCCCTGTCTGCTATGTGCCGTGTTCCCTGCCCCCTGTCTACTGTCCACTCAGACCCCTGTCTGCTTTGTGTCCTCTCCCCTCACTTTGCAAGCACTGTGCGAAAGAAATCCTGCGAAACTCTTTCCAAACATGTTCCGTACACATTTAGATGCATGCCCCTGAAAATAAATTGAATAAAACAATTGGTCACAAATCTGTTTTTTTATACGTTCAATAATTACGTTTTTTTAAAAACAATCTTATGCGGAGAGCGCTTTGTAACGCCAGTACATAAGCAAAGCAAACACAAAGGCCGTGACCGAATACGACCCCTGTTCCCTGTCCACTCAGACCCCTGTCCCTATGTGCCCCGTCTTCTCACGTTGCAAGCAGTGTGCGAAAGAAATCCTGCAAAACTCTTTCCAAACTATTGAGGAAGTAGTTCTTAATATTTTTTTTTATTTTTAAAAATTCTTTATTGAGAATATCAATCAGTTAACATATGACGATTGATACAAAATGTAGATCATGAATGAAGATAGAATTAATAAAAAATAATAATAAAGTAGTTTGTAATAAAATCTTTGATATGACCCACTCTTGTACCATAGACACATATGCGCTCTGGGTGCGTCCCAAAATTCTTCACTCCCCACCTCCCTTCCTCCACAGGAATGGAAGCGAGTCATGCAGCAGAAGGTCAGATTCGAACCTACAACGTCGCGGGTGGCAAAAAAACAGGGAGCAGCTACCTACTCGCAAAACCACAGAGACACACTTCAGAAAGGCACATTTCGGCGTGTACTAAAATACATATATAAATAAACAATAATAAATAAATAAAAACTTCGAAGTTTATACTTACAGAAAAAAGAGCGTATTTAAAATAGTGAACTAGTTGGCTTAGTCTAGTGTAAGATACTTGTGCTCACTGGATATCTTTAGCTTTTGAGTTTTATGAAATAAAAATGGGCCTGTTCAGTCCAGATAGTTATCCAAGCCATAGGCTAGGCTACGGTTTTTATTTAGTTTTTTTAAAAGGGTTTCCCCGCTGTTACAGTTTTGACAGCTCTGCGTTATCATAGCTATGATGCAGCTTTGGCAAAAACAGGTACGCAGTAACAGACTAGCCATTTTATTTTCATTCGTTTTTTTGTTTTCAAAAAGGGCATTTCCCGGTATAATTTCTGACTTGTGGCGAAAGTGCCGCCGTGGTGATAGATTTACCTTAACACCTGTCCCAACATGTAAACAAGTCGGCGATTTTCACGGTAAGAAGAAATTTTATGACAACGATAGCCTAAAAGCATTAAGCAACACACAGATTAAAACCGACATCTAGATGTTTTTTCAAATTATATTTTGTTTACTGCCGCCTAATTCCAGAATCGCGATGTGCCCGATTGCTGCATACAGAGCAAGGTCACCTCCATATAAGCTACTGTGGCTATAGCCTACTGCTATAATGTGAAAGCATTCATGCCAACGTCGGACGTAGGCTAATTCAGAAACATTTCCCTTGATGAGTGAAACGAATTGTCGCGTCATATTATCGGACATATCCCATTGTTTATAATATCGCAGTGTAACATCTGAAATCAAATGTAGCCAAAATACGTAATTTGGAAACGATTGGTTGTATAAATCCATTAATGCATATTCACACACTGAAATCGTAGCTGGCATACTTATTTTTTATGCCTATGTTTAATCATGTCCGTTTAAGCAACATGTGCAAGGAAATAGCCTCAACAACGCTGCTTATTCCCCGTCTGTGAAATGAGATCTCCACCATGGAACACGAGAGACTGAGAAATCTAATTCTACCACAAGAGGGCGCCAAATACATGGGAGTGCACGGGAGCATAAAATAAGCATACAAGAACCCACTCTCAATACATTGACGTTGACAGAGACATGTGCAGACATGACCTTAAGTTGTAGCTACAGCCCAACTTGCAATTACTTTAGTAATTGCACCTTTTCTAGTTACTTATTTTGTAGCAAGACAAAGTTAACTATGTAATGTCTACCAGCTAACTCCAACTTTTGAAAATAGCACTTTGTATGCTTCGCGAGTGATACCTAATTATATCCATAGCTATATTTAATCAACCTAGCAGTAAACGGCTTGCATCGATACATGGAATAGCTAGCTGGCTTTGTAGATAACACTAGCTAGACAGGCACCATTGAATGAACATGTTGGCAAGATCGTTTCAGAATGGATGCAACTTGACTCCCCCCCCCCCCCCCTGTTAATGTGTTAACTAATGTTTTATGGCTTCTTGTCACGTTGCTAAATATACGTAAAGTCTTTTTATATTGTTACTATTTTCAAAGTAACATTATACTCCATTATAAATGTGTCTTGTTGCTAGTTATCTGTCCAATTATTTAAACCTAGAAAAAAATCAGATTATTTTTTAGTAAATTCACTAAACACAACACTGTGTAACTTAAACACTCAGAATTGACAATTGCAGTAACAATGGTATGGATGTTGAGTTTTTCCACACCTATGAATAAATTTACCTCGACTGCATTGACTTCTTGTCTGGAGCAAGATGCTTTATTAATTCTTTCTCATAAGCCACTATCAGTCTAGCTCATAGAGAAGGTGAAAGGGGTGGGCAGACTTTCCGGCTTGACTGTATATACGTAAATAGGTTAGTAATCATCTTTACAGTGATCCACTTTAGTTAACGGCAGCAATAGCTAGCTTTCTGCCTTGGCTGCAGTTTTTTTTTGTAGTTTTCTGTATGCTGGTAAAAGGTAGTATCTGTCATATCAGGTCCAGATGTCAAAATATTTCAGATTTATTTGTACAGATTTCATAACTATTGTTTATAAGTACATGTGGTCATATGTAAGTACATACTGGCTATAGAAAGTTGACACATTCTTTCATAATATTGATGTTTTATTCTGTTACATCCTCAAATTAAAATACATTAAATCATATTTTTTCCACCTTCATTTACAGTGATATCTCTCAATTCACTTAAATAGGTTTACGTGGAACAAAAAAAAATCTATATTTCTGAGAATTAATTAAAAATACAAATCTACAATAACTGGATTTTAGAAGTGTACATACTCACCTGAATCGGTACATTGTGGAAGCTCCTTTTGCTTGAATTACAGCCATAAATCAGTTCGGATAGGTGTCTCCCAACTTTGCACACCTAGATTGGGCAATACTTGTCCATGAGTAATTCCATATGAATCAGACAGAAAGGTGGATTTCGACACCCACCATCACATATTGTTTTGAAAAGTGCTTTAGGAGTAAGAAAGGAACAATATTAGCATCCCTGAAGCCTTATTTTGTTGAAAAAAATGATTTGGTTTCGGGGAAATGTTGCTCATTGATTACATCCTGATAGAACCTTTTCATGCCTTAGGAATCATATAATATTGATTTAATATAGTTCTCAATATCTGATTTGCATTGAAATCTTCCCTGATAATGTTTCAGACATGAGGAATCCATGTAAATTGTGAAAATATACCCAAGGACCCCCCAAACCCTACTGCAATCCCACCCTTATAGGCAGCATATAATGCAAGTTCTCTATGTGGGGCAACACATGAGAAGCTGTGGCTTGGATTATTGTTTTTTCATATATGTATAAATACGCACTGAGAAAATGGTGAAAATCCTTGTATATCACATAGTACTACCACATTTTGGCCATAAGATGGTGCCATTTAAACTATCTGTTTTTCAGTATGAAATTCCAAACATAACCACCAGGAGCACAAATTGAAAAGCGTTCGATTGGTTGAGAATTAATTTGTATGCATAGCCAGTTCATTGAAAAGTGGCAGGCCATAGTTGAAATGGCACCATCTTGTGGTCAAAATGTGGTAGTACTATGTGATATACAAGGATATGAGATGGCCAACTTGAAACACTAATTAAACTTCGTGGGGGATTTAACCATCACCATTTTCACTGTGCATATTTATAAATATATGAAGAAACAATAATCCAAGCCACAGCTTTTCATGTGCTGTCCCACAAAAAGAACTTGCATTCTATGCTGTCTATAAGTGTGGGATTGTAGTAGGGTTTGGGGGGTTCTTGGGTATATTTTGACAATTTAGATGGTTTCCTCGTGTCTGAAACATTATCAGGGAAGATTTTGTGATAGTGGGTGTCATGCTCATTCACCTTAGAGATGGAATTACCCCCATTCTTCCCTACAGAACTGTTCAAGCTCAGATAAATTGCATGGTGACCGTTGATGGACTGCATTCTTCAAGTCATTCCATAGATGTTCAATAGGATTTACGTCAGGGCTCTTACTGGGTCTCTCATGAACATTGACTTTGTTGTTCTTACCATACAGGCCAGAATTGTGGAGAGCTTGGGATATTGTTGTCACATGCACACACCAGTCTTTGCCCTAAAGTACTGCAGCTCCTTCAAAGTTGACATTGACCTCATGGTGGCTTTCTGATCAGGCTCCTCCTTGCTCGGTCATCCAGTTTGGAGGACAGCCTGATCTAGGCGAGATTTAGGTGGTGCCATTGGTTATGCTTTGTACTTCTTAATGATGATCTTGACTGTATTCCAAGGGATATTTAAGTCTTTTGACATCTTTTTAGATCCATCTCTTGATTTTTGCCTGTATCACAACTGAGTTATTTTGAAAGCTCATTGTTTGTTCTTGACTATGTAATGCACTATCCAGGGTAGGAGGCCTACAGAAACAGTTGTTCAACTACATGCACATTGAATACACTTTCACATGCATTCACCACATACAATTCCTATAGAAAGTTGTTTACATCTCTGTTTTCATTTAGCCCTACAAAGTTCATGGTAACAGATATCGGTGATTTTAAACATGTTTTAACCTCTCTTTTTCACTCAAGCTTTTCTGCAGCCCCGCAACCAATTGTGGCCCCGGTGTATCTGTGTGCAAAGCCAGGGTGTACGTACTGAAGTGTGACGGTGTTCCCGGTGCGGTGGTATGTATATTTTATGTCTCAGACTCAGGTCCCAGGGCCTCGGTGTCCCGACTCTGGCCAACACTTGTGAATTGTAGCAACAGAATCCATGTCATAAACTAGGCGTGTTAGAGGTCTCGAGACACGGCAGCTGAGAGTGCGGCCAGCAGCTGCAACAAGCCTTAATACTATCTGTTGTTAATACTATCTGGAATCTGCCCTGGGTGGATTCATGTCCCTACATGTGCCATCTTAAGAGCTCTGTGTTGCTCATATGCTAGACCTAAGACCCTAGACATTTGTCATTCAGCCCAGTGTGTGTACCAGTACCAGGCCCTGAAATCTAATCCGTAGGTACGCTGCCCAGCACCAAGGCGTATGCATCAGGAAAGCATTGTGGGCGCCTAACAGATGAGCTGACCATGTGGAGGACAAGCAGGAAGTCCCCAGACGGAGGAGCTGTGTAAGTATGAGTTTTGCTTTTTTTTTGTTTTTATGCACCACATTTGGTGTAGATTAGTGTATTACTACTTACAGTCTTACATACTTCTATGCAACAAACTAATTTGATTGTAGTTGTATGTGATACTGTCTGTAGTAATGCACTAATGGAGAGTGGGGCCTGGCCGAATTCTCAAATTTTTTACCAAACTTACTTACAAAACTTACTTACTTACAAACTTACAAAACCTACAAAACTGACTTACTTACAAAACTTACAAACTTACAAAACCTACAAAACTTACTTACTTACAAACTTACAAAACCTACAAAACTTACTTACTTACTTACTTACTTACTTACTTACTTACAAAACCTACAAAACTTACTAACTTACTTACTTACTTACTTACTTACTTACTTACTTACTTACTTACTTACTTACTTACTTACTTACAAAAATTTCCACGCAACAAAAAAAAGTTTCATAACCCCTGCTTTACACTCTGAACTTTCTGGGGGGGCCAACACCGGCCACATCCCCTTCATTTACACCGCACTCATACAACTCCCCCACCCTTGGGGACCACCGACATTGCTCAGGTGTGGCACTCGGGGAATCGAACCAGCAACCTCTGCCCTCGTGAACGGCCGTCCAACCTCCTGTGCCACGGAGTCCTTCGCTTTTGTGTTTTGTTTTTCGACAAACTTAAATGGCACAATGGTACAGAGGTACAATGGACAAAAGCTCATACAACTCCCACACCCTTGGGCACTCGGGGAATCGAACCAGCAACCACTGCCCTCGTAAGCAGCCGTCCAACCTCCTGTGCCACAGAGTCCTTCACATTTGTGTTTTGTTTTTCGACAAACTTAAATGGCACAATGGTACAATGGACAAAAGCTCATACAACTCCCACACCCTTGGGCACTCGGGGAATCGAACCAGCAACCTCTGCCCTCGTAAACGGCCGTCCAACCTCCTTTGCCACAGAGTCCTTCACATTTGTGTTTTGTTTTTCTACAAACTTAAATGGCACAATGGCACAAAGGTACAATGGACAAAAGCTCATACAACTCCCCCACCCTTGGGGACCACGAACATTGCTCAGGTGTGGGACTCCGGGAACCGAACCAGCAACCTCAGCCTTCGTGAACGGCCGTCCAACCTCCTGTGCCACAGAGTCCTTCGCATTTGTGTTTTGTTTTTCTGTGGAAAATACATACTGTGCATTTGGTACCCAGAAATAACATAACTTTGGTCTCCCATCCAAACTCTAACCAAGGCCACACCTGTTTAGCTTCAGCCATTAGACAGGAGCAGAATGCATGGTGCTATGTCCGCTGATAACCAAATGTATGTATTTTCCACTTAATCCATTCTCATTACCCACAATGCATTTAATGTATTATTGCAAACCATGAATGTAACAGTCTGGTATTTTATGGGTGTAGCAAGAAGGCCAATCCCACTGTGTACCTGGTTGACTTCGTTTTTGGGGAGGACGTGTAACCAAAAGTAGGCAGGTATATTTTTGAGGGATTCTTAATTTTATAAATTTAATTGTATAATTTCACTTTGATTTTTCTAAACCAAATGATTTACTCTAGAAATAGCATCTTTAAAAGTTGTTTAAAAAGATGACCATTGTAGAATAAAATAAATACATTTGTTTAAGTAAATGTGCAAAACGGAATATCCTTGTCTTTTTCTAAATAAATAATTCCTCATATGTCCATCTACTTTTGTTTATACATTTAATGTGGCCTTCTTGCTACATCCATAAAATACCAGACTGTTACATTCATGGTTTGCAATAATATATGAAATGCATTGTGGGTAAATACTTATTGTCATAATCTGTGAATTCTTTTCAGGGTTGCCAGATGCTTAAATCTGGGTAGTTTTGGATTGCAGAACAGGCCTACCCGAAACGAAAAGCACGGGACGCCAGATTGGAAAAATCCCCCATTTGAGGGGAAACAACACCCAAAAATCCCTCATTTGGGGGAACTTTGAATTTAATTTTAAATGAAATCTGGCAACCCTGAAAATGTAACCTTCAATTAATTCTCATTTAAAAATTCAGATTACCCACAGTGCAGTTTGTGTATTATAAAATCCCCAAAAAATGTATCAGTGGAGATAGCACCATGCAATCTGTTCCTGTCCAATGGCTGAAGCTAAGCAGGTGTGTGCTTGGTTAGCATTTGAATGGGAGACCAAAGTTATGTTATTTCTGGGTACCAAATGCACAGTATGTATTTTCCACTTAAACCATTCTCATTACCCATAATGCATTTAATGTATTATTGCAAACCATGAATGCAAATACAGTCTGGTTTTTTATGGACATAAAAAAGACAAGGATATTCCCAGTTTTGCACATTTACTTAAACAAAATTATTTATTTTATTCTACAATGGGCATCTTTTTAAACAACTTTTAAAGATGCTATTTCTAGAGGTTTAGAAAAATCAAAGTGAGGAATATCATTATTTATAAAATTAAGAATTCCTCAAAAATATACCTGCCTACTTTTGTCTTTATTGGTTTTTAAAAGTTATTTCCAAAAAATACATATACACTGATATACATTTTCAATACATGCACTTCACATTCAATTCATAAAATCACATTAATTCACATTAGTTAGGGGGGGAATTCCCCCATTTAAAAGACATTCAATACACTAACGACACCACAGAAATGACAATATTTACAAGACAGTAATAGATAGAAAGAAAAAAACCTCCATCAGGAGGAAAAAAATTAAACAGAGTTCACGCGGACAATGAAGTGCGCATTAAGACACATTAGTGCCCGGGTTCTTGGGTGAGAATGTTCGTAGGCTCTCTCTCTCTTCCGTGTGTGGTGGGGGGGGGTGGACTATATAACAAGTTCTTTCCAGTGGTCCACCCCCCATTTCTCTCTGGCCAGGCGCTGATTTTGCACAAAGTCCACCATAACGCCGTCCTGGAGGAGGTTTTGCGTCCTCCTCCTGAGAGTGACAAGGTCCACTGTTGTCTTTTGGTAGACCTTGATGTTCCTCGCCTCCCACAGGACCTGCTTGACAGTGTTTACGATCCTCCACTGACGCTGGAGCTCAGGTGTTCTGCATCCTCCTCTAGGCCCGTAGAGGACACTCTCAGCAGCCAGGGAGGATCTGGGCAGCAACCTGTTATGGGAGACAGAGGAAACAACAAGGCCCCAGACCCGTCTGGCCACGGAGCACTCCCAGAACAGATGGTATACATGTTCTGAGTCAGTGCATCCGTGGGGGCAGCGCTCGGTCAGGGCTAAGTGCCGCCTATACATGAAGACCCTGGTGGGGAGACACATATGAGCAGACATCCAGGCAATGTCTTTCTGCTTATTTGTAAGCCCCGAGATGTCATTCAAACACATTTTGGTCCAGCGCAGGAGGGAGCTAGGAAAGTTAAACCTCTCTAGCACCCTCTCCAGGCACACATGGCTTACCCTGTCAAAGGCCTTCTCCTGGTCTAAACTGAGAAGGCCCAGGGGGGACCTGCGCTCCCCGGAGTGGATTATTACATCCCTCACGAGGAGCAGGTTGTCGTTTATGGACCTCCCTGGCACGCTTTGTCGTTTATGGACCTCCCTGGCACGCTACATGTTTGGTTGGGGCCGACCACCGATGGTATCAGGTGTTGGAACCTCCTCATCAGCGCCTTCGCCATGATCTTGTAATCCACTGAGAGGAGGTTAATCGGCCGCCAGTGCCGGAGGTCCTTCAGGTCCCCCTTTTTAGGGACAAGAGCGACTGCACTCTGCCTCAGTGAAGCCCCCAACCGCCCCTCCCTGTACGCAGCCCTGAAAACGTCCGCCACGTCCTCCTTCAGGAGATCCCAGAAAGCTTGATAAAATTCAGCTGGGATGCCGTCAGGACCAGGAGCCTTGTGTAAGTTAAGGGAGCGCGCGGCCAGGGTGAGCTCCTCAGTGCTCAACTCCTGTTCCATGCTCTCTTCCCCCAGACGTCTGTCCAGGCCGTCCAGGAAGGTGTCCATGAGGGCCTCGTCCGCGGGCCTCACACTATACAGGCCCGCGTAGAACTCCCTGGCCACCTCCCGGACCTCCGCCTCTTCAGACACCACCACCCCCCTGCTGTTGTAAAGGGAGGAGATATTATTACTTTTTGACCGTGCCCTGCGGAAGAAGTACCTTGTACATTTCTCGTCCTCCTCGAGGCCCTGGAGTTTGGAGCGGAAAGTATTTCATACTATTAACTGCATCTACTGTGTTAAAGACTTAAAGACACAAATATTTATTATATAATCTGGAGAATATGTGTACCAAACAGGGGAAAAAGACAACAGGAAACAGATCGAATGCATTAATTTTTTAATAAACATAAACAGAAATTGTTTCAGTCAAGTGCAGTGTATATACTAAATGTACACATATAGTTACATGCATAAAATATGAAAACATATAATGTTGCTCTTCTCATAGATGCCCTTCAACCTGTTCATCCAAATGTGGCTACAGAGACACCTGGTGGAAAATTAATAGAATGCATTTTCAGTAAAATTGTGAAAAAACTCAGGGCCCCAATAAAAAATAATATCCAGTAATTCCTGCAGGAAGGTTTTATTCTCATTAGTAAGGTGTGGGCTTGGTTAGCATTTGGATGGGAGACCAAAGTTATGTTATTGCTGGGTACCAAATGCACAGTATGTATTTTCCACTTAAACCATTCTCATTACCCACAATGCATTTCATGTATTATTGCAAACCACGAATGTAACAGTCTGGTATTTTATGGATGTAGCAAGAAGGCCAATCCCACTGTGTACCTGGTTGACTTCTTTTTTGGGGGAAATGTGTAACCAAAAGTAGGCAGGTATATTTTTGAGGAATTCTTAATTTTATAAATAAGGATATTCCTCACTTTGATTTTTCTAAACCTCTAGAAATAGCATCTTTAAAAGTTGTTTAAAAAGGTGCCCATTGTAGACTAAAATAAATAATTTTGTTCAAGTAAATGTGCAAAACTGGGAATATCCTTGTCTTTTTCCAAATACATAACTCATAAATATGTCCATAAAATACCAGACTGTTACATTCATGGTTTGCAATAATACATTAAATGCATTATGGGTAATGAGAATGGTTTAAGTGGAAAATACATACTGTGCATTTGGTACCCAGAAATAACATAACTTTGGTCTCCCATTCAAATGCTAACCAAGCACACACCTGCTTAGCTTCAGCCATTGGACAGGAACAGATTGCTTGGTGCTATCTCCGCTGATACATTTTTGGGGGATTTTATAATACACAAACTGCACTGTGGGTAATCTGAATTTTTAAATGAGAATTAATTGAAGGTTACATTTTCAGGGTTGCCAGATTTCATTTAAAATTAAATTCAAAGTTCCCCCAAATGAGGGATTTTTGGGTGTTGTTTCCCCTCAAATGGGGGATTTTTCCAATCTGGCGTCCCGTGCTTTTCGTTTCGGGTAGGCCTGTTCTGCCATCCAAAACTACCCAGATTTAAGCATCTGGCAACCCTGAAAAGAATTCACAGATTATGACAATAAGTATTTACCCACAATGCATTTCATATATTATTGCAAACCATGAATGTAACAGTCTGGTATTTTATGGATGTAGCAAGAAGGCCACATTAAATGTATAAACAAAAGTAGATGGACATATGAGGAATTATTTATTTAGAAAAAGACAAGGATAGTCCCTGTTTTGCACATTTACTTAAACAAATTTATTTATTTTATTCTACAATGGTCATCTTTTTAAACAACTTTTAAAGATGCTATTTCTAGAGTAAATCATTTGGTTTAGAAAAATCAAAGTGAAATTATACAATTAAATTTATAAAATTAAGAATCCCTCAAAAATATACCTGCCTACTTTTGGTTACACGTCCTCCCCAAAAACGAAGTCAACCAGGTACACAGTGGGATTGGCCTTCTTGCTACACCCATAAAATACCAGACTGTTACATTCATGGTTTGCAATAATACATTAAATGCATTGTGGGTAATGAGAATGGATTAAGTGGAAAATACATACATTTGGTTATCAGCGGACATAGCACCATGCATTCTGCTCCTGTCTAATGGCTGAAGCTAAACAGGTGTGGCCTTGGTTAGTGTTTGGATGGGAGACCAAAGTTATGTTATTTCTGGGTACCAAATGCACAGTATGTATTTTCCACAGAAAAACAAAACACAAATGCGAAGGACTCTGTGGCACAGGAGGTTGGACGGCCGTTCACGAAGGCTGAGGTTGCTGGTTCGGTTCCCGGAGTCCCACACCTGAGCAATGTTCGTGGTCCCCAAGGGTGGGGGAGTTGTATGAGCTTTTGTCCATTGTGCCATTGTGCCATTGTGCCATTTAAGTTTGTAGAAAAACAAAACACAAATGTGAAGGACTCTGTGGCACAGGAGGTTGGACGGCTGCTTATGAGGGCAGAGGTTGCTGGTTCGATTCCCCGTGTGCCCAAGGGTGTGGGAGTTGTATGAGCTTTTGACCATTGTACCATTGTGCCATTTAAGTTTGTCGAAAAACAAAACACAAATGTGAAGGACTCTGTGGCACAGGAGGTTGGACGGCTGCTTACGAGGGCAGTGGTTGCTGGTTCGATTCCCCGAGTGCCCAAGGGTGTGGGAGTTGTATGAGCTTTTGTCCATTGTACCTCTGTACCATTGTGCCATTTAAGTTTGTCGAAAAACAAAACACAAAAGCGAAGGACTCCGTGGCACAGGAGGTTGGACGGCCGTTCACGAGGGCAGAGGTTGCTGGTTCGATTCCCCGAGTGCCACACCTGAGCAATGTTGGTGGTCCCCAAGGGCGGGGGAGTTGTATGAGTGCGGTGTAAATGAAGGGGATGTGGCCGGTGTTGGCCCCCCCAGAAACTGCAGAGTGTAAAACAGGGGTTATGAAACTTTTTTTTGTTGCGTGGAAATTTTTTTAAGTAAGTTAGTAAGTAAGTTAGTAAGTAAGTTAGTAAGTAAGTAAGTTTTGTAGGTTTTGTAAGTAAGTAAGTAAGTTTTGTAGGTTTTGTAAGTTTGTAAGTAAGTAAGTTTTGTAGGTTTTGTAAGTTTGTAAGTTTTGTAAGTAAGTCAGTTTTGTAGGTTTTGTAAGTTTGTAAGTTTGTAAGTAAGTAAGTTTTGTAAGTAAGTTTGGTAAAAAATTTGATAATTCGGCCAGGCCCCACTCTCCATTAGTGCATTACTACAGACAGTATCACATACAACTACAATCAAATTAGTTTGTTGCATAGAAAAATGTAAGACTGTAAGTAGTAATACACTAATCTACACCAAATGTGGTGCATAAAAACAAAAAAAAAGCAAAACTCATACTTACACAGCTCCTCCGTCTGGGGACTTCCTGCTTGTCCTCCACATGGTCAGCTCATCTGTTAGGCGCCCACAATGCTTTCCTGATGCATACGCCTTGGTGCTGGGCAGCGTACCTACGGATTAGATTTCAGGGCCTGGTACTGGTACACACACTGGGCTGAATGACAAATGTCTAGGGTCTTAGGTCTAGCATATGAGCAACACAGAGCTCTTAAGATGGCACATGTAGGGACATGAATCCACCCAGGGCAGATTCCAGATAGTATTAACAACAGATAGTATTAAGGCTTGTTGCAGCTGCTGGCCGCACTCTCAGCTGCCGTGTCTCGAGACCTCGAACACGCCTAGTTTATGACATGGATTCTGTTGCTACAATTCACAAGTGTTGGCCAGAGTCGGGACACCGAGGCCCTGGGACCTGAGTCTGAGACATAAAATATACATACCACCGCACCGGGAACACCGTCACACTTCAGTACGTACACCCTGGCTTGCGGGGGCTGCAGAAAAGCTTGAGTGAAAAAGAGAGGTTAAAACATGTTTAAAATCACCGATATCTGTTACCATGAACTTTGTAGGGCTAAATGAAAACAGAGATGTAAACAACTTTCTATAGGAATTGTATGTGGTGAATGCATGTGAAAGTGTATTCAATGTGCATGTAGTTGAACAACTGTTTCTGTAGGCCTCCTACCCTGGATAGTGCATTACATAGTCAAGAACAAACAATGAGCTTTCAAAAGAACTCAGTTGTGATACAGGCAAAAATCAAGAGATGGATCTAAAAAGATATCAAAAGACTTAAATATCCCTTGGAATACAGTCAAGATCATCATTAAGAAGTACAAAGCATAACCAATGGCACCACCTAAATCTCGCCTAGATCAGGCTGTCCTCCAAACTGGATGACCGAGCAAGGAGGAGCCTGATCAGAAAGCCACCATGAGGTCAATGTCAACTTTGAAGGAGCTGCAGTACTTTAGGGCAAAGACTGGTGTGTGCATGTGACAACAATATCCCAAGCTCTCCACAATTCTGGCCTGTATGGTAAGAACAACAAAGTCAATGTTCATGAGAGACCCAGTAAGAGCCCTGACGTAAATCCTATTGAACATCTATGGAATGACTTGAAGAATGCAGTCCATCAACGGTCACCATGCAATTTATCTGAGCTTGAACAGTTCTGTAGGGAAGAATGGGGGTAATTCCATCTCTAAGGTGAATGAGCATGACACCCACTATCACAAAATCTTCCCTGATAATGTTTCAGACACGAGGAATCCATCTAAATTGTCAAAATATACCCAAGAACCCCCCAAACCCTACTACAATCCCACACTTATAGACAGCATAGAATGCAAGTTCTTTTTGTGGGACAGCACATGAAAAGCTGTGGCTTGGATTATTGTTTCTTCATATATTTATAAATATGCACAGTGAAAATGGTGATGGTTAAATCCCCCACGAAGTTTAATTAGTGTTATCTAATTAAACTTGGCCATCTCATATCCTTGTATATCACATAGTACTACCACATTTTGACCACAAGATGGTGCCATTTCAACTATGGCCTGCCACTTTTCAATGAACTGGCTATGCATACAAATTAATTCTCAACCAATAGAACGCTTTTCAATTTGTGCTCCTGGTGGTTATGTTTGGGATTTCATACTGAAAAACAGATAGTTTAAATGGCACCATCTTATGGCCAAAATGTGGTAGTACTATGTGATATACAAGGATTTTCACCATTTTCTCAGTGCGTATTTATACATATATGAAAAAACAATAATCCAAGCCACAGCTTCTCATGTGTTGTCCCACATAGAGAACTTGCATTATATGCTGCCTATAAGGGTGGGATTGTAGTAGGGTTTGGGGGGTCCTTGGGTATATTTTCACAATTTACATGGATTCCTCATGTCTGAAACATTATCAGGGAAGATTTCAATGCAAATCAGATATTGAGAACTATATTAAATCAATATTATATGATTCCTAAGGCATGAAAAGGTTCTATCAGGATGTAATCAATGAGCAACATTTCCCCTAAACCAAATCATTTTTTTCAACAAAATAAGGCTTCAGGGATGCTAATATTGTTCCTTTCTTACTCCTAAAGCACTTTTCAAAACAATATGTGATGGTGGGTGTCGAAATCCACCTTTCTGTCTGATTCATATGGAATTACTCATGGACAACTATTGCCCAATCTAGGTGTGCAAAGTTGGGAGACACCTATCCGAACTGATTTATGGCTGTAATTCAAGCAAAAGGAGCTTCCACAATGTACCGATTCAGGTGAGTATGTACACTTCTAAAATCCAGTTATTGTAGATTTGTATTTTTAATTAATTCTCAGAAATATAGATTTTTTTTTGTTCCACGTAAACCTATTTAAGTGAATTGAGAGATATCACTGTAAATGAAGGTGGAAAAAATATGATTTAATGTATTTTAATTTGAGGATGTAACAGAATAAAACATCAATATTATGAAAGAATGTGTCAACTTTCTATAGCCAGTATGTACTTACATATGACCACATGTACTTATAAACAATAGTTATGAAATCTGTACAAATAAATCTGAAATATTTTGACATCTGGACCTGATATGACAGATACTACCTTTTACCAGCATACAGAAAACTACAAAAAAAAACTGCAGCCAAGGCAGAAAGCTAGCTATTGCTGCCGTTAACTAAAGTGGATCACTGTAAAGATGATTACTAACCTATTTACGTATATACAGTCAAGCCGGAAAGTCTGCCCACCCCTTTCACCTTCTCTATGAGCTAGACTGATAGTGGCTTATGAGAAAGAATTAATAAAGCATCTTGCTCCAGACAAGAAGTCAATGCAGTCGAGGTAAATTTATTCATAGGTGTAGAAAAACTCAACATCCATACCATTGTTACTGCAATTGTCAATTCTGAGTGTTTAAGTTACACAGTGTTGTGTTTAGTGAATTTACTAAAAAATAATCAGATTTTTTTTCTAGGTTTAAATAATTGGACGGATAACTAGCAACAAGACACATTTATAATGGAGTATAATGTTACTTTGAAAATAGTAACAATATAAAAAGACTTTACGTATATTTAGCAACGTGACAAGAAGCCATAAAACATTAGTTAACACATTAACAGGGGGGGGGGGGAGTCAAGTTGCATCCATTCTGAAACGATCTTGCCAACATGTTCATTCAATGGTGCCTGTCTAGCTAGTGTTATCTACAAAGCCAGCTAGCTATTCCATGTATCGATGCAAGCCGTTTACTGCAAGGTTGATTAAATATAGCTATGGATATAATTAGGTATCACTCGCGAAGCATACAAAGTGCTATTTTCAAAAGTTGGAGTTAGCTGGTAGACATTACATAGTTAACTTTGTCTTGCTACAAAATAAGTAACTAGAAAAGGTGCAATTACTAAAGTAATTGCAAGTTGGGCTGTAGCTACAACTTAAGGTCATGTCTGCACATGTCTCTGTCAACGTCAATGTATTGAGAGTGGGTTCTTGTATGCTTATTTTATGCTCCCGTGCACTCCCATGTATTTGGCGCCCTCTTGTGGTAGAATTAGATTTCTCAGTCTCTCGTGTTCCATGGTGGAGATCTCATTTCACAGACGGGGAATAAGCAGCGTTGTTGAGGCTATTTCCTTGCACATGTTGCTTAAACGGACATGATTAAACATAGGCATAAAAAATAAGTATGCCAGCTACGATTTCAGTGTGTGAATATGCATTAATGGATTTATACAACCAATCGTTTCCAAATTACGTATTTTGGCTACATTTGATTTCAGATGTTACACTGCGATATTATAAACAATGGGATATGTCCGATAATATGACGCGACAATTCGTTTCACTCATCAAGGGAAATGTTTCTGAATTAGCCTACGTCCGACGTTGGCATGAATGCTTTCACATTATAGCAGTAGGCTATAGCCACAGTAGCTTATATGGAGGTGACCTTGCTCTGTATGCAGCAATCGGGCACATCGCGATTCTGGAATTAGGCGGCAGTAAACAAAATATAATTTGAAAAAACATCTAGATGTCGGTTTTAATCTGTGTGTTGCTTAATGCTTTTAGACTATCGTTGTCATAAAATTTATTCTTACCGTGAAAATCGCCGACTTGTTTACATGTTGGGACAGGTGTTAAGGTAAATCTATCACCACGGCGGCACTTTCGCCACAAGTCAGAAATTATACCGGGAAATGCCCTTTTTGAAAACAAAAAAACGAATGAAAATAAAATGGCTAGTCTGTTACTGCGTACCTGTTTTTGCCAAAGCTGCATCACAGCTATGATAACGCGGAGCGGTCAAAACTATAACAGCGCGGAAACCCTTTAAAAAAAACTACATAAAAACCGTAGCCTAGCCTATGGCTTGGATAACTATCTGGCCCATTTTTATTTCATAAAACTCAAAAGCTAAAGATATCCAGTGAGCACAAGTATCTTACACTAGACTAAGCCAACTAGTTCACTATTTTAAATACGCTCTTTTTTCTGTAAGTATAAACTTCGAAGTTTTTATTTATTTATTATTGTTTATTTATATATGTATTTTAGTACACGCCGAAATGTGCCTTTCTGAAGTGTGTCTCTGTGGTTTTGCGAGTCGGTAGCTGCTCCCTGTTTTTTTGCCACCCGCGACGTTGTAGGTTCGAATCTGACCTTCTGCTGCATGACTCGCTTCCATTCCTGTGGAGGAAGGGAGGTGGGGAGTGAAGAATTTTGGGACGCACCCAGAGCGCATATGTGTCTATGGTACAAGAGTGGGTCATATCAAAGATTTTATTACAAACTACTTTTTTATTATTTTTTATTAATTCTATCTTCATTCATGATCTACACTTTGTATCAATCGTCATATGTTAACTGATTGATATTCTCAATAAAGAATTTTTAAAAATTAAAAAACTATTAAGAACTACTTCCTCAATAGTTTGGAAAGAGTTTTGCAGGATTTCTTTCGCACACTGCTTGCAACGTGAGAAGACGGGGCACATAGGGACAGGGGTCTGAGTGGACAGGGAACAGGGGTCGTATTCGGTCACGGCCTTTGTGTTTGCTTTGCTTATGTACTGGCGTTACAAAGCGCTCTCCGCATAAGATTGTTTTTAAAAAAACGTAATTATTGAACGTATAAAAAAACTGATTTGTGACCAATTGTTTTATTCAATTTATTTTCAGGGGCATGCATCTAAATGTGTACGGAACATGTTTGGAAAGAGTTTCGCAGGATTTCTTTCGCACAGTGCTTGCAAAGTGAGGGGAGAGGACACAAAGCAGACAGTAGACAGGGGGCAGGGAACACGGCACATAGCAGACAGGGGTTTGAGTGGACAGGGGGCAGGGAACAGGGATCATATTCAGTCACAGCCTGAGTAATGTGCTGCGCTGTTTGAATATTTTGCTGGCTCCCTCTTGTGGATATGCATAGGAATTACAGCAAAACACTTATGACAAGGTGTATTTTATATCTCCTAATTTGCAAACTCCTAGTCCAGGTATCGGCCACTGATACAGTGATGCCATTGTCGACTGTAGCCAGGAGTTTTTTGAAACTGCATGATTGGCTAGAGCATCTCTATCTCCTTGTGCCTGGCCAACTCCACTGGTTAAAATCAGAGCACAGTTGCCGTGCAATATTTTCCAACATAGCAAGGGCACATGGCCATACAGACAGGTCAATTCTTCCAAGGGGCTACATTTAAAATAAAACCACAGACAACCATTCACCTTTCAAATAATACTATATTTCCACTTTTCCACATAAGTCTTCAATTTGTAAACAGAAGGAATATTTACAAATTGGTCTATGGAAAAGAGACGCAAGCACACACACAACGTCACACCACGAACATGCACACACACACACACACACACACACACACACACACACACACCTACTCCCTCTTTCCAACGGCAGAGAAAACCTAAGTGTCATATGTACAAAGAACTGGCGAACAAAGAATACATTAAATATTTCGATTCTGGGTTTTCAACTGGCGTTGATCCAGGGACCCCCACCCAGGCTCAAAGGCATCCAGGGGACCCCCATTATAATAATAAAAATGGTTACATAATAAAAAATAAAATAAAAATGGCAAACTGGGGTTGGGGTTAAGATTGCAATCATGCATTGGGTGGGGGGGGGGGGGGACCCCATACAGTACCTTCACAGAACCCCTTTTGAAAACCTAGGCTTTAGATGTTAAAATGCACTGTGCAAATTTGTAAAAACATATGTGGAGCAAAACTTCATGAGACATCGCTGCAGAGTAAAAAGTGTAGACTAAAGCATGCACATTCTGGTAACAGTCACATTGGCTAACATTATCAACATAATCAAAATCCAGAATTTTAAATAAATGCGCTTTGCAGTCAACTGAAATGTGAAAATTCCCACTGGCAAAAACAGCCAGTCCACTCCACACACCATTCTTCTAACCGCCATCTATCTGAACCATTATTTGAGCAGCCATTCTTCAGAATATACTGCTATGAAAATTGAATACACTCGAAATATACTGGAATAAAATACATGATCAAGAAATTGCGACACCTGCTGGTCAGGGCTGGTGTTAAACTGATCTCAGATCAGCCTCACAGAGAGAACTATACAGTTAAAAAGCTCTTCAAACAAAACATTTGAATCAAAGCTTCAGTAAGAATAACTACTAACTGACCTCTCAAACAGTGACCACAGAGCTTTCAGGATCCGTTTTCAGTGATATGTAATTTTATCATGATAATAATAATTGCTAACAAGATTTAACCTTCACATACTGCAGTGAAACTGATTCTCTTAGCTGAGAATGGCACTGTGGGGTCGTGACTGCCACCTTGCTCCCAGTCCAGTCGCATACTGGCTCAAATACCTTGTAGAACATGAATGATTTAATCAGACATTACCTGAACTGCTGATTAAATAAATAAAACATGTTGTTTAACTAAATGTGCAAAATAGGGAATATCCTTGTTTTTAAAAATAAATAATTTCTCAAAAATGTGTACTTTTGATTATGCATTTAATGTGTTTTTGCTATCTTACACCTGGCGCAAGGGTCATTATAGCGGCCAGCACTCACGTTGTTTAAATACCAAGTGAACCGGGCGGGTTGGTCTTACGATGAGGTGTTGCCAGGATCATTTTTGGCGTATTGCTATCTTGAGTCACCAGAAAGCGCTTGCGCTAAAACCACCACAAACCTGGTCTAAAGTCATGTCGCATGACTAGATTTAGCTGTAAATTACACTGGAATAACATGGAACACATGGTTGGCTAAATGGCTCTAAGTCATCAAGGGCCTGACGTATCAAACAAGCGTTAAACCATCACTCTGCTGCCATTCAAATGCAGAAAAGTTATAGTATCGCTTGTAAGAGAATCAGAGAATAAGATATCAAGAGTCTTTTGGTCACAGACATCAGGAAGTCATGGAATGCAAAAGATAGGCAACCAAATATTAAAAATGACTTTATTCTACATTATGTTAAACTGTCTAATGATTTTTTATGCCAGAAAATGAGGGGGTGGGGGGACGACGACGACCATGTACAAAAGGTTCTATAATTTCTAAGTGGTTCATCCGATATGGATGAAAATACCCTCAAATTATAGCTGACAGTCTGCACTTCAACCTCATTGTTATTATGTCCTTTCAAACTCAAAGTGCTAGAGCACAGAACCAAAATAACAAACAATGTGTCACTGTCCAATTAATTATGGTGCTCACTGTATATGCACTCCTATATGCAATGAATCTATTCAAGTCCCCATCACACCCGTCAGCCAAGAACGGGTAAAACAGCTCACGGCAAACTTTGGGCTTCTTGGGGTTCTGCACCAGCAGAGAACGCTGTTATATACTATGTGAAACGAAAGGGGCCCACTCCATCAACATCCGGGCGATGTGCGATGCTCGGCTACGTGTAAGGTTACACATGCATTTGCAATTATCCTGGATAAAACTATGACTCTATATTGGCCAATAGTTTCTGCAATCTTCCCGGGGGACACTCTTCTGTTAGGGAACAATACATTACATTACATTATAGACATTTAGCAGACGCTCTTATCCAGAGCGACGTACATAGTCAAAATTACATTGTGAAATAGGGATTCATATTTTTTCCAAAAATAGAAGATTTTTTCTTCCGGAACAGACGCACATTATCCCTGGAATCGCGGGTAGGTGGGCATGTTTATAGGCATTAAACTACCAGTAAAAAATATTATAAAAATATATATTTTCATTAGCAGGACAATAGGCCTATAAAACAAGGGAAAATATATGTGTAAACCTATTGGTTCCCAAACTGACAGCTTTAGTGTATTTTCTGTCATCATTAAGGCAAAAAACATTATTTATGTTATTAACCTCATCCTCTTACTGCAGCTCTAACTCACAGCACATGGAAACAGAGCTTCCAGTTAACCTCATCCTCTTACTGCAGCTCTAACTCACAGCACATGGAGACAGAGCTTCCAGTTAACCTCATCCTCTTACTGCAGCTCTAACTCACAGCACATGGAGACAGAGCTTCCAGTTAACCTCATCCTCTTACTGCAGCTCAAACACACAGCACAATGAGACAGAGCTTCCAGTTAACCTCATCCTCTTACTGCAGCTCTAACTCACAGCACATGGAGACAGAGCTTCCAGTTAACCTCATCCTCTTAGTGCAGCTCTAACTCACAGCACATGGAAACAGAGCGTCCAGTTAACCTCATCCTCTTACTGCAGCTCTAACTCACAGCACATGGAAACAGAGCATCCAGTTAACCTCATCCTCTTACTGCAGCTCAAACTCACAGCACACGGAGACAGAGCTTCCAGTTAACCTCATCCTCTTACTGCAGCTCTAACTCACAGCACATGGAAACAGAGCTTCCAGTTAACCTCATCCTCTTACTGCAGCTCTAACTCACAGCACATGGAGACAGAGCTTCCAGTTAACCTCATCCTCTTAGTGCAGCTCTAACTCACAGCACATGGAAACAGAGCGTCCAGTTAACCTCATCCTCTTACTGCAGCTCTAACTCACAGCACATGGAGACAGAGCTTCCAGTTAACCCCATCCTCTTACTGCAGCTCTAACTCACAGCACATGGAGACAGAGCTTCCAGTTAACCTCATCCTCTTACTGCAGCTCTAACTCACAGCACATGGAAACAGAGCATCCAGTTAACCTCATCCTCTTAGTGCAGCTCTAACTCACAGCACATGGAAACAGAGCATCCAGTTAACCTCATCCTCTTACTGCAGCTCTAACTCACAGCGCATGGAGACAGTGCTTCCAGTTAACCTCATCCTCTTACTGCAGCTCTAACTCACAGCACATGGATACAGAGCTTCTAGTTAACCTCATCCTCTTACTGCAGCTCTAACTCACAGCACATGGATACAGAGTCCGGAACACATCGGATCAGATGCGATCACAAAAGGGTTCTGATCAGGATCAGTCGACCTGAAAACACACAAAATAACAACACACTGAACACACACACATACACCACATATCATCGTGCTGACAGGAATTTGGACCCTCTGTGTCCTTTTTGTATCGGTGCTGAAGTACTGTCCTGTTCAATTCAAACCACGTTTTCAATGGAGTTCAAGTCTGGAGACTGTAGTCATTGCAAATGACTACATTGCACTACTATCGGTTCCCATAGACCACCAAGAGCATACCAAAATCGAAACGCCCATGTTTCCCCCAGCCAGTTGAACAGGTTGTCCCAGGAACGAGCCAGAGGATCCGTTAATGATGCAACTCTGGGGCTCCCATTTCTATTATATTAACAAAGTCATTTCAATTTGTTGAGCTTCAGCAGATACAGTATTCACCAATATGAATGTCGGCATCAAAGTGTGTATAGCCTATATGCGCACACAGTTGAGACTACAATAGTGGATAATGTGGTTCTGACTCCAGACTCAGTTACACCTGACTCACAATAAACTGCGTAGGAAAGCCATGTTTCCATGCACAAAATATAGAACTAGCCTCTTTTTTAGTGCTCAAAAATGGCTCAAGTGAAGTATAATTAAAAAGCCTTGTTATCATCTCAAAACAAAGTACCACAGAAAGGTGTGGCCTGGGTTGACAAAAAAAAAAGAAAAATAAGTATTTTAGTATTTAGTAGAGTATTACCGCAGATATTTCAAATAGATTATGATAAGTAAAACATGTTTGCAAACACATAGTGCTGGTGGTTTAGGCTAGAGTGAAAAAACATTTGGAGAAAGCACACTCACTCACACTTCTGGGCATAGCAACGGGAAGTTAACCATTGCCTTTTAGCTCATGGCAACAACTGCACAGAGGGAATGTGACGGGGCCTTATGGTCCAGATGACAAAGCAGCCCATCTTGGGGGAAAAAATGACTCCCACTTTCACTGCAGTTCTTATTCAATAAACATTGCGAAGTGCAAGGTCTGACACTCAACAAAATTAGCTTACAGTAGCCTATGGTGTCTTAAGGGCATGTTCATAAAGTGAAGTTGATGGGCCTTAAAAAGAGCGTTCCTATACGAATTTGCCGCGTGTTAGTGATGGGAACTTTTGTTCCCTTTGGTGAGCAGCATCCGTTTGTTCAAAAGATTCGTTCACAGAACTGTATGAGAACAAGAAAGGAAACGGGGAACCACACTGTCATCAGTCAGCTTGCAGATGATGTTGATCAGGTTCCAAAAGCTATCCAGATAATGAAGGTATTTTCCAAATCCTCTGGTTTACATCTTAATTTGAAAAAAGAAAATGTGAGCTAATGGCTCGGCTATACATGACTGCCATCTTGTGTTAAGTTATGATATGCTAGTTAAATATTTAGGTATAGAACTATAGGCCTAGATATAGGCCTTTGAATTAAGATGATTCAAAACAGAGGCATCTAGAATACATTGGGTGAATGCAAATCAAGATAAGACAAATGGATTGAGAGACCTTTTGGGTCATATTTATACAACAAAAATGGAAAGCCTCTCCAGATGTTCTTGTCTGGCGTATTCCCCATCTTTGTCAAATAAAGCTGTTAAAGCCATCAACCAGGTAAACTGACTACATCTGGAGAAAGAGAGCTCAATATAGGAGAGTAACATTTGTCAAGGATTATGAAGATGGTGGTCTACAGGCCATTGACTTCAACTGTTTAATTGGAACTTTAAAAATATAAGATCCTTGGACTGTACAGTATGTTATGTTATACAAAAAGAAATAAGATTTACACAGTGCTGGGGAAACTACTCTGAAAGCGTAGTTGTACAAACTACAATTAATTCACATTGGAAGTAGTTGAACTACAGCCAAGTTACCCTAAAGAGAAATGTAGCTTGATAAACTACAATTAGCCTACTCAAAAATCTAGTTCAAACTACTTTGTAAAATATATTATCAAAAAAGATATAATCACATTTCCTACACATGATGCACATTTGAGCAATGCCTTGTTTTTGTACATGGGGAGAACCAACAATGTGTGGCAATTGCCACTCGACCGATGCCAACTATAGTGGAGCAGAGTGCTTCACACCAATCAGGAAAAGAGAGAGGAGGCAGTATTTGGTCAAATGGGTTTGGAAAAACTATATATTTTAGGGCCAAAAGTAGTAATTCCTATAGTAAACTACACCTACACCTCTCAAAACGTAAAACAGTAGGAGCTGAAGAGAGGGAGCTGCTGAAGAGGTTTCACTGGTGTGGATTCTGACATCCACATTAAAGACACTAGTTATCCTGCTTCTCTCTGCCCTGCTGTAGGATTCAGACAATGTGGCCACAGTGAGAAATTACATCAGCCAACAATATAAATGAAAAAATAATAGTTTTATTAGAAATATTTTATTCCTGTTACTGTATTACTCCACTGTGCTACATGTGCACAGTTGGGAAAAGAGAGAACAAGGAGAAACGTTAGTTTGATAGTTGTTCTGGGCAGGGGCGTCGTAGTGGGGGGGACAAGTGGACCTGATCACCCAGGGCCCCAAGGTGGGGAGGGGCCCCCAGAAGGTCCGTACTAAAGAGTTTGCATTGGGAAGGGGGCCCAGAGAGGCTGCATTTACACGGGGCCCAGAATGTCATGCTACGCCCCTGGTTCTGGATTTGTTGGTATTTGGAATAAAACAATGGGAGATTAAGATTTTTTTTTTGTTAGCTTCTTGCCAAGTGAGTTTGTTTTTTGTTGGCAGCAGAACAGGTGCATGGGATGAATGAGTTGACCACTTCTCTCCAGCAACAAAGCGAGAAAATAACAACCTGCTTGGATTGAGCAGTACCAAGGGCTCGATGTGCTTGGGAAATGCAGGGAGATTGCTTTGGTTGATGGGAATCAAGCTTAAGCTACAGTAAGATATCCATCCCAGTAGACATTGTTTTTTTCCTCTGCTCCATTGCTCCGGTGGTTTGGCTAGCAAGCTATAGATAAGCTACATAAGCTAACTGGATGCTACCATGGCTACTTTGCGAGGTAGAATGTTGCAGAGGTTAGATGGAAGATAAGATTTTGCCAAATAAACAATGCCATAGAAACGGTTTTGTCGTATTGTTCAGTGGCTGGTTACAGTAACAAAAATATGACGAGAACCACCGAATTACTTTGTTGCCATGCACGTAATTTTCGTTCGATTAGCAACCGAAATGAATGAATGGGCCTTTAAATAGATTTTAAAACGCGATAAAACCTACCATTATTTAATTTGTGTGGAACATGCATGTGGTGAAACGTCACCTTGCAATTTAGCTTGCTTTAAATAGACTATCATGAGATAAAGCGGTTGCAATACTCTGCTTAGCGTTTAAGTTAACTTTGATTGCGAGCTTGCGTATGATATTTATCTCTTGATAGCAGCCGCACTGTATTTTACTTTGAATTGATTGCATTAATACCTCGCCGGGTTCAAACATATGGTTCAAACCACAGAACTGTATAACGGGTTCAAACATGTAGAGCTGGATGACGTCGATGGCACTCGGGTTGAGGGTGTGGACTTACACCACACCCCTACAATCTGGAGTCCTTTCAAGACTGTTTATTAGCTAACTTTGAGTTGTATATTAATATACCTATTAACATTATCTTGAAGATATTTGGTGGGTGTGTAGTGGATACATCCCTCTGTTATATGTTGTGGTTATTTGGAATTACTGGGTCAACATAGAGAGGGCCCCCATTCGCTGATATTCTGTAAAGATATAACAAAAGATTAAGATGCCACAAACCAATACAATATTGTATTTTATCTGAATCTGGAAACAGGCATTTATAACCCACATTTAGTACATTGAGTAGTAATGTACGACATAAAACTGAACATTGATGATTTTTAAGATACTTTATTTGAAGTTTGTACAACATAAGAGACAGTAAAATACAGGAAAGTATAAATGGTGCAGGAGACAACTACAGCTAGCAGAAAAAAGCATGAAAGGAAAGGCGTGAAGGAGATACGTAAAGACTAATAATGTGCTTTCAGTTTCATGTCTTCACTCTCCTGAGCAAAGTAGTTCTCAAGCCGCTTGTGGTACTGGTCCAGTGTAGCCATTAGGCGGTCATACAGAGCCTGCAGAGCCACAAGTCATCTTAATTTAGTCACTGCATATTAGCGGAAATTCTGTGTACCCCAAGGATCTCAGACTGCACACCTGGAGTGCTAGTCTGCTGGTTTTCAGTGTTTTAGCACTCAAGTGCTTAATTCAAGTTTCAAGTCCATACACCTTGTTTCCAACACCTAAATTGATTGCTGATAAGACAGAAGACCATTTTCTTCCAGATATGCAAAACAGTTTAAAAATATTTAAATGTAAGGTATGGGGAAATGCTTGTGGGTGTGGAAGCAGTTGGGAAACGTTACCTGTGCCTTCTCAGTTTCCTGGCTGTTGACATCCCTGAGTCCCTGCATCTTTGCCTTGATCTTCTGAGTTTCCATGTTGATCTCCTGTATCTGCTTTGCAATCACCTCTCTTTTCTGATGCACCTGGTCATATTGACTGACACACAATACACAGATCAGATGATTACAACAGGACACGACAGCCAGGAAACTCAGCTGAGCGCAATGTGAACTGTGCAGCACAGGCGATTTAGAGGGGACGTAAGAAACGGAAAGGAAAGGTGCATTGTGAGCGGGTCTCTCACCCAATGCAATTCTGCTCACGCTGTTCCCTCATCTCCTTTCTCCTCTGCCTGCGGATCTGCTGCTTGGATATTTTGTCGTTTTTCATCCCAAGGGCTCTCTTCAGCTGGCCGTCCTCTGCCACCAGGCCCTTCAGCTCCTTCTCCAGCTTCTCTTTAAGAGTCATGGCGGTCTGATCCTGTCAGCACACAAACAGGTTCTCACCTCTTAACATGCCACTCAGGCAAAACTTCCCAGGAGCCCTGCTAATAATGAACACCGTTTCCCTGCTTGACTTTGCAAAGCACTATGGGTAAGCATCAGTTTACAGGTGAATCCCGACGCTAATGATTCCCCGCAGGGAGCCGACAGAGCTTCACCTTCTCCTGCTGAATGTTCATCTTATCCATGCCGCTCTGGAGGTCCTGCAGCAGCTTGTGGATGAGCAGGATCTCAGCCTCGCTCTGGTTCACACTCTGCATATTGATCTGCAGCTCCACCAGCCTCTCGTCCGCACGCTCCTGCAAACAGAGCCCCAGTCACACGGTCCAGAGGAACATGCACTAAAGCAGCCCAGGCCTCTCGAGTGAAGGCCCTCATGCCCCATATGCACCAGGGTCTATTTATGTTGTAATGTGTAGGAAATCAGAACCAAAAGACGGCCTCACTTTTCAATTTCAAAGGCCCTGTGTCCATTCAGGTCAGGTATAGCTGACAAATTGGATATCTTTATCTGAGATGTGGTCAATAAAATGTAAATCACTATGTTGCATAATCAAAACTTCTCTAAATGACCAACACCAAATCCTCCCATTGGGGAAGACCATTTTGTTGCCTTCAGGATATAGTAAAAATCTAAAAGTTTTAAGTCAACATAATAAAATAGCCATAGTATCATAGCAGTTATTTTATTTGGTTATGTATACTTAATGTAACTTAAGAAATCATTCTCTTTCGCCATGGTCTTTAAGGAATGAAGGGGGATTTTGAATATGTGAAATCAGCAGCATTCCTACTTTAGACTGCTTCATGTTCTTCACATTCTCTTTCATTCTCTCCATCTCATTCTTCAGCTCCTCTGGAGACTCCACGATCTGGGACTTGAGCTTAGCGATCTCCTTCTTCAGCACGGCCACATCTACCTTCTTCTGAGTCTGTGAAGGTAGGTGAAACGGTAACACCATGTTTATTCATTTAAAGAGCAAGGCAGACAGCTCTCTTACACAAGTATTATCTTTAGGCTCTTCATTTAAAGAGCAGGGCAGTCAGCTCTCTTACACAAGTATTATCTTTTTTTCAATACACCACTGGGCGGTTTGTAAGTTATATGGCCAAGAATTAAGTGGGTCTGGATAGATTCTATGTTCTTTGTAAATATTGTATGGTTCTATATAACTATAGATTGCTCCAATTACAGACGGGTTTCTAACACAACACATTTCTTTTAATGTTCACCACTTGACTATTTGTCCCGATTAACTAATTAAATACTTTTGCCATGTCACACTTATTAATCCTTTATGACATAATCATGATACAGAGATTGTTACAGTTGCTCCACTTACCAGTTTCTGGGACCTTTCAGCAATTTCAGTTTTCCACTCTGCCATCTGTTCATTCCGTGTGTTCTGAAATGACAGCCTATGCATTAACAAAGTGGAAAGGCAGCAAGGAATTCTTCTGACACTTGGAGGTAGGACTGCAAGTACGACTGGCTTCAGCACTGACCATTTCCTGGTACTGGTGTGCTGTGGTGCTCTGTAGCTCAGACAGGGTTGCAGCCAGCTCCTTAGCTTCGGCCTGTTGCTCTGGTGGGATGGTCCTGAGTGAGGCAGAGGATCAGCAGTTCAGCAGTTAATCACCCCGTCATATCACTCTGATAGAACAGACCTCAACGGGTCCAAAGTTTGCGGCGGTCAAAGCGCCACAAATGTACATTCAAAAAATCAACAGCAACGCCTCTTTCCAAATATAATGACATGGTTACTCACGAACATCCACAGACCTTGTTGTGCACGGCTTTAAAAAAAAAATATAATAATTTCTTCCAAAGTACACCAACTACATATATCTGTGCAGTCTTAACCAAAGCAAGCCAGTATTCAAGGGCACACTGTGTTGACATAAGCCCCAGAATACCTGTGTGCTTTGGTTAAGACTTTGTGGGGATATACACAGTTGGTATACTTTGGATAGCAAGGTCTGTGGATGTTCATGAGTAACGGTATCATTATATTTGTATAGTTGCTGTAGATTTTTTTAAATGTACAGTGGGAGCAATAATTATTTGATCCCTTACTGATTTTGTAGGTTTGCCCACTTACAAAGAATGGAACTGTGTAGAATTTTAATCATAGGTACATTTAAACATTGAGAGACAGAATATCACAAAATAATCCACAATAACAACATCATATAAATTTTATAAATTTATTATCGTATTTTCGCATGAAATAAGTATTTGATCCCCTACCAATCAGCAATAATTCTGGCTCCCACAGACCAGTTAGTTTTCCATTAAGAAGCACTCCTAATCTCAACTCATTACCCAAAACACCTGTGTCAACTCGTTACATCGTTATGTAGCTGTATAAGAGACACCTGTCCACACAATCAATCAGATTCCAACGTTTCCACCATGGGCAAGACAAAGGAGCTGTCTAAGGACATCAGGGACAAAATTGTAGACCTGCACAAGGCTGGGATGGGCTACAAGAAAATAAGCAAGCAGCTTCGTGAGAAGTTAACAACTGTTGGAGCAATTATTAGAAAATGGAAGAAACACAAAGTCACCGCCAATCTCCCTCGGTCTGGGGCTCCACAAGATCTCGCCTCGTGGGCTATCAATGATCATGAGAAAGGTCAGGGATCAGCCCAGTACTACACAGGAGGAGCTTGTTAATGACCTGAAGGCAGTTGGGACCACAGTCACGAAGAGAACCATCAGTAACACACTACACCGTGAAGGATTAAAATCCTGCTGCGCGCGCAAGGTTCCTCTGCTGAAGAAGGCACATGTACAGGCCCGTCTGAAGTTTGCCAAAGAACACCTGGATGATCCAGAGGAGGCTTGGGAGAAGGTGATGTGGTCAGATGAGACCAAAACAGAGCTATTTGGCATCAACTCGACTCGCCGTGTTTGGAGGAAGAGAAATGCTGAGTACAACCCAAAGAACACCATCCCCACTGTGAAGCATGGAGGTGGAAACCTTATGCTTTGGGGGTGTTTCTCAGCTAAGGGGACAGGACGACTTCACCGTATCGAGGGGAGGATGAATGGGGCCATGTACCGGGAAACAACCTCCTTCCCTCAGTGAGAGCACTGAAAATGGGTCGTGGATGGGTCTTCCAACATGACCATGACCCAAAACATACAGCCAAGGCAACAAAGCAGTGACTCAAAAAGAAGCATATTAAGGTCCTGGAGTGGCCTAGCCAGTCTCCAGACCTAAATCCCATCGAAAATCTGTGGAGGGAGCTGAAGCTTCGAGTTGCCAAGCGACAGCCTCGGAACCTTAAGGATTTGGAGAAGATCTGCAAAGAGGAGTGGACCAAAATCCCTCCCAAGATCTGTGCAAACCTGGTGAAAAACTACAACAAACGTCTGACCTCTGTGCTTGCCAACAAAGGTTTCTCCACCAAGTATTAAGTCCTATTGTTCTATGGATCAAATACATATTTCATGCGAAAATACGATAATAAATTTATAAAATGTATATGATGTTGTTATTGTGGATTATTTTGTGATATTCTGTGTCTCAATGTTAAAATGTACCAATGATTAAAATTTTACAAGTTCCATTCTTTGTAAGTGGGCAAACCTCCAAAATCAGTAAGGGATCAAATAATTATTGTACCACTGTACATTTTTCCCCCCACTTTGACCACCACAAATTTTGGACCCGTTGACGTCTGTTATATCGGGGTGATGTCAAGGTGAGTTGCAGCGGAGTGCTGAGAAAAACTTGGATGGATAGATTGCACACTGGTTATGTAGAAACATATCAAAATAATTTTTTTAGGTGAACTGCCCCTTTAATTTAAGTAAGATCTAAAGTAGGACATACGTTAGCTTCTCGATCTTCCTCTCCGCTTCCTTTATGCCCTTGGTGTACGCTTGCGATTTGTCCATGTCTGCTCTCTGAAATGGGAGAATAAAAAGGGCACGCTGTGTTTAACTGTAAAACAAATTAAGATCAAATGAGTCCAAATTGCCCAAGTCTAGTTGCCATGTGATGTTGTAATAATTTGTGTATGCTTAAATGAATAGACTGTCCAAAACTGGTTATTGAATCTGAGAACTGTAGTTAATGGTCAGAAACCCTGAAGAACCAAACTCATTGTCGTTTGGATATGGGGTATGCCCAACTAATCCGAAACAAAGGACGGCATACTAATTAGAATACCCATTTATGCCAGTGTTTTCCCTATAATTGTACAAGCCTGGCAGGCCACCGAGCCAACAAAATATTTTTTTTAATGCCATTCATAATCATTTGCGCTTGGGAGCCCCTGCGTGGCGCTGTTCCAAAACTAGTCTTCCTCTGTGCTGAAACTTGACGCGATGAGTGCCACTGGTGTCAGTGTTATTTTCTGTTACTGCGGAACAGTACAGTACAGCACAGCACGAGCATATGGGATGTGCGTAATGATGGAGTGGACCGGACACCTGCTGGCCTTTTTATCTTCGTTGAGTCTTCTCGAAGTAACAGTAAGTTTATAATATTTATTATTTTCTTGTGGAACCGCAACGTCACTGTATTTGTTTCGTTGGCACTGTCAATACTACAACCTAAAGTTACCGCATGTTCATTATCATTGTATTAATATGGTTGAACAGAACTTTACCTCCAAAATCCAATATAATACTATTGCATCAACTCTATTTAAATAATCAACAAGCTAGCTAGCTTTATATAGATACTGCCTCTCATAGTTAGCTAGCAAACATAATCTATCAATGTTGAGATTGGGATTGCAAACTCGTTTAAACTGATCAAAGACGATTTCCCCATATTGCAACTTACAGAGTTATTACTAGAATCAATAGCGAAGGTCAGAGGATCGTTAACATTAAAAGGTAACAAAGCACTAAAACCACTTATTTTAGATGAGAACTGATACATTTGGTTTTTTCTAAGTGTTACTGATTGATTCTGGTCCAAATCTTGACATTTTACTGCAGCCAGCGCAAAACAGCGTAAACCCAAAGGATCTGGCTCAAAAGTGTCTCTAAATTGAAACCTGTAAAGCTAGGCCCTGAAGTTTTGGAGCGAGGGCGGGCTACGCCCCAGCTATAAAAGCGAATCTCAGTGGTTGATCTGCATGGAGAGGAGATAGGAGAAAGAGCAAGCGAGCGATATATATAGCTAGCTTACAGTTTAGCTTTTTTTGAATATTCTAATAAGTTATAATAGCCTATATTTTTTTATAGTTAGCTTGATAGTCCCTTGGTTTTTGATAGTTCGTTCTTCAGTCTAGCTTAGCAAGTAGCTAGCTAGTTTATTTAAAATATTTAAAATATATAGTAGTTGAGCCAGGATAGTATATGCATGCTACAGATTTACCTTTGCAACATCCCTACAACAGACATTCTCTCTTGGAGGTCAGTGCAGTGACCACATGTGCACCCGTTGAAATGGAAACCAATATTGTTATCATCTTGCAGGTAGTGTGATTGCCTACAGCCTGTGTAAAATGAGTAGCCTACATGGCATGGGTGACTATTTGTACAGCGTGTGATTTGTCGTTTGCTGGCTGCATCATTATAAGCCCAAACGAGGCTATGCGTGCCACTCGCCTACCACAAAACATTGCCCATCCTCTCATTCTCCACCATTGCTTCTGCCTCGGCCGCTACTTGGGGCTCGGCAGCAGCTGGAGCTAGCGTGTTTGTGTGTGTATGAGTGAGAGAGAGGTAGCGAGAGAGGGTGAAACAAAGCAGCCGCTGTGGGTGCTGTCCAAAGTAGAATGAGATGTAGGCTACTAGTGAAAGAAATTGCTGGGGTGTGGTTTTATACCTGGAGCTCAGCCCCTATAATATTACCTTATCACGCCCAGACTTTGGTATTTTTATAATTTATAAAGGCGGCGGGGTCAAGCTAAACCAGCGTGCTTTGTTACCCTTTAATGCACTCGGTGCATAAAAACTTGGTAAGCTGCAAAAGTAATGCCTGGTGTCCCTATTCTTTAACCCCTGCAATAGCATTGCTTAAGAAATAAATGACTACCTGGTGCTTTCATTTAATCTAATGTAATTTAATTGAATATATTTTTATTTAATGTTCTAAAAAAATCTTCTTTGTCACTACACATTGTTAAAGAAGCTCTGTATGCAATTGTGGAGTCTTAATTATAATGTAGCATAGGTTACACAGCTTAGTTTTATGCAATAAACGCAGTTTATTTTAGGGTATCCTCTCCTTGTGATCACTTTGTTTTAAGTCTTGAATGTAGAGTGAACAAAAAATGTGAACGTAAATATGGTGCCTGCTGCACCATTAGACCGAAGCCGACCGTGCCAATATACCATCCCGCATGCAGGGTCTGTTTAGAGGTTTTTCGGTGCGTACCACCAGGCTCGAATGAAAATTCTAGGGGAAACACTGCATGCATTATTCAGGGACAAAACTGCCATTTAATCACAATTACTTTTCACAAAACAATTCAGCAATATCAAGGTAGCATAAGTAACTAAAGTGCACTTACAAATGATTGCTGGTACTCTGAGATCATCTCTAGCCTGGCTTTCCTGAAGATAAGGAAGTTGTAAATGCCACTCAAAATGCTGATGGTCCGTTTGGCTTCTGCAAAATGGAAGGGTTGTTCAATCCAAACAAGTGTATGACTTTGCAAATGCTTATTTTTTAAAAATTCTGTGTTAATTGATAAATGCAAAGACTACACTGATTACAAATAATATAAACGATACAATTTCAAAGCAAAATCTTTTTATTTTAATAAATATAAGAACATAGATTGCATGGAAGGTCAGCTACAATGAGAGCACTATAATGGCAGCACTGCATAACCCCTTCAGCATGCCAGGAGAAAGGGCATCTTCTTTTTTTATTTTTGTTTAATTTCATATACAGTATATTAGGGCATGAAGCATTTAAGGCTGCAGACAAAAAAAAAAAAATATATATATATATATAGTCAAGCCGGAAAGTCTGCCCACCCCTTTCACCTTCTCCACGTTTTATTACATTACAGACATATTCTACAATAGATTGAGTTCATTTTTTGTCTCAAAATTCTACACAAAATAGCCCATAATGACAAAGTGAAAACATGTTTTTAGAAATTTTTGCAAATGTATTAAATCGAAAACTGAAATCTTTCATTTACATATGTATTCATACCCTTTGCTTTAACATATTTTTAAAGTATCATATTTAATATTTGGTCGCATATCCTTTGCATGCTGTTACTTCCTGAAGTCTGTGACCAATCAACATCAAAAGACTCTCGATATCTTATTTTCAGGTACTGTTACAAGCGATACTATAAGCTCTCTGCATTTGAATGGATCTCTATGAGAATTGGGGGGTGAGACTAGATTCAGCTGTAAATTACGCTGGTACAGTATGGAACACATGACTGGCGAAATGGCTGTACGTCATCAAGGGTCTGAGGTATCAAACGAGCCCCAAACCATCACTCTGCAGCCAGATATGGAGTAGATGTGGATGGGTCCCTTTAAGGGTTGTTTCTCCTGACCTTTTCCCCCATATTTCTTATCCAGCAAGTTACTTACTTGGATTAAGCAGATCATTAAGTTGAAAGTCATATACATGACAAATTGGCAAAAACTGACACCTATATGGAAAGAAGACATATTAAAAATGGATTATTGCAGCATAGTATTAAAATCAACTAATATTTCCAAAGAGTTGAAAATGGAGGATGCATCACTGACATATTGAGAAAAGCAAAAACCATTTAAATTACAGCCAAAAGTCATACCAGTTTGAATAAAGCTCCAAAGAACATTTCAAGTGTCTTCACTGATTTATTGTCCTGCAGCGAAACTACCTCCATACTCATGACCAAGGGATTGAGTCAGGATAAAAAGCTGTTTATAACACTTACATGCGTAGATAAACATTCATGATAGGGACAACCCACTCCTGCAACATGGGGACATTCTCAGCAGCTGGCATCTGCGTAAAACAGCACATTGATTAGACATTTAAAGAGTAAGTACACTCTTGATCACTTTTTTAAAAAAATGGTTTTTTAATATTTTTTTTTATACTGTAAACATGTTTGTATGCCTACCTTATAATGAAACATTAATCCATTCCGTTATTTCAACAATTCTGAAATAATATTGTATATCAAAAGAATATACAATATGATGCTGCCCTCTAACAGTCTAAATTGTTCTCCCCACTCTGCCCCCACAACAATGTTAAATCTTATATATAACACTTATCTGTGTGTATTTCTACTAATTTTATTCATTCCAATTCTACTACTAATAATATAATTAATCAATATTATCTATAATTACTTACTAACACTTTAGTTTAGTCTTTCTAACATAATAAACATAATAAATCTGATCTCATTAACCTCATTTGGGAGACCAGTAAAATGTAACAAGTGATGATTTGTTAATGCTGAATGTAAAAAGGAACGATGTGATATGTTATAAATGCCCAGAGGGACCGCCCCTCCGTGGGATTTGAACATGCATATGGTTGTGTGAATTGACTCCCCTTCTGCAGAATAAAGAACACTGATTATTTACAGTTCCTGCCTCATACCTTTTTATTGTAAACTCTTGGGAGTCTAACATTCCAATACTTGAAAAAT
Source organism: Ilyophis sp. 1 JC-2022 (assembly GCA_022702515.1). Taxonomy (NCBI): domain Eukaryota; kingdom Metazoa; phylum Chordata; class Actinopteri; order Anguilliformes; family Synaphobranchidae; genus Ilyophis; species Ilyophis sp. 1 JC-2022. The sequence continues at coordinate 12,283,780 of CM040396.1, read as the reverse complement.
GCATCCTCCTTTCCTCCACTACCACCTACTCTCCGTGCCCCGGAAACCGATCTTTGTGTCCTAATCTAATGTTGTTGATTACATATTAACGGTTACAAATGAATTAATGTCTTGATGCAAACCGCAATGTCAGGTACATTGTATACTGTACTTGAAACGTACAGGCTGTTTTGCATTCTTCCTTGTAGGAGACGAGAGGAGGAGAGGAGGTGAGGCTTCACTCCTCACCACCTTTCCTCCACTCGTCTCGTACAAAGACGTATGCAAAACAGCTCAAATTCCACCGAAACTATATAGTGTTATCCACTATAATACGTTTCCGAAAATACTTCAGTGAGAAATAAGCTATGCAGTTGTTGAATCTTGACTCATATTTGATCTGCAACGTCTAGTTTGACAGTTTGATCAGAGTTGTAGGAAATCATTTGTACATTCATTTTTGCAAATGAGGATGACACCCCTCTCTCTCACTCACCCCACAAAGTATTTTTCTAAATTGTGTAGTAGGCAGAGACAGGGAGTGCACTTATTCCTTAAAAAGGTAGGCTACATTGTTTAGGCAAATTCTGTAAAACCTGCTTCAAACTTGCATTAAAATGTCATTGTATTCTGAGAGGTAAGGACAATCAAAGTAGTAATTACTGTTCCACTATATATAGATATGTTGTTTTGTGGAATTTCACATCAAGAAGCGGACAGAGAATTATACGCAAGTGTAACGTACACAAGATTTGACATGGAAGGGAAGTAGTTTGCAAGTTATCTTGTGTTCAAAATGTTTCCATCATTGCGATATTTGTCTAAATTACAGAATGAATGAATCAAATGACAGGAGCCATCACACCAATGATGCTTTGCAGCACTTCTTTCGTTGGCTGAAGTAACACTTACCATGTAATGACATTCTGGCCTGAGGTGATACAGGTGCTGTAAAATTCTCATGTAGAGTTTCTGAATTGCATCCGGCTACAACAGAGTTACACAGAATGCCATTGCAAATTAATATGCAAATAATACCGTATTTGCATTAGCTTTTCACACATAACCAACTAATGTGTTAAGTGTATCTAAAACATACACTTAAAGGGGTAGTTCACTTTCTGTGGTTTTTATTATTTCAGTTTTACTGAGCTTTACAATTGGCCCAAAGTTTTGCGTGTCATTACGGATATTTTAGATGGCGGTTTCTGATGACATGCTGGTTTTTACAATGGCTGGGATCTAGGCTGTATGCTTCAGTTTCATAAAAATGTATGTTAACATTTATGATTGTGCAGAAAAACGATATCTGCTCAGAACTTCAAATATACAGCCTTTGGAAACAACACTGCAAAGATGCTTTGGAGTTAATTGAAATGTACATTCTTGCATTAGACTACAAATATATATATATAATATATCGACAGATAGGATATAGAAAGACTCATACAGACCACTGTAATTGTGACAGGAGATGTAATGGTATGCCCAGCTATGCAGAAATATTTTTAAACGGAAAATATTTATTTTTTTACTTAACTGTATTTTTATCGAGCCCTGTGTTTTTTAAATTTCCCACCTACCTTTGGGGTCGGAGTTATGTCATTTGTAGTAAAATGTTTTGCCTCCTGGCCAGTCAAGACGTCATTTCGAAAAAACTGTACGAGGGCATCCACTTTGTAGATGGGGAAGGTACTGTCCGTCATTGTTCTGTAACGTTAGACATATCAACATCTAAATTAAGAGCATATTGCTCATGTTGTATGAGGTTAGCATGAATGTGTTAATGCATATTTTTCTTACTTCTACCGTAAGGTCATGTTAGCGTGTCAAGCAGGTATTAGCTAGTAACCCACGAGCTAATAATTACTGCAAAATTGCAAGAGCTTTCTAGTTATACAAACTCATTAGGTTAAAATAGTCAAAGCCAGCTAACGTTAGCTACCAGTCCTTTGCAAACAACTGTCGTTTGTGCTTAAAGGGGAGATACTAGCTATCTAACAAGCTAACGTATGGACTGTTGGCTTGCAAGCTAGATAGACTGACTTAACATAAGAAAGACTGATAACGATAGACAGTCATCAATGATGAATAAGCTCATGAGTTAACGTTAACCAGCTAACCTTCCAACCAATTAACCGTTATTCAAATGTCATCCTGACGATAATGTTAAAAAAAACTTTGAAACAAACATTATCTTACTGAATGTTATCAGTGTAGCTTGAAGTAATTAGTTTGGTTGGTTTACGTTAGCTGTAAGTATATTTGTTACCTGCCGTTATGCGTCGCCGAACTTATTTTTGATTTTCGCGCTTCGTCGTCTACTTCCGCTGATATTCCATTTTCAAACAAAAAGAGGAACGCAAAGCCCTGTCTGTACCGCAAAGCCCTGTCTGTAGCGCCACCTTCCGCATGGAGTAAATACTGCAACAACAACAAAAGCAGAAAAGTAAACCGTATATGTTGTAAAAAAAGAATTCCGAAATAGAACAGCAATTCAATAATAATAATAATAATCATAATTGTTATTAATACTACTACTACTTACTGCTACTACTAATAATAATAACAATGTGAAACACTTTTTTGATATCCTTTAAAGTTCACTTTATTATACACATTAACCTGCTATACGTTTTTGAATATATAAATGTTTTTATGTAACAGGACACGTAGCTAACTAACATCCTCTTGCTGAGGACTACAAGCACTGTTATTCGAAAACAGCTGTATAGTGGACCTCTTTCTGCCTACGACGTGGGGCACCAATGTGCAAGTGCTCTATCTTTTTCCTGTTAAACGAAACAGGCATGGCGCTCGGATACGTACAAGGACCGTATCTGTTCTCGTCCCTTCCGCGTTGGCAATTACGCCGGTGTGAGTACATCCACGTCAGTTTCATCCTTATAAACAGAAATCAACTTCTGTTTAACTAGCTCGTTGTTAAGTAACAGCACATGAAATACATATCTCTGGCAGCTTAACTAGCTACATTCAAAACAGTCGATACAGATATGACATCAATTGAGAACGATGATATCTACGATTTTGTCTTCAAAATAGTTTTAGTTGGAGATGTCGGGGTGGGCAAAACTTGCGTGTTTCAACGTTTCAAAACTGGCATATTTATCGAGAGACAAGGAAATACAATTGGGGTGGACTTTACAATGAAGACTGGATATTCAAGGAAAGAGAGTCAATGTTGGTTTGTTATTTTCCTATGCAGATAGCTTTGTGTTTCGAACTTATATTTTCGATAACTTGTGTTGCTATGACCCAATTTTGTTTCTGGTAAAAAAATATGTGGTGTTTAATTCTATGTTTGTTCAACAGGCTAACGTTTTTCAACAATGACAACAGTGTTATTGTCTTTGTTATTGTAAATAAAGCTGACTATTACCATTTTAAACCTGATAGAGCAGTACAATTACTTAGGTTAGCTAACATATTTTTGCTGATTGTTGCATCCTTTATGTAACATGTATCACATGAACTAACGTGTATTTATCAAAGATAACATGTTTAGCAGTTGTTCATTTCTCATCTCTGTTGAATGATTCGTGTCTGTACTACACACATAGGAATCTGACCCTAGTACCTTTGGTTCATGTGCAATCTGAATGACAGTACCTGCCAACATTGCAACAGAGCAATAAAGTCAAGATTATTGAAATAGCCAAGCCGGCCCAGAATATGTAGTGCAATCAAAACGTAATTCCAATTTAGCTTTAGTAGCTTTCATGTACTACTTAAAAGCAGTCGTTTGAGTTTTATATTTTATTTGTTTTATAGAAACACTGTCCAGTGGAGGGAGCTCTTGACAGAAATTTTATGCACAAATTGGGCAGATCATCACATCATGGGCCGTGACCGAATATGATCCCTGTTCCCTGCCCCCTGTCTCCTGTCCACTCAGTCCCCTGTCTACTATGCGCCCTGTCCCCTCACTTTGCAAGCAGTGTGCAAAAGAAATCCTGCAAAACTCTTTCCAAACTAGAGAAGTAGTTTGTAATATAACTTTTTTATTGAGCATATCAATCAGTTTACACAATGGTTACAAAGTGTAGATTATGAATGAAGATAGAATTAACAAAAATAAAAAAGTAATTCATAATATGTCCCACTCTTGTACTACAAGTTGTAGTTTTTACTTCTGGTTCACTTCCTGAAATTGTCGGATGAGTGCACAGTTCTGTGGATGAGTGTGCTCCTGAATCCCCTCAACAAAACCCCAGAAATAAGGGTTTCATCCTGGGATTTTAAGTGCCCCCATTTGTGAGAAAAAGTCGCCCACTCAAAAGCTTTTAGATGAAGTTGACTCAAATATGCCCCCTCAAAGGGGTGAAGGAATCATATTCAGTCACGGCCCTGGTGTGTCTTGTATAGTGTCTCCACATAACCCTTTGCAATGAGTATGCTAACCTGTTAACCTCAGGACTGGGTTTTGCAGTGCTATCCTGTTAACACCAGGGGTTTCATTCGATACAATCAAATCTGTGTTTCCAACATTTGGCACACACAAATGTGTAGCTCATTAATTGAACTATTTTTAGAAGCGTGTCTCCATTTTATTCTCTTCCAGCAGCAGAGGGAACTGGGGTTTATCATTCTTGAATGTGGTAGGCAGGACACTTCCCTGCAAGTGCGAAAGACCCACACTGGTCTTGTATAATGTCAGAACAGACCCAACATCTTTGAATGTGGAATTGAGGATGGTAAAAGGTGGATAGAAATGTAAAAGCATGATTTCTTATATTTTCTGTGCCCTACATCTCTTCCTTTGTTTCTGATCTCCAGAATGTATTTTTAGACCCTAGAAAAACCCAAGCCTCACCCTTGTGATGAGGCTCGTCTTTCACAGTTGACATTGTCTCATAGGCTAATGGGACCAATCCTGGGTAAAATTCTTTATTTTATTTGAAGTACTTTAATCCTTCAGACACTAGTAAAATTCCTGCAAATTACTGTAATTTTAAATGAAACCATTTCACCAATATTCAGACAAAAACAAAAAGTTCTTACATATGATTACATGTTTTGGGTAGTAGCATATTGGGTAAAAAATACTCAGGGATCTGTAGGAGTGTGCAACTGTACTGGCACCTAAAGAGTTTAAGTAATTCGAATACACAATTGATCCAGGCCTGAATTGGTCTGGCCTTAGCAACCAGGCAAGGCAATTGTATGTGTCTTCACAATGGAAGACTGAATAGAAATGAGCAAAAGTAACTTTCAGTGAGAAAATGAAACCAACTGGCAAGAATGCTGTGATCAAGGACCAGGCCATAATCCTCCTCCTCCCAGTGTGTCGCTGAAAGACACTGTCTGGCTATGTGTTCAGCCATTCCAAATAGGACCAGCTGGAGCCTCAAAACAGTCCTAAACAAGTAACCCGACAAAATTAAGTACAGAAACCTCAAGTCATAAAGAAACCCATTGTATTCCAGCAAAGTGCTTATTGTTTTTAATAATTCTACAGCTTTGTAAATGGTTTTGTGTCAGGAATTTAATTTGAAGCTACCAATTCAGATGAAATCAGATGGATTTTGGTGGCCACTTCACAAACGATTGTTAATTTACAATCTGGTGCCGATTCATAAGTGGAAACCTTTGACATAAATATATCAAATTAGTTGAATAAACCACTTCAACAAAGAACACTCATCATTTTTTTTTAATAACAGAAAAAACATTTGAATTTAAAAAAATACTTTTTTTTAGTATACTCCTCAAATATTAATAAAAATAAATAATACATGTAATTACTTAATGTTATAATCTAAGACATTAATAATCAGTTTCACAGTCAAGTCTGAGTAATTGCACTACATGTCACCACTGCAGACTGAATTACATGAACCTAAATCATCAGACTATTTCAGAATCTATGTGCATGACTTGGAGTGAATATAAAAATGTAAAACCTGCTGATGACGTGGCAAATGCCCTGTTAAGTTTGAAGAGATAAAGCAATATTGAATCTTTACACAGTATGTCACTGTAGTTTGAAAACACAGAAACCAACTGTCCTATAAACAGAATAATTGCACAGAAAATGCACATGTAAATTGAACATACCCAGTTCAGGTCTATAAGACATAGCTGTTCATTCAGTGCAACAGCCAGTTCAACAATAACAGGTTTTGTCACCATTTTCAAACTAAGTATCTGTGGTTTCAGTACATATTGGACCTGCCCCTCAGCATATTGTTTCATGATATTAGAACATTGAAAACATTAGAAACTAGAAATAACCGCCTTGCGGTTATATGCCTCCGCCAACAAGTCAAGTTTCCCTGGCTCTTCACCCATTCATCGCAAGAGGGTCATTCTACAGAAACCAAACATTGAACATTCGATGAATAAACTTTGTTTTATCATTGCAAGGACAGTCTTTATTTATTGAACATATATAATTAATGTGCTTATTAGATCGTTTTCTCAGCTACAGTGGTAAGCAACATTATGATGTCACAGTGAAGTTGACCTTTGAACTTTTGGATATAAAATGTCATCGCTTCATCATTTTATCCTATTAGACATTTGTGTGAAATTTTGTCATAATTAGCGTAGGGATTCTTGAGTTATGGCCAAAAACATCTTTTGTGAGGTCACAGTGACCTTGACCTTTGAACACCAAAATCTAATCAGGTCATCCTTGAGTCCAAGTAAACATTTGTGTGAAATGTTGTCATAATTAGCATAGGAATTCTTGAGTTATGGCCAAAAACGTCTTTTGCGAGGTCACAGTGACCTTGATCTTTGACCTTTGAACACCAAAATCTAATAATTTCATCCTTGAGTCCAAGTGGACGTTTAGGCCAAATGTGAAGAAATTCAGTCATGGCGTTCACGAGAATGGGACGGACGGACGGACAACCTGAAGGGTAACTAACCCCTAGATTACTGTAAACGGGTTTGTATGCCGACCTTATAATGAAACGTATTCATGCATTCCGTTATTTCTACAATTATGAAATAACATAAATCAGGAGAAACTGGTAGAAAAGCGTCTTTTTGCTGGTTGAAATCTTTTTTCTCCCCACACTGCCCCCGCCCCAATCGTGATGTCAGAGTACCTCTTTGGAGGTACCTCTACGTCATATGGATAATTATTGTCGCTCGTAAACAGCCGGCACCCGATTGGTCAGACCCACAACGTTACTTTCGTTTCGTCTCCACGTTTTTAAACCGGAACAACGTTGCGTCCTGTTCATAAATTATTCCACCTAAATAGTCCACTAAAATATGTTTCTGAAAATATTTGAGGTGAGAAATAGGCCATGCAGTTGGTGGATCTTGATTCATATTTGATGTTCAACATCTAGTTTGACAGTTTGATCCGCGTTATACGAAATAATTTGTACAATGTACGTTAATTAATGCAAATGACGATGGACGCAGCTCCTCCACCCCCACCCCTCTCCCTCGCTCACCCCACAAAGTATTTTTCAAAATTGATTAGTGGGCGGAGACAGGCTGAAACAATGGGGTTAGTTACTCTTTAAAAAAGACAATTGCACAGAAAACTTTACTACAGTCATTTTCATTCGTTTTTCCTTATTGACTGCTATGAGTAAGACAAATATCAATAAAATAAAAGGGTAAGGTTTTCTCCAAGTTTGGCATGTCATCCTCTTCCACTAGTCATTACTGTAACAAATTTGCAACAGTTTCTGAAATATCTGGCTCATAAAAAATTACAACATTTAAAAAAAAAATGGAACACATCAAACATTACAAAGCAGTAATTACACGTAGAGTTTTTCTACGGAAATTCAGCAAACATTTGAATTAAAAACGAATTAATAAAATGTTAAAAGGTATCATACCGTGTACTGGTAAAGTGAGCCATTAATGTAAGAAGTTACAATAAAATATGTACTATTAATTACAATTTAACACAATTAGAACACCTTATTTTCATTACTATATTCTTGCTTTGCTATTCCATTTAAAATTTTTGGACCTGATAGAGGATATCACAGAATCATGCACTCTGAAGTGTCCATGTGCTTGACACAGAAGTAACTTTCTCAGGATACACTGAAACACTTTGTAGAGCATGGGATTTCCAGCAACGTTAAAACTGCACCACAGCTTTTCAGTACACCTTCTGAAAGTTGCAGATGAACCTCAAGGAGCTGCTTCAATGCCCTGAAATCATGTCTAGATATTCCTTCTGGATACTCCTTTTTGTTGCATAATTTAAAACCCATCCACCTGGATGAATGTGCATGTACAGTTTCATGTATGGGCATTGTTTGTTTTTGTTCGGAGACTTGGGATGGTCTAAAATTATTTTCCACCTTCATCTGAAGATGATCTGAATGCCCTCCTCAAAAAGCGTTATTGGATCAAAAAATTCTCCCGCTGGAAGATGAGTTCCACGGCTGCGTCCACATCCTGCACGATGTGGCCTGGCTCTACCAGTGCAGGGTCGAAGCGGAAGTCACGGTGTCCATGGAACACGGTCTCTTTGATGGCCTGGTTGGTATCTGGTGGCACCTCAGTGTGGGGGTTGTAAACACCGGTGCAGACCAGGATGGATTTGCAGGAGGTGGCAGAGGGGGGTGCCAGCTCGCTCTCCCAGGCATTGTCCATGTCATCCTCCTGGGGCAGCGTGGTGGAGGACCGGTTACCAGCTGCCACCTTAGCCACAGCCTTGGAGCTTTTCCTAGCAGCCCTCTCCTCAAGGTAGCGGTTGTACATGTTAGCACCATAGATGTCGGTCATTAGGTTGTCCCTGATCAAAGCCAAGAGAAAAGAGTCGACATTTAAAATACAGCAAGCAGACCATGCTGTCCTTGAATATGCAATGAGGAAGTTTCTTGGACAAAAAGACACTTGCCACATTCTTTACATAATTTAACAGTTTTGGACTAGCGAGCACCATCATAAAACACCAAGGGCTCCATCTTGACAATCTTAGTGCATGATCTAAAACGCATGGCGCAAGTGCATTTAGGGTGTGCACAACTCCACTTTTGCTAGGTACACACCAGATAATTTGAGCGCAAAATAAGGTGCAAGGCTCAAACTTAGCTGAACTTAGTATCTTCATTAATTATCGGTGTGTCTTGGGCGTATGTTGCGTAACATACAATAAACCAATCAGAGTGTCATCTCTCATTCCCTTTAAAAGCTACCTGAATTTGCACCTTGGCGGATTGCTAAAATGAGAGCAATTTACCGCTGGTGAAACAGACCTGCTCATGCACAAAGTTGAAGTGCACATGCAGAGAATATATGGCATTACAATTCTCAGAAATAATTGTGTAATGTGCTGCAAATTTGTTTTGATTTCTAATTGCTGAAAATGTATATTTTTCTTAATTAGACTCTTAGTTCTCTTTAAAATAGTTTTGTTCAGTTATGAAATAACAGGTGAAATCAGCTGGGTTTTATTTTCTGAAAGTATGGTCACTGTAATTAAAAAAATATGAAGAACAAAGAATAGGGTTAAAAATTGTGAAATTTCAATACATTTTTAACCGTATTGGAAAAAAATGATGCACAGTGAATCCCTGGGGCCATAGGCTATTTGAAAAACAATAAATGCAAAACCATTCCATTTACTTAGAGGGTGTAGATGAAGAGGGCTCTATTGTAATGTTCCACCTGTCTTATGATCTGCATTTTCAGCACTCCAAATGTCCGTCTATTGCAGTGAGTGTTTTCGTGAGTTTTCGATTGAATGACAATTCGCACGTTGTTATCGGCATGCTCTAGGTGTTATCAGAAAAGTTTTTAATAGATAGTAATTGTCCCCTAACAGAAAATTGTCCCCCCGGAAGACTGCAGGAACTACTGGCCAATATAGAGTCATAGCTTAACCCAAATACATAGATGGCTGGATGTTGATGGAGTGGACTCCCCCACTTTTCACATGTATCAGAGCATTCTCTGCTGGGACAGAACCCCAGGAAATCCAAAGTTCGCCTTGCATTTCGCCATTTGGTGGAATTCCCCTTTGCTGAGGGACAGGTATGTGGTCCTTGACCGATGGACCCTTTTATTACTATACATTTTTTGATATACGCAAAATAATATTTCACATTGTAATCTTGATATTTGTATGCATGTTTGTGCACGCTCCTGTGTGTGTAACACACAGGAGGGTGTACGCACATTGTGCACACGCAAATGTAAAAGCATATTCGGTTACTATCTTAATATTGCGTTGTTAAAATAACATTGAAACAACTGCGACAAGACTTAAGACTAGGTTTGTGGTGGTTTTTAGCGCAAACGCTTTCTGCTGCCTCAAAATAGCAATACCCCAAAAAAGCACCTGACCACACCTCATCTTAAGACCATCCCGCCCAGGTGGGCGCAAGTTTACTTGCTAGTTAAACAACGAGAGCCCTGGACAGTAAAATGACAACTGTGCTGGTCTGAGACTAGCAAAAACACTTGCGTTTGGGTTAACGCCGCTTCACGCCGTGTGTAAGATAGAGCCCTAAGGGTGTTTTTTGTTTGGGAGGAAATACATTTTGAGAGGAAGGTGGACCTAATCTTACCCGATAGCATACAGTGATGTGATGGGGGTCCTCCATCCCTTCTCAGCAGCCTGCTCTCTGATCAGGTACTCAGCATAGTGGTAGGTTTAGTTCACTGGGCTTGCCCATTAGAGCCTCATACTTCAACTCTTTTCCTGTTATATTCTTATAGATGTTCTCCAGACAAACCAGGAAGGTTCCATGACCAAATCTGCATTCAAAGCAAAGTTCCCAAAGCATCAGGTAATTTGCTTTTTACACAATCTAAACAAATGGCACCTCTAGAATCAACCTCAAACTTGCTGTCTGCACTGCCAAGCCTAATAACACAATATCTTTGCTACATCTATTTTGTAGAAAGCTTTGTAAAGAGGTGAGTCTAGTGTTTATTTCTTTACAAACAGATGAAGGACGTGCGTTTCATATATTTTTGAAGTACGCCATGGCTTGTTTAAGCCTACGTATTTTTGCATTGATATAATGTGCGGCCCGAGACTAAGCATTAAAAACTCTTCTGAATTCGTCTGTGAAATTGCGAACAAGCAGCCGCAAATAAAAAACTAGAACAAGTTTACCACAAGATGGCAGTCATGTATAGCCGAGCCATTAGCTCACATTTTCTTTTTTCAAATTAAGATGTAAACCAGAGGATTTGGAAAATACCTTCATTATCTGGATAGCTTTTGGAACTTGATCAACATCATCTGCAAGCTGACTGATGACAGTGTGGTTCCCCATTTCCTTTCTTGTTCTCATACAGTTCTGTGAACGAATCTTTTGAACAAACGGATGCGGCTCACCAAAGGGAACAAAAGTTCCCATCACTAACACGCGGCAAATTCGTATAGGAACGCTCTTTTTAAGGCCCATCAACTTCACTTTATGAACATGCCCTTCGGAACATGTTGGTGGTTGTTTGCCAAATGTATTTATTTACAATTGGCGTTTGATATCTTGCGTTTTAAAACAAACGTCATAGTCACATTAGCTAAATTAACTTGCTGTTTTACTTAGGCTAGTATTGTTTTAAATGTGTTTTGAATGCATTATTAGGTGACATCCTGTAAATTAGGGACGAACAAAAAATTTGGGCATTATAGAATGAAAGGCTAATGGGAAACGACGTCTGTTTTTCTACTCTGCATTATGAAACATTTAGTCTTGGAGTCGCAGGATTTTGCTTAACATTCATTTCATTTCTTTAGCTAAAGCTCTGACAGCATTAGGACAAAACACACATTGGGCAAAACCACGGAGAGGCGTGGATAGATAATACCCAGTATAAAACCCTTTCCGAGAGTTTACTCAAAGCGGCAAGTCAATTAAGCCACCTGCCGATCGTCAATCCTGTGAACAATCAGTACGTAACTCGAAAGGATGAAGTAAAAAAAAAAGTAAAAAAAACGCATGGAATAAAAGGGTCGTACTTCGAGGAAGAAGGAAAGAGTAACTAAAATTGGAAAACAAAGGCTTGCTACTCTATTTCGAAATATTAGCCAGCTTGCTTGCTGGTTAACTTGAATGTTTTAAGCTCATGCCAGCCAGTAAGTTAGCCCAACTAGCTAGCCGAGTCAGCTAGCTAGCTAGCCATCGTTTCTTGGTTAATAATCTAATTTATTTAAGTAACCAGCTAGCTAGCTAACTAACTAATGCTTTTGCATCAGTTTGTGAACGGAGCCCTGGAGGCTATGCATCCAACAATTCAAAAAGACACTACTTTTACAAAGATATTTGTGGGCGGTTTGCCTTACCACACTACCGATGCTTCTCTTCGAAAATACTTCGAGGCATTTGGGGACATCGAAGAGGCGGTTGTCATAACGGATCGACAGACGGGGAAATCTACAGGATGCGGATTTGTAAGTACCGTTGTCAATCGACACGTCCCTTAAGTTAATTCACCTTGATTTAATTTAAAGAAACATTGCACGCATTCCCAGCATCTATTAACGGTAAATTGCAAATGTATTTGTGTCTTTGTTCGTAAGTCACTGACATTTGGACACAACGGCCCAAGGAGGGACTGGGGATTAACGTTATTTATTTTGCTTGCTCATGTTTGTGTTTCTAGCTTTATGCTTCCTAAACAGTCAACTTAAACTAGCTGTTATCCAGTTGAGTTCCCCTAACTGCACCCTATTTTAAGTGAATATCTGACATACAGCTTCTTAATACAAAACACAATACCTTTGACCCTATTTTGATTCCATAATCGGGCCGTTAGCAGCTCAACGTAACGCTTTGACTGACAGGCAGACGGTTAGTTATTGGCTGCGATTGAAAGAAGGGCATGGCAAAGACCTAATTTCGATATGAAAGGATTTATAACAATTTATATCTTATTTTAAACCAGCACAGTAGTCTTATGAATTTAATTGAAAATTAATTATTATAAAAAAAAATTTTGTATTTATTTTTTTTACATTTTTTTTTTTTTTTTTTTTGCATTTTACATTTTCCTCTCCCTTCCAATTGCCCCCCCTGGCGCCCCCTGGCGGCCCCCACTTTGAAAACCCCTGGCGTAGGGTACATGCAACAATAGAGGCCTGTCACCTACGTCACAATTTGACCAGACACGCCCACTTTTTACTCCAACGACCATACTGGAAGACCAAATGCCAGTGTTCCATAACGTTATGCAAACCAAACTAATAGGCTATCACATTTAATCGGGAGGTTGCTTAATTTCCCTTTATTGCCATCATCGGAATTTGCTTTACGCAATGCTTACAGGTAGCTCAGCAATATACAAAATATACAGTGCACAACATAACGAAACAATTTCTCAGTTTGGCGGTGTACAGAGACCGCGGCACTGCATGTATGGAGGAAATTCGTGTATGTGGAGTTTGTGCGTTGGACTGCTTGGTGACACTGGACATCTCGGGACTGCGGGGGCCATTTTTAATCATGGCTGTATTGCACTTTCATTCACTTGATTGATGAAATGATTCTGTTGGATATCTTTGTTTGATATGTTTGTTTGTGTGTTGTGGGTCCCACTGTCTGTCTTTTTTGTTGTTGCTGGGGCTACAACTGAAGTTCCCTGGCGGGAAATAAAAGTTATTATATTCTATTCTAATAATACCAACATAAACAAATATTATAAGGAGTATCGCGGGGGTATACGTACGAAGTAAGATTAATTACAGAGTGAACCCCGGAACCCTCCCAAATCTGGAACATGCATGGGCTGAAGTAGAAAGAGCTGTTCTGGGTTTTATTGAGTTATCCAGCTAGTACTAACTCAGTAATCCTGCTTTGTAGTATACCACCTTGGTAAGTAAAGTGCTTGTGCAGTTAATATGGGAGCAAAGTGATACGTTACATGTTAGGTAGGCTACAGTAGCCTACTTCAGCAATAAAACATTTTAGCTCGATGGATAGAATATAATAACTTTTTTTCCCGATAGGGAACTTCAGTTGTAGACACCATAAAAGGCAAATCAGTTCTACACATAAAGTACATTTACCGTTACTTTAATTATTACTTTCAAATACATTGTTATTTGGTGCTTACTATCGTAACGTTACATTTTATTTTCGCCCTCTTCTGGATTCTCTCATATTGCTCGAACCCTGCCTGGCCAGCACAGGTAGCTAATGTTTACAGTTTATCCAATCTATTTGTGAGACATCGTACAACGTAGCACCCCTAGCAAGTAATAATAGTTCAAATGAACACTGTTTTGATGTTCACAATATGCTTGACGTATCGCATTAGGTTAACATTAATGTTTCGCAGGCGTAGCAGTCGTTCACACAAATGATATAGCTACTAACGTTAGCTAAACCAAGCGATTAATTCACTTTTAACTTTCTAACATTAAGATAATGCACATAAATGTACATTAGGCCAGCTAGTTATGTATATATTAACTGGCTAACTTTATAATTTGTTCATAAAACGTCATTTACCATTAATGATCCGAGCCTATGCTGTCTAAACCCTGCTCACTCCTCACTGCTTTCAACCACCAGTCTCTTCTTTCGGTCATAAAATTTAGTTCGTTCACCCTGCCTGGTGGTTTAGCTACTATGGTGAGTACTCAGATTATCATGTAAAATGACATTTTCGCCTTTTCTCAGTTTTATTCGCACATCAGTACGCAGTGCAGAAGTTCGTCATTGTAGGACAGCAATCATAGTAGCGTTAGCATGAAACTCGTTTCATGGAGTAGCGAACACTACGAGTTCAGTGGTAACGTTAAGCGTCTCTGTTAGGGTTGGTCCGCCAACATGGCGGCGCGTCCCTGTAACCATTGGTAACGACAGTTCTAGTTCTATGTGACAGGCCTCTATTGTCTCTTGTCGTACATGCCAGTCATTTACTTCACGCTATGAATCGGTCGATTGTTATACTAAATGCCGCAAAAAACCGAAACAATACTCTACACAACGTCGACCGTGGTATCGCTATATACCGTAACTGTGAGTTGACGTTGGCTAGCTGGTTATCGGTTACTACAGTTAAGAGAATTTTGAGGATGAATAGTGTGCGCAGAGTAGGCTATAATACTGCTTGCACGTATTGTTTCATGCGGCGGGGGGTTGAAATAACTATTAAAATGTTTTGGAAATTACACTGGTAAGGAAAACTTTAAATGTAAATTTATCTAAAAGTCGAAACTTTCAAGGTTAACGTTCAGTCACGGGTCCTTCCGGAAATGAAAGTTGTTTTCTGTTCCACTGCCACCAGAGAGGATTAGATTCTGGTGCAACTAACGGATTACAGCACGTGAATGCTCCAGGCGCCTTCCGCTCGTCCGTCTGTTCCCAAGAGTTTATCAATAATTTTAGGAACTGTTCATCTTGCAATAATGAACAGTGTTTCTCGAATACCACATCAGTTTTTCCCCATGAAGAGTTTAACTGATCTAATACTTTAAATATAAAGCAAATTGTTCTTCAGTATACTTTAAATACGAGACAATTTCATGAAGTATTGGTGCTCATCTTAATTATATAACTTAGTTAAAGGGTAACAAAGCACTAAAACAACTTATTTTAGATGAGAACTCATACATTTGGTTTTTTATACGTAGCCTATTACTGATTGATCCTGGTCCAAATCTTGACAAATTACTGCAGTCAGCGCAAAAACGCACAAACTTTAAGAATCTGGCTCAAAATCTGGCTCTAGTGGTAAAACGTTAGGTACTGCACGTTCAATCTGTGATTGGCCAGAAATGTCTTTGTTTACGTATTCCTCCCTCGGTGACGACATGGAAATCTGTACAGCTACGCCCTGAAGTTTTGGAGCGAGGGCGGGCTATGCCCCAGCTATAAAAGCAAATCTCAGCGGTTGATCTGATAGGGATCTGGCGGCGAACTGAGGACACCTCCAACTCCTCCCTACATCCTCCAACTCCTCCCCGCCTCCTCCAACACCTCCCCAAGCAGTGGCGGAATCAGGCCAGATCATCTCATACCAGCAGTAGCCTAAAACGGAATAGCAAGATGCCTTAAATATAATACAGACATATTATGAATACTGCTTAGGTCATGCTGTCAGTAACTGTCACGAGCTCAGCTTTAGTTTTATTTGTATAGCGCTTTTTACGGGGCCAACTGTCACAAAGACTCTGATGGTTGATCTACGTGCCGTGGACGAGGAGAGGAGATGGGAGAGAGAGCATGCGAACGAGCGATATATATAGCTAGCTTACAGTTTAGCTTTTTTGAATATTCTAGTAAGTAACCTATTTTTGGAATATTTTTTATAGTTAGCTTGATGGTGCCTTGTTTTTTGACAGTTCGTTTTTCAGTCTAGCTTAGCAAGTAGCTAGCTAGTTTATTTTATTTTTTTTATATATATAGTTCATTAAAAAATAAATGGCATGGGTAACTATTTGTACAGCATGTGATTTGTTGTTTACTGGCCGCATCATTATAAGCCCAAACGAGGCTATGCGCCGCATTCTTCACCATTGCTTCTGCCTCGGCAGCGGCAAGCTTCTTGGGGCTCGCTTGGGCGTTGTTTGATACCTGGAGCTCAGCCCCTATTATTTTCTTATCATGCCCAGATTTCTGCATTTTTCAAATTTCAAAAGGGGGTGGGGTCTAGCGAAGCCAGCGTGTTTTGTTACTCTTTAAAATGAACTAAGCATTCATAATAGACTACGTCACCAGTACCAGGGTTGAGAAGGGCAGCTGCAGAATAACATTAATGGACCGTAGCTACACATTTAAGTCCCTCCTATTTTACTTGTAGTAATAAACTATAAGTGTAACCCATTGATGCAAAGAGCTTAGAGAGTTTAAATCTTGTTGCAAATGTTTTTCTTGCTGACCATAGCTGTATGGATCACATGTTGAGGGAAAGAGGAGTAGTTTATTTCCCTAACATATGACGTCTGTTCCTCCCTTCAGCATAGGCTATGTGTGAAATTTATAATTTGAAAAGTTTAGGTTTTCCGCTTGCACTTTGGCTAATGGCTGATGTTTATTTGTGTCGCAAGACTGCGCTTATCTTTTTCTTTTCTTTTTAAATTGCTGTAGGGCACATGAACAGTGCGTCGCTTTTTAAAATTGCTGTAGGGCACATGAACAGTGCGTCGCTTTTTAAAATTGCTGTAGGGCACATGAACAGTGCGTCTCTTTTTTAAATTGCTGTAGGGCACATGAACAGTGCGTCTCTTTTTTAAATTGCTGTAGGGCACATGAACAGTGCGTCTCTTTTTAAAATTGCTGTAGGGCACATGAACAGTGTGTCGCTTGCGCATGCTTTATATGGATATTTAAACAGGCACACAGCCTGGCCTCTTTAGTTATGTTTATTGAATAAGAACTGCAGTGAAAGTGGGAGTCATTTTTTTCCCCAAGATGGGCTGCTTTGTCATCTGGACCATAAGGCCCCGTCACATTCCCTCTGCGCAGTTTTTGCCATGAGCTAAAAGGCAATGGTTAACTTCCCGTTGCTATGCCCAGAAGTGTGAGTGAGTGAGCTTTCTCCAAATGTTTTTTCACTCTGTAGCTTAAACCACCAGCACTATGTGTTTGCAAACATGTTTTACTTATCATAATCTATTTGAAATATCTGCGGTAATACTCTACTAAATACTAAAATACTTATTTTTCTTTTTTTTTGTCAACCCAGGCCACACCTTTCTGTGGTACTCTGTTTTGAGATGATAACAAGGCTTTTTAATTATACTTCACTTGAGCCATTTTTGAGCACTAAAAAAGAGACTAGTTCTATATTTTGTGCATGGAAACATGGCTTTCCTACGCAGTTTATTGTGAGTCAGGTGTAACTGAGTCTGGAGTCAGAACCACATTATCCACTATTGTAGTCTCAACTGTGTGCGCATATAGGCTATACACACTTTGATGCCGACATTCATATTGGTGAATACTGTATCTGCTGAAGCTCAACAAATTGAAATGACTTTGTTAATATAATAGAAATGGGAGCCCCAGAGTTGCATCATTAACGGATCCTCTGGCTCGTTCCTGGGACAACCTGTTCAACTGGCTGGGGGAAACATGGGCGTTTCGATTTTGGTATGCTCTTGGTGGTCTATGGGAACCGATAGTAGTGCAATGTAGTCATTTGCAATGACTACAGTCTCCAGACTTGAACTCCATTGAAAATGTGGTTTGAATTGAACAGGACAGTACTTCAGCACCGATACAAAAAGGACACAGAGGGTCCAAATTCCTGTCAGCACGATGATATGTGGTGTATGTGTGTGTCTCTGTGTGTGTTCAGTGTGTTGTTATTTTGTGTGTTTTCAGGTCGACTGATCCTGATCAGAACCCTTTTGTGATCGCATCTGATCCGATGTGTTCCGGACCGGTCTCCTGACATAGGGGGCGCTATTTCTAAAATGAGTTTCTCAGGGGAGCCAGAGACCAAAGATGGAACCCCCAGCCCTGCCAGAAAGAGGTTAAATTAAAAAAAAAAACTCAGTGTTTCCCCCCAGGTTGTCTTTGTTGGCGGGGTGGTGCGATGGCATGACCGCGATAGGTAGGTAGCCGGGATTGTTGAGAGACGGACGGGGGTTTAACTTAACCGAAACAAATCCATTATTCTGTGCGTGCCTGCGAATTGCATGCCTGCGAATTACCGCGATTCAAAACACTAATTGTTGGTATTTTATATTTCTAGGCGGGGCGGCAAGCTCTGTAGGCCGGGCAGGCCACCCCGCCTGTTGTATGGTAGGGGAAACACTACATGAATCAGAAATGAATGAGCTCTGTCTCCATGTGCTGTCAGTTAGAGCTGCAGTAAGAGGATGAGGTTAACTGGACGCTCTGATTCCATGTGCTGTGAGTTAGAGCTGCAGTAAGAGGATGAGGTTAACTGGACGCTCTGTTTCCATGTGCTGTGAGTTAGAGCTGCAGTAAGAGGATGAGGTTAACTGGAAGCTCTGTTTCCATGTGCTGTGAGTTAGAGCTGCAGTAAGAGGATGAGGTTAACTGGAAGCTCTGTCTCCATGTGCTGTGAGATAGAGCTGCAGTAAGAGGATGAGGTTAACTGGAAGCTCTGTCTCCATGTGCTGTGAGTTAGAGCTGCAGTAAGAGGAGGAAGTTAACTGGATGCTCTGTCTCCATGTGCTGTGAGATAGAGCTGCAGTAAGAGGATGAGGTTAACTGGACGCTCTGTTTCCATGTGCTGTGAGTTAGAGCTGCAGTAAGAGGATGAGGTTAACTAAAAGCTCTGTCCATGTCCTGTGAGTTAGAGCTGCAGTAAGAGGATGAGGTTAACTGGATGCTCTGTCCATGTTCTGTGAGTTAGAGCTGCAGTAAGAGGATGAGGTTAACTGGATGCTCTGTCCATGTGCTGTGAGTTAGAGCTGCAGTAAGAGGATGAGGTTAACTGGATGCTCTGTCCATGTGCTGTGAGTTAGAGCTGCAGTAAGAGGATGAGGTTAACTGGATGCTCTGTCCATGTTCTGTGAGTTAGAGCTGCAGTAAGAGGATGAGGTTAACTGGATGCTCTGTCCATGTTCTGTGAGTTAGAGCTGCAGTAAGAGGATGAGGTTAACTGGATGCTCTGTCCATGTTCTGTGAGTTAGAGCTGCAGTAAGAGGATGAGGTTAACTGGAAGCTCTGTGTCCATGTGCTGTGAGTTAGAGCTACAGTAAGAGGATGAGGTTAACTGGAAGCTCTGTCCATGTGCTGTGAGTTAGAGCTGCAGTAAGAGGATGAGGTTAACTGGAAGCTCTGTCCATGTTCTGTGAGTTAGAGCTGCACTAAGAGGATGAGGTTAACTGGAAGCACTGTCTCCATGCGTTGTGAGTTAGAGCTGCAGTAAGAGGATGAGGTTAACTGGAAGCACTGTCTCCATGCGTTGTGAGTTAGAGCTGCAGTAAGAGGATGAGGTTAACTGGACATTCTGTTTCCTTCGCGTTTGAATCTCCAAACCATTCACAACCCCTTACAGCACCTGCAGTGACCTTGGATCAGCTGACAAGCTGACATCACTTACAGAATCAAGACTGGCCTCCTTTTTGTTACCGTTAAGTATTGAAACACATTTTATTTTGCACTGACATCAATTGATAGGCTAGCATAAAACCTGTAATACCCAGTTGAGTTAATTTTACTGCTGGTTCCTACTGTTGTTTGTATTTTATTTTGCTATGTGCATTTCAGTCGGGAATAGCCAATTTCCCTGACCTTATAGTTTTACACTGTTAAAACTTTATATTTATGATAAAACAAGCTAACCACAAAATATAGTTTAGCATGTCATTAACCCATAACATAAACTAACCTTTGTAAATGGTAGGACTGTTAGCTTCTATATTTAGCCATCGCGTAATTATAATTTCCTCTGATTAAGATTAAGTCATAGAATATATTCCTCATGTTATATCAATTATTGCTTCTATAATTCACCTATTGTAGCCAATAAAACGTAATTTTTCCAACCCATTGTCGTGTCTATGTTATTTCACTAAGTTGAGCTCTACTGACGTATAGAATTCTAATTGAGTGTTGAACTTTATTAATTCTGAATAAAAGTGACCAAACCTCACTACACAATTGGTGCCCCGTCCGAGGATAGTCAAGACTGAAACGGCCAGGTTCAAGAATGTGGAGTAGCCTATTTCACTCACTAGGCTATATCATAATGCCACGTATTTTCTCAACACAGTCCAGCTCAGCATCAATCAGTGAAATTACTATTAATAATAATAATAATAATAATAATAATAATAATATGAAATTGTGCTAATTCATAATGCTATTCACGCGCTTGCTAGCTAGGTCATCTATGGGTAGGTAGGCCTACCCGATGGCCGCACTGAAAAGTTGTCCAACAAAAAAATCTTTCAGAGTCCATTAACAGTTAGCTTATGTGCTAGCTAGTAAGTTCACAGCTCGACTGAAGCCTCCGCTGTCCGAGACAAAACATTACTATGCCTACTATGTCATGCCTACCCTCATGTGACTTTGGGCAGAGGTAAATAAGGAAGAGCATAATTGTGTAC
Organism: Ilyophis sp. 1 JC-2022; assembly: GCA_022702515.1. Taxonomy (NCBI): domain Eukaryota; kingdom Metazoa; phylum Chordata; class Actinopteri; order Anguilliformes; family Synaphobranchidae; genus Ilyophis; species Ilyophis sp. 1 JC-2022. Next base: position 12,262,854 of record CM040396.1, on the reverse strand, counting down.
TTAATGTGGTTCCATTTTTAATACTTACATATTTCAGACTTTAATTTGTTATAGTTAAAACGGAATTAGGCTATTTGGTAACTTGATAGTTACAAGATTAGGAAGAAAATAAATTTTTATCATGATAACACTTGTATTTAGTGGGTTTTTCTTGTAAATTACATGTAATCTATTCAAAGTGATGACGATTGTATGTTTTTTTACAACGTACTGATGTTTGTAGACCCAAAAACATGTCTGGTGAGTTCACCACAGTGATCATAGTTTAACTTCTGTTCGTTTTTTTTTGTTCACAGATTAAATTAAATATGTTTGCAAATCAGAATGTGTCCTGTATGATATTCCAAAATTAAATCTTTGCAGTAGGCTCCCAACCTTGAGTTGAATTGCCCCCTTATTATGTAGTTATATTTGTTGGTTAATAGAGCCAAGTTATTGCCTCAGTTTTTTTGTGGATGAGTCAGAATACTTTATGAAACTAATTTACACAACCCCTCCCTGCTTTTGTGTGCACATCCCGTGTGTGTGTGTGTGCGTGCGTGCGTGGTCTCTCCACAGGCTGGGTTGGTGTAATCTCACAGAGGGCTGCTGTGATGTTCTGGCCTCAGTTCTGCGTTCTCCTCACTCAGAGCTGAGAGATCTGGAGCTCAGAGACAATGAGCTGCAGGATTCAGGAGTGAGAGCGCTCTCTGCTGGACTGGAGGACTCACATTGTAAACTGCAGACACTGGGGTGAGGACAAACACAGTCAAAAAGGGCTCAAATGTGACTAACTACAACACTAATGTTAATTATGTTTTTAATGTGAAAATAGACAATTTTGAATGTGTATACTTCACAGAACTGAAGAAACATCTTCCTGTCCTACCTCTTGGTAGAATACACACATTTTAAATATCATTTTAATATTTGAATCTGACATCAATTGGACAAAACATCTTCTTGAGAAACATCAATCATATCAGTTTATACATTCCTCAAAATAAAATAAAAATTAAGTTAACCTGTTCAAATGAAAGGAACCTGTTCATCCTCTTAAATAATGATTAGGATTTTAAAACTGTTCAGGTAAGGTGTGCTGTAAAGGTGTGTAACAGTCTGCTATGTGTGAAACACACAGCCCTGTTAGTTTATATTAATGTGCTGTCAGGTGTGTAACACACTGCTATGCGTTTGACACACAGTCAGTTTATAGTAATGTGCTGCACGGTGTGTGTGTCCCTCTTTCTGCAGGCTGTAGAGTCACACAGACAGGCTGTGATTCTCTGGCTTCAGCTCTGCGTTCAAACCCCTCACACCTGAGAGAGCTGGACCTGAGTTACAATCACCCAGGAGACTCAGGAGTGAGAGCGCTGTCTGCTGCTAAACTGGACACACACACAGCTGTAAGTTCAGAAAGAGTCCACACTGCACCTGTGGTACGTCCCTCTGCCTTCAGTGGGGTCCGTAAGGAGTTTATTTCTGTTTTTGTGAAAAGGTGGCATTAAACTTAGGCTTTGACTAATACTGAAACCAGTAGAGGGAGACAGAGAGGGAGGGGAGGAATGATATTTTTTTTAAAAATTCTCTCTGTTGCCTAAAATTCTGCAAGTCTCTGCCTCTCTTTAGACTCTGGTTCCCTCACCTGGAGCTCCAGATGTTTTCATTGTAGTGCATCACACCTGGCAGCTACCTCTAATTATAATTCAGTTTAGGGTTGTGTTGATCCACAATGGCATCTACAATGGCATCGTGTATCGAGGATCGGCCTTGCCAACATAAAGGCGATTTTTGGGCCATTGTGTTGGTGGAGCTGTATTCTAGGGGGTGGGGGCATTGTAAGGGCTGTGGCGTAGCTGGGCTTGTGTTGGTGGGGGTGCGCTCTGGGGGGCGGGGCCATTGTAAGGGCTGTGGCGTAGCTGGGCTTGTGTTGGTGTGGGTGCGCTCTGGGGGGCGGGGGCATTGTAAGGGCTGTGGCGTAGCTGGGTTTGTGTTGGTGGGGGTGCGCTCTGGGGGGCGGGGGCATTGTAAGGGCTGTGGCGTAGCTTGTAAATACTGACATAATAAACAATATGTAAATACTGTATGTATAATACGATGAGTAATGTGTTTTCTCTCTCGCTCTCGCTCTCGCTCTCGCTCTCTCTCTCTCACACACACACACACACTCTTTCTCCCTCTGTTCTGCTGTTCCTACAGTGTGGACAATGGAGGAGAGAACAGGACCAAACTAGGACCCAGGAAATGTGAGTTTGTATTGATACAGAACACACTGCTGTGTGTGTGTATGAGCGTTAGATTTTACAAAAATGTCTCTCTCACACACACATAAACACACACAAAGTGAAACACACTTGTACACACCCACTCAGGTACTATCACAGCTCTTTCGAATATTAATAATGATAATTAATCTCATTAATGTCTCTGGTGTGCAGATGGCTGTCAGCTCACACTGGATCCAAACACAGCATGCAGAAAGCTGTCTGTCTGAGGGGAACAGGAAGGTGATACACACACACCGGGGAGAGAGGAGCCATGTCCTGATCATCCAGAGAGATTTGAGGACTGGGCCCAGGTTGTGTGCAGAGAGAGTGTGTGTGAGCGCTGTTACTGGGAGGCTGAGTTCAGTGTGTCTGAGTTGGAGGGAGGGGTTCATATCGCAGTGACATATAAAGGAATCAGCAGGAAAGGAGGGGGTTATAACTGTAGGTTTGGAGACAATAAAAAGTCCTGGAGTCTGAGGTTCTATAAACTCAGTGGCCCTGATAAACACAGTTACTATGTCTGGCACAATAATAATCACACAGACATACCTGCCCCCCCCCCCTCCCCCTCCCCCTACCGCAGAGTCGGAAGAGTGTGTGATGATGATTGTGATGGTGAAGGAGTGAGTGTGTACAGGGTAGGAGTGTGTATGGACCATCCGGCCTGCACTCTGTCCTACAGCGTCTCTGACTCTGACACACTGACCCTCCTGCACACGTTCCACACACACTTCACTGAACACACACCCCTCTGTGCTGGATTTAGTGTGTGGTACTCTTCATTGTCCCTCTGCCAACTGGAGTAGAGTCACACACACACACACACACACACATTGTCTCTTTCACACACACACACTCACACACACCCCTCATCTGGATTTAGTGTGTGGGACTCCTCAGTGTTCCTCTGCCTATTGGAGTAGAGTCACACACACATACACTGTCTCTCTCTCACACCCACACACATGCCCTCGCATACACACACACACCCGTACACAAACAGTGACAAACACGCTGACACACACACACACACACACACACACACACACACACACTCATACCCACCATACCACACACACACACTTTTTCTCTCACATTCACATATACATCTGACCAATACACACTCTCTGTCTCTCACACAGACACACACAAATACATTCTTTGTCGCACACATGCACGCACTCTCACACCCACGCCCAAGGTTTGAATTGTAAAATGTTAACAAGGGGAACGCTGTTTGTTGACTGGGGAGGTATGTGTCTTAAACTAAAATGTGTCAACGATTGCTATACAGTATACACTACACATTTACCGCAGGCAGGCACACACAATCCAATCTTACCGTTCCTTTTCATTTATTATAAAGCGCTTTAATCCATATAACACTCGTTGCAATTGTGGTCAACAGCTTAACGACCGACACACACGTAGCATCCTGTCATACGGGTCAGAGCACTGCTGGCGTCCTGCTGTCGACTGCCGCTTCTACCCGCGTCTACCTGCGTCCTAAACTACCCGTAGTCTACTTGTTTTTTTCCGTGTTTTTTTTTCTTGTTTGCGTTTTGAGCATGTGCCATTCTTAATCGTCTGTTGTATTGCATTTTGTTTATAATTTGCGTAATTTATAACAAAAAATTTGGGGGGGATTTTGGTGAGGGGAAGGAGGTGGGTGAGAAAATGGAGGGATGGAGGGCCCCATTTTTCATCATAAATGTGTAAAAAGATATTATTTTTTACTTATTTCACTACTAGTATGAAGGTAATATAGTTTCAAAAAAAAAAACTTGAAAAAGAGAGTTTTAATTAACCTTAAATAATGGTTAAATAAAATAAATAAAAAACATCCTGCACACATCCCCTGCACAGCCACCACTGAATTTAGGGCTGGTGATACCATCATTTAAACTCCCCACTGCTGATCTCTACCTTTCTAACAACACAGCAAACTGAACTGAAATTTTTAATGTTTTGTTTGGATTGGTGCTTTTCTTTTTCCCCTTCTTCTGATGTTTAATTCTCTCCCAGTTTGTGAAACCTCAGTTCGGTGGGACACAGTGCTGCTGCAAAGCCCAGCAGGCCGACCGGAGTTCCTCCGACCCCGTTCACGGCTGGCCATCCCTTAGACTCCGAGCCAAAAACCCACAGAGTCGCCCTGGTCTTCTCCTCTACCCTGACCTCCACAGAGTCGCCCTGGTCTTCTCCTCTACCCTGACATCACATTCCCCTTTCCCCACTAACTTCATACACATCTCTTCATTTTGATTCAAGTGTGGTCCTGCCTCGTGAAATAATAACCAGAGTAGTGGCCTTACGTTACTCAATCACACACTCTCAAAACACCTATTTATTTATGTATTTATTATTCTTTGTACAAATAAAGAATAAATGCAAGTACACAAAGTAATTTACAGAAATGTGCTAGAGAGGTTTGACTTATATCAGAACCTCACCTTACGGAACAAAATCACATTAATTGAAGTTGATTAAATATAAAATATTAGATATTAAAATACTGCTGTTACATTGTAAGATTTAATAAATAACTCTTATACCTGTGTTGGAACACTATTAGGGAGGGAGAAATTTAATTTAGATTTTTTTTAGTAGTTTGTCAATACGCTGAGATAGGCGGAGATATTGTGAAATGATACGCGTGTTTCATGGCGAAACACCTCTCTCAAACAGGGCTGCAATATGGCAACATTTGTTGCAGTTTAAAAATTGAAGTTGATACAACATTCGAATGTAATGTTTCTGCCTGAATGTTCTCATACTTCACATGGTTGAGGTTTTTTCCCCCCCACAATTTTAGCAGTTTTGCAGTGTCCTCTAATCTTGGTACTGTATCAAAATAAAAAATTGAGAATGAAAGTGTTCAGGCGTGTTTGCAGGTGGCTGTGTTGCGGTGGCTCATGGTGCTGTCGTATCTAAGGACAGGTGAACGATGGGAGAGAGCACAGGTGGGGACTGTGCCAGTGTGACACGTATACACACAAGACATTGGATTCTATGAAATATTCTGAAATAGACATCTTTCAAAGGCAGTCTTTAAAGATCTTTGTATCTACTATCACACAACTGTGGATGTGTATACATTCTGACAAATTGCATTTCATCTATCACATCTGTGAATGTGTACATATTTTGATTGACATTGTTTACTCTCGATGCTTTTTATGTGCTAACACAATTTTGAGCGCAAAGTAAGGCGCAAGGTCCAAATGGGCTGAATTTAGCCTCTTCGTTAATTATAGTTGTGTCTTGAGCGTAACATGCAATAAACCAATCAGAGTGTCATATCTCATTCACTTTAAAAGCCTACTTTTCCACCTTGGCGCATTGCTTATATGATGGCGAAACAGACATGCTTATGCTTGTGTAGTTAAAATGCACAGTGCGTTTTAACATCTAAAGCCTAGGTTTTCAACAGGCCAATCCGTGATTGCAATCTTAACCTCAACCCCAGTTTGAAATATTTATTTAAGATAAGTACATATAAGTACATGAGTACATTCGGGAGCACTCTTTTCAAGAAGTACATTTTTCTCACATAAATATGACGTGAGCTTCGTTAAAAAAATGAGGCGCAGCTTCGCCGACGTTTTCCTAAAAATACAACAAAAACTGTTTATGGACATTTATGAAATGAAAGCATACCAAAAGGGTATAGAGGTCGTATTCAAACACAGCCAAAATGAAAGCATGCCCCCCCACAGTAAATATGGTTTGACCAACCATGACGCAACGTTTGTGTTTTTTGAAAGCGCTTATGGGATATGTTGTCAATAATAAGACGCGATTGCTGAAGCCGGATGAGACGTTTGACTTCATTTCCCGAATGTCGAAAGGCCATGTGGTGTGCATCTGCAACTCGTAAACATTCTTCCACCCGGTACAGTGCGAGAGAAAGGTAATGACCTATTTTGTAGCAAGACAATGTTAACTATGTCATGTATACCAGCTAACTTTTGAAAATAGCATGCTTCGCGTGTGATACCTAATTATATCCATATGTTTAACCAAGCTTGCAGGAAACGGCTTGCATCGATGAATGAAATAGTTAGCTGGCTTTGTATATAACACTAGCTAGACAGGCACCATTGAATGAACAAGCCAGCTAATGTTAGCAAGATCGTTTAAGCAGGGATCCCACCTCCCCCACCTGTTAATGTGTTAGCTAATATTTTATGGCTTGTCACGTTGCTAAATATACCTAAAGTATTGTTACCATTTACAAAGTAACATTATACTCCAACTCCATTATAAATGTATCTTGTTGCTAGTCATCTGTCCTATTATTTAAACCTAGAAAAAAATCTGATTATTTTGAGTAAGTTCACGAGTAAAATACAACACTGCGTAACTTCGAATTTAAACACTCAGAATGTACAATTACAGTAACAATGTTATGGATGTTGAGTTTTTTCACACCTATGAAAACATTTACTTTGACTGCATGGACTTCTTGTCTGGAGCAAGATGCTTTATGAATTATTTCTCATAAGCCACTATTGCTTTTTATGACTGTCCCTGATTTATATAACTAGGTTAGGAATCATGTTTACAATGATCCACTTTAGCTAACAGCAGCAATAGCTAGCTTTCTGCCTTGGCTACAGTTTTCTTTTTGTAGTTTTCTGTATGCTGGTGAAAGGTAGTATCTGACATATTAGGTGTTATTCCAGATCTCAAAATATTTCAGATTTTACCCAGATTTCATAACTATCGTTTATAAGTACATGTGGTCATATGTAAGTACATACTGGCTGTAGAAAGTTTACACATTCTTTCATAATGTCGAGCTTTTATTCCGTTACATCCTCAAATTAAAATACATTAAATCACATTTTTTACAGTGGTATCCCTCAAAAAAATCTCAATATTTGTGAGAATTAATTAAAAAATACAAATCTACAATAACTGGATTTTAGAAGTGTGCACACTACCCTGAATCAGTACTTGGTGGGAGCTCCTTTTGCTTGAATTACAGCCATGAATCAGTTCGGATAGGTCTCTCCCAACTTTGCTCACCTAGATTGGGTAATACTTGCCCATTATTTCTTACATAACTGTTCAAGCTCAGATAAACTGCATGGTGACCGTTTATGCATGGTGACCGCATTCTTCAAGTCATTCTATAGATGTTCAATAGGATTTAGGTCAGGGCTCTTACTGGGCCTCTCAAGAGCATTCACTTTGCTGTTCTTCAGCCACTGTTATTCGGGCTGTGTGCCTCGGCTCAAATGAGCCCTAATGTTGGCTTTTTTTAGTCAGGGCTTTCTTGTTGTCACCTTGCCATACAGGCCAGGATTGTGGAGGGCTTGGGATATTGTTGTCACATGCGCACATTGACCAGTCTTTGCCATAAAGGACTGCAGCTCCTTAAAAGTTGACTTTGACCTCATGGTGGCTTTTCTGATCAGGCTCCTCCTTGCTCGGCCATCCAGTTTGGAGGGACAGCCAGATCTAGGCAAGATTTAGGTGGTGCCTTTGCAATGCTTTGTACTTCTTAATGATGGTCTTGAGTGTATTCCAAGGGATATCCTTTGATATATTTTTAGACCCATCTCCTGATTTGTGTCTGTATCACAACTTTATCTCTTTTTGAAAGTTCTTTTGAAAGCTCGTTGTTTGTTCTTGACTATGTAATGCACTATCCAGGGTAGGAGGCCTACAGAAACAGTTGTTCAACTGCATGCACATTGGAACTTCAACTACATGCACATTGAATACACTTTCACATGCATTCACCACATACAATTACTACAAAAAGGTGTTAAGATCTCTGTTTTCATTTAGGCCTACACAATCTATGGTAACAGATATGGTGATTTTAAACATGTTTCAACCTCTCTTTTTCACTCCAGCTTTTCTGCAGTCCCGCAAGCAATTGTGGCCCTGGTTTATCTGTGTGCAAACCCAGTGCGTATGTTCTGAAGTCTGCCGGTGTCCCAGGTGCAGTGGTATGTATATTTTATGTCTCAGACTCAGGTCCGAGGGCCTCTGTAGGAAATTATATTAGCGTCCCTGAAGCATTATTTTGTTGAAAATTATTTCGTTTTGTATTCATAAATATGCACAGTGAAAATGGTGATGGTTAAATTCCCCCATGAAGTTTAGTTAGTGTGTGAAGTTGGCCATCTCATATTCTTGCATATCACATAGTACTACCAGATTTTGACCACAAGATGGTGCCATTTCTAATATCCGTTATTCAGTATTGATTGAAGTTCTAACCAGAATCACCAGGAGCACAAATTGAAAAGTTAATTGATCTCAGTGTTCTATTGTTTGACAATTAATTGGATGCATTGCCAGTTCATTGAAAAGTGGCAGGCCATAGTTGAAATGGCATCATCTTGTTGTCAAAATGTGGCAGTACAATGTTGATGTGCAAGGATATTAGATGGCCAACATAGTACTCCCACATTTTGACCACAAGATGGTGCCATTTCAACTATTGCCTGCCACTTTTTCAACTGGCAATGCATCCAATTCATTGTCAAACAACAGAATGCTGAGGTCAATGAACTTTTATATTTGGTTCTGGTTGGAATTTCAATCAATACTGAATAACGGAAATGTGACATTGCACCATCTTGTGGTCAAAATGTGGCAGCACTATGTGATATACAAGGATATCGTCACCTTCTTAAAATAATCGCCTAAGTCATATTTTCAAGTTTTTCAGAAAACAGAATAAACTGAACCAAATACAGAATATATGATATTTGTTAATAATTTCACACAAAAAGGGTATATCAATAGATGACTATTGACTTACAAATAACGCTGTCTGTCAATTATGTAACATAAGAGGATTAAAGACTAAATAACTACACAACATTTATAGCCTAGCCAAATATTGTAGTAAACATTATCACTTACCATTCGGGGACGAGTCCAGAATCATGGAAATGACTTCATTTATGTTGATTTTCTTTGTGCATCTTGAAGCAGCCGCCATATTAATAACTTGTAAAAATGCCTAAGTCAAAATTTATTGTGACTTAGGCAAACATACAAACAGCCTAAGAGCACTCTTGACTTAGGCGATTACATTACCGGGGTAAAACAGCATGATCCTTTCAATTAAGGATCTAGGCAACTTTACCAGAGGTGGCCAGCATCATGAAGAGCTGATTTAAGCAAAAATCTCATGTTCCTCAAAAAATGACTTAGGCGATTATTTTAAGAAGGTGACGATATGAGATGGCCAACTTCAAAAAATTAAACTTCATGGGGGAATTTAACCATCTTTCATTTTCACTGTGCATATTTATGAATATATGAAGAAACAATAATCCAAGCCACAGCTTCTCATGTGTTGTCCCACACAGAGAACTTGCATTCTATGCTGTCGATAAGGGTGGGATTGTAGTAGGGTTTGGGGGGTCCTTTGGTGTATTTTGACATTTTAGATAGATTCCTCATGTTTGAAACATTATAGGGGAATATTTTGGTGCAAATCGAATATTGAGAACTATATTAAATCAATATTGAATGATTCCTATGTCATGAAAAGGTTCCATCTGGATGTAATCAGTTTGCAACATTTCCATAAAACCAAATAATTTCTCAACAAAATAAGGCTTCAGGGATGCTAATATTATTCCTTTCTTATTCCTAAAGCACTTTCCAGAACAATATGTGATGGTGAGTGTCGAAATCCACCTTTCTGTGTCTGATTCATATGGAATTACTCCCGTCTGGAATCTGCCCTGGGTGGATCCATGTCCCAAAACCTCTGAAATCAGTGCCATCCTAAGAACTCTGTGTTGCTCATATGCTAGACCTAAGTCCCAAGACATTTGTCATTCAGCCCAGTGTGTGTACCAGTACCATGTCCTGAAATCCAATCCATAGGTACGCTGCCCAGCACCAAGGCGTATGCATCAGGGAAGCACTGTGGGCGCCTAACAGATGAGCTGACCGTGCGGAGGAGAAGCAGGAAGTCCCCAGACGGAGGAGCTGTGTAAGTATGAGTTTTGCTTTTGTTTTTGTTTTTATGCACCACATTTGGTGTAGATTAGTGTATTCCTACTTACAGTCTTACATACTTCTATGCAATCAAATCAATTTGTTTGAACTAAAACAAACTATTTTGATTATAGTTGTATGTGATACTGTTTGTAGCAATGCACTAATGGAGAGTGGGGCCTGGCCGAATTCTCAATTTTTTTACCTTAACTAACTTACTCAACAACTAACTTACTCAACAAACTAACAAACTAACTTACTCAACAACTAACTAACTCACTCAACAACTAACTTACTCACTCAACAAACTAACTTACTCAACAACGAACTTACTCAACAAACTAACTTACTCAACAACTAACTAACTCACTCAACAACTAACTAACTCACTCAACAACTAACTTACTCACTCAACAACTAACTAACTTACTCAACAAACTAACAAACTAACTTACTCAACAACTAACTTACTCACTCAACAACTAACTAACTTACTCAACAAACTAACTTACTCAACAAACTAACTTACTCAACAAACTAACTTACTCACTCAACAACTAACTAACTTACTCAACAAACTAACAAACTAACTTACTCAACAAACTGACAAACTAACTTACTCAACAAACTAACAAACTAACTTACTCAACAAACTGACAAACTAACTTACTCAACAAACTAACTTACTCAACAAACTCACAAACTAACTTACTCAACAAACTAACAAACTAACTTACTCAACAAACTAACTTACTCAACAAACTAACTTACTCAACAAACTAACAAACTAACAAACTAACTTACTCAACAAACTAACTTACAAAACTTACAAAACTTACAAAACTTACAAACTTACAAAACTTACCAAACTTACTAACTTACAAAACTTACAAACTTACAAAACTTACCAACTTACTAACTTACAAACTTACAAAACTTACCAACTTACTAACTTAAAAACTTACCAAACTTACTTCACTTACTTAAAAAAATTTCCGCGCAACAAAAAAAAGTTTCATAACCCCTGCTTTACACTCTGAACTTTCCCGGGGGGGCCAACACCGGCCACATCCCCTTCATTCACACAGCACTCAGACAACTCCCCCACCCTTGGGGACCACTGACATTGCTCAGGTGTGGCACTCTGGGAATCGAACCAGCAACCTCTGCCCTCGTGAACAGCCGTCCAACCTCCTGTGCCACGGAGTCCTTCGCACTTGTCTTTTTTTTTTTGCAAACTTAAATGGCACAATGACACAAAGGTACAATGGACAAAAGCTCATACAACTCCCCCGCCCTTGGGGACCGCGAACATTGCTCAGGTGTGGCACTCGGGGAATCGAACCAGCAACCTCTGCCCTCGTGAACAGCCGTCCAACCTCCTGTGCCACGGAGTCCTTCGCATTTGTGATTTTTTTTCTACAAACTTAAATGGCACAGTGGCACAAAGATACAAAGGTACAATGGACAAAAGCAGTGCAAACATGAATGGGGTTTGAACCGCAGACCTTGGTGTTGGTAAACCAGAACTATTCCTTTGAGCCACTGGAACTTACACTTTTTGGGTGGGCTTTCCTGCAGTGAATTCATGAAGATCCAAAAAGAGAGGAGAAAGAGAATTCAGAGAGCTTGTTCCTTCTGTTGTTTTTTTATACCTTTATGTACCAACGTGCTTTTGCCTGCCATTTCAATACATTAAATGCATTGTGGGTAATGATAATGGTTTAAGTGGAAAATACATACTCAGAAATAACATAGGCATCCCATCCGAATGCTAACCAAGGCCACACCTGCTTAGCTTCAGCCATTAGACAGGAGCAGAATGCATGGTGCTATGTCTGCTGATAACCAAATGCACAGTATTTTCCACCTAATCTATTCTCATTACCCACAATGCATTTAATGTATTATTGCTAACCATGAATGTAACAGTCTGGTATTTTATGGATGTAGCAAGAAGGCCAATCCCACTGTGTACCTGGTTGACTTCTTTTTTGGGGAAAATGTGTAACCAAAAGTAGGCGGGTATATTTTTGAGGAATTCTTAATTTTATAAATAAGGATGTTCCTCACTTTGATTTTTCTAAACCAAATGATTTACTCTAGAAATAGCATCTTTAAAAGTTGTTTAAAAAGATTCCCATTGTAGAATAAAATAAATAATTTTGTTTAAGTAAATGTGCAAAACAGGGAATATCCTTGTCTTTTTGTAAATAAATAATTCCTCATAAATATGTCCATAAAATACCAGACTGTTACATTCATGGTTTGCAATAATACATGCAATGCATTGTGGGTAATAATAATGGTTTAAGTGGAAAATACATACTGTGCATTTGGTACCCAGAAACAACATAACATTGGTCTCCCATCCACATGCTAACCAAGGCCACAACCTGCTTAACTTCGGCCATAATACAAGAGCAGAATGCATGGTGCTATGTCTGCTGATAACCAAACGCACAGTATTTTCCACTTAATCTATGCTCATTACCCACAATGCATTTCATGTATTATTGCTAACCATGAATGTAACAGTCTGGTATTTTACGGATGTAGCAAGAAGGCCAATCCCACTGTGTACCTGGTTGACTTCTTTTTTGGGGGAAATGTGTAACCAAAAGTAGGCAAGTATATTTTTGAGGAATTCTTAATTTTATAAATAAGGATATTCCTCACTTTGATTTTTCTAAACCAAATGACTTACTCTAGAAATAGCATCTTTAAAAGCTGTTTAAAAAGATGCCCATCGTACAATAAAATAAATAATTTTGTTTAAGTAAATGTGCAAAACAGGGAATATCCTTGTCTTTTTGTAAATAAATCCTCATTAATATGTCCATAAAATACCAGACTGTTACATTCATGGTTTGCAATAATACATGCAATGCATTGTGGGTAATGAGAATGGTTTAAGTGGAAAATACATACTGTGCATTTGGTCTCCCATCCACATGCTAACCAAGGCCACACCTGCTTAGCTTCAGACATTAGACAGGAGCAGATTGCATGGTGCTATGTCTGCGCATAATTTTTTTTTGGGATTTTATAATACACAAACTGCACTGTGGGTAATCTGAATTTTAAAATGAGAATTAATTGAAGGTTACATTTTCAGGGTTGCCAGATTTCATTAAAAAATAATTCAAAGTTCCCCCAAATGAGGGATTTTTGGGTGTTTATGCCCCTCAAATGGGGGATTTCCCCCAATCTGGCGTCCCAAGCTTTTCGTTTCGGGTAGGCCTGTTCTGCCATCCAAAACTACCCAGATTTAAGCATCTGGCAACCCTGAAAAGAATTCACAGATTATGACAGTAAGTATTTACCCACTGGTATTTTATGGATGTAGCAAGAAGGCCAATCCCACTGTGTACCTGGTTGACTTCTTTTTCTGGGGAAAATGTGTAACCAAAAGTAGGCAGGTATATTTTTGAGGAATTCTTAATTTTATAAAAAAGGATATTCCTCACTTTGATTTTTCTAAACCAAATGACTTACTCTTGAAATAGCATCTTTAAAAGTTGTTTAAAAAGATGCCCATTTTAGAGTAAAATAAAACATTTTGTTTAAGTAAATGTGCAAAACAGGAAATATACTTGTTCTTTTAAAATAAAAGAATCCTTATAAATATGCCTATCTACTTTTGATTATGCATTTAATGGGTCCCCTAAAAAGGAGCAAACCAGGTGTACAGTGCAGATGTTTTGGAATTGTATTCTGCCATTCAATTTCAGTCTTGAAAGTTGAATGGTGCCGTCAGTGCTCAGTAAAAATTATATAAAATAAGAAGTTTCAGTTGATCTTTATTATCCCTAGAGGGTATATTGTGGACAATATAAAAAATCCACATACATTTGACAACCACACAGAAAAAGACTAATGACAGAGTGCTGTTATTTATTTAATCCAACATGCACTGTTGTAAAGACATTTTTTATCCAGCAGAGGGAGGAAAATCCCTCACCAGAAGACGATGAGACCAAAGAAACGCATGAGAGAATAAGGACTTCTGAAGTGGGGACTTGAAACTTGTCATGTTTGAATTGTGTTGTCACTTGTCAATAAAATAAAACACAAAAATAACAGCTTCAGTTTCAGTAGATCTTTGTCTGCAGAGGGACAGCATTAAAAATCCACATACGTTTGACAACCATACAACAAAAATAAACTTTACAAATTGGTTCAACATTACAAGAGCTTTAAAGTTAGAGTATGTATAAAGGAGTAAAATCAGTACATGTGCAAAGAGTACAATTCAGTACATGAACGTACTTCATACTCTAACTGCATCTACTATGTTAAAGACTTAAAGACACAAATATTTATTATATAATCTGGAGAACATGTGAATTGTGAATCTGGAGAAATAGTGTACCAAACGGGAAAAAGACAACAGAAAACATCAAATGCATTCATTTTTTAATAAACATAAACACAAATTGTTTCAGTCAAGTGCAGTGTATATACTAAATGTACACATATAGTTACATGCATAAAATATGGACACATATAATGTTGTTCTTCTCATAGATGCCCTTCAACCTGTTCATCCAAATGTGGCTACAGAGACACCTGGTGGAAAATTAATAGAATGCATTTTGAGTAAAATTGTGAAAAAAACTCAGGGCCCAAATTAAAAATAATATCCAGTAATTTCTCATGAACAAATTTTTTTTTTTTTTTTGCCCGCCACCACCACCCCCTCATGAATAATTCATTCATGTGTTCTGTGTTAGTAATACCAAGCACTCATAAGCTTACACAGTACATTTACAATGCATCATCCTTATCATCTTCATCTACAGCTTGAGATCAACATCTAATCTAATCCAGTCCAGGCACTGGCAACGGCATTGATGGGGAAATGTACTGACAGGCAGACAGTCTCTGAGGTGGGAGATGAGGAATAAGGGTGCAGCAGTCCAGAGTCTGTGATGTGGTAAGTGACCAGGCCAGCATCTTACAATTCAGAGTCTATTATTTGCAGCAAGTGTGATTGTCTCCTCTGTATGGCCTTTAAAGTGTATTGAGGTACTTGGGGCAAATGAGCCACTCTTCCACATTCAACACGTTCAAAGTCCTTTGTGAAGTCTTGGTACAAAACACAAATGAAACACTGTTCAAGTCAGTGTTGGGATGCAGCAGATACACCAACACGCTGCACTCTTCACAGATGGCTGTAGTCGATTGTTCCTTGTGGAGGGGAGGGGGCAGTTGGTTCAGGGAGGCATCCTTGTGGGGCTGTATGAGGATGATTCCATCGCCGTGGTGACAGGGCCCTATTTGTGGTGGCCACTTCTCCTTTTCATGGCGGCAGAAGACTTGGGAAAACTTGGGCCTCAGCCAATCACACGCAGCCATAGTGGAACCACTCGACAGGGCAGTGCTGAAACACACAAACACACACAGGTCAGCTGGGACCCCAGCACCATTCCACTGCAGAGCTTTCTCCAGCAGTGTATCCTTCAGAATCAAACCTCCAAAAAGGTTTATGCTTGCTTTTTAGTGAGCTTAAGACAGAAACAATCTCCTCCATTTTATTTAATGGGGATTTTGGAGGATACATTTTCAGGGTTGCCAGGGAGATTTTATGAACTGGCGTCCCTGGGTTTTCTTTTCACGTAGGCCAGTTTCGCGTTCCAAACCTACACAAATTTAGGCATCTGGCAACCCTAACAAGAAATTTGATTATCCCCATCAAAAAAACATTTTTAAATGCTTGTTTTAACTGGGCCAATCTTTCTGTTCAAGGGAGTTGGAAGGTGAATAACTGAATGACTGAAGTGCAAAAAAGTGGCTTTACAGCAGAGCAGGTCAGATGTAAAAAATAATAATAATCCTAAACCAAGATATGTTTATAGAATGATAATTATAGCTTTTCAGAGTCAAATTAGGTTGGCTATTATATTACGTTAAGTTGTTTAAGTTGCTCTGGATAAGAACGTCTGTAATTGGCAATAATAACGTTAGCAATTTCATACCCTGGAGAAGTATTAACTATAATCTATAAAGAGGTGGCCTACCAGTCCATATTGTGTTAATACTTCTTTCACTGCATCAGGCTATAAATGAAAGCGCTTTTCTATGCTTCAATGGTAATTAATTGCACGTATTGCTGTAATACTGTTCTATACCAGCAGAGGGGGTGTCCCTGTAGTGTCCCAATCGTTCCACCCATCAACTCCAAATGAGATCATCCAAGGCTGTCATTTTATTTGGAAACAGCAAATATAAAGAATAAAATATCTAAAAGCCAGTGGGGAATGTCTGACTCGTTACAGGGCACTAGTAACTAGATTTGGCTCCCTGGTGGACACGAAACGCCACTGCAAGACAATAATATGTAAAAACCAGGGTGTAAGGGCAGAACTGAAACTCTTTCATATCCACTCAGCAAGTTAGCCAGGGGGATTTCAGGATTGCAGTTTCTCCATTAAATAACTTGAAAACACTCATTGTGAAACCCTTCTTTTAAAAATACTGCTACACAAACAGACCAAATGCACCTGGATAACATCTTATGCATTCAACCCCCATGGATATTTTCCATTTACCCAATTTACAACCTATACATTTGCACGTGGAACGCAATATGTATGAGAGAGATGGGTTGTGTTTGCAATGCAATTTGCAGCCGTTGTGATCACCGTGTACATCAGCGATCCACACAAAACAACACAGTAGCAGTTTTGTTTCCAGGGTTTTATTTTCAATTATAATTTCCACATAAAACTAAAGGACAGGAGACGATGAAATCAAAACAGTGTCCAGCGTGTCATTCCTTCTTCTCACCACAAGGGGGGAAAAATAAAGACTGGGAAGGCTGTGGAATGTTCAAAAAAAACCTGTTTGGAACATTCCACAGGTAAACAAGTGAGTAGGTAACAGGTGATGCTGTCGTGACTGGATATTTAAAAAAGCATCCACAAAGGCTTAGGCGTTTATGAGCAAGGATGGAAAACTTTGTGAGCGAATAGTCCAACAGTTTAAGAATAATTTCTCAACGCACGATAATGCAAGGAATTTAGGGATTTCACCATACAGTCCATAATATTATTAAAATATTCAGAGAATCTGGAGAAATCTCAATCCCAAAAGATCACCGAGTTGTTAAAAGGAAAGGTGAAGTAGTAACACAGTGGTAAACATGCCCCTGTCCCAACTTTTTTGGGACATATTGCAGGCATCAAATTTAGAATGAGCGAGCCTATGTTTACAAAAACCAATAAAGTTGACACGTGACCCGTGAACACTATGGTCGAGGAAAACTAATGTTCCTCCACTCCCTCGCAAATAAATGTTATTTTAAATTTGCAAAACACCACAAAACGCTTTTTTAAAAGTACATCTGTATACCAAGATGACAGAGCACAAGAAAATCACAAATTTGCCATCAGTAACTCCTGGCAAAAGAGCAAGGTCGACAACACGTAACGAACACATCATCGCGGACGCCATTACATAGGCCCTGGCACGACCAGATTAGCTAGAAACTGCCATCTCAAATGCGAATGGGAATATATGGAAATTAACAGGAATTAAAGGGAACAAACTGGAAATGTTGGCGTTAATTGTACTAGTTGTATTTACCTCGTCATATGCAGACATAAATATAAACATTTTGTTTTGTCATAAGCAGGCATCCATGCAAACATTTGAGAGTAGAACTTTAATGGATTCTTTCATTGAACAAAAAACATGAACGTTGAATAAAATAAATTTTATTCAACATAGCCCATAGCAAGTGAACTGGGCGTATTGGTCTTAAGATGAAGAGTGGCCAGGATCATTTTTGGCGTATTGCTATCTTGAGCCAGCGAGAAAGCACTTGTGCTAAAACCACCACAAACCTGGTCTTAAGTCATGTCGCATGTTATTTTAACGGCGCATATAAGTGCGTCTACATAGGTGTGTGCACAACGCGCGTACACCCTCCTGTCTGTTACACACAGGGGCGCGCACGGGCATGACTACAAATATCAAGATTACAATGTGAAATATTATTATTGTGTAGGCTATATCAAAAAATGCATAATAATAAAAGGGTTCATCTGTCAAAGACCACATACCTGTCCCTCAGCAAAAGGGAATGCCGCCGTAAATTGCTTTCATCCTGCCTTCAGAGCTGGAGACGAATGCCAGCTCTGTATGCACTCCCCATTGCTATGGAATTCACAGCGGGTTCCACCATCTCCGAAATTCAAATCCCAATCCACCGCAAATTCAGCCGTACCTCAAGCCTGATCCCACAGGCCAACACATACATTCACACCTGATCCCACAGGCCCCATCACACCTGTCAGCCAAGAACGGGTAAAACGGGAGTTTATGGCAAATTTAATTCCTGGGGTTCTGCCGCAGAAGAGAACGCTCGTATATATGCGAAGCCCACTCCATCAACATCCAGGCGATGTGCGATGCTAGTAAGGTTACACGTGTTCGCAATTATCCTTGATCAAGCTACATTGGCTTTTATTAAAAAAAAACTATTTTTAAAAACATTGCTATATCATAACACCTATATCAAGCCTAATGCACAAATTGTCACTTACACCTAATGTGTGAATTGTCATTCAATGGAAAACTCGCACACTGCAATAGACAGACATTTGTAGCCTAGTGCTGAAAACAGGTGTAAAGTAGTGTCATTACAATAGACTACAGCTCTCTTCATCTATGCAAGTAAATGGTATGGTTTTGACTGAAAAAAGTTCAAAACCTTGTCCAGTGCATATTGCATTTAGTTTTGTTTTTCAAATAGCCAGGCTACAGTCTTGGAGATTAGCTGTGCATAAGGTTTTTTCGGTTAAAAAACTATTCATTTAAATTTCACCATTTTAATTTTAACCCTACAGTGAGCAGGTTTCCATACTTTCAGCAATTAAAACCCCACTGATTTCTCCTGTTATTCCAGAACTGAACAAAATGAAAGAGAAATAAGAGTCTAATTAGAAACGAAAACAAATTTGCAGCACATTACACAATGAATTCACAACGAATTTTAATGGCATAAAAAATTCGAGCAGGTCCGTTTCAACTATAAATGGCACTTTTCACGGTCTTAGCAATCTGCCAAGGTTCAGACGCAGGTGGCTTTTAAAGGGAATGGGAGATGACACTCTGATTGGTTTATTACATGTTACGCCCAAGACACACCTATAATTAATAAAGAGGCTAAGTTCAGCCCATTTTAACCTTGCGCCATACTTTGCGCTCAAAATATGCGCCCTCTAACTAGCAAAAGTGGAGTTGGACAGGACCTAAATGCACTTGTGCCATGCGTTTCAGACCACGCACAAAGATAGTCAAGATAGAGCCCTTGTTTTTTTTTAAAGTGATTTAAACTATTTTCATGTATCAGACTACTGTTAGGTAACGTTATTTAGAAATTGTGTTTAGATATTTGTAACAAGCTACTACTCTTCAGAGTGAAGACATGGGGTGAGCCGTCAATGACGTAGCGAATGGCGCATTGGAAGTGGCTACTGAATTTAGCTATTTTTGTACCAGAGACGAGGAGCGTCGTACCTGTACTTTTTAGTACAGTATGTCGAATAATAGGCCATTTCATTTTTAGCCTAGCAGTGTTTCCCCCACGTTGTCTTTGTAGGTGGGGTAGAATTTTTTATGGCAAACCCGGAGATTTTTCAATTCGCTTGCAGATGTAGGCTATGTATGTTATATCTTTCATTTCTAATTGCTATTAGCCATTTTTTGCACATGTTCGAATCTTTAAGTCTGTAGAACGCATGTCCTTTTGCACTCATATGCAATGAGGAACAAAAATGGGGGGGGGGGGGGGGCGGAGAGGGGGCAATGTACAAAAGGTCTAAACTTTTAAACGGTTCATCCGATATGGATGAGAATACCCTCAAATTAAAGCATAGGAATATATGTATGTGAGAGGTCCAAAATGAATTATGGCCTAAACGGCCCCTCATACACACCATATCTACACTAGCGGCACAGACCAGACACACTCTGTATCAGGGTATGAAATGTACTTTTTTACCCACTGGCCATTCTAAAAATCACCAGCCATATTACAATAAAACACAACAAAGTGGCTGCCAGAGTAAAAACATCTTACCAGCCACAATCAAAATTTTACCAGCATTTGGCTGGTGGCGGGTGTTAATTTCACACCCTGATGTATACACTAGGAGCACAGTACACACACACACACACCATGTCTACACTAGGGGCTGGGGTACAGTCAAAGGATTCTGTGGTGCAGTCTTAACGGTTCCATTACAGAGGGAGGGAAGTGTCTGCCAGGATGAATCCTGGGAATGTTGTTTTTCTCTTCACTGGAGACAGGTGTCATGGTTCCTCAAGCTGTGCTGCAGGCTTTATAGGGTTTCTTATTCTGCATGCATGTGTCACGCTGTCAGCTGGTGTGCGCTCGGACACAGCCAAAGGCAGGAAGTGTCCGTTGGACTTGACGTGACCAGCATGAACAACACGGCTTTCCAAATGTGAAGGAGTTCCCTGACACACCTCCAGTTCCTTCGCCAGGCACACACGTACGCAGAGCTACTTTAAGGTAAAACGTCATGCATTGCCATTGGCCATACATTTATACACAAGATGGCATAAAGCGACTCAAACATAAATCTGAAACCAGAGAGCGTTGTAGATGCTGCATCTCTTCTGCCAGCTCCAATCATAAATGGTCTGGGACGGTCAACAAAGCCTCTTCTGGGTCCCTGGTCACGGCCACATTCTGTCAAAACAAAACATTCTTTCTGCTCGATATCTCCACCGTTACAATGTCCTGCACACAAGCACGATGCTTCCAAAACACGCTCTACAGGCTGAGCCACTGGAGTTCAGCCGTAAAGCAGCACGACTGGCTGACTGGCTGCCTGGCTGACTGGATGACTGGCTGCCTTTTGTATGCTGCTCAATTCTCTGGTCTGGGTCTAAATAACACCACATTTACAATAATAGTGCCCAGTTTTTCTCAGTCAAGAGTAAATGTGTCTTTGTGCTCGTCTATGTGCTTGTGTGTATGAGCGTGTGTGTGTGTGCGTACGAGCTTGTGCGTGTGACTGTGTGTGAGCGTGTGTGAGTGTGTGTGCGTACGAGCTTGTGCGTGTGTGCGTACGAGCTTGTGCGTGTGAGCGTGTGTGTGCTTCCACTTACCTCAGGCTTCTCTCTATGTGTGTTCACTGCTTCAATATTCATGGAAATTGATTCCACTTTGCAGCCTGCAACAGAGGGGACTGGGTGACCAGTTGTGACAGGGTTGAGCGGCAGGGTCATGTGACAGAGTTGAGTGGCACAGAGGAATGGGGTGCGTCCCAATATTCTTCACGCCCCACCTCCTTTTCTCCACTCCCCCACTACCACTCCTCTCCTACCCGGAAGTATGCAAAACTGTCTGAGCGTTTCGAGTACAAGGATACAATGTACCTGACATTGCGGTTTGCATCGAGACATTAATTAATATGTAACCATTAATACGTAATTAAGATGTAATCGGCAACATTAGAATAAAACACAAATATCCGTTTCCGGGGCAAGAAGAAGAAGATGTGGTAGTGGAGGAAAGGAGGGTGCATTTTTTGAGTATTGGGACGCACCCAGGGTCTGGTATGATGACACTAACCGTAGGTCATGTGACAGGGTTGAGTGCAGGGTCATGTGAAAGAGCAGCAGAGAGGAATGTTCTGGTATGATGACACTAACCGTAGGCAACAGGTGTGAGTTTCAGCACTGTGTGAAGAGGACACTTGAGGTAGGGCAGCTCCTCTGTGGAGAGAAAACAGGAGATGTGCAGTGTGTTCATCTGAGATACGCTGCTCACACTTTACACCCAAGATACACTGCTCACACTTTACACCCGAGATACACTGCTCACACTTTACACCTGAGATGCGCTGCTCACACTTTACACCCGTGATACGCTGCTCACACTTTACACCCGAGATACGCTGCTCACACTTTACACCCGAGATACGCTGCTCACACTTTACACCCGTGATACGCTGCTCACACTTTACACCCGAGATACGCTGCTCACACTTTACACCCGAGATACGCTGCTCACACTTTACACCCGAGATACGCTGCTCACACTTTACACCCGAGATACGCTGCTCACACTTTACACCTGTTTATGACTGTGGGCTGTAGGAGTATGTGAGAGCCAATAATGTTTACCCTGCACTACATTTGTGAATGAGCCTGTGGTTATTTGTGTAAAAACAGAACAGGCCCTCTGCGGGAGGTTCTTTACCTGCACTCTTATCCAGAAAGTAGGCCAGCAGACAGCGCATGATGGCCTGATGACAGATCACCAGCACATTCTCCTGTCTCTCCAGCTCCATGATGACTGGCTCTAACCGCTGCACCAGGTCCTCATAAGACTGTAGAGAGTGAGAAAGGGTGTCACACACACGCAGAGATAGAAACTGGCTGTAACCGCTGCACCAGGTCCTCATAAGACTGAAGAGTGAGAGACAGCGACTGCCATAATTTAATCACACGCATACACACACATACACACACAAACATACACACTCCTTTAGAGATATCGCTGTGTGTATCAACTGCAGGTAGCGTGTACTGTATTTAGAGTGTACTATAGGTAGTGTGTACTGTAGTTAGGGTGCACTGCAGGCAGTATGTACTGTAGGTAGTGTGTACTGTATTTAGAGTGTACTGTAGGTTGTGTGTACTGTATTTAGAGTGTACTGAAGGCAGTATGTACTGTAGGTAGTGTGTACTGTATTTAGAGTGTACTGTAGGCAGTATGTACTGTAGGTAGAGTGTACTGTATGCAGTATGTACTGTTGGTAGTGTGTACTGTATTTAGAGTGTACTGTAGGCAGTATGTACTGTAGGTAGTGTGTACTGTATTTAGAGTGGACTGTAGGCAGTATGTACTGTAGGTAGTGTGTACTGTATTTAGAGTGTACTGTAGGCAGTGTAACAGATGATACCTCTCCTTTGGGGTAGCGGTAGCGGTACTTGTCCTGGTCTCGCAGGGCAAATTCCAGTGGGTAGTTCTCCTGTATCTCCTCATACATCATTTCCTCACAGACCCCCTAAACACAGAGAAGAGAAACTGGCATTATATGCATTTACACATCAACACAGGCACAAATGCACACACATGGATGCACACACTCCACACACACACACACACACACACTGACTCACTGCATCAATCTCATTGAGAGCCTTCCATGGCTCGTGGGGTATACCCACAGGCTGAGCAGTCTGGATTGTGCGCTTCATGTGGCTGGTCCAGATCCTCAGATCCTGAATGTTCTGGCTCTGGATGAAATCTCTCAGTGCGCTGGCAAACTGGGTGAGAATAGGCATCTCAAACAGGGTGGCAGAGCTGTGGACTACAACTCCCATCAGCAACTCTGGCAAACATTTGCGGTAATATGTCAGTCAGTCAGTCCACAGCACTGTGCGTTTCAGAGGGAGTTTTATGTGGAGACACTGTGCAAAACCCAGCTATAACCATGAGCATACAGGGAACTGGTGCATGCTAACACTCATAAGTGTGGAGTATGGAATAAGAGTCACTACACTGGGAGGGGGTGTGGGTGGAGTCAGAGTGACTACACTGGGGGGCATGGAGTCAGTTACTGCACGAGGGACAGAGTCAGAGTCAATGTGCTGTGGGAGGTGTCAATCACTGTGCTGTGGGAGGAGTCAATCACTGTGTGATCGGAGGAGTCAGTAACTACACTGTGAGAGGAGTCACTGTCCCACCTTCCTACCCTGCGGGGAAAGGTCAGAGTCCCCTCCAATCCGGCCCTGCAGGTTGAGCTGACTCTCTCCATGGCGACACAGGTAAATGGAGCGTGGTGTGACGTGGATGTTCATGAGGTAGTACACGATGCGGCTCTGGATGTGGTCTTGGACCCTGTTCACCAGGTATTGCTTGCCCACGTTAAAGATCTTTATGAAAGACAGTTTCCTGTAGGGGGCCACAGGAGCAGGAAGTGCATTCAGGCTAGCTCACCACCGGGTCTGATTATAAACATCTTTATGATTCATGGATCAGGTGTATACCCGCCCTCTATTCCCCCAGCTCATCACCTGTCAAAATTATCGTCCAGGGACACATAGGTGAGTCTGTAGCAATCGATCCTCCTCACGAAGTCCTCGACCGCTTCTTCCATGCCACAGTTCTTGTAGTCCGGGCAGCCGAGCTTTACTTCCTACCAACACACAACACAACATCACTTACAGACTCCAACACACAACACAACATCACTTACAGACTCCAACACACAACATCACTTAGACTCCAACATACAACATCACTTACAGACTCCAACATACAACACAACATCACTTACAGACTCCAACACACACACAACATCACTTACAGACTCCAACACACACACACAACATCACTTACAGACTCCAACACACAACATCACTTACAGACTCCAACACACAACACAACATCACTTACAGACTCCAACACACACACAACATCACTTACAGACTCCAACACACAACACAACATCACTTACAGACTCCAACACACAACACAACATCACTTACAGACTCCAACACACAACATCACTTAGACTCCAACACACACACAACATCACTTACAGACTCCAACACACAACACAACATCACTTACAGACTCCAACACACAACACAACATCACTTAGACTCCAACACACACACAACATCACTTACAGACTCCAACACACAACACAACATCACTTACAGACTCCAACACACACACAACATCACTTAGACTCCAACACACAACACCACTTACAGACTCCAACACACAACACCACTTACAGACTCCAACACACAACACAACATCACTTACAGACTCCAACACACAACACCACTTACAGACTCCAACACACACACACCATCACTTACAGACTCCAACACACAACACACCATCACTTACAGACTCCAACACACAACACCACTTACAGACTCCAACACACAACACAACATCACTTACAGACTCCAACACACAACACCACTTACAGACTCCAACACACAACACAACATCACTTACAGACTCCAACACACAACACCACTTACAGACTCCAACACACACACACCATCACTTACAGACTCCAACACACAACACACCATCACTTACAGACTCCAACACACAACACAACATCACTTACAGACTCCAACACACAACACAACATCACTTACAGACTCCAACACACAACACAACATCACTTACAGACTCCAACACACAACACAACATCACTTACAGACTCCAACACACAACACAACATCACTTACAGACTCCAACACACAACACAACATCACTTACAGACTCCAACACACAACACAACATCACTTACAGACTCCAACACACAACACAACATCACTTACAGACTCCAACACACAACACAACATCACTTACAGACTCCAACACACAACACAACATCACTTACAGACTCCAACACACACACAACATCACTTACAGACTCCAACACACAACACAACATCACTTACAGACTCCAACACACAACACAACATCACTTACAGACTCCAACACACAACACCACTTACAGACTCCAACAGACACACACCATCACTTACAGACTCCAACACACAACACAACATCACTTACAGACTCCAACACACAACACAACATCACTTAGACTCCAACACACAACACAACATCACTTAGACTCCAACACACAACACAACATCACTTACAGACTCCAACACACAACACAACATCACTTACAGACTCCAACACACAACACCACTTACAGACTCCAACATACAACACAACATCACTTAGACTCCAACACACAACATCACTTACAGACTTAAACACACAACACAACATCACTTATGGGATATATTAGCCACAGTTAAGACAGTAATATGGTACAGGGTATAGTATACACGGGGCAGCAGTGTAGTATAATGGTTAAGGAACTGGCCTTGTAACTGAAAGGTTGCAGGTTCGATTCCCAGGTAGGACACTGCTGTTGTACCCTTGAGCAAGGTACTTAACCTGAAATGCTTCAGTGTATATGTATATCCAGCTGTATGAATGGATAATTTGTAAAAAATGCTAAAAACGTTGTGTAAGCCTGGATAAGAGCGTCTGCTAAATACCTGTAATGTAATCACTCCAGCACATAACACAGTTACAATATACAATATCAGTTACAGATTCCAACACACAATTCATGCAAAATACTGGAATTTATAATTGTTGGAATTATTAATTGAAGGAAATGGGATCTTAAAGCATAGCCACGTGGTTTTTGTAAGGGAAAGTCATGCTCTTTGTTGAGGTGTCTGTGTGCTTTTATGATATCAGCAGTATGTTCTGGGGCAAGTCCAAGTCCAAGCGTCAATTCCAAAAGAAACCGGTGTAATAAGGCTCTTATTTGTTTGAGTGAGAAGCCTAGAATCATAATATTGAACTGCAGATGGGATAAAGCGTTTTAACATAACATTACAATCACCTCACAATCACTCTCTTCCAGAGCCACTTACAGTGAGTGGAGAACAGGGTTAGTCTCAGGAATATCACCAAGGCACAGAGGCCTATTTATAAAAACAAGAAAGGATAACAGACTAACAATTTTTACTAAAACAAAAGAAGGCACGACTGGACAGATCTTTACACGGCTGTAACTATAACAGCATCTCAAATAAATCCAAAGAAAGAAAGCGGATTGGCTAAAGGGGGTGAGGGGAGGAGCCATGTTGGAATCTGGAGAGGTGAGTCTTCAGTCTGTGTCAGAAGATGGACGAGGTTTCTACAATCGACATTCCTCTGGTGGAGCCAGAGGCACAGGTCACCATCTCCACCTCACACATGGTTCAGTCCTTACCTTGATGTTTTCTGCAATGATATCTGGATCGTCGCATAAAGACTCCACAAAGAAGACCTGCAGCACAGAACGCAGGGTAATGAACTCTTCCCAGTGAACAACTGTCATCCATGGAAGGCTAAATTGTGTTGGAAATGCGTCTTGGACACCTTTTCAATGGCTTTTCAATGACATTTTGTGGCATTTCGCACACTGGGTTCTAACTCTGATCTTTTAACATATCTAATTCATACATGTCCTCAGTTTGATCTTTAACATACCTAACTCTGTTCTATGTTAAATAGTGTCATCATAAGAAATTCTCAAAGGATCTCAAGCACAACACAATTACAGCTGCATGCAACCGTAGACAGAATCTCACACGTTCACGTTCACAAAAGGGCACAATTATTTTTTAAATATGGCTAAATTGAGATAACTGTGTGAGAGTGATAGATTTTCTCTGTAAAATCAGTGTGAGAGTGATAGTTTTTCTCTGTAAAATCAGTGTGAGAGTGGTATTTTCCGTACATCCATCCATTATCTAACCCACTAATTCCTGGTCAGGGTCACGGGTGGGCTGGAGCCTATCCCAGCATGCATTGGATGAAAGGCAGGAATACACCCAGGACAGGTTGACAATCTAGAATAGTAGTTTTTCTCAGTAAAATCAGTATGAGTGGGAGTTTTCATTTTCTGAATTAAATTAGGAATGGTTTCTCTCTGTAAACACACCTTGTAGTTGTTCTCCTTGGCAAATTGATGGATTAGCTCTCTGCGCTCACGTGTGGTGTTCGTGGCATCAAACACCTAAAGGAGAGAAGATTTCACAAACCGGGATTAGGAACAAATTATTTTTCATTTAGTTTGGATCTGGTATACAAAAATGGTATAATAACGTTTCCGTTCCAGCGTTCACCTGGAATACTAAATTGATACTAAATTCTACTAAATACACCAATTACTTTATCATTTGACAACTGCTGATGACTATATCTTTTTTCCAATATGCTTACCCCACCATTTTAGCACACAGTAAAAATTATAGTTTTGATTTTTATAATAAAGCAGCACAAAACAATCCAGCATTTAATTTGAAAATAGCATTAGCCAAATCACAAAACACTTAATATAATATCAGCTATAGTGGCCCACATCAGGCTACATACAGTCAAGCCGGAAAGTCTGCCCACCCCTTTCACCTTCTCCACGTTTTATTACATTACAGACATATTCTACAATAGATTGAGTTCATTTCTCATGTCTCAAAATTCTACACAAAATAGCCCATAATGACAAAGTGAAAACATGTTTTTAGAAACTTTTGCAAATGTATTAAAAATCGAAAACTGAAATCTCTCATTTCCATAAGTATTCATACCCTTTGCTTTAACATATTTTTAAAGTATCATATTAAATATTTGGTCACATATCCTTTGCATGCTGTTACTTCCTGAAGTCTGTGACCAATCAACATCAAAAGACTCTCGATATCTTATTTTCAGGTACTGTTACAAGCGATACTATAACCTCTCTGAAAAGTACTCTTAAAGTAACAGCAATGGGGTATAGGGCCACTATATAACAGAATCGTATTAGATGACAGTTAAAACAGCCTTTTGGTATAGGATATATTAGCCACAGTTAAGACAGTAATGTGGCATGGGATATATTAGCCACAGTTAAGACAGTAATGTGGCATGGGATATATTAGCCACAGTTAAGACAGTAATGTGGCATGGGATATATTAGCCACAGTTAAGACAGTAATGTGGTAGGAGATATACACTGCTCAAAAAAAAATAAGGGAACACTTAATCATCACAGTAGAACACCAAGTCAATTAAACCAAACCGGTCATGCTGGATGATGTTGCAGGCAGCATAACATTCGCCACGGTGTCTCCAGACTCTTTCACGTCTGTCACATGTGCTCAGTGTGAACCTGCTCTCATCTGTGAAGAGAACGGGGCCCCAATGGCGAACCTGCCAATTCTGGTGTTCTCTGGCAAATGCCAATCGAACTGCACGGTGCTGGGCTGTGAGCACAGGTCCCACTACTGGATGTCGGGCCCTCATGCCACCCTCATGGAGTCTGTTTCTGACAGTTTGTTCAGAAACATGCACACGAGCAGCCCGCTGGAGGTCATTTTGTAGGGCTCTGGCAGTGGTCCTCCTGTACCTCCTCGCACAAAAAAACCAGATACCGGTCCTGCCGCTGGGTTGTTGCCCTTCTTTGGCCCTGTCCAGCTCTCCTCGTGTAATGGCCCGTCTCCCGGTATCTCCTCCACGATCTTGAGACTGTGCTGGGAGACACAGCAAACCTTCTTGCGACAGCACGTATGGATGTGCCATCCTGGAGGAGCTGGACTACCCGTGCAACCTGAATGGGCTGCAAGTACCGCCTCATGCTACCAGTAGTGACAAGGGCACTAGCAAAATGCAAAACTACAATAAAATCAGTCAGAAAGAATAAGGAGAGAGTAATGGTCTGTGGCCACCACCTGCAAAACCATTTACTTTTTGGGAGTTGTCTTGCTGTTGCCTCTCCTGTCCACCTGTTGTCACTCATTTGCACCAAAGCAAGTGAAATTGATTCACAATTGTTTACACTTCCTAACTGGACAGATCGATATCCCAGAAGTTTAATTGAATTGGTCTTATACTGTGTTGATTAAGTGTTCCCTTAATTTCTTTGAGCAGTGTATTAGCCACAGTTAAGACAGTAATATGGTACAGGGTATAGTATACACGGTAAAGACGGTAAATGTGGTATGGGGTATATTAGGCACATTTAAGACAGTAATGTGGTATGGGGTACATTCGGCACATTTAAGACAGTAATGTGGTATATTAGATAGTTAAGACAGTAATATGGTATATTAGACACAGTTAAGACTAATTTGATGCGTGGTATGAGGAGAAACTCACTGCCACTTGTCCTTTCTCCTGACTGAAGAAAATAGAGATGTCTCTCAAAGCAGCCAGGGCACAATCTCTGAACGAACGAACGAACGAACGAACACACGAACACACACACACAGAAACTGCACTTTAGCACCGAATACATGTGGAACTTTTAACTTTCTAAAAACTTCACATCACAACTGAGCACAGCTACACTCCTGCACACGACTACTAAACACAAACATACCTTTACAGCCACATTACAGCTATCCATATGTGATCGTGTACTGTATATTAGCCAAATAAAGCTATTTCAGTACATGACCAATGGGAAATAAGGTAACAGGTTTATATAAAGAGGCTGAACAATTGAAAGGGGAAACGCATAAATCGATAAAACCTGAAAAAAAAGAACAGATTACAGGCTGTGTCACGAAAAGACTTTTCCAGATTTTAACAATATAGATTTTGATGTTGTAAACGGTCGTCGTCTTGTCAATGTTCTTTCTGATCAAACCCTGCAGCGTTCTGCGGCTCCGCAGATTTGCCGTTTTTCTTACTTGCGGATCTTCATGGCCTCCTTGTTGTCCGGCTGGAAAAACTCAAAGTTCTTGTAGGTGGGAACAGCCTTTCTGCGGTACTGGCCAACGTTGAACACTGCGAGAGGGCCAGAGACAGATCGGGGTTAGCGGCGCGTGCGCTACTCATTTAACCTCATCATCGCTGTAATTTAGGAGCATTTTCTTATGAACATATACAAAGATAACCATTAAGACCAGACATGTACGAAGCGGGACTGTATCGACCTCTGAAAAATTAGCCTGTTACACAAAGAGTAAGAGCTCTTAGTAAGTATACTCTCACACTGTACCGTGGGGCTCACACTGTACCTGTGGGGTTACGGGTATTTGAAGGAAAGCGTCAGCAAAGCTGCGCCTCATTTTTAAAAACAAAGCTGAGCGTCATATTTATGTGACCAAACTGTACGAGTACTTCTGAATATACTCAGCGAAACCCCGGAAGTAAGTACATCATACAGGGGTTTTAAGTATACTACATTTAGAGAAACTTTTGCCTACTTAACTACTTTTTCATCCTGTCTACTCAACAAGCCTACTCAATAGTATGGAAGGGTGCTTGGGACCGGGCTGTGGAGCTGCGGCCTCCGGCAGGCCCTTTAGGTAAAGCGGCAGGGTTTGCACCGCTTCTGCCAGATGGACCACCTGCTCGGGCATCAGCTGAGCAGTGCGCTGCTCTGCTCTGCCTGGTTAGCCACCATGAGGACCAACAGTAGTTCCTCCATCATCGCCATCAAAAAAAAGAAGAAGAAAAAACGGTCTATACATACGGGTCATGAACTGCCCAACAACAGAAAATGCTCACCAACGACAGCCCACAATTCTCTTTCGGAGTTCAAATCAAAAGTTTCTCTCTTTAAAAAGGCCAATTATCTAAATGGCGCCCAGCTGCGCTAATTGGAACAAATCGCAGCTTGTTCTTCTAGCTGGTTGTTATGGGGGTGCCGTCCAGCAGAGAGGGCCACCCCACCTCCCTCCTTGGCAACACAGTATACTCGGGAGCACACTTTTCAAGAAGTACACAAATATTTTGGTCGCGTTAATATGACGTGAGACGTGAAAAAATGGGGTGTGGCTTCGCTGAGCTTGTCCTTCAAATACAACAAAAACAACACATGGCCGTGCAAGGGTGGGACGTCATACGACACTTCCAAAATAGTACGGTGGATATTTTTTCGCATTCTGCACGTTGCGTGCTAAACAGTGCACATTAAACAGCACACTTCTGCCAGTGCACTGTATGCAGGAGACAGGGCATGGCAGATAGAGCTCTGATTCAGACACAGTGCACTGTACGCAGGAGACAGGGCACAGCAGATAGAGCTCCGATTCAGACACAGTGCACTGTACGCAGGAGACAGGGCACAGTAGATAGGGCTCTGATTCAGACACAGTGCACTGTACACAGGAGACAGGGCACAGTAGATATAGCTCTGATTCAGACACAGTGCACTGTACACAGGAGACAGGGCGCAGTAGATACGGCTCTGATTCAGACACAGTGCACTGTACGCAGGAGACAGGGCGCAGTAGATATAGCTCTGATTCAGACACAGTGCACTGTACGCAGGAGACAGGGCACAGTAGATAGGGCTCTGATTCAGACACAGTGCACTGTACGCAGGAGACAGGGCGCAGTAGATATAGCTCTGATTCAGACACAGTGCACTGTACACAGGAGACAGGGCGCAGTAGATACGGCTCTGATTCAGACACAGTGCACTGTATGCAGGAGACAGGGCGCAGTAGATAGGGCTCTGATTCGGACACAGTGCACTGTATGCAGGAGACAGGGCGCAGTAGATAGGGCTCTGATTCGGACATAGTACACTGTACGCAGGAGACAGGGCGCAGTAGATAGAGCTCTGATTCGGACATAGTACACTGTACACAGGAGACAGGGCGCAGTAGATAGGGCTCTGATTCGGACATAGTACACTGTACACAGGAGACAGGGCGCAGTAGATAGAGCTCTGATTCAGACACAGTGCACTGTATGCAGGAGACAGGGCGCAGTAGATAGGGCTCTGATTCGGACATAGTACACTGTACACAGGAGACAGGGCGCAGTAGATAGAGCTCTGATTCAGACACAGTGCACTGTATGCAGGAGACAGGGCGCAGTAGATAGGGCTCTGATTCGGACATAGTACACTGTACACAGGAGACAGGGCGCAGTAGATAGAGCTCTGATTCAGACACAGTGCACTGTATGCAGGAGACAGGGCGCAGTAGATAGGGCTCTGATTCGGACATAGTACACTGTACACAGGAGACAGGGCGCAGTAGATAGAGCTCTGATTCAGACACAGTGCACTGTATGCAGGAGACAGGGCGCAGTAGATAGGGCTCTGATTCGGACATAGTACACTGTACGCAGGAGACAGGGCGCAGTAGATAGGGCTCTGATTCGGACATAGTACACTGTACACAGGAGACAGGGCGCAGTAGATAGAGCTCTGATTCAGACACAGTCTAAGAATGTTGGCTGGCAGTGAGGACTGACCTTTGGTGACCACGCCGATCCAGTTGAGATAGCGAGTGAGCTTCTTAGCGATGTAGGTCTTCCCCCGGGCAGGCAAGCCCACCATCACGATCATGGTGGGGGAGTTAGTGAACTGCGGCACGCAGGCTACAACACACAACGCCGCACACGCACGTGACATCGCCACTTCTGTCATAATATATTACAGACCTACACCAGCACTGAAAAAAATGCAGCTATGCAGTAAATCCCTTTTCAGTCGACTGTTTTGGGAATATTCCCAACAGTAGTAAAACTGAGGTACTGAATGGAGCTCAGCATATATAGTCTCGGAGTATCCCTCCCACACCCACACCCACACACACACCTGGACCTGGACCTACTGCTTCCTCCCATAAACCACCACTGTTTACTGCCATAAACCCCAGCTATGATAATGACCTTAATGACAAGGAAAGTAAAGGAGTAGAGGAAAGGGGGAGGAAGTTTTCCAGAAAAGGTTCCTCTCTCACCTGCGCTCTCACATCGCACGCGTTTTCTCACTTCTGTCTTGCGTGCCTCCATTTTGAACGGTATTCCAGGGACCCTGATAAACGCAGAGGCCGTCTCACTCAACAGGCTAAGACACCGTACTCACACGCTGCTGATCTTCCTATAATTGCACCCTGGACTGCTGCCTTCGACATCGCCCCTCCCGGGTCACACGATACCCAGAGCCTCCTGCAGTCCTTTCGAGACTGTCAATGACCCCCCCCCCCCCCCACCCCCATAACACTACAGCCACACAGGGGGAGTCACCAGTGAAAGGAGAAAAGGTCAAAGGTCACTCTTAAAAGCAGACACCGCTGTCTCTGCTCCATTCACGCTGCCTGTGCGTTTACGGCCACGTGGACTCTTACACTCTTACGCATCACACTCTTATCTCTGGATTACTTTTACTGAGACTTTAGCTTTGGGTGTTGTAACGAAGAGCCGGAAACTCGCTGAACGGTCTTTAGTTTAAGTGTGAATGTGCGAAATTGACCCTTACAGCGCCTGTTATTGGACTGGAATCGAATATTACTGAAAGCATGTGCTCTCGCCCCATTAGACACGCACACACACACACACACACACACACACACACACAAATATGTACGTAGACAATTTGTCGTGTGAAAACTTTACAGCATGCAACCACCTCCTGAAAAAGGTCACATATAAAATGTGCATATAGTGTGAACTCTTCACAACTGGTCATTATTAATAAAAAATAATGAATTAAAAGCATCTTAGAGTGTTTTGTGTTTGTGCTTCATTCATTTTATGAGTAAAATTATTATAATTTACTGATATTACATAAAAAAAGATCATGAAAATAGAGGGACAATGACAAAAAACAAATGCCGAAAAACAAACGATGAAAGTAATATAAAAACAAAATGGCCGAAGATGATCTTTATCTAAGATGCTTTTGGGACATGAAACCCTGAGCAGTACTTGGAAAGCAGCTGAGGGACAGAAAGAAAGTGGCGTTCAAGTTCATTTTCATAAATATGAAAGAACGCAAGCGCGTCACCGTTTCATTTTTTAAACGAAAAGGTCACATTGGAAATGTTACACTTGTATAAAACACAGCAATACTTTCACCGCCAATGCTCTAATTTACAGGCACCCAATTCCTGCATCCGACGTTTAAACACAAGCATTTTGAACATAAGAACACAGAAATGAACGCTCAGAATTGGCTTACCATTCCTTCATTTTCAGTATTCACTTCTATTATGCAAAACTTTTCAATTTGGGAAAATAATTCGGAAAACATTATTTCTCTGCATAATTGAAACACAGCTATGCCACCCATTTGCGATATTGGTGAAGCTAACACGATGCAGGTTTGCGCGGATAGACTCCCTCAGCTCCCACTGTGTACACACCGTTAGGCACATTCACCGTAAGACTCATTCCCTCCGTAACGCTGTATTTGAGTGCTTGCCTAAGCGGAGCTCCACGCTGAAGCTAAAATGAGTTGGTATTCCTATGCAGAGTAAGGAGGATATTTTTAGAATGGGAACAGTTGTTAGCAGTGTATTGCAGAGCCCTGATACACAGCTTCCATTTGCAGCTTATAGACAGGGCGTCTCTGCTCAACTGTGCATGCACTCTCACCCTTTGCCTAACTGCGCACGCACACACACACAGTCTCTCACCCTGTACCTAACTGCCCACACAGTCTCTCACCCTGTACCTAACTGCACGCACGCACGCACACACACACAGTCTCTCACCCTGTACCTAACTACAACACACAGTGTCTCACTCTGTGCCTAACTGTGCACACACACACACACACACACACTCTCACCCAGCACCTAACTGCCCACAGTCTCTCACCCTGTACATAACTGCACACACACACACACACACAGTCGCTCACCCTGTACCTAACTGCACACACACACAGTCGCTCACCCTGTACCTAACTGCACACACAGTCGCTCACCCTGTACATAACTGCACACACACAGTCGCTCACCCTGTACCTAACTGCACACACACACAGTCGCTCACCCTGTACCTAACTGCGCGTGCACACACACACACACACACACAGTCGCTCACCCTGTACACACACACACACAGTCGCTCACCCTGTACCTAACTGCACACACACACACACACACACACACAGTCGCTCACCCTGTACCTAACTGCGCGTGCACACACACACACACACACACACAGTCGCTCACCCTGTACCTAACTGCACACACACACACACACACACACAGTCGCTCACCCTGTACCTAACTGCACACACACACACAGTCGCTCACCCTGTACCTAACTGCACACACACACACACACACAGTCTCTCACCGTCTCCCTGGGTCCACACACTAATGTTAGCGTGCAGGGCAGTCTGGTACAGAGCTTTCCTTTAGCGTCCTTCTCCTGCTCCTTTAGTGCAAAACAAGCAGAGCCCCACCTGGGAATTACACCTGTAGCTGAGTCACACTATTAACCAGATAAAGAACCAAAACCAGTTTGTGTCCTTACCTGTATCCTCAGGTGCCCTATAGCCAGGGAGAGAGCTGAAGGTCCAGCTCAGCTTTCTGTATCCAGGAAGCCAAGTTTGGCTACAAATTCAGCGACTGTCTGAATTTGCAACTCTTTCCAACTCAAAAACTGAGAATTCCGGTTCCACCTGTGAATACTTAAATTCTTTGGAAGAACACCGTGTACAAGAAAATAAAAAAAATAAAAAAAAACGGCTGACTCAACAAACATGACGGAAGTAGTCACATTTTTTCCCCCATTGTCTAGATTTTTGTTCACATGGCCAAATTAGTTTTGCTCAGAAGTGATAACTTTTAAGCAATCATTAGCTAAAACGAGTGCAGACACACTGTCAGTGTTACCATCATAATTTTACAATCATTGGTCTGGACGTGTGAGCGAGTCAAAAAATGTGTGTGTGTGTGTATATGTGGGTGGGGGGAGGGGGGAGTGATTACCTTAGGTCAGAAAGAGTGTGTGTGTGTGTGTGTGTGTGTGTATGTGGGGGTTACCTTGTGGTGCAGGGCTGCCACATCAGGTGATATTCTTGCAAATTTTCTCTCACTGTCAGTTAGATTCAGAAATAACAAAGCGTTGAAGGGCACAGAGAAGAGAAGGGGTTAAATACCCCGCCCTCATCTCTCTAATCAACAACATTCTCCTCTTCCAGAAATCTTACAGCAATGTTCACGTGAAAGGCTTTCTGGGAAGCCAGATTTAAAATTTGAGAAAAGCACCCAACATGGGGTGTCAACTGTGCTTTAGCACGAGCTAGTCACATTCCTTGCATTATTTTATGCCAGGTCTGGTTTTAAATCTTATTTTATTCCTTTTAAATCACCAGCGTGCAAGTCAACGCGCGTCATGCCAGTAAAAAAAAACTCAAAGAATGTGATCTTGTGTAAAATCATAAACTTCCATAATGCAATATATTAAAGACTTGAAACGGCCTCTGAAACGGAACGGTTAAAACACTAACGGTCATTCCAGGCCGCTGACAAAAATACTCCAAAACAGAGACAAAAACTCAAAAGAATGTGATCTTGTGTAAAACTTCCATAACGCCATTTATTTTTTAAAGAATTTGTTTCAGTAACGACAATTCCCCCCTCAGGACACAGCGAAGACATGTCGAGACAAACAGGGTGTAGACGTGCAGGTTTTACCAGTTAAAACCTAGACTTGATCCCTGCTTAAAGTTACAGGCCTACTATGCAGGATTTTTACCTTAAAATACTGGACAATGAACATGGTCAGTCATATCAATGATGCACTGGCAACCTCGGTCTTTGTGCACATTGACCGAATCCACGCTCCTCTGCCTGTATTGATTGTTCTAAGATGTGTTTGGGACGTTTGAATACAGGCGGATCCGTGTGAGATTGAATACCGGAGACCGCTGGTGGATCCGTGTGAGATTGAATACTGGAGACTGCTGGTGGATCCGTGTGAGATTGAATACTGGAGACCGCTGGTGGATCAGTGTGAGATTGAATACTGGAGACTGCTGATGGATCAGTGTGATTGAATACTGGAGACTGCTGATGGATCAGTGTGTGATTGAATACTGGAGACCGCTGATGGATCAGTGTGTGATTGAATACTGGAGACTGCTGATGGATCAGTGTGTGATTGAATACTGGAGACTGCTGATGGATCAGTGTGATTGAATACTGGAGACTGCTGATGGATCAGTGTGTGATTGAATACTGGAGACTGCTGATGGATCAGTGTGTGATTGAATACTGGAGACTGCTGGTGGATCAGTGTGAGATTGAATACTGGAGACTGCTGATGGATCAGTGTGAGATTGAATACTAGAGATGGCTGATGGATCAGTGTGAGATTGAATACTGGAGACTGCTGATGGATCAGTGTGTGATTGAATACTGGAGACCGCTGGTGGATCAGTGTGAGATTGAATACTGGAGACTGCTGATGGATCAGTGTGAGATTGAATACTAGAGATGGCTGATGGATCAGTGTGAGATTGAATACAAGAGACTGCTGATGGATCAGTGTGTGATTGAATACTGGAGACTGCTGATGGATCAGTGTGTGATTGAATACTAGAGACTGCTGATGGATCAGTGTGATTGAATACTGGAGACTGCTGATGGATCAGTGTGAGATTGAATACTAGAGACTGCTGATGGATCAGTGTGTGATTGAATACTGGAGACTGCTGATGGATCAGTGTGAGATTGAATACTGGAGACTGCTGATGGATCAGTGTGAGATTGAATACTAGAGACTGCTGATGGATCAGTGTGTGATTGAATACTGGAGACCGCTGGTGGATCAGTGTGATTGAATACTGGAGACTGCTGATGGATCAGTGTGAGATTGAATACTGGAGACTGCTGATGGATCAGTGTGAGATTGAATACTAGAGACTGCTGATGGATCAGTGTGTGATTGAATACTGGAGACCGCTGGTGGATCAGTGTGATTGAATACTGGAGACTGCTGATGGATCAGTGTGAGATTGAATACTGGAGACTGCTGATGGATCAGTGTGTGACTGAATACTGGAGACTGCTGATGGATCAGTGTGAGATTGAATACTGGAGACTGCTGATGGATCAGTGTGAGATTGAATACTAGAGACTGCTGATGGATCAGTGTGTGATTGAATACTGGAGACTGCTGATGGATCAGTGTGTGATTGAATACTGGAGACTGCTGATGGATCAGTGTGAGATTGAATACTGGAGACTGCTGATGGATCAGTGTGAGATTGAATACTGGAGACTGCTGATGGATCAGTGTGAGATTGAATACTGGAGACTGCTGATGGATCAGTGTGTGATTGAATACTGGAGACTGCTGATGGATCAGTGTGTGATTGAATACTAGAGACTGCTGATGGATCAGTGTGAGATTGAATACTAGAGACTGCTGATGGATCAGTGTGAGATTGAATACAAGAGACTGCTGATGGGTCAGTGTGTGATTGAATACTAGAGATGGCTGATGGATCAGTGTGAGATTGAATACTG
This sequence comes from Ilyophis sp. 1 JC-2022, assembly GCA_022702515.1. Lineage (NCBI taxonomy): Eukaryota > Metazoa > Chordata > Actinopteri > Anguilliformes > Synaphobranchidae > Ilyophis > Ilyophis sp. 1 JC-2022. The sequence goes on along the minus strand of CM040396.1, from coordinate 12,223,807 downwards.
GAGACTGCTGATGGATCAGTGTGTGATTGAATACTAGAGACTGCTGATGGATCAGTGTGAGATTGAATACTAGAGACTGCTGATGGATCTGTGTGAGATTGAATACTGGAGACTGCTGATGGATCAGTGTGATTGAAAACTGGAGACTGCTGATGGATCAGTGTGTGATTGAATACTGGAGACTGCTGATGGATCAGTGTGAGATTGAATACTGGAGACTGCTGATGGATCAGTGTGATTGAATACTAGAGACTGCTGATGGATCAGTGTGAGATTGAATACTGGAGACTGCTGATGGATCAGTGTGTGATTGAATACTGGAGACTGCTGATGGATCAGTGTGTGATTGAATACTAGAGACTGCTGATGGATCAGTGTGTGATTGAATACTAGAGACTGCTGATGGATCAGTGTGTGATTGAATACTGGAGACTGCTGATGGATCAGTGTGTGATTGAATACTGGAGACTGCTGATGGATCAGTGTGTGATTGAATACTAGAGACTGCTGATGGATCAGTGTGTGATTGAATACTAGAGACTGCTGATGGATCAGTGTGTGATTGAATACTGGAGACTGCTGGTGGATCAGTGTGTGATTGAATACTGGAGACTGCTGGTGGATCAGTGTGTGATTGAATACTAGAGACTGCTGATGGATCAGTGTGATTGAATACTGGAGACTGCTGATGGATCAGTGTGTGATTGAATACTGGAGACTGCTGATGGATCAGTGTGTGATTGAATACTGGAGACTGCTGATGGATCAGTGTGATTGAATACTAGAGACTGCTGATGGATCAGTGTGTGATTGAATACTAGAGACTGCTGATGGATCAGTGTGTGATTGAATACTGGAGACTGCTGATGGATCAGTGTGTGATTGAATACTAGAGACTGCTGATGGATCAGTGTGTGATTGAATACTAGAGACTGCTGATGGATCAGTGTGTGATTGAATACTAGAGAATGCTGATGGATCAGTGTGTGATTGAATACTAGAGACTGCTGATGGATCAGTGTGTGATTGAATACTAGAGACTGCTGATGGATCAGTGTGTGATTGAATACTGGAGACTGCTGGTGGATCAGTGTGTGATTGAATACTAGAGACTGCTGATGGATCAGTGTGATTGAATACTGGAGACTGCTGATGGATCAGTGTGTGATTGAATACTGGAGACTGCTGATGGATCAGTGTGTGATTGAATACTAGAGACTGCTGATGGATCAGTGTGTGATTGAATACTAGAGACTGCTGATGGATCAGTGTGTGATTGAATACTGGAGACTGCTGATGGATCAGTATGTGATTGAATACTGGATACCTGTGGATAAGGGCAATAACCATAATGAACCTTGGAAATAACCGTTCGCTACGGTCAACAGGCGAAGGTTGTGGTTATTACCCCAGCTCTAAACTGAGCAGTCTGTATTGAAGGCTTTTGTTTATTTCCATCCTGCTTCCCTATAGCATCTGCATACAAAGAAGCACCAAAAACAATCTTGTGTAACATATTGAGTGTGTGGCAAACCCCAGGATTGCTGCACGCTAGTAAACAGAAAGAAAAGTGGTCACCGTATCTGCAGGCAGCTATGACGCAAGAACCTAATGGGGGCGATGTGGAATAATCCTGGGTGTGGGTGATGGGTATTTTTATCACAGAGCTGTTCACACTCAAACACACCTGTTACTCACTCACACACTCAAACACACCTGTTACTCACACTCACTCACTCACTCACTCACACACTCACACACTCACTCACTCACACACACACACACACACACACACACACACACACACACACACACTCACAGCACAAGATGTATGAACATTTCAATAACACCACGTTGGAAACATCCTCTCGTAACCTTAAAAAAAAAAAAAAATGAAGTTATATATCTTCTGAATTCTCACTTGGTTGCATTCTATATGATAAAACAATCTCAGTTCACACCCAGTGTAAACAAACATATTTATATAAATCACAAATCCCTGTACATTTGTTCATTAGAATTCCTTAAACAATAAGAGTGGATGAAAAAGGCGCCTTTCCGGAAACGGCAGAGTCCTCACAGCGACACAAAAACCTGAAATGTCACCATTACTTACGTAATTATGTATTACAGTCAGAGACATGGGTCGGTCCTGGGCGGACAGCGTAACCATGGAAACGACATACGGAGGAGCCAGAACGCCCATCACACTTCAAACAGGAAATAGAATTCCACACAGGTAAGAATGGTCACCTTGCTGCGATTGAGGTCAAAATTTAAACAGAAAAAAGGAATTTTCAGAACATGCATCCATTCCAGATGATTTATTTTGGGATTCCGTACAAAATTTTAAAATAGGAAAATTAATAAACAAAACAACTTGTCCTGAACCTAAGAGAGCCTCTCGCCAAAGGCTTTAAGGCTATTTTTAAATTGATACTAAAGTTCCCATTAAAAGTACTCTTTTTCAACAGTGATTAATTCCGTAGCACAACGCCCTGCCCGCAAATCTGCATGATGTGGCTCAACTGGACTGACACTGGTCTCCAAAAGGTCCAAGTTCAACACGAGCTCAACAGCCACACATTTGAGCTGTGATGCAGCAGCACTTTGCGTTAGCTTCACCTTTGGAGAACGCAGCTCGCAGACACGAACAGAACGGAACAGAACCTGGTGGGTAAGGGCCAGATCCACCCACAGAGGGAAGAGTGCCCCCTAGTGCCCCAGCACAGAGCCAAAGGCAGCAAGAGCAGAAACAGAGCAGTCAGATCAGCAGGGTTCTCACAGCGTTCTCACAGCGTTCTCACAGGGCCTGGAACATACTCACTTCTCTGGTCTTTAAATGAAACATGGATACGTTTGTACGGTCTTTAGTGGAAACGCATGTGTAATCATCAGCTGGACTGCAGCCGTGTAATAATGAACAGGCCCTAACTGTTTGTGTGTGTGTATGATGTGTGTGTCTCTATGTATTTGTGTGTACATGTACTTTTATATACATGTGTGTGTGTGTATGTATGTATGTGTTTGTGTAATGTGTGTGTGTGTATGTATGTATGTGTTGTGTGTGTGTGTGTATGTGTAAAGTGTGTGTGAGTGTGATGTATGCATGTATGTGTTTGTGTAATGTGTGTATGTGAGTATGTGTATGTGTAATGTGTGTGTGTGTGTTTGTGTAATGTGTGTGTGTGTGTGTATGTGTAATGTGTGTGTGTGTGTGTGTATGTATGTGTGTGTAATGTGTGTAATGTGTGTGTGTGTGTGTAATGTGTGTGTGTGTGTAATGTGTGTAATGTGTGTGTCTCTCACAGTCACAGGCATCTGGCCCTGCAGTAGTCACAATGCTCCTCAGTCTTCAGTATCAGGAAGGGGCAGATGGCGGCGCGGGTGGGGAGAAAGGGCTGCTGGGAGCGCGGGGTGGCGGGGTTCCCCCGACACACGGCGTACCTCTCCAGGTCCAGCAGCAGCGCCACCACGTGGGGGACAGAGGGGAGCCTGCGTGGGTGGTCCCTGTACAGCGGGTGTGTGAGGGGCAGCGGTTGGTCCTGCACGCTGATCTGGTAGTAGAAGCCCGAGTCGATGTACAGGGCCGTGTCGGCGTTGGTGGAGCGCTTGCAGCACTGCAGCAGCTGCAGCCCGGGCCCCTCCACCAGCAACGCCACCCAGTGGCGGGGCAGCGCCATCTTGCGCAATGACTCCAGCAGGCCCTGCAGCTCTGGCTCCCAGGGGACACCCGTCCCCCCGTCAGCCTGCGCCCCGTCCGCCAGGCTAAAGATGCTACTGATCTACAAAATATAAACACACACACTGTCAGACAGGCTAAAGATGCTACTGATCTACAAAATATAAACACACACACTGTCAGACAGGCTAAAGATGCTACTGATCTACAAAATATAAACCGACACACTGTCAGAAAGGCTAAAGATGCTACTGATCTACAAAATATAAACCCACACACTGTCAGACAGGCTAAAGATGCTACTGATCTACAAAATATAAACACACACACACACACACTGTCAGACAGGCTAAAGATGCTACTGATCTACAAAATATAAACACACACACACACTGTCAGACAGGCTAAAGATGCTACTGATCTACAAAATATAAACACACACACTGTCAGACAGGCTAAAGATGCTACTGATCTACAAAATATAAACCTACACACACTGTCAGACAGGCTAAAGATGCTACTGATCTACAAAATATAAACACACACACTGTCAGACAGGCTAAAGATGCTACTGATCTACAAAATATAAACACACACACTGTCAGACAGGCTAAAGATGCTACTGATCTACAAAATATAAACACACACACACTGTCAGACAGGCTAAAGATGCTACTGATCTACAAAATATAAACACACACACACACACACTGTCAGACAGGCTAAAGATGCTACTGATCTACAAAATATAAACCGACACACTGTCAGAAAGGCTAAAGATGCTACTGATCTACAAAATATAAACACACACACTGTCAGACAGGCTAAAGATGCTACTGATCTACAAAATATAAACACACACACACACACACACACACACACACTGTCAGAAAGGCTAAAGATGCTACTGATCTACAAAATATAAACCGACACACTGTCAGACAGGCTAAAGATGCTACTGATCTACAAAATATAAACCGACACACTGTCAGAAAGGCTAAAGATGCTACTGATCTACAAAATATAAACCGACACACTGTCAGAAAGGCTAAAGATGCTACTGATCTACAAAATATAAACACACACACACACACACACTGTCAGAAAGGCTAAAGATGCTACTGATCTACAAAATATAAACCGACACACTGTCAGACAGGCTAAAGATGCTACTGATCTACAAAATATAAACCCACACACACTGTCAGACAGGCTAAAGATGCTACTGATCTACAAAATATAAACCGACACACTGTCAGAAAGGCTAAAGATGCTACTGATCTACAAAATATAAACCCACACACTGTCAGACAGGCTAAAGATGCTACTGATCTACAAAATATAAACACACACACACTGTCAGACAGGCTAAAGATGCTACTGATCTACAAAATATAAACACACACACACACACTGTCAGACAGGCTAAAGATGCTACTGATCTACAAAATATAAACACACACACAGTCAGACAGGCTAAAGATGCTACTGATCTACAAAATATAAACACACACACACACACACTGTCAGACAGGCTAAAGATGCTACTGATCTACAAAATATAAACCTACACACACTGTCAGACAGGCTAAAGATGCTACTGATCTAAAAAATATAAACACACACACTGTCAGACAGGCTAAAGATGCTACTGATCTACAAAATATAAACCCACACACACTGTCAGACAGGCTAAAGATGCTACTGATCTACAAAATATAAACCGACACACTGTCAGAAAGGCTAAAGATGCTACTGATCTACAAAATATAAACCCACACACTGTCAGACAGGCTAAAGATGCTACTGATCTACAAAATATAAACACACACACACACACACTGTCAGACAGGCTAAAGATGCTACTGATCTACAAAATATAAACACACACACTGTCAGACAGGCTAAAGATGCTACTGATCTACAAAATATAAACCTACACACACTGTCAGACAGGCTAAAGATGCTACTGATCTACAAAATATAAACCTACACACACTGTCAGACAGGCTAAAGATGCTACTGATCTACAAAATATAAACACACACACTGTCAGACAGGCTAAAGATGCTACTGATCTACAAAATATAAACACACACACACTGTCAGACAGGCTAAAGATGCTACTGATCTACAAAATATAAACCTACACACACTGTCAGACAGGCTAAAGATGCTACTGATCTACAAAATATAAACCCACACACACTGTCAGACAGGCTAAAGATGCTACTGATCTACAAAATATAAACACACACACTGTCAGAAAGGCTAAAGATGCTACTGATCTACAAAATATAAACCCACACACTGTCAGACAGGCTAAAGATGCTACTGATCTACAAAATATAAACACACACACACACACACTGTCAGACAGGCTAAAGATGCTACTGATCTACAAAATATAAACACACACACTGTCAGACAGGCTAAAGATGCTACTGATCTACAAAATATAAACCTACACACACTGTCAGACAGGCTAAAGATGCTACTGATCTACAAAATATAAACCGACACACTGTCAGACAGGCTAAAGATGCTACTGATCTACAAAATATAAACACACACACTGTCAGACAGGCTAAAGATGCTACTGATCTACAAAATATAAACACACACACACTGTCAGACAGGCTAAAGATGCTACTGATCTACAAAATATAAACACACACACACTGTCAGGCAGGCTAAAGATGCTACTGATCTACAAAATATAAACACACACACACTGTCAGACAGGCTAAAGATGCTACTGATCTACAAAATATGAACACACACACACTGTCAGACAGGCTAAAGATGCTACTGATCTACAAAATATAAACACACTGTCAGACAGGCTAAAGATGCTACTGATATAAATAAACACACACACACAAGGAGGCTAAATATGCTAGTGATCTAAATAAACACACTCTCAGACAGACTAAATGCGTTACTGATTTAAATGTAAATACAGAAAAAAAAATGGACAAAACAAAAAAACAACCAAACTGAAAACTTTGGAAATGGACAGTAACGTGCGGAGAAGAAATAGTGAATGAATGGCACACACACACACACACACACACACACACACACACACACACACACACACACTGTCAGACAGGCTAAAGATGCTACTGATCTACAAAATATAAACCGACACACTGTCAGAAAGGCTAAAGATGCTACTGATCTACAAAATATAAACACACACACTGTCAGACAGGCTAAAGATGCTACTGATCTACAAAATATAAACCGACACACTGTCAGACAGGCTAAAGATGCTACTGATCTACAAAATATAAACCGACACACTGTCAGAAAGGCTAAAGATGCTACTGATCTACAAAATATAAACCCACACACTGTCAGACAGGCTAAAGATGCTACTGATCTACAAAATATAAACACACACACACTGTCAGACAGGCTAAAGATGCTACTGATCTACAAAATATAAACACACACACACACTGTCAGACAGGCTAAAGATGCTACTGATCTACAAAATATAAACACACACACTGTCAGACAGGCTAAAGATGCTACTGATCTACAAAATATAAACCGACACACTGTCAGAAAGGCTAAAGATGCTACTGATCTACAAAATATAAACACACACACTGTCAGACAGGCTAAAGATGCTACTGATCTACAAAATATAAACACACACACACACACACACTGTCAGAAAGGCTAAAGATGCTACTGATCTACAAAATATAAACCGACACACTGTCAGACAGGCTAAAGATGCTACTGATCTACAAAATATAAACCCACACACACTGTCAGACAGGCTAAAGATGCTACTGATCTACAAAATATAAACCGACACACTGTCAGAAAGGCTAAAGATGCTACTGATCTACAAAATATAAACCCACACTGTCAGACAGGCTAAAGATGCTACTGATCTACAAAATATAAACACACACACACTGTCAGACAGGCTAAAGATGCTACTGATCTACAAAATATAAACACACACACACACACACACTGTCAGACAGGCTAAAGATGCTACTGATCTACAAAATATAAACACACACACAGTCAGACAGGCTAAAGATGCTACTGATCTACAAAATATAAACACACACACACACACACTGTCAGACAGGCTAAAGATGCTACTGATCTACAAAATATAAACCCACACACACTGTCAGACAGGCTAAAGATGCTACTGATCTACAAAATATAAACCGACACACTGTCAGAAAGGCTAAAGATGCTACTGATCTACAAAATATAAACACACACACTGTCAGACAGGCTAAAGATGCTACTGATCTACAAAATATAAACACACACACACACACACACTGTCAGAAAGGCTAAAGATGCTACTGATCTACAAAATATAAACCGACACACTGTCAGACAGGCTAAAGATGCTACTGATCTACAAAATATAAACCCACACACACTGTCAGACAGGCTAAAGATGCTACTGATCTACAAAATATAAACCGACACACTGTCAGAAAGGCTAAAGATGCTACTGATCTACAAAATATAAACACACTGTCAGACAGGCTAAAGATGCTACTGATATAAATAAACACACACACACAAGGAGGCTAAATATGCTAGTGATCTAAATAAACACACTCTCAGACAGACTAAATGCGTTACTGATTTAAATGTAAATACAGAAAAAAAAATGGACAAAACAAAAAAACAACCAAACTGAAAACTTTGGAAATGGACAGTAACGTGCGGAGAAGAAATAGTGAATGAATGGCACACACACACACACACACAGACACACACAGACACACACAGACACACACACACACACACACAGTCTCACCATGGGCATGACCCCAGTCTCATCCCGCTCTCCAGACTCCTCTGTGTCCACAGCACCAGCTCCCTGCTACACACACACACACACACACACACACACACACACACACACGCACGCACGCACGCACGCACGCACGCACGCACGCGCGCGCGCGCGCACGCACACACACGCACAAACACAAAAACATGCATGTGCACACACACATTCATGTGTCAGTTAGAGGCTAGAACATACAGAACTACTTATTAGTAACCAAACTGGCCACGTGCAATGAAAAGCCCAGAGAAAGATCTTGGACTGGCAATGAAAATGTAGTTCAGGAAGAAAAAGAGTGAGTGATGCAGAATTAGAGAAAGTGAGTGAGTGAGTGATGCAGAATTAGAGAAAGTGAGTGAGTGAGTGATGCAGAATTAGAGAAAGTGTGTGTGTGTGTGTGTGTGTGTGTGTGTGTGAGTGTGTGTGAGTGTGTGTGAGTGTGTGTGAGTGTGTGTGAGTGTGTGTGAGTGTGTGTGAGTGTGTGTGAGTGTGTGTGTGTGTGAGTGGTTGGAGGAGGTGAGTGGTGCAGAGTTAGAGGAGGAGAGTTAGAGTGAGCGTTTGGAACCAATCTCTGAATTGCACTACATAGAGACAGCATGGTGGCCTGCTGGAGATCAGTCAAAATGAAGACGTGTCTCCTATTAAACACGGTCCCTTCGTTTGTGAGGGAAACCGGCCCCATACACAGGTCTGCTGGGTCCCATCGTTTGTGAGGGATATCTGTCCCATACGCAGGTCTGCTGGGTCCCGTCGTTTGTGAGGGATACCTGCCCCATACACAGGTCTGCTGGGTCCCGTCGTTTGTGAGGGAAACCTGCCCCATACACAGGTCTGCTGGGTCCCGTCGTTTGTGAGGGAAACCTGCCCCATACACAGGTCTGCTGGGTCCCGTCGTTTGTGAGGGATACCTGCCCCATACACAGGTCTGCTGGGTCCCGTCGTTTGTGAGGGAAACCTGCCCCATACACAGGTCTGCTGGGTCCCGTCGTTTGTGAGGAAACCTGCCACACAGGTCTGCTGGGTCCCGTCGTTTATGAGAGAAACCTGCCCCATACACAGGTCTGCTGGGTCCCGTCGTTTGTGAGGAAACCTGCCACACAGGTCTGCTGGGTCCCATCGTGTATGAGAGAAACCTGCCCCATATGCAGGTCTGCTGGGTCCCGTCGTTTATGAGAGAAACCTGCCCCATACGCAGGTCTGCTGGGTCCCGTCGTTTGTCAGGGATACCTGCCATACACAGGGCTGTAGCTCACCTGGGACAAAACGCTAGAATCTTTATCCGCTTCCTTCTGCAGCTTGTAGGCCCCTGGTGTTCCTGCGCCGGCAACACCTTCGTCATCCTCATCGTCAGTGAACTCCAAGTCGTCCCACAAGTCTTCGCGTCTCCGCCGCTTCCCCAAGCGGCTGCTATATCTGTAGTGGGGTTGCGGGCGGCCCAGACCCGTCCAACCTTCATTAACTGTGCGCTGAGACTGGACCGACTGGACCAACTGAAACACACACACACACACACAGTGCTATCAGTAAGGCAATGATATTTTCCAGAGTAATTTTCAGTACCTTTAGTTATGCTTTAATCATTAATCATGTCCATTATGTTGAAACAAATTGATGTTATCACAAAAATGGAGCAAAACAGAACATTCATATCACAAAATTCAAAATGCTTTGGATTCGTACTGCACACAATGTACTACAAAAGAAAAACAAACTGAAAAGTTTCACTTTTTTTTTTAAATTTAAAAAAAAAAATTGTTTCAGATTTTTTCCCTTTTTCTCCCAATTTAGTAGCCAATTGAACCCCTATTCTAATTCAATTCCCCCCCGTGTAGCAACCGCTAGAGAACCGCCGCTGCACACCCCGTCAATCGGTACTTTAGGGAGGGCGCTACGTCCTCTACAGGGCGCAGCTCCTGACCGTGACACGCCCTGGGTCCTATCGTGCGCAGCGGTTCTCTCCGAGCCCCTCCCCCCACCCGGAAGCGACTGCCAATTGTCGCTTCCACAGGGCACCGGCCACGCTCGGCTATGGCAGGACCGGGGCGCGAACCCCGATCCTCGGAGTACAACTTTCAGTCAGCGCTCTTTACCGCTGTACCACCGCGGCGGCACCCGAAAAGTTTCACTCTTAATTTTACAACACAAAAGGTTTCCATGGATCCCTAACCCATATAAAATATTACATCAAAAAATGGACAAGTGATGTTTCTGTGAGTGGCTTGTACCAAAAGTACATAATGAACTTGATTTCAACCAGCGATATTTCTGTGAGCTGTTGATTTACACCAGAGATGTCCAGTCTTATCTGAAAGGGTGCGTATAGAACACTATAACCCTGAACATGATGTGACTTCGGTAACTCACAAGAAAAAACTAAAAAAACAAAGAACAAAACGAAAACAAACATTACATTACATTATATCACATTATAGGCATTTAGCAGACGCTCTTATCCAGAGCGACTTACACAGCATTTCTTTTGCATTTATACATCGTATCCATTAATACAGCTGGATATATACTGAAGCAATGCAGGTGAAGTACCTTGCTCAAGGGTACAATACAAACATGCTTCTAGATTACAGACAGAACATCCGAGAAGCAAATGACTTACAAATGAATCAGACCTACCTATGCGCAAACATATGCACATATGCCTAAATATCTTCCAGCGTGCATAGTTTCAGACAACAAAAGCGATTAAAGGGATATTTCACCTTAGTGTGACAAGTCATTTTGTGGAGCCTACCCCATTGTATTTGCATAGCGTGAATATTAGCGACATCAGATGTCCCTGCTGACCGTTAACGGCATCACCGTTAGTCCGGTTGTCAGTCTGCCACACAGTTCAGTCCCGTTCATTTTCGGGACCTCACCAAAATGTATCGTTTTAAAGCACACACTAACTACGGCAGATAATACATCGATAAAAGAGAACACGACGGTGAAAAGGTACAGTTGTGTTCAAATAAATAGCAGTGCCTTAATTTTTTTTTTTATTATTTTTTTTTTTTTTTAATAGCTTTTAGTTCCATATTTCAAATGTAGTGGAAACATTACACATTCAATTCCAAATCAAAGAATTAACAAATTTTATCAAGTCTGCGTTATTCTTTTACAGGAAGCAAAAAAAAAGGAATATTAATCTGTTCAAAAAAATAGCAGTGTCGACATTTTTCTCTTCAAACTCAAACACTTTATAAACCGAAGAAATTTTTCAAGATTTAACTTCACTTTAAATTACTGAACTAATATTTAGTTGCATAACCATTGTTTTTGATAACTGCTGCGCATCTGCGTTGCATCAAGTCAACCAACTTCTGGCACCTAGAAACAGGTATTTCAGCCCAGGATGAACGAACTACATTGTACAGGTACTGTGAATTTTTGGGTTTTGCTTCAGAAATTTTTTATGTCACCCCACAAGTTTTCAATGGGGTTGAGGTCAGGGGATTGAGCTGGCCACTCCATTACCTCAATCCTTTTTGTCTGGAACCAAGATGTTGCTCGCTTACTCGTGTGTTTGGGGTCGTTGTCTTGTTGAAACACCCATTTCAGGGGCATTTCCTCTTCGGCATACAGCAACATAATCTCTTCAAGTATTTTGATGTATTCAAACTGATCCATGATCCCTGGTATACGATAAATAGGCCCAACACCGTAGTGTCCCCATACCATGATTTTTGCACCACCATGCTTCACTGTCTTCACAGTGTACTGTGGCTTGAATTCAGTACCCGGGGGTCGTCTGACGTACTGCCGACGACCACTAGACCCGAAAAGAACAATTTTACTCTCATCAGTCCACAGAATGTTACGCCATTTCTCTATGGGCCAATCGATGTGTTCCTTGGCAAATTTTAACCGATTCTGCACATGCCGTTTTTTCAACAATGGTGCTTTACGGGGGCTTCTTGCTGATAGCTTAGCTTCGATCAAACATCAGTTCTGACTGTAACAGCACTTACAGGTAATTTTAGATCATCTTTGATTTTTCTGGAGGTGATGATTGGCTGAATCTTTCCCATTCTGACTATTCTTCGATCCGTTTTAACAGTAGTTGCTCGTTTTCTTCCGTGTGTTTCTGGTTTTTGTTGCCATTTTAAAGCATTTGAGATCTTTAGCTGAGCATCCTATAATTTGCTGCACGTCTTTATACGTTTTCCCCTCTCCAATCAACTTTTTAATCAAATTACGTTGTTCCTCCGAACAATGTTTGGAACGGCCCATTTTATTTCGCAATTCAGAAGGAAATATATTTTATAACAATGTGTGAAACATTTGCTTCCCTTCTTCCTTAATAAAGGACAATGACACCTGTTTTTTCACAGAATGAATTAATTCTCTAATTAAACTCCACACTGCTATTATTTTGAACACGCCCCTTTCAATGAATGAGTCAATTACTCAGAACAAGCAGCGTGCATGTCATGACAGTTGGGTCTGTTGTTTTTCTATTACACTACTACATCTACAAGTAAATTAATTGCCATGAAGAAATATCACTACTACTAATAACAGTGGTTCATCAGGTTACTGATGTTGTACAGCAATTTTTTTTAACACAACTGTACATGTTTGTTTTGATATTTAATGTAGTTTCAATGTTTTATTACCTTTTAAAAGGTTGTTTTAACCTTTTTTAGGGTTGTTTTTAAACGTTTTAAACGTTCTTGTTCCTAGTTTGAAAATGCACTATGTACGTCGCTCTGGATAAGAGCGTCTGCTAAATGTCTATAATGTAATGTAAAAGAAAAAGATCCGGCAAAAACCTTTGCTATTTTAACTCAGTGAAGAATCCTTGCGTACGATAAAGTTGACGTCAATTCAAACTGTAGTAGGCTACGGTTAGTTGTAGGTTTACGTCATAATAAACTAAAAATCTAACTACGGCTTGTTGTATTTCTACGCAGTAGCATATCCGAAAATAGTCCCACTATTATAGCTAATTTAAACATGACATCTTATAAGCTCAAAACAAACACGTACATTTTCACCGTCGTGTTCTCTGTTATCGATGTATTATCTGCCGTAGTTAGTGTGTACCTTAAAACGATTCATTTTGGTGAGGTGAGTGAGTGAATGGGGACCCTGACAGCCGGACTAACGGCGATGCCGTTAACGGCCAGCAGGGATCGCTGATGTTGCTCATATTCACACAATGCAAATATAAAGGGGTAGGCTCCACAAAATGACTTATGTCACAGTAAGGTGAAATATACCTTTAAGAAAAGTGCTTAAGACTTACCTCATAATCATCATCCTTGTCCTCCTCATCCTCACCATCAACACAGACGGTTAATTCGAATTTGGTCTTATTGTTAATGGAGCATTGCTGAAAGCAGAAAAGGGGGGGGCAATTAAACTTTCAAAATTAAACCTGAAATCCAGCCACATCCTGGACATCTCAGTAGTCCCCTCCCACTTTACCTGCGACTCCCAGCCCCTCCCACTTTACCTGAGACCCGGGCAGCGTTCGGATTCAAAATGTATTCTTTCTTCCTGTCCTTCCCTTCCCTTGCTTCAAGGGGGGAAATCCCCAAAATGCCAGGATTAAATATGGCAGCCACCCAAGTGGGATTCGGTTCCAATTACATTCCCTCGTTCCCTCATTTATTCTCCCTCCCACCAAGGGTATAAAATGCAAGCTTCCAGCAAGAAGGGAATCCCACAATGCAATGCTCCACGTGGAAAAAGTGCGTGGTCACCACAGAACTATGTGGCGGTCAACTCTATGGTGTTACACTTCCAAAATGTTGCGAGGGCGGTTCAGTTACGTTTTCATTTGTTTCTCATCAATCCTCCCTTGCAGAGTACCTTTTAAGGTTGCTTGCTGCACGTAGAAAATTGAGTCACAAGATGGCTCCCTCGAGGGAAGACAGCAAGGGAAGGGAGTGTGTGAAATTGGATTCGAATGCAGCCCAGGGCCGCGTTCGGATTCCGAAATGTATCCTTTATTCCTGTTGTTCCCTTTCACTCTCTTCAAGGGGGAATCCCCAAAATGCCAGGATGAAATATGGCAGCCACAGCTAGTGTGATTTGGATCCAATTTAATAAATGGGAGGAAATAATTATATTCCCTCGCTCCTTCGTTTATCTTCCCTTCCGCCAAGGGCATAAAATGCAAGCTTCCAGCAAGAAGGGAATCCCACAATGCAATACTCCACATGGAAAATGAGCAGCCCTGGGTTTTAAGGATACTACATTTAGATGCAACTTCTTGTCCCGTCTACCCAACAAGTATACTCAATAGTATGGCAGGGTGCTGATTTGGAAACTGCCCTCATCTTTAAAAAAAACTCGAGTTATGGTTTGGTTGTTTCCCCAATACAGAAAAAAAGCTGCAATATGACAGTTATTCTTCAAAACATATGTATAGAGTGGCAGTTAATTGTAAGTATAGTAAGGAAATATAGTAAGCATTAGTAAGTATTCCTGCAACATTATCAGTGGAGCTGGGCTGGACATTTTTTATTTTAAAAACAGCTATAATTGTAATAGAAACATTGTGTTCAACCAGCAAACACAAGGGAACGTACAGCAAGCACTCACCTTCGCTTTGCTCACTTCTGAAGCCATGTACTGCTCCTCCAGCTTCTGCGGAAAAAAACCAAAATGTCTGAAAATGCTTCCTTCACTCCTTTACGACTATGTGCACATTTCAACACAACTACATTCAAGGTAAACAAACACTGAAATACTTCGGCTCCAAAACAGCAAAATGAAAAAGTGAGCAAGTACTGCCACACACTAACCATAAGCTTCTTCTTCTCCTTCTCCTTCTCAGCCATTTTTTCCTTGAGAGTTTTCTGAAAAATAAGAACTTAAATTTAGTCATTTTAAAATCTAATTTTCAACAATTATTTCATTGAGTGACCTACATTGTGTAGTTAGTCAGTCCTGATAATCATACAGATGGCAAAAATTAAGATGGTCTATCGCCTGGCTGAAGGCTGTCTGAGCTGGTGAGGTTGAAGGTCTTTCCTGTCTGTGCTGGTGAGGTTGAAGGAACTGCCAATCTGTGCTAGTAGGCGGTAGGTACCTTGCGGATGGGGCACAGACACTTGCGTTTCCGGCAGCGCACAGGTTTGGAGGTGTCACGGTTGAGCCTTCCATTCTTGCAGCTGGCACACATCCCACAATCCTCTGTGAGTAGACAGGCCCGGCAATGCCGACAAGGCAACCACTGCAAGGAGAAACACAACCTGCTCCATTAGCGCTTTAGCCTCCCCATAGTCTCTCATAAACACAAAGTCTGGTCCATAGACTTACCTAACGCGGTAAAGAGTCGCCCATTTTGACAAGATGGCGCCTTTGATTGACATGCAATATAACCAACCACAGACAGTCTATGTTCCGTGACTTATTGAGGAGGTACAGAGGTCGGTCGATTCAGAAACAGCGCAACAAGAAAAACAGACCCGCATGAAACAAATGTGATTTACACAAATGGCACAGCAATTTCCAGTAAAACAGTCCATCACACCAAAGAAATGTCGTGAACTTCAAAAACTTTCTTCAATCCAGCGTTAAGCTCTTCGTCCGAAACACTCATTGTTCTTGGTGGATTCACAACATCCGCTAGCTACCGATTAGTTAGCACAACTTGTTTCCCGGCGGACTGATAAAACCCAATGCACCGCGTCCTACGTAAAATTACGCACACACTCCTATGATTGAGTGCTGCTAGCCAATGAGTGCGTCAGAGCAGCTGGGGCTGAGAGTAGCCTCCCCCAGACTAACAAACTGCTCTATTTGTGCTTTAGCCTACCCCAGACTAACAAGCTGCTCCATTTGTGCTTTAGCCACCCCCAGACTAACAAACTGCGCTGTTAGCATGTTAGCCTACCCCAGACTAACAAGCTGCTCCATTTGTGCTTTAGCCTACCCCAGACTAACAAACTGCATTATTGGCGCTTTAGCGTGCCCCTTAGCCTGCCCCAGACTAACAAGCTGCTCCATTTGTGCTTTAGCCTCCCCCAGACTAACAAACTGCTCTATTTGTGCTTTAGCCTACCCCAGACTAACAAGCTGCTCCATTTGTGCTTTAGCCACCCCCAGACTAACAAACTGCGCTGTTAGCATGTTAGCCTACCCCAGACTAACAAGCTGCTCCATTTGTGCTTTAGCCTACCCCAGACTAACAAACTGCATTATTGGCGCTTTAGCGTGCCCCTTAGCCTGCCCCAGACTAGAGTCCCTAGATAGAGAGAGTAGCGACATAGAGGGTTCGGAAAAATCTAGTCACGTGATTGCGTGGAGCCATTTTGAGTCCATCGCGGACAGGATCGGGATCGGACGGATATCGATTTTAAAGCAAAATGACAGGTTGTAGCGCTTGTGGCTGCACAAACAGAACGGAAAAGGGATATAAGCTATATAGATTTCCATCGGAGGCAAAAAGACGTCAAATATGGGAGAACAGAGTCAGTCGTGTTGGATGGAAAGCCACTTCATCCTCAGTTCTCTGCCAGGTCAGTGGTAATGGTCCCATATGCGTATTGAATTAACTTGCACATATTTGATACTTTTGTGATGTCATTATTATGGAGTATGGTTTAAGACAAGAGAAAACACCCTCTACCTTTGCATGCGTAATTAAGAAAATTATGGACATATTTGTAATGCCTTGACGGCTTGAGTGTTTGTTAAATTTAAATTTGGTTTTTATTTTTAATTGCATGTAGTACAGTACGTATGTAGTATTTAAATGAATGCAGGGCCCCAATGGAAACCAGTTTTTAACTGTTTGGGCATACCCTGGGTGCATCTAGACCGTCTTTGTTGATTTTCTGCCGTCGGATCGTTAAGTATCTTTTTTACATTTGGATTTAGCTGTGCATTAGATAATTGAACCGCTCTGTAGTCATTGTGTAGCTGAGGTAAATCGCAGATTGATTTACTGATTTACCCAGTTCACTGTGAACTGCATTGTGTTCGTTACTAGGGATAGCTGATACTGTATGGGAATAATGTGCTTTCTTATCTGTTCTGTAGTTACTTCAATGACCTTTCTATATGCACTTACTGTACGTCGCTTTGGATAAAAGCGTCTGCTAAATGATTGTAATGTAAAATGATTGTAATGTAAAGAAATGCAATAAATAAATAAATAAACCCTAGCTTTTAAGAGTAGATTTATTTTCCCCCTTTGGCATGCACGGCATCTAGTTTAGCATGAAAAAAATATCACATTGCACCACTGTCCAACGTGTTCCTATTTGTAATTCGCAGGTTCATTTCGAGTACCTGTCTAGTTAATTCCTTCTTTGTCATGGTTCTAAATGTCTGTGACTGTTAAATCACAACCAGCTCTGTGATTTTCTTCTTTATCATATGGCTATTAATTGTCATAAATCTTCTATTTTGTCATCTTCACATAATTTGTTCATTATCAACATGGAAAAGACCATTCCCATCTCTCATACATAGAGAACATAATGGAATACACGGTTAAATGCACTAGCGCCATACGGCGGCTCCGCAATGAATGGACTCAAAATGGCGTCAAATCCTGAGTTGTCGCTACTCTCTCTATCTAGGGACTCTACCCCAGACTAACAAGCTGCTCCATTTGTGCTTTAGCCTACCCCAGACTAACAAAGTGCTCTATTAGCGCTTTAGCCTGCTCCAGACGAACGAACTGCACTGTTAGCCTGCCCCAGACTAACAAACTGCATTATTGGCGCTTTAGCGTGCCCCTTAGCCTGCCCCAGACTAACAAACTGCTCTATTGGCACTTTAGCGTCCCCCCAGACTAAAACGGCAGCCCCAGAGTTAAGTCCATAAAACAAAACATCTTGCACATGAACATTGAAGACCAGGGGTGCAGACCCAGAGGAAAGCCCCATGTTGCTCTCTCTCTCACCTTCCGGAAGATAATGTTTGGAGACTCGTATTTTCTCTTCCCAGCTGGAAGAACAGAAAAACAGTGTATTAAACAAGAGATGAGACCAAACAGCTCCTCACTATCCAACCGCAGCTTTACTATGACACCATCTGTTCTCATTTATTTTCTAAAACACTGCATTTGTATTTGCAACCCTGTAAATGCTGCTTTCGTTTTGACGTACCATTGCACTTCAGACACAAAAGAGTTTTGTGTTTTTTCCCAAGCTCCACGCCTGCAACCGGGCCCCCACAGCGAGAACAGCCACTGGATGGAACAACGTCAAAACCATGCATCAACGGCATCAAAACCACCATTTTCTTTCTACATTGTAAGAAATGAAGAGGACATAATATGGAATGCAGGAATGAGTGATATTTGGGAATAATGTGTAAAGATATTTAGGCATGCGGGATATTTGGGAATAATGTGTAAACATATTGAAGCATGTGGCATATTTGGGAAAAACGTGGGAAGATATTTAGGCAAGTGGGGTATTTGGAAATAATATGGAAACATACTGAAGCAGGTGGGGTATTCGGAAATAATGTGGAAATATATTTAAGAACGTGGAATATTTGAGAATAATGTGGAAACATATTGAAGCATGTGGCATATTTGGGAATAATGTGGAAATATATTTAGGAACGTGGGATATTTGGGAATAATGTGGGAAAAATTTGAGGTCATTACTTACGGAGCAGGCAGCTCGGGCTGTGTGCAGTCTGGGGATCCCGCCTCCTGTTTGATTACTGGGCGGAGCCTTTTGGCATGGTGGAGGGGAGAGTGAGGGGTGCAGCTGAGACTGATTGGGGCAAGTGGAGGGGTGAGGCCCGGGGACGTGGTGAGGTGGGAAGGGGCGTGGCGCGGGGGTGTGGCGATGGGACGTGGGGGTGTGGCGAGTTTGGGAGGGGCGGGGCGTGGAGGTGTGGTGATGCTGTTGGGCCATCCCACGGGGGGATGGAGAAGGGGAGAGCTCTTGTGTTGAGGTATCCGCTGTCTGTGGGGGCTGCTGCCGAGGTCAGGAGAGAATGAGCGCTTCTCTACAGAGCGGGACATCTTACGAAACTGCAGAAGACATGAAACACAAACGCCAGGGGAATTCAAGCATGCTAAATCACAAAGTCTGAATGCCATTCATAAAGCCTGCGGCTTATTCAACTAATCAGTAGTAAGCAGTATAAATATAAAATATCCCGCCCCCGCCCCTCTGTTTTCTTTGTGTGTGCACGCGTATGCGCATGTACCTTTTTCAGCTTTTTCACCCTACTTAGAGACCCCTGATTCAGGAACTTTCCAGATTTGAAGTCCAAAGCAGAGATGTCGATGGTGCCAGACAGGTGTTTGGCCAACTCAATCTTACTCCGCAGCCGATGCCCACGCGGACTGCAGAACAACAAGGCACAATGAGAGCATCGAACACTGCAGCCTCTGTGTCCACTACACCAGCAGGCCCACACACTCACAAATACCTTATGATATTTCTGCAGCATTTACAATTAAATTTGACTGAAAAAAATCTTTGGTCACACCTTAAGCAAAGTCTCCATAGAAAGGCTTTATATAGCATATATAAAGCCTTAATTAACAAGACAATGGCTTCATAAATCATACATAAGCAAATGTCATGCTTCATAAAGGGGGACACGACACCTTCTTATGCAACATGGTAAGCCAAATGTGTCACAGTTAGCCTAGCATCCTACATAAGCATGTTTTATGTCCCCCTGTATGATGTTTAGCCATCAGCCAGGTGACAATTGTTCATTATGTTGCAAAGTCCAATGACTGGGCAAAAATCCAGGTGTCCTAAACTGGTTTTGACTACGCTGATTAAGACCTGATGCTGACAAAGATAATCAGAAAAAGGCATTTACATTTCAATAATTAGAGTTTTGCCATAATCTGAGGAAGATCAGAGTATTAGTGTGCAAACGCACCAAATTTAGTTAACCTTCAAAATTTAATTGAGAACTGCCTAGAACGGCACACACTATACTGACTTCCTTTGATTTATACTCCTTTTTGCTTAATGTCCCAGAATTCTGTTGGCCTTCTTCAACTGCTACAGAACTATGCCTACAACCAATTAGAATACCATGCCATTACATTATGGAAACGGCAGCAGTAGTATCTGTGGTGTCTCAGTAATAACCTAAAATGTTTGAAAACTCAACTGCGGCCTAATCTCATAATTTATCGGAACTGGGTTTTAGACAGCTGTAGGACAATGAACATGCAGGTATTTGTAATGTAGCAGGAAGACGGTTAATGTGCAAGTATTTAATGTAGCAGTTTATAATATAGCCGTAATGTAGCCGTTTGTAACTTAGCCGTTTCTCATGTAGCGGTAATGCAGCGGTTTCTAATGTAGCGGTTCGTACCTCATGTAGTACGTATCCGTCTTGCCCACGCTAAACCCAGAGCGACGGAACACTTCTTTCCGTTTCCATCCCTCCCCCAGTGTGGGCCAGTCCTCCCATTCCTCATCCACAACAGACTGCGCCCGCCGCCTCCGCCGCCGGTGCCCAGCCCTGAACCAGAGACCCGGAGATCATTTACACATCCCATACACACTGATAATATACTCACATCCCATACACACTGATAATGTACTCACATCCCATACACACTGATAATATACTCACATCCCATACACACTGATAATATACTCACATCCCATACACACTGATAATATACTCACATCCCATACACACTGATAATGCACTCACATCCCATACACACTGATAATATACTCACATCCCATACACACTGATAATATACTCACATCCCATACACACTGATAATGTACTCATTACACATCCCATACACACTGATAATGTACTCACATCCCATACACACTGATAATATACTCACATCCCATACACACTGATAATATACTCACATCCCATACACACTGATAATATACTCACATCCCATACACACTGATAATATACTCACATCCCATACACACTGATAATGTACTCATTACACATCCCATGCACACTGATAATGTACTCACATCCCATACACACTGATAATGTACTCACATCCCATACACACTGATAATGTACTCACATCCCACACACTGATAATGCACTCACATCCCATACACACTGATAATATACTCACATCCCATACACACTGATAATGTACTCATTACACATCCCATGCACACTGATAATATACTCACATCCCATACACACTGATAATATACTCACATCCCATACACACTGATAATGTACTCACATCCCATACACACTGATAATGTACTCACATCCCATACACACTGATAATGTACTCACATCCCATACACACTGATAATGTACTCACATCCCATACACACTGATACTGTACTCACGTCCCATACACACTGATACTGTACTCACGTCCCATACACACCGATAATATACTCACATCCCATACACACTGATAATGTACTCACATCCCATACACACTGATAATGCACTCATTACACATCCCACACACTGATAATATACTCACATCCCATACACACTGATAATATACTCACATCCCATACACACTGATAATGTACTCATTACACATCCCATGCACACTGATAATGCACTCATTACACATCCCACACACTGATAATATACTCACATCCCATGCACACTGATAATGCACTCATTACACATCCCACACACTGATAATATATTCACATCCCATACACACTGATAATGCACTCACATCCCATACACACTGATAACATACTCATTACACATCCCACACACTGATAATACTCACATCCCATACACACTGATAATATACTCACATCCCATACACACTGATAATATACTCACATCCCATACACACTGATAATGCACTCACATCCCATACACACTGATAATATACTCACATCCCAATACACACTGATAATGTACTCATTACACATCCCACACACTGATAATATATTCACATCCCATACACACTGATAATGCACTCACATCCCATACACACTGATAATATACTCACATCCCATACACACTGATAATGTACTCGCATCCCATACACACTGATAATACACTCATTACACATCCCACACACTGATAATAATCACATCCCATACACAATGATAATACACTCACATCCCATACACACTGATAATGTACTCATTACACGCCGCATACACACTGATAATGCACTCATTACACATCCCACACACTGATAATAATCACATCCCATACACACTGATAATATACTCACATCCCATACACACTGATAATGTACTCATTACATGCCCCATACACACTGATAATGCACTCATTACACATCCCACACACTGATAATACTCACATCCCATACACACTGATAATATACTCACATCCCATACACACTGATGATGCACTCATTACACATCCCATACATACTGATGATGCACCCAACGCATGCACAGTGATCTCAAACAGTTATTGTAGTGTGATGAGTACATAATAAATAGACAGTCTTACAGCACGGCAGAGTAAGTGAAAGGTACCAGTAGAGATACATACATGCCACCCTTGCTGCCCCTTGGACTGAAGTTTCTCTCACTCCCCGCCAAACTTCCGCTCCTCTCACTCTCTCCTGCCAGGCTCTCCTCCTCTGCCTCCCCCTTTCCATTCATCCTCCTCTCTCCCGGTATCAGGTCCAGCTCCCAGCTCTGCCTGTCATCCTCTTCATCATCGTCTTCCTCCAGCGGCTCCAGCCAGTCCACCGGGGGCTCCTCATCCCCCTCTCCATCCGCACCCTTTGGCTGTGCCATTGCGTCCTTCGTGCAGTTGGGTGTAGCAGTGCGGTGCTCCTCAGAGTCTGCGCTAATCGAGGGCGCCTTACTCTCAAGATGGACAGACCCTTCCGATGTCCCTTCCAAACCATCGTTTGAACTATCATCGGTCTCCTCTCTCGTTAGCGCCTCAGTCCGTTCCGTCGTTTGCGCCTCAGCCCGTTCCGTCGTTTGCGCCTCAGCCCGTTCCGTCGTTTGCGCCTCAGCCCGTTCCGTCGTTAGCGCTTTAGCCCGTTCCGTCGTTAGCGCCTCAGTCCGTTCCGTCATTTGCGCCTCAGTCCGTTCCGTCATTTGCGCCTCCGCCCGTTCCGTCGTTAGCGCCTTAGTCCGTTCCGTTGTTAGCGCCTCAGTACGCTCCGTCGTTAGCGCCTCAGTACGCTCCGTCGTTAGCGCCTCAGTACGCTCCGTCATTAGCGCCTCAGTACGCTCCGTCGTTAGCGTCTCAGTCCGTTCAGTCGTTCGCCCCTCAGTCCGTTCCGTCGTTAGTGCCTCAATACGCTCCGTCGTTAGCGCCTTAGTACGTTCCGTCGTTCGCCCCTCAGTCCGTTCTGTCGTTATCGCCTCAGTCAGGCCACAATGTTCTCTAGTTAGCGCCAGTCCTCCCACCATTTCATTTGGATGTACAGCAGTATCTCCGGCCACGCGCCCCTGCCCTGGCCCGCTCTCTGGGACCAGGTGATTAAGCAACCCCTCTTTCATTTTGTATATCCGTGGCCAGGACAGCCTCAATCCTCGCAGCTCTGCACACGATCATAAAGCGCCTGGGCTCAACGGACTTTTCCGCCTATGCTGTGTTGGGCTGGGGCGTCACGCTCTGAAACTCCCCCCTACACAGGGACCCTTTGCACTTTTTCACACAGGAGACAGGACTGTGGGATTTCAGCCGAAGGCATGCGTTTGAGCGTGTTGGTGGGGGTATATATCAACCTTTAAAACATTGCAATCCGAGACGTTTCTGAAGACCATCCAGAACTCATGCAGACCTGCGACCGTTCCTTGGATCTTCAAAAATAAAAAAAAATGTCCGACACGATGAGAAAGTTAATCAGTCAAAACCAATACAATGTCGAAGAAGCTATCACTACCATAAGTAAAACACAAGCAGCTTTGCTGCAAAATAAAAACAGGTTTCAAATGCAAATGGCCCCGTTTAATTCAAAACATTATTTACATCAGAAGTCTGGAGTTTATGATGCATGTACTTCAGTTACCACTTGTTACTCAATATGAAATCACTTCAGCATCAAATTAAGTGTGAGGGGCATTCAGTGGGTTTAGCATATTTCCATCCAAAGCACACACAAATCTGACACTCGACCCTTTTGGATCAGAATACTAGTCATGCAAGAGCCAGGTGTACTTGCCCTGTAATCTTCGGTATTAGCAGCTGGTCAAGGACAGAGCGGGCAAACTGACAACCAGGCTAACAGCTGTACTGTAACAGAGCTTTGTTCAATCTCACAATACAAGCATTCTAAACAAAGAGTGGTCAGATAAATAAAGGGAGCACTGCTTTGAGCTAAATTGAGGTAACACTGCCTTGGTCTAAATTGAGGGAACACTGCATTGAGCAACATGACGAGAGTACTGCATAAGTATAAATATCAGGAAACGAAGTGTATCACAGTGGAGAATGTGGTCTCGAGAGACTGCGCAAGATTTAAAGTGTCTCGAATAACGACGGACAGACCTTCCCTTTTCTGGGGAAAACGAGAACCAAATAAAGAAAGTTTGACAGGTAATATAGCTAATAACCTACTTTTATAATACTCTGCAGTTTTCCTTTTGGAATTTCACCTGCAATTTATCAGGTGAAATATAGACATGGTTAGCTAGTCTATATTTGCACCATTAGCAACGAGGACTAAAAATTAGTTGCATGCATTATGCTAGTTACTTTGGTTTAAGTTAGCACACATAACGTTACACAAGTCGTTTTGAAAAAGATGGACCTCTTTAAAAGCAAATGATCAGTTAAATAATAAGGTCTCTAAATCAGTAAACAAACTGGCTTCATCACGTCTAGCCTCTTAATTCGCAGGTAGTTAGTTAGAGCTAGATAAACTTTTGGATACGCTGTATTAGCTTGCTATGGCTAGTGGAGCAGGGACCATGTAATAGTTTAGCTAGCGACCTAACGATATTGGCGAGACAGTTTATGTATTGTTTGGCGTTAAACAATTAGTTAAAACTGGGAAAGAGAAAGTTCAGATTGACGAAATAAACCAGCTAACGTTAGTTAAGTTAACGTTAGCTAACGAGCGCTAGCTAGCTAGCTTCGCATAGTTCCATTCGTCCAGCAATTCCCAAGCTAACATTAGCTTGCGCGGTAGTTAGCGGGCAGAAAACTTTCTCGAGGTACGTATTAATTAAATGAGGATCCCTTTGTGAAATGCAGTGTTTGTAGCCAGTATAATCAAATATAATCACAATCCTCTTTAAAGCGAGCGGGCACGTTTGCATCGCAGGCTAACTGGTTCGCTGTTCATGTGACTGGTTTGGTTAGCAAGCAGTAACAGCCACGACCCAACAGCACACGCAAGATGTGAATAGCCGTCTACATCTCAAAAAGTAATCGTGACACTGTTGAATAACTAAATGTACTCAAGCTAACACAGTTTACTATAGCCGAAACTAAAATGTATCACTTTCTTTATGAACATACACCTAAAAAAATTCGTTACTCACATTCCAGAAACCGGAAGCTTTTTGTATGAACTCCACCGTAGCGCCAACCAAACAAAAGAGAGAGCGCGTAACAGGAATTATGAAGCCATAGTCCCCTCTCACGTGACTGGGGCTTGAAATGAAGCCAGAACCCCGGCCATATGACTGGGGCTTGGCATGAACCATGGACATATTCATAATATTCCTACCGCCCAAAATGCCTCGAACATGCGGTACAAAGGACTACGCGGATAACATCGCCAATGCCGTAACCCCATGTATTCTCCAAAATTATTAGTCTTACTGGCGTCATATCCCTGTGCTCATGAACAAAACTACGTGTGATGGCCCTAGTATTCGATATATTTGTACTATGTTTAAATGTTACAATTAAAACATTTCGTGGGATAATGTTTTAAGCTACCAGAACACTGACATACTGTATGTTTACCTGCGACTGCCAAGCTGAAATAATGTAGAAAAATCGGTAGCATTGCTTTTTAAAATAGCCAGTTTTTTTGTGTGCGTTATTGATTTACTTATTTATCCATTTATTTTTAATTATTTTCACAGATGTAGTGTGTTTATTATTTACGTATTTGAGAAACGTCGGGTTTTAACTTTTTGTGTGCAATGTGCATAATATGCCTAGCCTATTAGCCTACTTTTTATTTTATTTTACTGTTCAGGGCATCAAGGTTTCATTGTGTTAAGAAAATAATTACAGAATACGCTCCAGAGTAGTGTTTACCGACGATTTCTGCTGAATAAGTTTGTGATTTTATATGAATAGCTTGAAACTGGTCCACCTGCAATATTTGCCAATTTGGGATAGTTGCCATTAAGATTATTTTTTTGGGTGTTATTTTTGATTTACGTTTTCAATCTGCCCAGACAGTTTTTGTGTGCAAAAAAAGCTATGCTATGTAAAAATTCAAAAAAGTTGTACAGCCATTTAGCCAGCCGTGTGTTCCATACTGTACCAGCGTAATTTACAGCTGAATCTAGTCTCACCCCCCAATTATCAGAGATCAGTTCAAATGCAGAGAGGTTATAGTATTGCTTGTAACAGTACCTGAAAATAAGATATCGAGAGTCTTTTGATGTTGATTGTTCAGACTTCAGGAAGTAACAGCATGCAAAGGATATGCGACCAAATATTAAATATGATACTTTAAAAATATGTTAAAGCAAAGGGTATGAATACTTATGTAAATGAAAGATTTCAGTTTTCGATTTTTAATACATTTGCAAAAATGTCTAAAAACATGTTTTCACTTTTTCATTATGGGCTATTTTGTGTATAATTTTGAGACAAAAAATGAACTCAAATCTATTCTAGAATATGTCTATAATGTAATAAAACGTGGAGAAGGTGAAAGGGGTATTCAGACTTTCCGGCTTGACTGTAACTTGTAATAGTTTTTAAATATTTAAATTATAATGTATAAAAAGCCATCACACAAAAACAAAAGGTTTATACTGAAACTTTATTGATGTAACAGTTTGCCCCAAATGTCTGAGCTGTATTGTATTTTTCTGACAAATATCGATTCAGTTTTTATACATTAATTGTGTTCACAATTAGTTGACCCACTACAGTTATACGCATTAATTGACAAGTCGGTGTATTCAGCAGATACAAAAAAGGGAAAAAGAACACAGTATATGTTAATTGTAATTCACACCCTGATGTTTCCCTCTAATTCAGCTGAAGGCTACCACTGTATGTCCCTATGACTGCTCCCAATGAACGGAAAACAGAATTTGCATGCAACTGGTAAATAATCTCACTAGTTGAATGGGTTATACTAGAAACGTGGGACAATGTAAAACACAATGAGATATATTTCCAATAATAGTGTGTGTGTTTTCCACTCCCTGAATTCTCATTTGTACATTTGATTGACTGACATTATGGAAATGAAGCCCCTTTAATGCACATTAGACATGATTTCATAATTAAAGGTAGGTATCCAAGCCTTGTAGCACAGAACTCTGGGTAAATTCATGTTGTCCATTTGTGGGTGTGGGTCAGGATGAGCTACCTGAATTATATTCAGTGCAGCCCAGAATGTGCATCTCAAGTGAACATTTGCACACCTCAGATGTGCTTAAGTCCTGCGTATCTGACGGTGCATTAAAAACCATCCCATGTATATGAACATAATGACACAGATTAAAATGAAGCTGTTGCTACGGAAACATAGAGCATTGATATATCTGCAGCAGAGCCAAAATCTAAGAAGAGGTCAACAATTCCTCTAACATTTTCTAAGAATGAATTCTATCCATAAATTCATTAGTTGTGCTGAAAAATTGTATTAATTCAGTAAATGATTCAGATAGATTATCACAAAAGATCCACTTCAAAAACACTACTGGAATCTCCTCTAAACCACAGACGATAAAATTAAATCAAGGACAAGAAATGTAACATTTCACATGCAAACACAGCACACACACAATATAATAATCTTTGTATTTACAAAATTATCCAAAAACTCCAGAGCCATTACTGTATCCATCAGATCTTGGTATGATGCATGGTCTCACTTTCAATGACTATGAGAAGAACACTGCTTTACTCCACCCATAAGATAAGATCTGCTGTCCCTAACTACACCACAATGCCTCCCACTGGTAGAGAACGCCACAGGTAATACACACCATTTATAAATCACCCCAGAGTTTTAGCAAAGCCTTTTAAAACAGTTTCACTAGCAAACACTTTATGGATTAACCATAAACTTTCAGCCCTTTCAAGTCTGGAGGTTGGAATTCATGAGCAATCCTCTCTCACTCGTCTCTAAATGGGGAAATCTGAAATCTAAGGGAAATGGATCACTCTGGAAAGCAGGAAGATTGTACTGAGGAAGAGAGGAAAAGAGAACAGAGATGGACAGATCTGTGTATTGGGAGAGGAGGGCGTGACCTTGTCACTTGTTCCAGGGCAGGAAGAGGGCAGGTCAGTTGTTCTGGGGAAGGTTAGTCGTACTGGGGGTCAGTTGTTCTGGTGTAGGTCAGTCGTTCTGGTGTAGGTCAGTCGTCCCGGGGGTCAGTTGTTCTGGTGCAGGTCAGTCACTCTAGGGGTCACCTGTTCTGTTGTAGGTCAGTAGTCCCAGGGGTCACTTGTTCTGTTGTAGGTCAGTCGTTCCAGAGGTCAGTTCTGTTGCAGGTCAGTCGTTCCAGGGGTAAGTTCTTCTTGGAAAAGTCAGTCGTTCCAAGGGTCAGTTGTTCTGGAGAAGGTCAGTCATTCCAGGGGTAAGGTGGCCTGGTGCAGGTCAGTCAATCTGGATGTCAGTTGTTCTGGTGCAGGTCAGTCGTTCCGAGGGTCAGTTGTTCTGTTGAAGGTCAGTCATTTCAAGGGTCAGTTGTTCTGTGGAAGGTCAGTCGTTACAGGGGTCAGCTGTTCTGTGGAAGGTCAGTCATTCCAGGGGTCAGTTGTTTTGTGGAAGGTCAGTCGTTCCAGGGGTCAGTTGGTCTGGTGCAGGTCAGTCGGTCCAGAGGTCAGTTGTTCTGAGGAAGGTCAGTGGTTCTGGGGGTCAGTTGGTCTGGTGCAGGGAAGTCATTCTGGGCATTCTGGCACAGGTCACTCGGTTTGGGGTACGGAAATAGCGGGCCCTTTGGGGTCGTCGAAGCGGTCCATAGTGTGGAGCTGTGTGATCATGTGCAGGCCATAGGTCAGGATGAGCAGCATGAGCAGAGAGGTGATCAGGCCCATCCAGATCCCTGGCGTGAAGAACCCCGCACAGTCGCTGGCGTAAGAGAAGTCCTGCCCCATCACGCCGAAGCCCTGGATCTGTCACACAAATGATGTAGGTCTCAAGAAAAGGCACACATGGAACTATCACAGGGGCCTTAACCTGTGGAGACAGAAAACTAAAGGTTTCTGACACCACGTGGAAAACGTGCACCTAAAGTTCTACAGTAATAGCATTTTGGTACCCGCATTGCCTACATAGTCTTGTTGAGGTAAAATTCATTTTTTCTTGCTCAAATGATTCAGGGATTCTTGGCATTTTATTCTTTAAAGTCCTATTTCTTACAAAAAAATATGGTACACAGGTGTAGCATCTAACCAGAGGTCCATATCTCAATTTAGGCTGAGCTAGATAATGTCAAAGATCAAATGGTAAGTTAAAGAAACAATTATAAATGGGAAGCATTTTAGAATTCAGTATACCTGATAACCCCCACATTAATTTTTTGGAAGGTTGGCTAATGGCCCAGCTTGGTAACATAGACTGACTCTTATTCTGACACTGGAAATCTATTAGAATAAAAAAATGTGGGGTTTGTAAAAGAGATAGTGTACATACATCTGCATCTGGTTCCTCAGAGTTCTTTAAGCCCCAACACAGAATGTAGTACAATATAAACGGGGTAAAAACACAGCCTATACTGCTGGGTGTTACTGGGTCAGGGGTTAGGGTGTAGGGTTCAGGAGTTAGTCAAAGGACAGTCTCCACTGGTTGGCACTGTTCTTATGGTAAGGGTTAGGGGCTAGAGGTTAGGGTTTACGTTTCAGGAGTTAGAGGTTAGAGTTAAATAATTAGGGGTTACGGTTCAGGAGTTAGAGGTTAGAGTTAAATAGTTAGGGGTTAGGGTTAGGGGCAGCACCTGGAATTGGGTAAAGGACAGCTTCCACTGGTTGGCATTGTCGCTGGCTGTACAGGGCACCAGTAGTGCATAGCGGAAGCTGGTGACTGATTCGCAGTGGTAGGAGAACTCTGCTGGGGCGTAGATGTTGCGGCTGCCATTGAAGGTGGCCTTCTGCCCGTCGTACTCCAGCTCGACCTGGTCAAGAGTGAACCATTCCCGCGCAGAAACCTTGTAGAACCGCCGGTTCATGGCAAAGCTGCAAACGAGAGGCACATTGAAATCATACACACATAGACCTCTGTAGTCCTGCCCACAGTGACAAACTGCTGTTGCCAGTTCTCGGATGAAAATACCATGCGAGTCAATGGCTGAAAATGTTTTTTTTAAAATATTCAGGCAGTTATACGTTCAAAATTCCCAAGAGAGGGGTTGTCACATTTTTAAATAATTTATAAAATTGGTCATTTGAAATGATGTCCAATAAATGTCCAATAAATAGAAAACATTTTCAAAAAAACAACTAAAACGACGACAACATCAGGGCTACTCATTTGCTCACCACCACTGCTGAAGTGAAAGCCACCACTAAAGCTGACACTTTCGACATGGCCAGACTGATAGTGATTCTCGCCTCTTAGTTTCACTTCCATAATAAATTAAAAGACGTTTCCGCTTGTTACGTTTCCGCTAGCAGAGCGGCCGGAAGCTACTTCGCTCAATCGTCTTCCTGCAGACCTCAACCACCAAGCCCCACCAAGCCCCACCTCACCCGCCAGGCTCCTTGGGGCCTGAGCGTTGAGGTGGAAGTTGCGTAACATTGACGTGGAGGAACGGAAACTCCGAATGATATGGTGTTGCTTATTGCATTTAAGGTATAACAACTCCGCTCTCATTTAAACTCTGAATAACAGTGTGATATTAGATTAGTTGTAACGTCACTGCAGCCTTGTCAAAAGTTAAATTACATTAGAGAGATGAGTTGACACAGCCGACGATTCGCAATAGATGGAACGAGAACTCCACTCTCATTTCAGGTGGAACGGAAACTCTGAATAATACAATGTGATCGAATAGAATGGAATGTACTGTATTTATCCCCAAAGGTGAATGATTGCCTAAGGTGTTGATTGCCACAAGCAATGGAGCTACATACAATGGACAACAACAAAAATTAACAAAAATAAATAAATAAATAATTAATAATAATAATAATTATTATTATAATACAAACTAATATACAGTAATGACAATGAATAAGTCTGCCAACCTACTCACTGATGGTCAATATCTTTACGTAGATATTACTGGACTGCGTGTGTACTGATTAAAGCATCTAATGGCCGTTGCTACACTTTGGTACACTAAATATATTTCCCAGTAAACTGCGCTGCTTGCTAAGAGTTCCATATACTGTAGGGGATGACTATAATCCTCAAATTTCTCTCAATTCTCTCAAGCTTCCTTAGAATGCGTTGTTCAAAAATAACCTCAAAACTGTCTAGACCAAAGCCAACCGTTGACCCTGCTTTCTTAATTAATTTTCTGATACAGTTGGCATCTTCTCTTGTAATATTCCCTCCCCAACAAACAGCAGCATATCACAAAACACAAGCCACAATGTTACTATAAAACATGCTCAACATTTTGCAACACCTTTTTAAAATGTTTTATTTGTAAACTAGTTTTAAGAAAAGTGCTATACAAGTACAAAGTCCTTCACAGTCAAATCAAAACACATTAAATAAAAGGAGAATAGGTAAAATATCTAAACAAGTGAAATAAAATAAATGAAGGTAAAATACAACAAAGGTAAAATACAGTACAATAAAATATCAGATTTATTGTATCCTTCCATATCTGTCCTCCATTATCAACACCTCCCAAACCTGTCCATGTTCCTGCTGTTTTTAAGACTGCCTGTGTAACCCCACTCCTTAAAAAACCTAGCTTTGACCCCTCTGATGTCAGAAACTACCGTCCTGTATCTCTCTTGCCCTTCCTGTCCAAAACTCTTGAACGAGCTGTCCATAACCAACTGTCTGTTTTTCTCCACCAGAACAACCTGCTTGACCCGCATCAGTCCGGCTTCAGAACCGGACATTCTATGGAAACTGCTCTCCTGGCCGTGACTGAGGCACTCTCCACTGCTAGAGCCTCATCCCTCTCCTCTGTCATGATTCTACTTGACCTGTCTGCAGCGTTCGACACGGTCAACCATAAACTCCTGATCTCCACACTCGCTGAGATGGGCATTTCTGGGACTGCTTTCTCTTAGTTTGTATCGTATCTCACTGATAGATCCTACCAAGTCTCTTGAACGCAGCTGCTCGGCTTGAGTTCAACCTCCCGAAATCTTCGCATGTCACCCCCCTGCTGAGGTCACTCCACTGGCTGCCAGTTGCAGCCAGGATCAGGTTCAAAGTTCTGACCCTGGCCTACACTGCAGCCAATAGGACAGGCCCCGCCTATCTGCAGGACGTGATCCAGAACTATGTTCCTGCTCGACCACTTCGCTCTTCTACAGCAGGGACTCGCACTTCCCCCCCTCCGTGTCAATGGTGCTCGCTCGTCCCGACTGCGGAGCTTTTCCACCCTAGCTCCCCTGTGCTGGAACAAACTCCCCATTCCCCTACGTTCTACCCCAACCCTGCCTGTGTTCCGTTGTGGCCTGAAGACACACCTCTTCAGACTCCACCTGGACTGATACACCTATCTAGGACCTCTCATGGTACTTGTTTCTTGTTTTACTGTGTGTTGAAGTTTATAATAGTATTTAGAATAGAATTGTAGTAGAGCTGATTTATCCAGTTTACTGTGAACTGCATTAAATGTTCATTACTATGGATAGCTGCTACTTTATGGGAAGGATGTGCTTTGTCTTATCAGTTGTTACTTCAATGACATTTCTATATGCACTTACTGTATGTCGCTTTGGATAAAAGCATCTGCTAAATGACTGTAATGTAATAAAATGCCCAAGTACCATGGTTATTTCAAATTCTGTTAAAAGCTTGTCTAAAAAAAAGAGTTTTAAAATAAATTACTGATGTAAGAAGCCTGATCTTATAGCTTATAAGCCTAGCCTAGCCCATAATAATAACATAATATATAATAATAAATACACTTTCCAACAACTTCAAAACTTCTTATTTACATGTTGTGACTTGTGTATTTACCATGTGTAGAAATAACCATGTAAAATGAGACATTGTAATTTTCGAAAGAAAGTATATTTCGTCACTTTTGAGGGAGCTAGGCTAACTGGTCTAACCCACTTCCAGAGATTGCGGCTAAGCTAGGCTAACGGTGCGGGTCTCTGTGCTTCTTACTGCACGCACACAGAAAAAACGGGTATTCATCTTCTTGTCTGACTCTGGGGAAGATGGCAAATAAACCAATTCCCAAAATGTTGGCGTGTTCCTTTAACGTTAACGTTATTGGTTTCAACATTACATTGGCATGATTTACCTTAGTGGGAGATGTCGGCTTGTTGAAGTCCACTTATCACGAACAGAACAAACTTGCATCGACAAAGATGTTTCTGGCACTTGGTCGGGGAAAGTAACAAAAAGGTCCTGGCACTTGGTCGGAAGTGACGCCAGGGGACATGACGCAACTTCCACCTCAACGCTCAGGCCCCAAGGGGACTGGCGGTTGAGGTGGGGCTTTGTGGTTGAGGTCTGCAGGAAGACTCATCTCACTTCGTTGGCCGGTAGCTACTTCCATAATATGTTACAAGAGCAGACAAAGTGATAGCCATTTTCACTAGCAGAGCACCCGGTAGCTACTAGCTAGGCTACTTCGTTAGCTAGCAAGAGCAGGAGCCGGCGATGTACGACCAGGGATTCTGGGTAGTGTAGTTATGTTTCTCAAACGTTAATTATACGATTCAAATTTGATTTAAACGCGGTGGCGAGTATATAATGGACTATAATGGCAGTCTTCCGGCACCAGCCAGGGATAGGAGGGGGCGGGACTATGGAGCTCTATACAAATGAGGCACATTGGAAGGCTATGATTTTAAAAGAGTAACTAAAACAGCCACTGCTTAAAAAACCTGGGAATCACACACACACACACACACACACCCACACAAATGAGGCAAATTGGAGGGCTATGCTTTTAAAAAGAGCAGATTTTAAAAAACCTTTATTTTACCAGGAAATAATCCCATTGAGATTTACAATCTCTTTTACAAGGGAGTCCTTGCCACAATGGCTTAAAACATCAGACACAGCATAACACAGAGAAACATAGACAATATACAAACAATTTAGGTTGTAAAACAAGTGCATACAGTGCCCAGTGTGACATTAATAAGCAGTTTAAAATGATCTAAAGGTATCAGTAAACCCTGCTTTAAATAGCCACCACAACGTGCTTGTAGTGCCAAAGAGCCGTGTGGTTTTCAGAACATTTTCCAATCATTTACGTCTATACTTTTGGGCCTGCCAACCACTTTTCACCACACGAGGCTCTCAGTGAAGATGAGTCACACCTACATAACTAGGTGGGAGTGTAGCTGGGAGATTCTGGAGCTACTGAGGTCTCAAGGCCTTTACTGAAATATACCAGGGATGTTTAAAATATGTGGATGTTTACAATATATTTCACAGCAGGATGTTCTTTCAAAATATATTGCAATATCTGGAAACAATAATTTCTATATTTTCCTATGCATTATGAAATGCTGAAATAGCTTCATAATATATTTTATAATAATAATAGTATTTTTAATTTGTCTGAGGGAGAGCTTGCTAGGGCTTCATAGGGTCTTACAGGGTCCGCTGAAGCTTATAGTAGTGTAGTTTAGTTTAACCTAGTTTAGCCTAGTCTAGTTTAGGTTAGTGTAGTTTAGTTTAATTAGGTAGTGTAGTTTAGTACTTACATCAGGCTAAAGGAGCTGAATCCCAGGACATTCTCATAATTGAGGACGAGCCTGAAACACAGAGAGAGTCACAGTTAAGGACGAGTCAGTGCACAGTATTCAATGAAGAGTTCTGGCGGTTCTGTACTGGTGCGGGGTGCATTGGTTGAACCTCACTTGGAGTGGGTGTGGTTACAGGACGAGCCCGGTAGCGAGGGAGTAACTGATTGGTTGAAGCTCACCTGGAGTGGGTGTGGTTACAGGACGAGCCTGTTAGCGAAGGGGTAACTGATTGGTTGAACCTCACCTGGAGTGGGTGTGGTTACAGGACGAGCCTGTTAGCGAAGGGGTAACTGATTGGTTGAAGCTCACCTGGAGAGGGTTTGGTTACAGGAGGAGCCTGTTACTGAGGGGGTAACGGAGTGGCCGAAGGTCTGTGAGGTCAGGTCGTGCCTCTCCCAGGCACTCTTAGTCTTGCTGTAGAAGCTGACGGTGAGGTTCTCTGCCCACAGTAAGATGCAGCTGGACCCCTCACTCTTAAACTCCACTGGGGGGTAGGGAGTCCTGGGGCTGACCTGCAGCAGGGACCGGCCTACAGACCGGAGCTCTGGAGACATCACCTCCCCTATCACCTGAGTAACACACACATCAACATAGGCCTGAGTAACACACACACACACACACACACACACACACACACACACACCTCCCCTATCACCTGAGTAACACACACATAAACATAGGCCTGAGTAACACACACACACACACACACACACACCTCCCCTATCACCTGAGTAACACACACACACACCTCCCCTATCACCTGAGTAACACACACATAAACATAGGCCTGAGTAACACACACACACACACACACACACACACACACACAGACACACCTCCCCTATCACCTGAGTAACACACACACACACACACACTTCCCCTATCACCTGAGTAACACACACATAAACATAGGTCTGAGTAACACACACATAAACATAGGCCTGAGTAACACACACACACACACACACACACACAGACACACCTCCCCTATCACCTGAGTAACACACACACACACACACTTCCCCTATCACCTGAGTAACACACACACACACACTTCCCCTATCACCTGAGTAACACACACACACACACACACACCTCCCCTATCACCTGAGTAAAACACACACACACACACACTTCCCCTATCACCTGAGTAACACACACACACACCTCCCCTATCACCTGAGTAACACACACATAAACATAGGCCTGAGTAACACACACACACACACTTCCCCTATCACCTGAGTAACACACACACACACCTCCCCCATCACTTGAGTAACACAGTAACACACACACACACACACACACACACACACACACACCGCCCCTATCACCTGACTAACACACACACACCTCCCCTATCACCTGAGTAACACACACAGAAACATACACCTGAGAAAGAAACACACACACACACACACACCTGATAAGCACACACACCTCCACTATCATCTCAATAACACATACATAAACATACACCTGAGTAACATACACACACACCTCCCATATCACCTGAGAGACATACACAGAAACATACGCCTGAGAAACACACACACATATACACACCTCCCCCATCACTTGAGTAACACAGTAACACACACACACACACACACACACACACCGCCCCTATCACCTGACTAACACACACACACACACACACACACACACACCTCCCCTATCACCTGAGTAACACACACATAAACATAGGCCTGAGTAACACACACACACACACACACACCTCCCCTATCACCTGAGTAACACACACACCAACCAAATCACCTGAGTAACACACACACACACAAACACTTCCCCTATCACCTGAGTAACACACACACACACACACACACACACACCTCCCCTATCACCTGAGTAACACACACACACACACCTCCCCTATCACCTGAGTAACACACACATAAACATAGGCCTGAGTAACACACACACACACACACACACCTCCCCTATCACCTGAGTAACACACACACACACCTCCCCTATCACCTGAGTAACACACACATAAACATAGGCCTGAGTAACACACACACACACACACACACACACACACACACACACACAGACACACCTCCCCTATCACCTGAGTAACACACACACACACACACACACTTCCCCTATCACCTGAGTAACACACACATAAACATAGGTCTGAGTAACACACACATAAACATAGGCCTGAGTAACACACACACACACACACACACAGACACACCTCCCCTATCACCTGAGTAACACACACACACACACACACTTCCCCTATCACCTGAGTAACACACACACACACACACACACTTCCCCTATCACCTGAGTAACACACACACACACACACACACTTCCCCTATCACCTGAGTAACACACACACACACACACACACCTCCCCTATCACCTGAGTAACACACACATAAACATAGGCCTGAGTAACACACACACACACACACACACTTCCCCTATCACCTGAGTAACACACACACACACCTCCCCCATCACTTGAGTAACAGAGTAACACAGTAACACACACACACACACACACACACACACACACCGCCCCTATCACCTGACTAACACACACACACCTCCCCTATCACCTGAGTAACACACACAGAAACATACACCTGAGAAAGAAACACACACACACACACACACCTGATAAGCACACACACCTCCACTATCATCTCAATAACACATACATAAACATACACCTGAGTAACATACACACACACCTCCCATATCACCTGAGAGACATACACAGAAACATACGCCTGAGAAACACACACACATATACACACCTCCCCCATCACTTGAGTAACACAGTAACACACACACACACCGCCCCTATCACCTGACTAACACACACACACACACACACCTCCCCTATCACCTGAGTAACACACACATAAACATAGGCCTGAGTAACACACACACACACACACACACACACACACACACACCTCCCCTATCACCTGAGTAACACACACACCTCCCCTATCACCTGAGTAACACACACACACACACATAAACACTTCCCCTATCACCTGAGTAACACACACACACACACACCTCCCCTATCACCTGAGTAACACACACACACACACCTCCCCTATCACCTGAGTAACACACACATAAACATAGGCCTGAGTAACACACACACACACACCTCCCCTATCACCTGAGTAACACACACACACACCTCCCCTATCACCTGAGTAACACACACATAAACATAGGCCTGAGTAACACACACACACACACAGACACACCTCCCCTATCACCTGAGTAACACACACACACACACTTCCCCTATCACCTGAGTAACACACACATAAACATAGGCCTGAGTAACACACACACACACACACAGACACACCTCCCCTATCACCTGAGTAACACACACACACACACACACTTCCCCTATCACCTGAGTAACACACACACACACACACACTTCCCCTATCACCTGAGTAACACACACACACACACACACACACACACCTCCCCTATCACCTGAGTAAAACACACACACACACTTCCCCTATCACCTGAGTAACACACACACACACACACACCTCCCCTATCACCTGAGTAACACACACATAAACATAGGCCTGAGTAACACACACACACACACACACACACACACACACACACACACTTCCCCTATCACCTGAGTAACACACACACACACCTTCCCCATCACTTGAGTAACACAGTAACACACACACACACACACACACCGCCCCTATCACCTGACTAACACACACACACCTCCCCTATCACCTGAGTAACACACACAGAAACATACACCTGAGAAAGAAACACACACACACACACACCTGATAAGCACACACACCTCCACTATCATCTCAATAACACATACATAAACATACACCTGAGTAACATACACACACACCTCCCATATCACCTGAGAGACATACACAGAAACATACGCCTGAGAAACACACACACATATA
Organism: Ilyophis sp. 1 JC-2022; assembly: GCA_022702515.1. Lineage (NCBI taxonomy): Eukaryota > Metazoa > Chordata > Actinopteri > Anguilliformes > Synaphobranchidae > Ilyophis > Ilyophis sp. 1 JC-2022. The sequence continues at coordinate 12,184,413 of CM040396.1, read as the reverse complement.
CACACCTCCCCCATCACTTGAGTAACACAGTAACACACACACACACACACACCGCCCCTATCACCTGACTAACACACACACACACACACACACACACACCTCCCCTATCACCTGAGTAACACACACATAAACATAGGCCTGAGTAACACACACACACACACACACACACACACACACACACACACACACACACACACCTCCCCTATCACCTGAGTAACACACACACCTCCCCTATCACCTGAGTAACACACACACACACACAAACACTTCCCCTATCACCTGAGTAACACACACACACACACACACACACACCTCCCCTATCACCTGAGTAACACACACACACACACACACCTCCCCTATCACCTGAGTAACACACACATAAACATAGGCCTGAGTAACACACACACACACACACTTCCCCTATCACCTGAGTAATACACACACACACACACACACACACACACACACCTCCTCTATCACCTGAGTAACACACACATAGGCCTGAGTAACACACACACACACACACACACACACACACACCTCCCCTATCACCTGAGTAACACACACACACACACACACCTCCCCCATCACTTGAGTAACACAGTAACACACACACACACACCGCCCCTATCACCTGACTAACACACACACACCCACACACACACACACACACACCTCCCCTATCACCTGAGTAACACACACAGAAACATACACCTGAGAAAGACACACACACACACACCTGATAAACACACACACCTCCACTATCATCTCAATAACACATACATAAACATACACCTGAGTAACATACACACACACCTCCCATATCACCTGAGAGACATACACAGAAACATACGCCTGAGAAACACACACACACACACACACACCACACACACCACACACACCACACACACCACACACACCATCTTGGTACAGGTCAGCACTGTTGCTGTCCTCTCTTGGGTCCCATTCACTGACTGGGCCCCTAAAAGCTCTCCCATTTTGTGTGGACCTGGCTGTACAGCACAGCAGCACAAGCCTCAGGGTGCTCCAGTCCCGTCTGGATACAGAGCTGGATGCTCTCGAATAGGAGTGTAATAGAACCTGTGTACCCTATTCAGAAAGCACAGGTAATGAGTTCTTCTATTTTTTTTCTTCAAGGCGACAAATGATATTCAGAAGATGAGATTAGCAGAATAAGTGAGCAATAAACAGCAAGCAAAACAACTGTCATTTTTGCTTGCAATAAAAAAGTGTTTCAATGCATTTCTCAACACATTGACAGCGTGTGTTAAATACCAGTGCAGGAAGAGCGCCACACTGTCTTACCCGTGAGGGTTTGAGTGCAGTATAGATGGCAGTGTATGGAACAGCCTGCTCCTTCACGATGTCCAACACCTGGCCAATCACCTCATCTGGGGAAAATACAATACATGTACAGTCACACACAACTACAGTCACACATCACTACAGTCACACATGTACAGTCACACATTACACATGTACAGTCACACACAACTACAGTCACACATGTACAGTCACACACCACTACAGTCACACATTACACATGTACAGTCACACACAACTACAGTCACACATTACACATGTACAGTCACACACCACTACAGTCACACATGTACAGTCACACACAACTAAAGTCACACATTACACATGTACAGTCACACACAACTAGAGTCACACATTACACATGTACAGTCACACACCACTACAGTCACACATTACACATGTACAGTCACACACAACTACAGTCACACATTACACATGTACAGTCACACACCACTACAGTCACACATGTACAGTCACACACAACTACAGTCACACATTACACATGTACAGTCACACACAACTAGAGTCACACATTACGCATGTACAGTCACACACCACTACAGTCACACATTACACATGTACAGTCACACACAACTAGAGTCACACATTACACATGTACAGTCACACACCACTACAGTCACACATGTACAGTCACACACCACTACAGTCACACATTACACATGTACAGTCACACACCACTACAGTCACACATTACACATGTACAGTCACACATTACACATGTACAGTCACACACCACTACAGTCACACATTACACATGTACAGTCACACACAACTACAGTCACACATTACACATGTACAGTCACACACAACTACAGTCAGACATTACACATGTACAGTCACACACCACTACAGTCACACATTACACATGTACAGTCACACACCACTACAGTCACACATGTACAGTCACACATTACACATGTACAGTCACACACAACTACAGTCAGACATTACACATGTACAGTCACACACAACTACAGTCACACATTACACATGTACAGTCACACACCTACAGTCAGACATTACACATGTACAGTCACACACCACTACAGTCACACATTACACATGTACAGTCACACACAACTACAGTCAGACATTACACATGTACAGTCACACATTACACATGTACAGTCACACACAGCAATACATTCACACATTACACATGTACAGTCACATACAGCACTACATTCACATTTACAGCACACACAGTAAGGGTAGTGCTCACCGTTAGCACTGAGGACCTCCTTAGGGGACATCATGTCAGTCCTGATCAAAGCATAATCATCAGGGACAGATTAGAGACAGAGTCAGAGCAGCTGACATCAAACACAGAAGCACCTTGATTAACTCTATAACACAGGGATCTTATGTTTGTGACATGATAAAACCAGACTTTACCTCACTGTCGAGCAATCACAAATATTTTGAAACTGCATAAAATACAAACATTTCTGTGAAGCAATTTGTGTTACAGACATAATACAAGTGCTATATTATTGAAGAAAGCTTGTTTACACAAACAAAATCTATACTGCTGAATGCACGTGGTGAAAATGGCAGCCCTTTTTGTGTAAGGGCATGTGTGTACCCTGTGTGTGTACCCCGTGTGTAAGGGCGTGTGTGTACCCTGTGTGTGTACCCCGTGTGTAAGGACATGTGTACCCTGTGTGTGTACCCCGTGTGTAAGAGCATGTGTACCCTGTGTGTGTACCCCGTGTGTAAGGGCATGTGTGTACCCTGTGTGTGTACCCCGTGTGTAAGGGCATGTGTGTACCCTGTGTGTGTACCCCATGTGTAAGGGCATGTGTACCCTGTGTGTAAGGGCATGTGTACCCTGTGTGTGAGGGCATGTGTACCCTGCGTGTGTACCCCGTGTGTAAGGGCATGTGTACCCTGTGTGTGTACCCCGTGTGTGAAGGCATGTGTACCCTGTGTGTGTACCACGTGTGTGAGGGTATGTGTACCCTGTGTGTGTACCCCGTGTGTGAGGGTATGTGTACCTTATGTGTGTACCCCGTGTGTGAGGGTATGTGTACCCTGTGTGTGTACCCTGTGTGTGTGTGTACCCCGTGTGTAAGGGCATCTGTGTACCCTGTGTGTGTACCCCGTGTGTAAGGGCATGTGTACCCTGTGTGTGTACCCCGTGTGTAAGGGCATGTGTACCCTGTGTGTGTACCCCGTGTTTAAGGGTATGCGTACCCAGGGCTGTAGGGAAGGCGGATGATCAGCAGGGCAGGGACGGAGGAGTTGAGGCGCAGCTGGGCGAGGGTGGCAGGCTCCAGGTACAGAGGGGAGGTCCCCAGCTGCTCCTGCAGGAGGCCAGGAACAGCACTGACCCCGGGCCACGACACCATGGGCAGAACCAAGGAGGAGGGAGGAGGCGAAGACTGCAGCGCCGACTGAGGAGAGAACAACACGTACCACACACTGGCATCAAAACATATGCACACTGGCATCAAAACATATACACACTGGCATCGAAACATATGCACACTGGCATCGAAACATATGCACACTGGCATCGAAACATATGCACACTGGCATCGAAACATATGCACACTGGAATCGAAACATATACACACTGGAATCGAAACATATACACACTGGCATCGAAACATATACACACTGGCATCGAAACATATACACACTGGCATCGAAACATATACACACTGGCATCGAAACATATACACACTGGCATCGAAACATATACACACTGGCATCGAAACATATGCACACTGGCATCGAAACATACACACTGGCATCGAAACATATACACACTGGCATCGAAACATATACACTGGCATCGAAACATATGCACACTGGCATTGAAACATATGCACACTGGCATCGAAACATATACACACTGGCATCGAAACATATACACACTGGCATCGAAACATATGCACACTGGCATTGAAACATATACACACTGGCATCAAAACATATACACACTGGCATCGAAACATATACACACTGGCATCGAAACATATACACACTGCTATAAGAACATAAACACACTGGCATCGAAACATATACACACTGCTATAAGAACATATACACACTGGCATCGAAACATATACGCACTGCTATAGGAACATATACGCACTGCTATAGGAACATATACGCACTGCTATAGGAACATATACACACTGCTATAGGAACGTATACGCACTGCTATAGGAACATATACGCACTGCTATAGGAACATATACACACTGCTATAAGAACATATAAACACTGGCATCGAAACATACACACTGCTATAAGAACATATACGCACTGCTATAAGAACATATACACACTGCTATAAGAACATATACGCACTGCTATAGGAACATATACACACTGCTATAAGAACATATACACACTGGCATCGAAACATATACACACTGCTATAAGAACATATACGCACTGCTATAAGAACATATACGCACTGCTATAACAACATATACACACTGCTATAAGAACATATACGCACTGCTATAAGAACATATACGCACTGCTATAGGAATATATAGGAACATATACGCACTGCTATAGGAACATATACGCACTGCTATAGGAACATATACGCACTGCTATAGGAACGTATACGCACTGCTATAGGAACATATACACACTGCTATAGGAACATATACGCACTGCTATAGGAACATATACACACTGCTATAGGAACATATACACACTGCTATAGGAACATATACACACTGCTATAGGAACATATACGCACTGCTATAGGAACATATACGCACTGCTATAGGAACATATACGCACTGCTATAGGAACATATACGCACTGCTATAGGAACATACTGTATACGCACTGCTATAGGAACATACTGTATATACACTGCTATAACAACATTGTGCACTGGCATGGGAATGTTAGCAGTGTATGCTAGCTTATTAACAGTATGTGTGTTAGCATTAAGCTTACCTCTAGGTTTGGGAAGGCACTGTCTTGTTTGTTCCCAAACACACCTGCATACATGGTGAAGTCATCCATGCTCAACTGGGCAGATCAGGAGGAGATAATCAGCATGATGGCACAAGCCTTTCCGACAATAACTACAGTAATACTGTCTTTTACTTAACCAAGTTTAACTCCACAGTACAGTAATACTGTCTTTTACTTAACCAAGTAATATGGTCTGCTAACCAACCAACAGCCATGTTTTAAGAATGAACAGCTGTATCATGCAAACGCGGTGGGGGTGAAGACCTTACCTTCTCCTGCAGGAAGAGCAGCACGTTGTGGGGAGCACTGCTGAGGGCATTGTTCAGGTAGGAGACCAGCTGGGAACTGGTCACAATATGGCCGACTGCTGGAGGAGCCAGAGAACCCAGAGGAACACTGAAAACACAACACAAGCTATAAAACAGCTAGGCCTAAATGTTGCACAGATTACTCCAATTTAACAAAACCCGTATACCAGCTAGGCCTAAATGTTGCACAGATTACTCCAATTTAACAAAGCCCATATACCAGCTAGGCCTAAGTGTTGCACAGATTACTCCAATTTAACAAAGCCCATATACCAGCTAGGCCTAAGTGTTGCACAGATTACTCCAATTTAACAAAGCCCATATACCAGCTAGGCCTAAGTGTTGCACAGATTACTCCAATTTAACAAAGCCCATATACCAGCTAGGCCTAAGTGTTGCACAGATTACTCCAATTTAACAAAGCCCATATACCAGCTATGCCTAAGTGTTGCACAGATTACTCCAATTTAACAAAGCCCATATACCAGCTAGGCCTAAGTGTTGCACAGATTACTCCAATTTAACAAAGCCCATATACCAGCTAGGCCTAAGTGTTGCACAGATTACTCCAATTTAACAAAGCCCATATACCAGCTAGGCCTAAGTATTGCACAGATTACTCCAATTTAACAAAGCCCATATACCAGCTAGGCCTAAGTATTGCACAGATTACTCCAATTTAACAAAGCCCATATACCAGCTAGGCCTAAATGTTGCACAGATTACTCCAATTTAACAAAGCCCATATACCAGCTAGGCCTAGGTGTTGCACAGATTACTCCAATTTAACAAAGCCCATATACCAGCTAGGCCTAAGTGTTGCACAGATTACTCCAATTTAACAAAGCCCATATACCAGCTAGGCCTAAATGTTGCACAGATTACTCCAATTTAACAAAGCCCATATACCAGCTAGGCCTAAGTGTTGCACAGATTACTCCAATTTAACAAAGCCCATATACCAGCTAGGCCTAAATGTTGCACAGATTACTCCAATTTAACAAAGCCCATATACCAGCTAGGCCTAGGTGTTGCACAGATTACTCCAATTTAACAAAGCCCATATACCAGCTAGGCCTAAATGTTGCACAGATTACTCCAATTTAACAAAGCCCATATACCAGCTAGGCCTAGGTGTTGCACAGATTACTCCAATTTAACAAAGCCCATATACCAGCTAGGCCTAGGTGTTGCACAGATTACTCCAATTTAACAAAGCCCATATACCAGCTAGGCCTAAATGTTGCACAGATTACTCCAATTTAACAAAGCCCATATACCAGCTAGGCCTAGGTGTTGCACAGATTACTCCAATTTAACAAAGCCCATATACCAGCTAGGCCTAAATGTTGCACAGATTACTCCAATTTAACAAAGCCCATATACCAGCTAGGCCTAGGTGTTGCACAGATTACTCCAATTTAACAAAGCCCATATACCAGCTAGGCCTAAATGTTGCACAGATTACTCCAATTTAACAAAGCCCATATACCAGCTAGGCCTAAATGTTGCACAGATTACTCCAATTTAACAAAGCCCATATACCAGCTAGGCCTAAGTGTTGCACAGATTACTCCAATTTAACAAAGCCCATATACCAGCTAGGCCTAAATGTTGCACAGATTACTCCAATTTAACAAAGCCCATATACCAGCTAGGCCTAGGTGTTGCACAGATTACTCCAATTTAACAAAGCCCATATACCAGCTAGGCCTAAATGTTGCACAGATTACTCCAATTTAACAAAGCCCATATACCAGCTAGGCCTAAGTGTTGCACAGATTACTCCAATTTAACAAAGCCCATATACCAGCTAGGCCTAAATGTTGCACAGATTACTCCAATTTAACAAAGCCCATATACCAGCTAGGCCTAAGTGTTGCACAGATTACTCCAATTTAACAAAGTCCATATACCAGCTATGCCTAAGTGCGGAACAGATTACCCCAATTTAATAAAACCCATGTATGAGCTAGGCCTAAGTGTGGCACAGATTACCCCAATTTAACAAAACCTGTATATGAGGCCTTTAGTGTCACCTGATTACCTAGTTGTTTTCACCTGTCCCACTACTCACCCATTTCTCATTTGCATGTCAGTTCTGTGTATTTAAACCCCACTCAGTTTTTTCTGAGTTTGTCACAGTTGCTCTCTTTGACCCGTGTTCTGTTAGTTTCCTCGTGTGCCTGATTTCTGTTCTCCTGACCTTTTTATTCTGTTTCTTGACTTTTTCTTTTGGTGTGTGTTTTTGTACTTTTGCCGTGACTTCCTGGTTTTTGATCTCTGCCCGTTTACTCACCACGCCTTCGCCTCATCCCTGGGTTTCGACCCAAAATAAACATTGGTTTATGTTTACATGCTGTCTGCGCCTAGGTCTCTTACACACCCCCTGACACCCCCATGCTTCGAAATATTCCAGTTTGGTAGTCCCAGACAAAAAAAAAAGGTAATACAAATTTGTCCAACCCAGGAAGGATGAACACAAGGCATGTTTTATTTTTCATAAAATTTGGTCCCGTCTAATTTAATAGATTCTTCGTACTTGCCTCAACTGAAGTTTCTCCATAAACCCCAAATGGAGAAACTTGCAATGGATATGTGGGTAGCTTTATGTTATCTATTCTAAAGCATACAGTAATTAATGGGTAAATTACACAAAAGTACTTATGTGGCCTACATTGTATTGCAGTTCTGCTACCGCAACAATGATCCACAGCAGCAATAAGCTACAACAGCAATAAGCTACAGAAGAAATAAGCTACAGCAACGATACACTACAACAGCAATACGTTACAGAAAAAACTACAACAGCAATAAGCTACAGAAGAAATAAGCTACAGCAACGATACACTACAACAGCAATACGTTACAGAAAAAACTACAACAGCAATAAGCTACAGAAGAAATAAGCTACAGCAACGATACACTACAACAGCAATACGTTATGGAAAAAACTACAACAGCAATAAGCTACAGCAACGATACGCTACAACAGCAATACGTTACAGAAAAAACTACAACAGCAATAAGCTACAGAAGAAATAAGCTACAGCAACGATACGCTACAACAGCAATACGTTACAGAAAAAACTACAACAGCAATAAGCTACAGAAGAAATAAGCTACAGCAACGATACGCTACAACACCAATACGTTACAGAAAAAAACTACAACAGCAATGAGCTACAGCTGCATAAGCTACAGCAGAAATATGATCCAGCTACGAGGTGCTGAAAGGACAGCGCTCGGACGCAGGAGTCTCGCTCATACACCAGCCCTCCTCGCTGCCGTCAGTGTCGTGTTTTCCAGACGATAACAGCGCCTGACTAAACGGAGGTGGGCCGAACATAGCAACGGGAAGACATCGCCGTGCGTTCTGTACAGGGATTCATTCACAGACAGCCGACCACATTCATATAAAAACAAACCTCCCTTTCCTGGACATTCATTACTGACTCAGACAATTTAGAATTAGTGATAGTCAGTTTAACTATTACAAAAAATAAGAGTTTAAAATGTTCATTCACAACAAGCAATAATACACAATTCATGAGAATAAGCAAAGTAACCTTAGCCTACATCGAGCCTACAGCAGAAAAGGCCATTTGACGGAAAATGACCCGCACATTGCCCAACAACCCGAGCATATATTCCTGCTTTGCCAAAAGCTTTTTTCGTTTGTCTGGCGTATGCTTTATTTTATTTTTATATTTGCGTTGAATGTAAAACCCTTTAGGCCTTGCTATGTTGATTTGCGGTGGAGCTCCACAGCGACCTTCACGGGGAATATTGCTAGCTGGCTAACTAATCCAGTTAATAGCATACGTTAACTTTACCTGCTGTTTATGGTTTAGCGTCTGATATTCATGCACAAACCCAGGCAGAATATACTGTTATGTAGCAGGTTAAATAGCCTACCGATTAACCAATTAATGAAGATAATGTGTTTTCCACAATGTTCTGTCCAGGCAGCCGGACAGTGAGAAAGCTCACCGGATAGCAAAGCTAGGCATCTAGACGTTTGCAGAGTCAGCAAACGCAAACTAATTTTGATACCAGTAAAATGGGTAGATAAACGCTTGCTTACCCTCCACTGGACCACATTATCAACGGCACCTGGTCGCTGCAGCATCCTGTTAGAAAGAAAGAACATAAAGCTGCACATGTGTATGCTGTAACTTGAACCCGGTGCATCTTCGCGTCGGCCATCTTCGGCTCTGTCTCCGGTGATGACGCCAGTTGGTTTGGACTACGAGAGAGAGGTGGAGAGAGAGATGTGCGTTTGCGCATCAGAATTATTGGCAACCCCGCACAATATATGGGGGAAAAGGCTACAAAAACGTCTTTGTTATTTTTAGCATGAACTTACAATAAGAAAACAATCATTAATTTATATGTATACAGTACCTACCAATAATTCTGAGGGGCACTGTAGGCTATAGGCAACTAGTTTCTGTTAGAGCCAATGTTTAGTCAATGAAGGTTTGTAACCCTCCTGTTTTGTTCATACATAATTTATGTTCCCTGGTCAATTTTAACCTGGGAACATGATGGTCCTCCTCATAGTTGTCATATGTATTTTACCCCCCCCCAGTCAGCCATCTACAAGTATGATATTGACAAGCCTTTTTTTGTACTTTACAATCTAGACACCACTCATTCAATCTAGACACCACGCACCTGCACAGGTAACACAGTGCGCCTGCGCAGGTAATACACAGTGCGCCTGCGCAGGTAATACACAGTGCGCCTGCGCAGGTAATACACAGTGCGCCTGCGCAGGTAATACACAGTGCGCCTGCGCAGGTAATACACAGTGCGCCTGCGCAGGTAATACACAGTGCGCCTGCGCAGGTAATACACAGCGCACCTTCGTTCCCAAGACGCAGGCTACTTAGTAGTCCCTAGAATATCTAAAAACTTGACGGGTGGTAGAGCTTTCTCCTACAGAGCACCACTACTGTGGAACACCCTTCCAAAATCTATAAGGGAATCAGACACAGTCTCAATATTTAAGTCTAGATTAAAAACGCACCTTTATGATCAGGCTTATAATGAGTTGTAGTCCGGAGACAGGACCAGAGAAGCCCTTTTGTCATAGAGTAATGCGGAGTGACATCCTTTCCTTACTGTCACCTGTCAACAGCTGTGACCCCATCTTCCTGGGCTGGCTCTTGATAGGTGGGTAGGATTGTTTACTCTCTCATGACTGGATGGGTTCTCAAACCCTGTCTTCATAGCTATGCAGCCATAAGTTACTCCTGGGGGGGGTACTTGTCCAACCCCCCCCCCCCCCCCCCCTAACTTTTCTCTCTCTCCCACATTCCGCCGGCGGGGCTCATGCCCCGCATCTCGAGAGTTGCTGTCCAGCTTCCTGTCCAGCTTCCTGTCCAGCTTCCTGTCCATCGCCGCTTGCCCCTCCCTCCCCACCACCGCTACCAGCCGATCCTGTCGCCATCGGCACCCGTTTTCCCATCATCATTGCCGCCACATCTGGACTGCCATCTAGCTGCTGCAATTTCCACTATCATGGATATTGCCAGTCAGTTTGACCATGCTGGTCATTAAGATCTAGACCCTGAGCCGACCTGAGGAGAATGGGTTTCCCCCTTGAGTCTGGTTCCTCCCAAGGTTTCTTCCTAATTACACCAGGGAGTTTTTCCTTGCCACTGTTGCCTCTGGCATGCTCTTGTGGGGGTTTAGGCTGGGTTTTTTCTGTGAAGCGCATTGTGACAACTTGTTGTGAAATACGCTATATAAATAAATATTGATTTGATTTGACCTGCACAGGTAATACACAGCGCACCTGCGCAGGTAATACACAGTGCGCCTGCACAGGTAATACACAGTGCGCCTGCGCAGGTAATACACAGCGCGCCTGCGCAGGTAATACACAGCGCGCCTGCACAGGTAATACACAGTGCGCCTGCACAGGTAATACACAGCGCACCTGCACAGGTAATACACAGCGCACCTGCACAGGTAATACACAGCGCGCCTGCGCAGGTAATACACAGTGCGCCTGCACAGGTCACACACCGTACTCCTCCTTTGGATTAAATCACCTGTTCAGACTTCATCTTGCTTGGGTCCAAGGATTTGGACCTGTCCTTCAGCGGATTCTGGTATGATGCAGATTAGAGCTTTCTGATCATTGTAAATCATAATTACTATGGCAGTATAATGCACGTTAATGTCGCTGTTAATCATACAGACTATAGCAGCACCGTATAAACACTACGCTTTAATGTAGTTTCTTTTAAGATAATTATTTATCAGGTTATTGTGAGCAGTATTTCCTGTTACTTCAGCTTTTTTGGACTGCAAACAGGTTGAACCTGAGAATAATAAATACATTCCATCAAATAATCCCGCGCACAGGTATTAATTTAGCTTTAGACAAAGAGGATATTTTGCTTGGTAGCCTGATTGGTTGGTTTGTGGAAGACCGGCTTAAGATTTTTTGACAGCCTCGGACAGAGCCCAGCAGACTCACAGACCGGATTTTTTCTCAAAACACTTGATTTATTGATCGCTGCTGGAATATAATGAGCAAATTTAGCCATTTTGCCAAAATTATATCAAATATATAATTTTGTGCCTACTGCACCTGAAATTAGTGAGAATTTTAACTTCAAAACATTCACCACAGCTTGATATGGCAAGCAAAATAAACTCACCAGAGGTGTATACTATTTTAGATTTAATGTTATGTGTGTGATGGAGGCAGTGTCACCTAGAAAGAGATGCATTCTCCCACAACTGATCCCAGTGGTAGTTTTTCATCAGCAAATATAAACAATGCTTATAACATTTTTCTTCCTGTTTTTGTTTCGAATTGAAATTTTCTCTTGGCGTTTCAATGAGATATCGGTTCCTTAGTCATGCCAAAACTGAATATGAAGTTTCAGTTTAGTGCTATATTATAAATTTGGCGTGTACATGGGAGGTGGGACATGTATACACATGCTCATGAAACCTGGATTGCTTATTTTGCGAGTGGTAATTTGCAACCGTCGTGATTTGGACATGCCGTATGTATCGAGCTGCATTTGCACAAAATGTTGTGGATTTGGCACTGAAAACTATGAAAAGATCAGAAAAAATCTCATCAGCAGACTAGTAGCATCTGCTACCGACAGTTTCAGAAAGTGCACACAAAGACCTGTGTATAATCCCTATGGTCCATTATGTCATTGAGGAAACTTCCGGAACCAATAATAATAATAATAATGCCTTGCATTTATATAGCGCCTTTCTCACCAACCGGTGACTCAAAGCGCTTTACAATGATGAGGGGGAAACTCGCCTCTACCACCACCAATGTGTAGCACCCACCTGGGTGATGCAACGGCAGCCATTTTGCACCAGAATGCTCACACATCAGCTGAGGTGGAGAGGGAGAGAATGATTTTAGCCAATTAAACTGGGGGATGATTAGGTGGCAGATTGAAAAAGCCAGGGTTGAGAATTTAGCCAGGACAATGAATACACCTACAGTGAAATAAATGTCACCAAACTGCTCTGAATAAAAAATTTGAACATTTTCACATTCAAAATATTTAATTCAAAGATAACACGGTTTGATACTTCAAAGATTTATGGCAGCAAGGATGAGCTGATCCTGTGGGTGTGGAAAGGGGAAACGTCAGCCTGGAGGCTATTTCCTGTTCCTGTGAAATCCAGCGCAGGCTGAGAGGGGCCGCAGAGCGCAGGAAGTGGTCATCCTGGCCCCTCCCGGAGGGCGGAGCCTTGCTCATGATGTCCTCCCGTGTTTGAGCAGATCAGCTTGCTTCAGTGTGGCCTGAAAGCTGTCAGTCTGTCACACAAGGCATCCGTGAGCAGGCTTTAGTTCATGCTGTGAACTCTGAGCTTTGGGTATGGAGGCCGAACCCGAGGCCTGGCTATCGCCCGGGCTTCTGTATCTGCTGATGAAGGATCTCAGCTTGGGACTTTAAGCTGCGAAACTCCCCCTGGATGAAGTCTGTCACAGCCTTCCTCATCTCCATCTGGACACAGGTACAAACAGGTGACTGAACACATCAGTTACAGGAGAGTTTGTGTCAGCATACCCGTGTACACGCACACACATTGCACACGCATGCACACACGCACTTCTGTGGAAAAGATGTGAAATGTGCAAAGATGGAAATCTCACTTGGTTTTTGTTCTCAGACTTTAATGTTTCCAACAGGTGTGTGACAGTAAATGGCTTCCCCACCAAAACAGTTATTTTCTGAAAAGTGAAAAGAACAATGTCATACAAGGCTAAGGAACTCAGTCTTCAATAACTGCCTAATGAATGTCCAAACTCCTGAAAAGTCTCATAAAATCTGTTTCATGTACTATAAATATAAATGCAAAAAAATATCATCATAGTTACTCAAGTTCAGGATTTCACAAATTATAATTTTATAATATCAATAATTTTATCAAATATATCAAGCGGCAGTGGAGCACCTTGTTTTGAAAATAATTCTGTGACAAAACAGGAGAGAGAGAGAGAAAGAGAGAGCGAGAGAGAGAGAGAGAGAGAGAGAGAGAGACTTAAAGAAGAAAAGAGAGACACTCACCTGTCCTGTCCTTGGAATGTAAGGGGCTTTATTTGGAAGAACATCATTCATACCTGCAAGGGGTGAAAACACACAAAAAAAAAAAACGGTAGGCTTTCAACTGAGCCGACCAATCAGACGCTGCCTGCTCCCTACACGCATCACACATAGTCAGACCCCTTATATTCAGCTACTCCGTTATAGTCAGCCAGACGCCCTAAACGAGAAATACCTTAAAGGGTAACTACACCCTAGATCACTTTTTTTTAAGCTTTAAACGTTTTTGTTTGCCTACCTTATAATGAAATGTGTTCATGCATTCCGTTATTTCAACAATTCTGAAATAATATTGTATATCATAAGAAACTGGTAGAAAAGCATCTTTCTGCTGCCCCTAACGGTTGAAATTTCCTTTCTGCTCCCCACACTGCCCCCGTCCCAATCGTGATGTCAGAGTACCTCTTTGGAGGTACCTCTACGTCATATGGATAATTGTTGTCGCCCACAATGGAAATAGCCGACACCTGATTGGTTAGACCCGCTACGTTACTTTCGTTTCGGCTCCACGTTTTTAAACCAGAACAACGTGGCGTCCTGTTCATAAACTCTCTTATTCCACCTAAATAGTCCATTAAAATATGTTTCAGAAAATATTTGAGGTGAGAAATAGGCCATGTAGTAGCTGAATCTTGATTCATATTTGATGTGCAACATCTAGTTTTGACAGTTTGATCTGAGTTATACAAAATAATTTGTACAATGTACGTTAATTTATGCAAATGAAGATGGACGCAGCTCCTCCGCCTCCCACCCTTCTCCCTCGCTCACCCCACAAAGTATTTTTCTAAATTGTGTAGTAGGCGGAGACAGACTGAGACAGTGGGTGTAGTTACCCTTTAAAGAGCCGCTTTTGCACTGAAACCACCCAAGAATGATTCACATGTTCCCTGCGGCTCTCCTGAACCTGAATCCACCTGAGAGTGATTCACATGTTCCCTGTGGCTCTCCTGAACCTGAATCCACCTGAGAGTGATTCACATGTTCCCTGTGGCTCTCCTGAACCTGAATCCACCTGAGAGTGATTCAACTGTGCCTGGTGACCTACCTGAACTGTCTGGACAGCCTGGCCAGCCACCCAAGATTACTGCTGCATTGACAGTGAGCTACATTTAGCTAAACCCCCCTATACTATTCTATACTCCACTATACTTCAAAATACACTTTGATACAGGAGTAATTAGACAGCAAAATACTAACCTGCAAAGTCCCTGCTGATTTTATTTTTGGTAGCAATAATATAGCCAAAAATATATCAGTGTAATTAATTAATGACTAATTAATAATATTAACCCTCACACTGACTTTATACAAATGAGTCATAACAAATTCACTATCGGTGTCCCAGTACTACAGTAAAATATGCCATATTCAGCCAACTCACCTATGTGCCACAGAGGTAGAATTATTGGGTGAAGTGAACAGTCTGCTAGTAATCGCCCAACTCCTGCAACAATAACAGAGGTCACAAAGCAATATAACTGTACGGAAAAATTGTAGAATTCTACGCTTTGAAATAAACAGCTCTACATAATACACAGGACAAAACACAATGCATTATCATAGCACAGAATTACAAAGACAAAACTGTTCAAAAACTCCCGAGGAATGCCCCGTTACTCTATACAGTGCCCTCCACTATTATTGGCACCCTTGGTAAAGATGGGAAAAAAGGTTATACAAAATGAACCTTTTTATGAATTAGCTTAATCTCACACTGGAAAAAATGAGAAAAATCCAACCTTAATTGAAGTAAATGTATTATGAGAAAAAACAAAAAACAATCCCTCATCAATAAATTATTATTTTTAACAAAACCATGTGTGCCACAATTATTGGCACCCCTGCATTTATATATAGAATAAAGTAATCGTTTTTAATATTTGGTCACATTTCCTTTGCATGCGATGACTTCCTGATGTCTGTGACCCAACAACATCAAAAAAACTCTTGATATCTTATTTTTTGGTACTCTTACAAGTGATACTATAACGTCTCTATGGGAATTGGGGGGTGGAACTAGATTTAGCTGTAAATTACACTGGAACAGTATGGAACACATGGTTGGCTAAATGGCTCTAAGTCATCAAGTCAAAGTCATGTTGATGTTGTATGTCTTTAGATTTTTTTTTCTCATAATTCATTAACTTCAATTAAAGGTTGGATTTAAAAAAAAAATTCAGCGTGAGATTAAGCTAATTCATCAAACGATATATTTTTTTATAACCCTTTTTATTAATCTATACCAGGGGTGCCAATAATAGTGGAGGGCACTGTATATATATTTTTTTAAATATTAATTTGTTGCCAAACGTGGGGCTGAGTATATACAATTCCCACCCCAATTTGGAATGGCCAATCGTCTGCAACCT
Organism: Ilyophis sp. 1 JC-2022; assembly: GCA_022702515.1. Lineage (NCBI taxonomy): Eukaryota > Metazoa > Chordata > Actinopteri > Anguilliformes > Synaphobranchidae > Ilyophis > Ilyophis sp. 1 JC-2022. Next base: position 12,167,805 of record CM040396.1, on the reverse strand, counting down.
CACTGCTGATTCGGGAGAGCGTAGACATCCACGATTCTCCTCCAAAACAGGTGTGGTTGCCAGCTGCTTCTTTAAGCACTGCAGACTACAGCTAAACTCGCATAGAGTGCACGGAACCCTGTACGACTGAACCCTCCCATTCCCCAGGGAGAAAATGAGCAGTTTTCCGGGTTGCAGAGCGCAGACTGTATGTATATTATAGCAAAGACAAAAAACACAACATTATTTAAATTTTTCAATTTTAAGTCCAAGTTAACTGGAAACTTATTTTGCTCATATTCCAAAGAAAAATGAATCTATGCAGTTTGAGATAACAGCTTACTCACCCCATTTTAACCTGATAAACTCCTGGGTCATATTGACCTTCCCTGCAGAGGAAACCATAAACAATCTTACACAGGAGTAACATGATCATATTAAAACACTACCATAGATCATACTACCATCCACTGGCCAAATAATGTAATACTCTGTAAAGTTGTATTTGATACTTTACTTAATGGGTCACACAGCAGTATAGAGTCTATAGGGGGTAGTGTCTTACCCTCTGGGAATAAGAGTCACGCAGCAGTATAGAGTCTATAGGGGGTAGTGTCTTACCCTCTGGGAATAAGAGTCATACAGCAGTATAGAGTCTATAGGGGGTAGTGTCTTACCCTCTGGGAATAAGAGTCATACAGCAGTATAGAGTCTATAGGGGGTAGTGTCTTACCCTCTGGGAATAAGAGTCATACAGCAGTATAGAGTCTATAGGGGGTAGTGTCTTACCCTCTGGGAATAAGAGTCACACAGCAGTATAGAGTCTATAGGGGGTAGTGTCTTACCCTCTGGGAATAAGAGTCACACAGCAGTATACAGTCTATAGGGGGTAGTGTCTTACCCTCTGGGAATAAGAGTCACACAGCAGTATAGAGTCTATAGGGGGTAGTGTCTTACCCTCTGGGAATAAGAGTCACACAGCAGTATAGAGTCTATAGGGGGTAGTGTCTTACCCTCTGGGAATAAGAGTCATACAGCAGTATAGAGTCTATAGGGGGTACGTGTCTTACCCTCTGGGAATAAGAGTCACACAGCGGTATAGAGTCTATAGGGGGTAGTGTCTTACCCTCTGGGAATAAGAGTCACACAGCAGTATAAAGTCTATAGGGGGTAGTGTCTTACCCTCTGGGAATAAGAGTCACACAGCAGTATAGAGTCTATAGGGGGTAGTGTCTTACCCTCTGGGAATAAGAGTCACACAGCAGTATACAGTCTATAGGGGGTACTATCTTACCCTCTGGGAATAAGAGTCACACAGCAGTATACAGTCTATAGGGGGTACTATCTTACCCTCTGGGAATAAGAGTCACACAGCAGTATACAGTCTATAGGGGGTACTATCTTACCCTCTGGGAATAAGAGTCACACAGCAGTATACAGTATATAGGGGGTACTATCTTACCCTCTGGGAATAAGAGTCACACAGCAGTATACAGTCTATAGGGGGTACTATCTTACCCTCTGGGAATAAGAGTCACACAGCAGTATACAGTCTATAGGGGGTACTATCTTACCCTCTGGGAATAAGAGTCACACAGCAGTATACAGTCTATAGGGGGTACTATCTTACCCTCTGGGAATAAGAGTCACACAGCAGTATACAGTCTATAGGGGGTAGTGTCTTACCCTCTGGGAATAAGAGTCACACAGAAGTATACAGTCTATAGGGGGTACTATCTTACCCTCTGGGAATAAGAGTCACACAGCAGTATACAGCCTATAGGGGGTACTATCTTACCCTCTGGGAATAAGAGTCATACAGCAGCATAGAGTATATAGGGGGTAGTGTCTTACCCTCTGGGAATAAGAGTCATACAGCAGCATATAGTCTATAGGGGGTACTATCTTACCCTCTGGGAATATGTGAACCCAGTCCCCCCTGTTTAGCTTCTCCAAGATGAAGTCCATGCCTTTCTGATACACTCCATCCCCTAAGGACATAGTCTGTATTACACACCAGAGTTACACTCCCTACTGATACCCCAATCTCACGCCTCTACCCCACTCTTACCCCTGTCCCCCAATCACCTCAATACCACACTCTCCTGTAACCCACTCTCACCCCTGTGCACCACTCTCACCCCAATACCCCACTCTCACCCCAATACTCCACTCTTACCCCTGTACCCCAATCACCTCAATACCCCACTCTCCTGTAACCCACTCTCACCCCTGTGCGCCACTCTCACCCCAATACTCCACTCTTACCCCTGTACCCCAATCACCTCAATACCCCACTCTCCTGTAACCCACTCTCACCCCTATACCCCACACTTGCCCCAATACCCCACTCTCACCCATGTACCCAACTCTCACCCATGTACCCCACTCTCACTCATGTCGCCAACTCTCACCCCTGTACCCCTCTCACCCCTGTACCCCTCTCACCCATGTACCCCTCTCACCCCTGTACCCCTCACACCCCTGTGAGAGTGGGGTATTGGGGTGAGGCATGCAGGTGAGTAGCTGGTGGGACGGGGCTCTGTACCTCGACACACAGGCACACACTTTCCCCGGCTGAAGAAGCGGGAGTGGAGCTCGGTGGTAAAGCATATTTCAGAGGCAGCAGGAGTCCTGTGGGGGAAACCACAGTAACACAATCATACATAACATGTGTACACCATGTGTTACAATGACCACACTACTGATGAGCACTACCAGAACTGCCTACAGGAGACAGAGTAACGTTAGCGCTACCAGAACCACCTGCAGGAGACAGAGTAACGTTAGCGCTACCAGAACTTCCTACAGGAGACAGAGTAACGTTAGCGCTACCAGAACTTCCTGCAGGAGACAGAGTAACGTTAGCGCTACCAGAACTTCCTGCAGGAGACAGTAACGTTAGCGCTACCAGAACCACCTGTAGGAGACAGTAACGTTAGCGCTACCAGAACTGCCTACAGGAGACAGAGTAACGTTAGCGCTACCAGAACCTCCTGCAGGAGACAGAGTAACGTTAGCGCTACCAGAACCTCCTGCAGGAGACAGAGTAATGTTAGCGCTACCAGACCCACCTGTAGGAGACAGAGTAACGTTAGCGCTACCAGAACCACCTGTAGGAGACAGAGTAACGTTAGCGCTACCAGAACTGCCTACAGGAGACAGAGTAACGTTAGCGCTACCAGAACCTCCTGCAGGAGACAGAGTAACATTAGCGCTACCAGAACCTCCTGCAGGAGACAGAGTAATGTTAGCGCTACCAGACCCACCTGTAGGAGACAGAGTAACGTTAGCGCTACCAGAACCACCTGTAGGAGACAGAGTAACGTTAGCGCTACCAGAACCACCTGTAGGAGACAGAGTAACGTTAGCGCTACCAGAACCTCCTGATATCCAAAATACTTTCATCTCAGGTGTGTTAAGAAGAGGAGCTTCTGTGTTTATTTCTGTGTTATTTACTAATCAGTGTGTGCAGGTAGCCCTCACAGAACCATATCTTACTCACCATCTCATCTTCCTGAAGTTCCAGAGATGCCTCATTTTCAAAATTCCTAGAGAAGAGACATAGATCACAACGCTGTCAGTACATGACACAGACATAGACCACAACACTGTCAGTATGAGACATAGACCACAACACTGTCAGTACATGAGAGACAGACCACAACACTGTCAGTACAAGACATAGACCACAACACTGTCAGTACGAGACATAGACCACAACACTGTCAGTACGAGGCATAGACCACAACACTGTCAGTACGAGACATAGATCACAACACTGTCAGTACCAGACAAAGACCACAACACTGTCAGTACATGAGACAGACAGACCACAACACTGTCAGTATGAGACATAGACCACAACACTGTCAGTATGAGACATAGACTACAACACTGTCGGTACGAGACATAGACCACAACAATTTCAGTATGAGACATAGACCACAACATTGTCAGTACGAGACATAGACCACAACACTGTCAGTACGAGGCATAGACCACAACACTGTCAGTACGAGACATAGACCACAACAATTTCAGTACGAGACATAGACCACAACACTGTCAGTATGAGGCATAAATCACAACACTTTCAGTATGAGACATAGACCACAACACTGTCAGTACGAGACATAGACCACAACACTGTCAGTACATGAAACACACATAGACCACGACACTGTCAGTACATGACACACATAGACCACAACAATGTCAGTACGAGACATAGACCAAAACACTGTCAGTACATGAGACATAGAGCACAATACTGTCAGCACATGAGACATTGACCACAACTGTTTGAGGCAGGTTCTGATAGTCTTTTCATTCTTATAGTTATCACCTCCGCTCAAGTGATGTGATACTTTTTAAAGTCCCTCGTCCCTCTACTGAACTTGGAAAGCTGGGTTTCAGTTATTCTGCACCTTTTAGTTGGAATAATCCGCAACAAAATCTTGACAAAAGAATCTCAATTGCTGATTTCAAACGTGTAATTCACAACTCAGTGACTTTAGTGTGCTCCTGTTTTTAACCCCTTGCTCATTGATTTCAGTTATATTACTGTCTCATTTCCTATATGATGTTTGTAACTCAAGGTCCTATGACCCTGGGACACAAACAAAACAAGGATGGAAATGTAACAAAAATGGTCGTGTGTGTGGCACAGATTTATCACAGGTACAAAGTTTTCTTCTTATGTAAAACGGGTACAACTATGCAAAAGAAGTGTCTTGGAGGAGAGCCATACCCCAGATGTGCGGGTCATCCATGCAGGACTGGTGATTGGACAGGGTAATAAGGGGCGTGTCAGTAGGCCGCTGGTCAATCAAGTCCAGCAACACTTCCTGGTTGTGCACGGTCAAATAGTTTAAGTACTCTGCAGAGTTGGAGAGAAAAGTACAGTTTAAGTAGAGTAACTGGTTCCAGAAAAATAAAGAACAACCAACTAAACTTAGGTCAAAAAAGTTTCAGAAACACCAGAGTGTGTGCAAGCTCACTGTGTATTTTGTGTTTTTTTAGCACTCTACAAGCAACTGTAAAGATTAATTCATGTTTCTCCTTACATTGGGATGTTTAGTGATGTAATCTTGCTGGACGGTTTGTGATGTTATGTGGTGTTTCGCCATGTGATTTGGTGTTTAGTGATGTGATGTGTGAGCCACTCACTGGTCCAGAAAAGGCTGTAGGATCCCACCATGCCCATGATCAGACAACCCGAGAGCCTCCAGCCCAGGTGGGGGCGCTGTGGGAACGGCCATCTCACCTCCAAGGGCATTGCTGTCACAGCGTCCTGCTCATGAAGCCTGAAATGAGAATAGGCGACGCATTTACAATGCAGGACAGTGAAAAGCATGTCCCATACTTCATTGCAGTCCTGCGTGGTATGCGGCTGACTATATCCCCCATTTACCTAGACACATGTAGTCCAGAGCACCGTGACGCGGTCATTAAAAATTCCCACAGTGGAAAAATCTTACACATTCGTCAAAACAAACCATTTAATTAAATATTATTGTAAGTTTCAAAATTGTTGGTTTGTGGGACCAAATGATGTTAGATGGCTGCTTGTTTCTCTATCGAAATGTGTTTTGATCAGGTTTAACCATTTCCTCTGGATCACTGGGAAGAGAGGCACTGTCCCTCTTTCCTGAAGATTCCCCGATGAAAACAGGATTTAACGGCTAGTAAAGCATCGTTGGTTCTAGTTTAGACCACCGTCTTGTGTTAGTAGTTTGTATAAAGCTATAAAACAACGTGTGATTAGAAAATACAACAAACTGAGATACACATAAAACTCTAGTTAAACTGGAGTTATTGGTATTCCATTCCAGAAAAGCTCCTACCTTTTGTTACTATTGGCAGTGAATGTTAAACTAAAAATGTGATTCGCCATAACTAGCGAACGTTTTATCACTGATCAGAATAACTAGCTGGCTATCTAACGTAGCTAAACATGTAAGTATAGGACACAAAAAAGTTTCACAAAAGTTGGTAATAGGCAGTGAACATTAACTTGTTCATATGAATTCAAAGGAGTACACAGCTAATATCCAAATTAGCAAAATAAAGTTTGAGAGTAAAACACTGGAAAATTCGCTGTCATCAGAACAAGTCACTCGGTTTATCATTCCTTGATGTTGTTACATACTGGCTATACTATCGTTCACAAGCATGCTAACCGGTTAGTGTTACACATAGTTGCAAAATCGAATCCAGCAATATTGCTTGGGTTGCAAACAAGTCCAGATAGCTAACACGTAGACGTTACTTGGTTAACGTTACTGCAATGACATATATAGTTCCACACAAACATGTCTTGCTGGCTAATTAACAGTCGAATGCGCAGTTTAATAACAACCGCTTGTATGCTTAGCGAAGTTATTCGCAGTTAGTAGTCGAGAAATTAAAAAGTATTAAGAATCACCGTTTCCAATAACATAGCTACTAGCAGCAAAAGCTCAAGCTGTGTTTGTGTGAAGCTAGCGACAGTAAGGATTTTCGCGAGGGTCTGAAAATTTCTAAATAAAAGTTTCAACGCTAAAATTATGTTCAATGTAATGAAATGCATTTAGCTATACTCGTACAACAGTTTTCCGAAAATGTAAACATTGTGCTATTCCTTTCTGCTTGAACTACATTATGACAACTTAAATTGCTTAAAGTACTTTTATTTTGAATACTTCCCTGCGAATCTGCCCTCTTACTGTCGCTCATTTCACGGTACTAAAAGCAGCTCACAAGAGTGTACCGGGGAGTGAAGAATATTGGGACGCAGGCCGTGCCCCTGTCCACTGTCCCCTGTTCTTTCAGACCCCTGTCCCTATGTGCCCTGGCCCCTCACTTTGCAAGCAGTGTGCGAAAGAAATCCCGCAAAACTCTTTCCCAAACTAGTGAAGAAGTAGTTCGTAATATATAATTTTTTTGGAGAATATCAATCAGTTAACATATGAGGATTGTTACAAAGTGTAGATTATGAATGAAGATAGAATGAACAAAATTTTTAAAAGAGTATTTTGTAATATGAACCTATCTTATACCATATACGCTCGATGTCTTTTACTTCCGGGTTACTTATTGAAATTGTCGGATGAGTGTAAATCAAATCAAATCAAATCAATATTTATTTATATAGCGTATTTCACAACAAGTTGTCACAATGCGCTTCACAAAAAAAAAAAAAAAAAACCCCCCCCAAGAGCATGCCAGAGGCAACAAGTGCAAGGAAAAAAAAAACTGTGTGGTTAGGAGGAAGAAAAGAGAAACCCAGACCAGAGGGGGGGGAAACCCATTCTCCTCAGGTCGGCTGAGATGAGTGTGCTCCTGAATTCCCTCAACAAAACCCCGGAAATAAGGGGTTCATCCTGGTATTTTAAGTGCCCCCGTTTGTGAGAAAAAGTCGCCCACTCAAAAGCTTTTTTATAAAGTGGACTCAAATATGCGCACCCAAGGGTGTGGACGCAGCCAAATTCAGTGAACGTGAAAGAAAGTATTGACTTCCGGTGGCCACATGGAGTTCCCCTCCATGTGGCCACCGGAAGTCAATACAAAATAAAAGCTGGAACATCGCCTTGCTGAACCAAGATGTTGGCAACAAGGTTTGTTACAGAGCAGAGATGTTCTCCCTGGGTGACGGTCTCTGGTTTGTACATAATGTAAAATATAATCACAACCAGTGGCCGTTGCTCAGGAGAGGCAAATAAAGCCAAGCCTCATATAAAATATAGGCCATTTATTTTTTAATGTTAAATGTTTTCTTGTAACATAATAAAAACGGCAATCGTTTTTCATGACTTACTTCTGTCATTTTGAATATTTGGTAAAATAGTGCAATGTTATAATCTTCTCTTCTCTAAAATTCGAGTCCAAGTTGGCCGGGAGCCATCATCAGAATTTTTAAATGTAAACATTTTTAATTAAGTCTTAAAAATTCCTGAATTAAAATCTAACAGTTGAGCTCCATACATATCTACACTGGAAACAAAATCCCTTATATTTGAGGAATTGTAGAAATCCGGCAGGTAGCCTAATCGTCGTTTCCTCCACGTCCGGATAATTTAGGTAGCTACATGAACGTTTGCACTTGGCAGGGTAGGAGGGTAGGAGCGGCACAACAAAGGAAATTAAATAGCTATTCCAAAAAGCATTTCGGTTTTCACTTTTGGCAACATATAGCGTAGGTTACTAAGGTAAATAAAACGCTTATTCAATATGAATAAGCATTTCAATTAGAAAATTGGCACAACATTTGCTATAGGCTATCTTAAGAAGGAAATGTATCTGGCCTAATTTATCAAATGAACACCATCGCATTATGACAGCGATGTAACTTAGTCAACAAGGTCGGAATATTCCTGTGTGGTTCCAGTGAATGGTTATTGGATAAATTCGTTTTCCTTTGCAAAGAATCCACTCTGAATTCTAGGCAAAGGGCAGTTTATCTTCGTGGCTTATCGGGGTGTGGTGGCTATGCCATCGGGCGGTTGGGGGAGGAGGACAGACGCTCCGCTAGCTGTTCATTTGACATCCGCTGTGAGCGAAAGAGAGGATGGGCGACGTAGAGCTGGGGAGAAGGATTTCTCCAGCCAAAAACTTTGTTGCGGGGGGAGTAGCCGGAACGTGTCTTTTACTTGCCGGACATCCACTAGATACGATAAAGGTGATGTGATATATTAAAATAATAAGTTGCATTTATGCCTATAGTTTAATTTTAATATAACATACAGTAGCCCTTGTTGCTCATAATAAAAGTGAAATTTAATTTAGGAATAACACGTTAACATTGTTTCCATGGTAATAAATACTAGATATCTAGGCATAGGCCTATATTATTTCTATGAATTCCTAGTTTGAATATGTTGAAACTGTCCGCTCTGCCTCCGAACCTCATCAGCTGCAAGAAAGACCTATTAGCCTACTTTCGGAGTTTGAATACTTAGTGATGTGCGCTAGTACCGCCACTTAATTTCCGTTTGAGTTAAGTACTAAATCGTTTGCGTGTTTTGTGCCTTTTTGAAGTTGGTTTTTGTGATTATTCACTTCTGCAGCTCCTAGTTTTATAGCTTTGAGTTTATAAATAGGATAGAACAAATACAGGTCACCTGATCGCCCCGCCCCTTTCATAAGTGTTTTCAAGGTAACCTTATGCGGGGGAAAGTAAAATGCTCGGGAATATATCAGTGTCATACAAAACAATAAACCTTTTAGTGCAGTTTGCAACTGATTTCTAATTTCTCAGAAAGACATATGCTTGTTGATGTAGATTTAATTGACAATACATGTCTGAACAGTACGAACAGTAGTGAGCAAAACGAAGTTTGTCAGGTCACGCCGCAGGTGTCAAGTTCAGTAATGGCTCCAATGTGGAATTACGACCTGATTGTGGGTGGTAAACTTGTTTATAATCCTGGCGACTTTCTGGTGTCTGGTACAGCTTCAGTCACTTTGAAGGCACGCTGTGGCTGTTGTGTTTGCACAACACATTGAAACATTTTTGATACGTCACAATGCGTAAAAAATCACTGAGCGCAAATAACCTCCTCAAAAATGTGCCCACTGGCACACGTAAAGCAATCTGTGAAAGTAATCAAACTTAGCCAAAATATTTCCCCGTTTAGGTCAGCTACGACTCACATTAGAATTAATATGGTGGTGATACAAAACACATTTTAGAAAATAATCTAAAATAAATTGCATGACATTTATAAACAAATAAACAAACAAGCAATGCTTATATTATTCCCACAATTCAGTTGGCTTCACGGGTATGTGATTAATATTGTCTATTGGTCCAAGAGTTTTAAAAGGAAGCACAGTTTGTCCTGCAGGTAAAGGGTGGTTGAAGATCAGCCAGGGTTGCTTGGGATATGGCTGCATTAGTTCCTCGAAACAGCAAACCACAGGTTAACTGTCATATATTTACTTTAATGGCATCTATCCAGAGAAACTTACAACACAAACACAAGTGCAAAGATCAGAGGGCTGAAGTACATGAATTCCCCTGAGAGAGAAAGTATGGGCAACAGTGTAGTATAATGGTTAGGGTACTAGGCTTGGTGTTTCGTCAGTGTGCAGGATTGGACCCAAATGCAGAACTCAGAAACAGATAGTTGAAATCCACATGGGAGGTATTTATTAAACCACACTGGGTGGCAGGCAGGCGAAAAAGGGAAAAGAAACAAGGGAATACTGGAATCAGGGCTGGGCAAAATAAAGGGGACTGGGGACAGGGCAGGACTGACTAGGGCAGGCGGGGAACAGGCTGGATGGGCTAAATAAGATAAGATAATAAGAACAAAAAATAATAAGAACAAACAGGACAGGTTAATAACGACAAGCAGGAATCTAACGGGAAAAGGCCGGGGTTACCTCAAATAGAAAACAGAGAAAACGACCTGGCGGCGGGAGAAGTGTGAGTAGAAACTAAATAGTGACAAGAACAGCTGCGGGGACTTAGTGAAAACGAACAGGAGTGCGGAATGTGAGTGAGCTGGTGTCACGGAAACAACAGAACGTAAGACCAACAGGGTAAACCAAAAAACATGACACGAAACACAAGGAATGGGAGCACAAAGGAAACGTAAGGAAGGTGGACTGGAGGGAAACGGCGGATGTAACACTTGGAATTGTATATAAAACTGCTAATTGTGTAAGTGGCTCTATATAGCAACATTAATAATAATAATACATTTTATTTATAAAGCACTTTACATTTGAAACAAATCTCAAAGTGCTACAAATTTAAAAATAGATAAGTAAAAACAAATAAATAAAAAAAAATAAAAAATAAAAAATAACATTGTATAAATGTCAAAATGAAATGACATGAAGTATAGTCTAAAGAGACAGAAATTGTCCTTCCTCTAAGATGTAAGCCTTGCACTGCTGAACTTCCATTAATCTGAAGTAAATGGTGATGACCACAAACAAAATTATATCGACTAGACAATTCATCAATATTATCAAACGAGCAGCTGGAGCGCCCTGAAAAATCTCCAGCCCGCTTCCCTGTCCCACTACAGACACACAGCGCATGAAATATACAAAAGACAAAAGCCAGACACAACAAAACACATTCAAATGAACAAACACGAACACGAGAGACAGCTGGACTACATGTTGCCATTACAGCGCCACGTGACGTAACAGTTTGGTAACTGATTTTATCTTTGATTTTCTGTAGGTTCGTCTCCAAACTCAACCCAGGGCCTCTCATGGCCATGCAAGCGTCATCTATACTGGAACATATGACTGCTTACGAAAGACATTGTCAAAAGAGGTGGGATACTGTCAACTTATATTTACTGCCAGTGACTGTAGCTTAATTTTGTCTATACAGCAGTGCTCTCTCTCTGCCTGTAGGGGGTGCTGTGCTCTGTACAGAGGCTAACGCAGTGCTCTCTCTCCATCTGTAGGGGGTGCTGTGCTCTGTACAGAGGCTAACGCAGTGCCCTCTCTCCGTCTGTAGGGGGTGCTGTGCTCTGTATAGAGGCTAACGCAGTGCTCTCTCTCCATCTGTAGGGGGTGCTGGGCCTGTATAGAGGCTAACGCAGTGCTCTCTCTCCGTCTGTAGGGGGTGCTGGGCCTGTATAGAGGCTAACGCAGTGCTCTCTCTCCATCTGTAGGGGATGCTGTGCTCTGTGTAGAAGCTAATGCAGTGCTCTCTCTCCATCTGTAGGGGGTGCTGTGCTCTGTATAGAAGCTAACGCAGTGCTCTCTCTCCATCTGTAGGGGGTGCTAGGCCTGTATAGAGGCATGGGTGCTCCTCTGCTGGGTGTGGCCCCCATGATGGCGATAAGTTTCTTTGGCTTTGGTTTGGGGAAGCAGCTTCTGCAGCCAGACCCCAGAGCTACACTCACGTCAGTATGAACAAATGCATACTCATACAGGTGCCATTGTGTGTGTGTGTGTGTGTGTGTGTGTGTGTGTGTGTGTGTCTGTGCTTGTTTGCAAGGTTATGTGCGTTTGTGTTGGTGTTTGTGTTGCCATCTGTTTGCGAGATTAAGTGTGTGTTTGTGTGAAAAGTTACGTGCATCTGTATGGGTGTGAGTGAGAGAGAGTGTTTGTGTGTGAGTAAGACAGCGCGAAGCAGGGGACCATATTTAAAATCCTGGCCCCAGGATATTGCGTAAAGCCCCAGTGGTGGCTAACATGTGTTTTTAAGGCTACTTTCACGTTTTATGTTACTTGTAAACCATACTGCATATATTGTTGGTGCTTCTTACGTTTTTGAAGTTGGGAGCACCAGTGCTACTAAGTAAAAAAGAAAATTTCGAGCCCTGGTCTGTGTGCGAAGTTAAGTGTGAGTTTGTGTGAAAAGGTATGTGTGTCTGTTTGTGTGTGTGTCTGTGTGTAAGGTTATGTGTGTGTGTGAGTGAGTGTGTATGTGTTTGTGTGTGTGTCTGTGTGTAAGGTTATGTGTCTGTATGGGTGTGTGAGCGAGTGTGTATGTGTTTGTGTGTGTGTCTGTATGGGTGTGTGAGTGAGTGTGTATGTGTTTGTGTGTGCGTCTGTGTGTAAGGTTATGTGTGTGTTTGTGTGTGTGTCTGTGTGTAAGGTTATGTGTGTGTTTGTGTGTGCGTCTGTGTGTAAGGTTATGTGTGTGTTTGTGTGTGCGTCTGTGTGTAAGGTTATGTGTGTGTTTGTGTGTGCGTCTGTGTGTAAGGTTATGTGTGTCTGTATGGGTATGTGAGTGAGTGTGTATGTGTTTGTGTGTGCGTCTGTGTGTAAGGTTATGTGTGTGTCTGTATGGGTGTGTGAGTGAGTGTGTATGTGTTTGTGTGTGCGTCTGTGTGTAAGGTTATGTGTGTGTTTGTATGGGTGTGTGAGTGTGTATGTGTTTGTGTGTGCGTCTGTGTGTAAGGTTATGTGTGTGTCTGTGAGTGTGTATGTGAGTGTGTATGTGTTTGTGTGTGCGTCTGTGTGTAAGGTTATGTGTGTGTGTGTGTGTGTAAGATCACACTGGGTTGGCTGCAGGAAGATGGATGACTCTCTCATACACTCATTTGCTCTCAGGTATCAGCAGATATACCTGTCTGGAATGCTGGCAGGAGTCTTTACAACGGTCATAGTGACCCCTGGAGAGCGGATCAAGTGCTTACTTCAGGCGAGTTTTGTGTACTGTGTGTATGTATGATGTATGTGTGTGCGTGTATATGTATGTATGATGTATGTTTGTTTTATATATGTGTGTATATGCATGTTTCAGGTGCAGTCCTCGTCAGGACAGCTGAAGTATGCAGGACCTCTGGACTGTGCTGTGCGGCTGTATAAAGAACAGGGGATACGCAGTCTTTATAAGGGAACAGTCCTCACACTCATCAGAGGTACTCACAGAGCAATTCTGTCACACTGCAAATAAATAAATACATAAATAAACATTTTAAAATGTATGAATAATAGGAGCCAAGCACGCAGGTACATAGGCACCACATTGTATGTGCTGGTATTCGTCTTCCAGTGCTGAATGTGAATTGGACATTTTGAATATATTTATATATATATATATTTAGAGATAACATCACAATGTTTAACACATTCGGGTACCTTGATTGTATACATGTGCTCATGGCAAGTATCAAACCATCTATTAAAATTAAAACATGATACAAGGTAATGTTGTGAATAAAGTTAATTGCTACGCACTATTAGGAACTTAAATAATATCAGATGTATCACGATTGAGGTCAATTCCACTAATTCTAGTAAAGCTCCAATTCAACTGCTTCAACAGTCTTATAATTCCAATTCAGGATCAATTACCCAATTGATGAAATTGGAAACATTTCCATGAAATAAATTTTAAACAAGGAACTGAACTGAGATCGGATGTGTATTAGTTAGCACCATTTTTAGCTGGGTGTTACTTTCATTCATTGTGAACAAATGACTCCATAGATATATTGTCCACATATTAGTTCCAACATTGATTGTTAAGTTGTAGTTTGTTTATAATTCACACAGTCATAAATACATCCTGTGATTGGTATACCATTAGGAAACGGAAACAGTTTGAGGTCAAATATGAAATGTCATTTGAAAGGGATGTGCAGTACTGTATGTTCTTATGACTCTTTCAGATGTGCCTTCTAGCGGTTTGTACTTCCTGACCTATGAGTATGTGAAGAGCGCTCTGACCCCTGAAGGTCAAAGGTCAGGGTCTCTTTCTCTCTGGTTTAAAGTTTGGGGGAAAAGTTTTCGGGGATGTCCAACTTCCTTACCTCTGTCTTCGCTCTTTTTCTTAACAGCGTCACTGAACTTAGCACTCCCAGAATCCTCTTGGCTGGCGGTTTCGCAGGCATTCTGAACTGGCTGGTTGCACTCCCCCCAGATGTTCTCAAATCAAACTTCCAGACGGGTACGGAGATTTGCCAGGGCTGTGTCTGAATCAGAGCCCTATCTACTGTGTCCTGTCTCCTGTGTACCGTGTACTGTGTCTGAATCAGAGCCCTATCTACTGCGTCCGGTCTCCTGTGTACTGTGTCCTGGCATATGTGTGCTGTATAATGTGCACTGTTTAGTACGCAAATGAATATCCTCCATACTATTTTCCAACCATACCGCGGACTTTCTCATCCTGTCTATTGAACAAGTGTACTTAATAGTATGGAAGGGTGCTGATTTGGACACAGCACAGATCTCTTTTTAAAATTCTTTCTTCCTGCACAGTGCACACTGTCCACACGCTCATTTCGATGTCTCTTTGTTGCATGTCTCTCCCTTTCCTTGACTCCCCATTCTTCCTGTCTCTCTATACTGTATAGTCCAATATTTATATTACATTACAGGCATTTAGCAGACGCTCTTATCCAGAGCGACTTACACAACTTTTTAGCTTTTTTTTTGCATTGTTTACATATTATCCATATATATATGGATATATATATACTGAAGCAATTCAGGTTAAGTACCTTGCTCAAGGGTACAATGGCAGTGTCCTACCTGGGAATCGAACCTGCAACCTTTCAGTTACAAGGCCAGTTCTTTAACCATTATACTACACTGCTGCTTTGAAAAGCCCTAAAAACCATTAAAAAACATTTAAAAAATAGAAACGGATACAATCTCACAGGACAGCGCTCATCCTCTTCATGCTAAATTTCGTCAGTAGTGAAGGGGCAGACATTTTAATATTAACACAAATAGACAACTACCAAAATCAGAGTAGGCATATACAGTATAACCTACTAAATATAAAATGATAAAAATGGATATCATCGGCAATCAATCCAATTTATAGAGGATTAGTACTTAGTAATACTTCATAACTTCCTTTGTATATATGGGACTGTATGTATGTAGGGCAAACATCAAGGGTCTGCTGTATCAAACGAGCCTCAAACCATCACTCTGCTGCCAGATATGCAGTAGATATGGATGGATCACTTGAAGGGTTGTTTCTCCTGACTCATTTTGTTCATAGAGTTCAAGAGGAAAATGAGTCAGGAAAAACAACCCTTAAAGGGATCCATCCATATCTACTGCACATCTGGCAGCAGAGTGATGGTTTGAGGCTTGTTTGATACCTCAGT
The DNA here is from genome assembly GCA_022702515.1 of Ilyophis sp. 1 JC-2022. Lineage (NCBI taxonomy): Eukaryota > Metazoa > Chordata > Actinopteri > Anguilliformes > Synaphobranchidae > Ilyophis > Ilyophis sp. 1 JC-2022. The sequence goes on along the minus strand of CM040396.1, from coordinate 12,152,293 downwards.
CTCTTGATGACTTACAGCCATTTAGCCAACCTTGGCTCCATACAATTCCCATGTAATTTACAGCTTAATCTAGTCCCACCCCCAATTCCCATAGAGATCCATTCAAATGCAGAGAGGTTATAGTATTGCTTGTAAGAGTACCTGAAAATAAGATAATAATAATAAATTATCTAGTCTTTTGATATACCCGGTCATGATAGCATCAGCTGTTTACTTGTGGAATGTTCCAAACAGATGTTTTTTTGCTCCCGTCCCAAATTGTGTTGCAGGCATCAAATTCATAATTTACAAAAATCAATAAACTTGATAAGGTAAAACATTAAATATCTTTTCTTTGTGCCGTTTTCAATTAAATATATGTAAAATAATTTACAAATAACTGCTTTCTGCTTTTATGTGCATTTTACATACTGTCCCAACTTTTTTGGAATTGGGGTTTGTTTATACAGCAATATAGGCTTAAATATATACGTGCACACATGTACAGTGAGGTAGCATTCCCATTAGATACAAACTCCAGTGGTGATAACATTGTGGTTTTGAAATTTCCTAGTTTTCTGTGTGCTATTTTCAGCTGCGGAAGGGCGCTACAGGGGGTTGAGGGATGTTCTTTTGCACCTGATCCGGGAGGAGGGAGCTTTTGCTCTCTACAAGGGCTTTAGCGCCGTCATGCTCCGAGCATTCCCCGCCAATGCGGTAACATTACCCTTACCACTTAGCACTTTACACTACCCATAGCACTTTACACTACCCTTAAAACTTTACATTGCCCTCAGTACTTAACAATTAGCATGACCTCTTAGCATTTACATAAACTCTTCGCACTTTATATTACGCTTCACACATTACACTAACCCAAATATATCCCTTTCCTTTTCTTTTGATCTTATACAGTATCAAATGTGTAGGACTTCATAATTGTAGAATGATGTATATTTTGTTATTACAAAGCACAATCCTATTGTGAAGTACAACAGTATAATAGCTAGCAATAGGTATTTATATTAAACTTGGCCTACTCCGCACTATCTTGTCATGCTCCTAGGATGCAAATTTGCATAGTGATAGACAGCTGATCCAAAAAAAAGAAAGAAATTTTATGATCTAAAAAAAGTAATTCCATCCAATTGCAGTGAAAAGGTAAACCAAGGCCTCTGAGTAAAACTGATGCACCTTAATAAGTACAAAGAGCAAAACTAGATCACTCAAACATAAACCAGGACTACAGACTATAGGCTATGCTCTAACAGCAAAGCCAACATGTGCTGGTTTGGTCACAGCTCTGAATGCTTCCCACAGGCCTGCTTCCTGGGATTTGAGTTAGCTTTGAAGACGCTTAATTGGTTGGCTCCGGATTGGTGACCTCTGGGATTGGTTGGCTCTGGACTGGTGGCCTCTGGGATTGGTTGGCTCCGGACTGGTGGCCTCTGGGATTGGTTGGCTCCGGACTGGTGGCCTCTGGGATTGGTTGGCACCGGACTGGTGGCCTCTGGGATTGGTTGAAAGGACTGGTGGCCTCTGGGATTGGTTGACTCCGGACTAGTGACCTCTGGGATTGGTTGACTCCGGACTAGTGAATCCTGGGATTGGTTGGCTCACTGATGACTTAGGCAAGATGAGGACCTCTTGTACTTGGTGTCACAATGACAACAATTTTTTTCCTATTTTTTTGTGTACTGCCAATAATGTTTACTGACCTGTCATTGTGTCGAGTACTGTTTTTAATTAAGTATATGTAAAAGAGAATCTTTTTGCTTTTATGTGCATTACATACGGTTTGTATAAATATGCACTGAAACATAGTTCAATTCACAGTTAAACAGAAAAATGTTTAATAATTAATAATGAATTCTGTACAGGGATACTTATGGAGTGAGAAAAAGCGGGCAGAAGTTCTAGATTAGCCAAACAGCCGTAATACACCACCGTAAAGATGCTTTAAGTCTACATACCTGCTTTAAACCAAATAAAAAAATGTATGCCATGCTTTAATTCAGAATTGTTTGATAGATATAATTGTACAGACTGGCTGCATTGCCTAATAAGCCAACAAGTTTTAATTTGCTTGCATAAGTGGGCTTTTAAATGTTTCAGGTAGCTAGGTAAGCCTATTGAGGCACCGTGTGTCCTTTTGCAAAGGTTAGATATGTAGTAAAGTAAAGGTACCATCCCAATGCAGATCAAGGCCAAATTAAGTCTCATCGTTATCAACGTCGCAAAACGACCAGAGGTGGGTGGAGTCAGGGCTGAGGGTCGGGGTCAAAGGTCGCCAAGCCTATGAGGGGACCCTAAAACAATATTGTGCAATTTTGTGAGCGTTGAGCATCAACCTGATTGTGAACATAGCCTAACCGGCACACGGACTAATTAATGAGAGAAGGCCATTACAAACGGTAATGGCATCAGACTGATATTTTAAATGTACCTATTGCTTACAGGGCAATGAATTAATGAATCACTCACTCACTCACTCACCCAAACCGCAGAGCCTCAGCACCTACCAGTCACCCTCTTGGCTTTCGGCGAAACAAACTCTTATTTGTGGTCCAAAGTTGCTGCCATGTTCTTTTCAGTGGACAGGGCAGCAAGTTTTAGTCTGAAAAAAAGGTGGACAGTATAATCCTCAGTGACTTCTGTTTTTGGAAAAGTTCCTTTGACACTTATGAGAAACTGATCAAATCAACCTTAATTCTGAAAAGATCTTCACCATCCATCCACCCATTATCTAACACACTTACAGTATTCCTGGTCAGGGTTGTGGGGGGGCTGAGCCTATCCCAGCATGCATTGGGTGAGAGAATACACCCTGGACAGGTCGCCAATCCATCGCTGGGCACACACACTATTCACTCACACGCTCATATCTACTGGCATTTTAGCCTAACCTGCACGTCTTTGGACTGTGGGAGGAAACCGGAGTACCTGGAGGAAACCCACACGGACGCGGGGAGAACATGCAAACTCCACACAGAAATACACATGATTCAAACGCGGTACCTACTCGCTGTGAGGCGACAGTGCTATCCACCACCTCATCGTGCCGCCCCTGGTCCTCGCCATTTCGCTAGCTGTAGAGCCATACAGTGACTTACAGCAAAAGCAATATGTGGCATCTGATTTTTTTGCGGACCCCGTCTTTCAGCGGTCTCCACTGATATAATAAAGTCCCGGTATCTTGGTTGTTAGGGAAATAAAAGGTCAGTATATTTATGGGTCAGGTGTGTTCAATTAAAAGGTCACTAGCTGTACCGTCCAGAATGTCTGGTCATTCGGTCGGGTCACAACGTTGTGAACTCCTGCTTTCCACTGTTGTCAGTGGACGGTCCATACAGCCAACTTGAGAAGTCATCAGATCACACATCCACCGCAGATCAGATCACACATCCACCGCTGTACAGATCACACAACCAACTTATTATTTTTTATTTTTATTTTAATATAAAAAAATTATAAAATCACCATTAATTGTATTTAGCATTTCCCCTAATAGAATGTATTTTACAGCGGGCTACAAATAAACAGACATAAATAAGCATATTAAGATAAGGCACGATTAGAATTTTTACACCATCACACATACAAACACAAAGTTTAAAAAAATTGCATTCAAAATTATTTTAAAATGTCTAGAAGGCTTTTGGCATGAGAAAGGTCAAAGGTCTAAAGTGCAGGCAGTTTGAGGTGTATTCCCTGTGCCATCATGAGGAGGGATTACTGCACCCTCTATTCACACCTATGGTGGATCAATGCCTTAAAGAGAAAGTCCAGAGAGTCTCATAGTGGTCGCATAGGGTTCTCATCACTGGGGAGCAGGGCTCAGGTCTGGGCCTACAGGATGTTGGGTCATAAAGCTCAGTCTTGTGTGTTAGCACTTAAAATTCATCATAACACCACTAGATGGTTTGCTAGTGCGAGTTATGCAGTCAGCACCAGCAGCAAGAGTCACTACACACACAAACAACCTGCCACGCACGCACGCACGCACACACACACACGCACGCACACTACTGCAACGTGCTGGCCATCTTTATCTCTTTTGTGGGATGAAGGGATATAGAAGGGTGGACGCTTGCTGCATGTTCCCTGATGAATGTCGTTGTCCTGCTGCTCAGCGTGTGCGTTCTGTGCAGTGCACGTTCAGGCTTGGCTGAGGAAGAGGACGCATGCAGAGATGAAGAGGAGGGAGAGGTGCGCTTGTGATCGCAGCTGCACTGAAGAATTTTCCTTCAGATTTACCTCGATGGAATAGTGGTCACTGGTGTCTAATGCCTGAAATAAACACACACATGTATAATTCCAGAAACATTCATGCATCCAATGCCTTACACACACACACACATAATTCCTTAAGCAGACACACTCACATGTAATGACTGAAACACACACACACACACAGCCAACATTACAAGGAACGTGATCATTCATGGCAACACAATGCACAGGGAAAAGACACAACACACAATGATGATGGTGTGCAGAAGGAGGTCATGATCATAGCTATTACAGACACAGGGGAGAGAGAAGAGAGGAGAGAGAGAGAGAGAGAGAGAGAGAGGTTTTAAACTGGGGGAGATAGGTGAGCACTCTGACCTGTTCCTCTGTGAGGTGGAACTTGCGGTCAAATTTGAAGACTTGTGCCGAATTGGGCTCGAGCGCTCTTAAGAAGGTTTCTCCGTACACCACAATCCTGAGAAAAGAGAGGGGGAGGTGAGAAGGGTACAGGGTAACCACTCCAACACAACCACTCTAGTCCCAGCATAGAGCGTAACCACTAACACAACCGCTCCAGTCCCAGCATAGAGCCACTCCAACACAACCACTCCAGTCCCAGCCTAGAGCCAGTCTAACACAACCACTCCAGTCCCAGCCTAGAGCCAGTCTAACACAACCACTCCAGTCCCAGCCTAGAGCCAGTCTAACACAACCACTCCAGTCCCAGCCTAGAGCCAGTCTAACACAACCACTCCAGTCCCAGCCTAGAGCCAGTCTAACACAACCACTCCAGTCCCAGCCTAGAGCCAGTCTAACACAACCACTCCAGTCCCAGCCTAGAGCCAGTCTAACACAACCACTCCAGTCCCAGCCTAGAGCCAGTCTAACACAACCACTCCAGTCCCAGCCTAGAGCCACTCTAACACAACCACTCCATTTCCAGCCTAGAGTGTAACCACTCTAACACAACCCCAGTCCCGGCGGTCACTCACCGATCATAGGCGCAGCTGGTGCTCTCTCTCACGGTTGTGTCCACCTCATCTCCAATCAACCAAGAAAATCCGGGGTCCGTGTACAACCGGATGTTCTTCCTATTCTTCTTAGCAACATAGCCGCAGGCCGCGTTAAAGTCACCCAGTATCATCACGTTCTAACAATGGGACAGACAAACAGTGTTGCTCGATCTCTCTCCGTCACGCACGCACACGCACGCAAAAACACCTCACATCTTTATCTTCTTCTCCACTTTCATCTTTCCCTCCTTCACCTGACCCCTTACCTTCACCGTCCACTTCTCTTTCACGTCTAAGAAGACATCGTAGAGCTCGTCAATCTCTTTGGTGGCATTTGAAGGCGTGGTGTGCTGAGGAATAAGGACAAACTCCCCTATCACTGTGCAGAGAGAGCCATGTTATTTACAAACTCTCACTGTGCAGCAAGCCGTGTTATTTACAAACTCTCACTGTGCAGAGAGCTGTGTTATCTACAAACTCACTCTGTAGAGAGCTGTTTTATTTACAAACTCTCACTGTGTTATCTCCAAACTATCACTGTGCAGAGAGCCGTGTTATTCACAAACTATCACTGTGCAGAGAGCAGTGTTATTCACAAACGCTCACTGTGCCAAGAGCTGTGTTATTTACAAACTCTCACTGAGCAGAGAGCTGTGTTAATTACAAACTATCACTGTGCAGAGAGAGCGGTGTTATTTACAAACTCTCACTGTGTAGAGAGCTGCATGGGCCATTCACTACCCTCCTGTTGCCATAGGTCACCAACCTGTTTTTGGTGCTTTAAACCACACAATGAAGGGTTCTCTGGAGAAGGCATCCTCATCTCCTTCCTGCTCGTCGGGATACTGGTACTGATCAAGAATCTGTACTGAGCTTGTCCTGCAGGGGGAGACAGAGCATAACTGTACAAGTCACTTGGTCCCCATGATTGGTCCAGACACAGAGAGAAAGAAAAAAGTAATCACAATTGGAATAGCAGAAGCAGAGCGAGGGATTGGGAAAGGGAGAGATAGAGGACAGAGAGAGGGATCAGGGAAAGGATAGGTGCATGTTGTCATGGATACTGATGAAGTCGGCTCTCACCTGTACACAAAGACATACTGCTCCTGGTAATTAGGTGTTCTGCCCAAACGCTCACTGGCAACATAAGCATAATGACCGTCTTCATCGTACCTAGAAAGGGAGGGAGGGAGAGAGAGAGAGAGAGGGATGGACGAAGGAAGGACAGCGGGAGTGAGTGAAGACGGAGGGAGAGAGGGAGGGAGGGATGGAGGAAGGAGGGACAGCAGGAGCGAGTGAAGACGGAGGGAGAGAGGGAGGGATGGAGGAAGGAGGGACAGCAGGAGCGAGTGAAGACGGAGGGAGAGAGGGAGGGAGGGATGGAGGAAGGAGGGACAGCGGGAGTGAGTGAAGACGGAGGGAGAGAGGGAGGGAGGGATGGAGGAAGGAGGGACAGCGGGAGCGAGTGAATACGGAGGGAGAGAGGGAGGGAGGGATGGAGGAAGGAGGGACAGCAGGAGCGAGTGAAGATGGAGAGAGAGAGGGAGAGAGGGAGAGGGGTACATGTGTTTTGAACATTTTTCTTAAACAATGCTATTCCTCTCAATATTGTCAAATTAATGCAACATACAGTATTGTGTGCATTACTCTCACTCACATGAGCAAAGAAGACCGTATAAAATAAACAATACAAGAAATGAGCTATATTATATGCTACGGAAATTGAACATTTTTATTAGTTAATGCCAAGATTATTGCTCAGAGAAAAAAAAAATTTGTTTAGTGGCCATTTTTTCCAAAAGATGTCAGAATATATTCACACCCCCATTTTCAGTACTTTGTGCATCCTCCCCTCCCAAGGAAAACACGACGGCACCACTGCTTGGTCTTCTTTTGTGATTAATGAGACTGGTGAACATATTCTGTTGAACATCTCTAGCTGTCTAATGAACATCTCTCGCTGTCTAATGAACATCTCTGAACGTCTAACAAGCATCTCTGAAATTCTAATTAACATCACTTTTGAACGTCCCTGAATGTCTCACAAAAACCTTTGCCATAGTGCTCCATACTATGGACGACAGTTCAAAACACAATGTTTCGTATCCCAGACTGCACTTGGCGGACCCGTGCGACTCATCGGTGGCTTACCTGTTGAGCTCACGCAAAAGCTTTGGGATGGCAGTTTGCTTCACGTCTCTCACCTCTTGAAGCAGACAAACATCACAGCGAGAAACAATCTGACGGGAAAGCAAGAGGCCTCACACACATGCTGTAAAACTCCAAAAAACCGTCAATGGAAGAGGACAACTTGAATGGAGCTGAAACTCATTAGTTAATGGATTTTCGATCACAACTTACAAACTCTTTACTGACCTGATGGAAATCATGTTCTGAAATTCCTCTTTTCTACACTATCCCACCTTTGATAAGTATACACTTAAGACTTAAGCGCATACTTATCAGGCCAACAGAATAAAATGTGTTTAATGGATGAAGGCGATATGACAAAATGTCTGATTATTTTAGCGCCATAATAAAGAAGGACATGGATGCAGATCTCCTTTGAATGTGCAGTAACCTGTTCAGTACTGACTCCAGAGAACTCAATTCAAAGTAGAGCTTTTTTCCATTAAAAAAAGCTCTCCAGCACATCCCTTGGGGGGGGGGGTCATTCTCACCCGGATAAGATTGTGCATGACCTTCGGTTTGGATGCCTTGGAGTCACCGAAGGCCTGGGTGTTGAAGGCGCAAATTTTTAACCCAAGGCTCGGCTGGGGTCCTGGGAGGCAGAGGAGGAGGAGGAAAGAGAGGAAGAGTCGGAGAGGAAAGCCACACGTCATCCTTCAGCTGCAGAAAGAAGAGAGAGAAGAATGAACATATCTGGAACTACGGGCTTCAATGGCTCCATTAAAGCGGAATTCTGCCAAATCTTAGAACAGTAGCTGTCCTCCTGATTATAATTAGCTCTCAATCACCTCTCTACCTGTAGCAAGTGCAGAGATATAGCCCCAAACCCAAGGTACCTGCTTTACTATAAACTACAATGGGGTGGGTGCTTACAATCTATGGGCAGGAGTCAGACAACGCCAGTGACAGGTTTCCATTTCTATGACGGCGGGGTTGGGTGTTCCTACGGAAGCCGGTCTACTTGCTAGCAAGCTAGACACTAAAGAAAGAAAATCTAAAGTTTATAGTTTTCAGTTCCGTTTACTTTTGTGCTTGAGTTCTACTGAAAAGAAAATGCAGTTTCGCTGGAGTGTGGAAAGTTGCAAGGGTTTTAACATCGGAGAAGGAATTCATTTTTACCATCTAACGCAAGATGAGGGTGAGGAAACAATAGCTGACTGCAATTGGGAAAGCTAAATAACATCCAAATACAGCTGAGACACAGCTAAAGTATGTGCGAGTGTGTAGCAGGCACTTGCGCCAAGATGATTGTGAGGAGCACATTCGGGCGAGACTACTGAACATACCGAGCGACTGTCGGTTAGCTCAGTCTACGCCCCCTTCGCCTCGTACGAGAGGCATCTCTAAATTAAACTTACTCGCCCATTATTGTTTTTCAAAAATGAGGAAGGGTAGAGGTGTCCATCCTTATGACGCACACCTCTACCAAATGATCTGTTAAATTAGGTTAATGTTGTTTTTCAATGGAGTTCCCCTTTAAGGCTGCGAATGTGACAGACGGACACGCACCCACAGGTTTACCCTTCCAAAGAAAGATTGTGCAAAAAGCCGCTTGGTAATACAGGAAGTTCCACTATCGTCTACAGGGCACGCAGATACTTCAAGAGTCAAACGAACAACCCAGTTTTAAAGAAATAATTGGACATACAAAGACAAAGCTTACATTTTCATAAATCTACATAGTGTTGAACACTTTTAGGCTGAGACTTTACGATGTGCGCCTACAGACATTAGCTACAAAGATACATGGTGTTGAATGCTTAATGGTTAAGATTAAAGACACATTGCTGAAAACATATTGGCCAAGATATTGAATATAAAAATCTAGGTGTGTTGCCAGTATAACTGGTTACCTGGATGCCACGCCCATGAGTCTTCCTGGTTGTATTCTCGGTCATGTGGAGATTACAGTTCCCCTCCCCCCAGACGGATGGAAATGAGAGTACCGTTGTGTAACGTTACTCCCATTTCCCTAGGTTTCATTGTTCCCCTCTGTGTGTAAAGTACACAGAGTAGCAGGGGCCTCAATAAAGCTCCTTTCTGCCCTGCCTCTGTTCACTGCCTGCTTGTGTTGCCTACACAAGTGGCTGAGCATTCCTACAACAGTCAGAATTGTATTATGTAAATTCAACACGGCATAAATGTCATTTGGCTTCATCAATATGAGTGCTTCAAAATATCAGAGAAATCAAAGAAAACAAGAGACCGGAATATAATGAAAAAGGATGCAAGAAGAGAGGATCAAATTTTATATCATGAACGTCATGTTAAAAAAGCTGGCTCAAATAGAGTTGTTAAAAAAACTCCTCTGTGATTGGAGTTTCATTATCTAATGAAGATGGCAAACTTTAGTTAGTCACTCACCAAGGATGAGATCTTCTTCGGTGGCAACCTCCTATTATTAGCTGAAGATGACTTTATAATTTACCTAGGTTAGTTATTCGCTTTCCTGAGGTAATGCAACCCAAACAAATCTGCTCTTCTGCGCGTGGCCATGCAGCCAATCGTAGTGAGATTACACTGAAAACAAAACAACTATAATTTAATACTTGGTGTTACTAACCGAGTAGTCTACAAACTCCACAAACATGTTGAATGGTTCATAATCCCTGAAGACGGGTCACAAAATGCTGCGCTTAGGCGAATTAATGTTTTATAGATTTTTAAATGATGGTAAATTCATTTTCAAACATTGACATTGCCATTATATATTTTCAGGCTGGGAAGCAAACTGTCGGTGCTAGGCGGGCCGCCTAATGTATCGCTTCTGCTCAGCCCGTACATATGACATACAGATCAGCGCTTCTGCTCAGCCCGTACATATGACGTACAGATCAGCGCTTCTGCTCAGCCTGTACATATAATGTACAGATCAGCGCTTCTGCTCAGCCCGTACATATGATGTACAGATTAGCGCTTCTACTCAGCCCGTACATATGATGTACAGATCAGCGCTTCTACTCAGCCCGTACATATGATGTACAGATCAGCGCTTCTACTCAGCCCATACATATGACATACAGATCAGCGCTTCTACTCAGCCCATACATATGATGTACAGATCAGCGCTTCTGCTCAGCCCGTACATATAATGTACAGATCAGCGCTTCTACTTAGCCCGTACATATGACATACAGATCAGCGCTTCTGCTCAGCCCGTACATATGACGTACAGATCAGCACTTCTGCTCAGCCTGTACATATAATGTACAGATCAGCGCTTCTGCTCAGCCCGTACATATGACGTACAGATCAGCGCTTCTGCTCAGCCCGTACATATGACATACAGATCAGCGCTTCTGCTCAGCCTGTACATATAATGTACAGATCAGCGCTTCTGCTCAGCCCGTACATATGATGTACAGATCAGCGCTTCTACTCAGCCCGTACATATGACGTACAGATCAGCGCTTCTACTCAGCCCGTACATATGACGTACAGATCAGCGCTTCTGCTCAGCCCGTACATATGACGTACAGATCAGCGCTTCTGCTCAGCCTGTACATATAATGTACAGATCAGCGCTTCTGCTCAGCCGGTACATATGATGTACATATCAGCGCTTCTACTCAGCCCGTACATATGATGTACAGATCAGCGCTTCTGTTCAGCCCGTACATATGACGTACAGATCAGCGCTTCTACTCAGCCCGTACATATGACGTACAGATCAGCGCTTCTGCTCAGCCCATACATATGACGTACAGATCAGCGCTTCTACTCAGCCCGTACATATGATGTACAGATCAGCGCTTCTGTTCAGCCCGTACATATGACGTACAGATCAGCGCTTCTACTCAGCCCGTACATATGACGTACAGATCAGCGCTTCTGCTCAGCCCGTACATATGACGTACAGATCAGCGCTTCTGCTCAGCCCGTACATATGACGTACAGATCAGCGCTTCTGCTCAGCCCGTACATATGACGTACAGATCAACTAAACTAAGGTAATTAGTTGGAACATAAACCAGGACCGGAGCTGTGCATACCTGCTTTAATCAGTCAATCAACCTTTATAAATGGTACTTTAAAACAAAATGTACAAGAAATCCCACTCTGAAAATTGGCATGCGTGTACATCAGACTGAATAGAACAACATATGGGCAAAATTTTTAAAAGTAGCTTTGAGATAATTAGATTAGTACTTTTAGTTCTTAATTAATGCAAAAAATCAAGTCAAAATATTCAAGAATGACCCATGTTGTTGTGCTTTGTGTATTTGTGATTACAATGAGACCAAGATGTTGTTTTTACTATTGACAGTTGTCAAACTATAGGTCTTCAAAGTAGAGATGGGTAGGCCAAAAACTGAGTGAAAATTGACACTTTGTCCCAAGTTTTTTAAAATGCTGGTGTGTGTTATTTTTCTCAAAAGTATAACAATGGTCATTACTCAAAGGTTAAATTATGGGTGTCAAATATCAGAAAGATCTGAGAGGTCATTGTTAAAAAGGGTCCATTTCCGCCTGGAATGACCCCAATGTCATTCCGGATAACTGACATTTAAGAGGAATTCTACACAATTCCTTGCTTTGTGGTACCCATGTGTCAGGAGGTTGGATCAGACAGAAAATGTGAAGCATACCCCATGGCTGTGCAGAAAGCTTCGTAAGTCACTCCTAAAATTTTTATATTTTTAACATTTCGGTCAGTGATACACTAGGGTACCAAATTCAATGTCATGCTTAATTGTGTTTTATTTTAAAATTGCAGATGGATCTTACCCCCTTTATGGGAAAATACATGCTTTAGACATTTTCCATGTTTTCTCACCATCACCTGAATTTGTGATATTATTTCTAATAAAATTTAGATTTTCCCCCAGTTTTGAATCCTTATTTGTCACTGACCCAAATTACGTTATTGTTATACGTGTGAATATGTCACGTGACGCTGTAATGGTGACATGTAGTCCAGCTGTCTCATGTTCGTTAATTTGAATGGGTTTTGTTGTGTCTGGCTTTTGTATTTAGTTTTTTTCCCCATGCGCTGTGTGTCTGTTGTGGGACAGGGAGGCTGGAGATTGTTCAGGGCACTCCTGCTGCTCGTTTTGATAATATTGACGAATTGTCTATACGGGATAATTTTGTTTATGGTCGTCATCATGGAGACGCATTCGCAACATATGGTCCGTTGGATCTGCAGCTACAAAGTTTATCGCTCTTCACTGGAGTTGAACATGTCGGGGCTGATCTAGGACTGCAGGCAATCTTCAAAAGGCCACCAGAAAATGGAAGGAGAAGATAATGCGGGGAAGGAGTGAGGCGACGAGTGGGAAAGCTGACGCAGTTCGGTGCTCCGTGTTCACAATGGACAGAGACTGCAACACTGCGTGTATGGTGAAAAGTCATGGAGGCGGAGTTTGTGTGTTGGACTACTTGATAACACTGGACATCTCGGGACAGCAGGGGCTATTTGTAATCATGACATTTGGCTGTAGGCTATTCCACTTTAATTCACTTAATTAGTTTGATTAATGCAATGATTCTATTGAATGTCTTTATTTGATATGTTTGTTTGTGTGTTGTGGGTCTGCCCCACTGTCTATGTCTTTTTTGTTGCTGCTGGTGGCTACAACTGAAGTTCACCAACAGAAAAAGTTATTCTATTGTTAAACTCGGAAACAACAAAAAAGATTAAATTGTTTTACCTGGACTCTTGCAGCTGACATTTTTGGTGTAGGTATGCCAGTCTGTAATCCTGCAATCGTAGCTAGAAACTTTGATGCGCGTGTCGTTCACAACGAGGTGTGTGGCGAAGCAGTAACGTGGGAGATGTGTCTCTGTGGGCCAACAGGTGTTTTGGCTTTCGACATGTAATTGTAAAACATGCAATTGTAAAACATTGCAACTGTTGAGAAAGTTGCCTACTGCACCTTGAAGTTAATTTCTCCCATTTCTTTTTCTTCCCTAAAATTGGGGGCTATGTATAAAAAGGGCTGTAAATTCCTACACGGAGCATGTGACTTTTGAAATGATTAAATGGGTTATTAAACCAGGTTTACAAGAACATTCACCAAACCATAACACAAGCCGAATAGAATTACCGGAACCACAAAAAAAAGAACAATTACAAGAGCCTACTTGGCTCACAGGTAGGTGTTGGCAGCACGTTTGGAAACTCCAGTTGCACAACAATATTGCACTCGACATGAAATTTAAACCGCAGACTACTTCTAAACAATTAACATAAAATGATTCACCGATAAATCACTATGCGCACCAGGTCCCCAGAAGCTGTGTACATGATATAGTACGTGAGTGCACTATGCAAGTCCACCATTCAAAGGCCATTGATAGCTTGCTCAGCATGCCGACTTTTAAGGTCGGTTGTGAGGACACTAAACTTCACAGCAATAATGCTTCCATTGAGCAATCCAAGATTTCTATGCAGGCTTTTGGCACGAGAGAGCCTTGCTCCGACTAATTACAGCTAGCTAGCTTTTGGTCGTGGTTGGAAAACACCGTTAGGGCTGATCACTTGTAAAATGTAATCCAGTGCAGATTACAAATTACATAACTAAACTGTAATTCACATAATATTTTGGATTACTCAAAATGTGTAATACAATCCGATTACTTTTGGATTGCTTCTAGTTTCATTAGCCAAATATACTGTAGAATGAATGTGTTAGTAAAATACATGTCTGGTAATATCGGCTCGGCGATCGGGTTAGCGTCAGCAGGTAAATTATTAACTGCTAAAAAGAAATGTCGGTCAGCCGCTTTTAAAAAGCAGGCGTGATTGCAAATAAATTCCGTTGAGAAGCAGCAGTAATCCATATGACCAGGCAAAACTCCGTAAACAGTGGTTGACGTCAGACTAAAAGACTGCAGATATTTCAGGAACAGCGTGATCGCCGCAACCGATCTGCATCGTATCTGGATAGTCCTACACACAGTTCCGTGGTCCTGAGTCTACTCTGCCAACCGATTCACACGCTATTCGGATCGGGTAACCTGAGCTGTAGTCAAACAAGCTCGTAGATCACCTTTGACGAACTGTAAAGTTAACGTTAAGGTGCAAAACTCCATTGAGAACAGCTGGAACTAAACTGACCATTATCCTTCATTAGGCCTACACAGCGTCCAACAAATTTAATAACTTGTTTGTGGGAAATTAAGAAACGAGAGAATAACAGCCTATACCAGCCTAACCGTGATAGTTGCTCCACTTTGACCGTGGTGCACACGCCACACAGCAAGAAAGATTAACCTACCGTATGAAGAGGAAATTTATCTAAAACATGTAAACATTTGAGAAATGGCGTTAGCCTACCTTATTTTTCGCCACAGTCCAGTTAGAAGCCCTGCCTTCACAATGGAGTAGCCTTGCGCTTTTAAGTTTGAGTTCCTGTCCCACCCTCTTTTTGGGAGGTTTGGCTTCAGACAGCCTTTCCAATAACGAATAACAGACAGCGTTGCCACAGAGCGTTGCCACAGAGGAAGGAAAGAAAAGAAGAATGAAAAACGGATGGATTTATTTAGAAAACGGAAATTCCGAGAATACACAAAAAATTACTCCACAAGGCATTTTTCGTTTGGTCAAATTAAAACATGATGAATTTGCATCAGACATGTTCTACTATTCACAGAAAAACATAGAATATAGCCTAGGATCAACAACTTAGACGCATCAAAATATGCATTGGCTTACAGTCCATTATCACGTTTAATATGGAAAATCGTGTGCGGTTAATTCTTTTGAGAACACCAAAGTGAATAAAACAATGCTGAAAAATTAGGCCAATGCAGAAAACAAAACAAATATTTGAAAAAGCATTGTAGCGCTAACGTCAGCGTTTTGTTGTCTTTAGTTTAATTGTATTTTTGCCTGAACTGTTTTGAAACCTAGCCTACTTTAGAATTGATGAAGGGATTAAAAATAACACAAAGTTTATTACCGTAGGTTTAGTTTGCGGGTCAGGCGGGGACGCAGTTCCCCAATAATAACTGCTTAGATCAGGCTTGTCATTCATACAGCGTCATCTAGAAAGATCGGCACCCTGGTGAGCGTACATTTCTACAAAAAAAAAGTTGTTTATCAGCTTCACCACTTAAAATATGACATAAATCTAACATTTTTGACGTACATTTCTTAAACAAAAATACATTTCTTCATAAAGACATAAATAGCATTAGATGCATGTTACAATTATTGGTAGCCTACCCTTAGAAAGTAGTATATTGGCAATTATAATTAACTTTTCTTTTTACACGTTCATGTGAGTATAGGAACTCTTAAGAGGTCATACATGACTTCCTGTTCCACTGGGAAAGTTCAGAGAACACACGAGAAACATGGGGAAGTTCAGAGAACGCACAAATTAAATGCGACAAAAAGTTGTTGACCTTCATAAATCAGGCAATGGCTATTTAGAACATAGCTAAATGCCTGGAAATACCCATATCCACCATTAGGGTCATAATTAAAACGTTTTAAACAACTGGAGCTGTGATTAACTGCCTGGAAGAGGATACGAGTGCAATTTGTCCCCACACACAGTGCGCGAGTATGCCATCAAAACTTTGATTAGAAGCGGATTCTCTGGTCAGATGAGACAAAAATAGAGCTTTTAGGCCACAGACAGCAGAGGTGGGTTTGGTGTAAAAACTGAAATGGTCAAGCAAAAAATTACCTAATCTCCACTGTGAAGCATGGTGGATACACAATGTTGGGGGGCTATTTTGCTTCCAAAATTAGGATGCATGACATCATGGCCTCTGTCAAGTACCAGGAGATTTATAGTCAAAAATCTGGTTACCTTTGCCAGAAGAGTAAAACTGGGTTGTGGTTGAACCTTCCAACAGGACAATGATCCAAGGCAAATCAACAATAAATAAATAAAAATGCTAACTGACCATAGAATCAAGCTCGTCCAAGCGATGGTGGTGTCCCGCCTGGACTATTGCAACTCTCTCCTGGCTGGCCTGCCAGCATCGGCCATTAGACCCCTTCAGTTTATCCAGAACGCAGCAGCGCGCCTGGTCTTCAACCTCCCCCGACACTCCCATGTCACCCCCCTGCTCATTGACCTCCACTGGCTACCGGTGATGGCTCGCATCAAATTCAAAACATTGGTGCTCGCCTTCCAGGCAGTCCGAGGATATGCCCCTCCATACCTCCAAAAGCTCATCAGACCCTACACACCTGCCAGATCCCTGCGTTCCGCCTCCTCAGGGCGACTTGTATTTCCCCCTCTTCATACTAGCACCCGGTCTCGACGTCTGTCTGTCCTGGCCCCACGGTGGTGGAATGAGCTCCCCGTGGAGGTCAGAACAGCAGAAAGTCTGACTGCCTTCAAGCGCAGATTGAAGACTCACCTCTTCAAGCTGCACCTCTCTCCACCCCTCCCTACCTCCTTGTGACCTCCCTTGATTATGTGGTTGCGTGGTTACCCCCAAAAAATAAAAAAATAATTCCAATCATACTGACTGCGCCTGGTACTTTAATTCGTGTTGACCTTTTAGGGTTGTTTTAAACGCACTTGTTCCTAGTTCGGAAATGCACTATGTACATCGCTCTGGATAAGAGCCTCTGCTAAATGACTATAATGTAATGTAATGTAATCAAGTTTTGCAATGGCAGAGACCCCTGAGATAATCCCCGTTGAAAACCTGTGAGGTTGTAATTAAAAGGTCTTTACAGCATGGGAGTTTAGAACCATATAGCATAGTCTGATAGCTGTACTTCAGACTCAAACATATACATTTAACTATATTATGGTAGAGTTTCAGGCAACAGAGAAAAACCCAGAGCTGCCCAGCTGCAATTAGCTAGCAACATGCACCCGGCTTGCTAACCAGCCCACAAGCTAAAACAGATAGGGGGAAGAGACACATGTGGAAGAGATCCATCCATCTAACCCGCTTGTACAGAGACATCGGTGTACAGAGACACCGGTGTACAGAGAGACACCAGTGTACAGAGACATAGGTGTACAGAAACACCGGTGTACAGAGACACCAGTGTACAGAGACATAGGTGTACAGAAACACCGGTGTACAGAGACATAGGTGTACAGAGACACCAGTGTACAGAGAGACACCGGTGTACAGAAACACCGGTGTACAGAGACATAGGTGTACAGAAACACCGGTGTACAGAGACATAGGTGTACAGAGAGACACCGGTGTACAGAAACACCGGTGTACAGAGAGACACCAGTGTACAGAGACATAGGTGTACAGAAACACCGGTGCACAGAAACACCGGTGTACAGAGACACCGGTGTACAGAGAGACACCGGTGTACAGAAACCGGGGCTATCTATTCATGCACTGTTGCCTTTTATTGTTTTTTTAATCTTATTTTATCTTTTAAATATATAATATTTAAATATTTTTTAAATGTTCTTATTTTAATTCTTCCCTCTTTTAATATATGTAAGGCACATTGAATTGCACATG
Organism: Ilyophis sp. 1 JC-2022; assembly: GCA_022702515.1. Classification (NCBI taxonomy): domain Eukaryota; kingdom Metazoa; phylum Chordata; class Actinopteri; order Anguilliformes; family Synaphobranchidae; genus Ilyophis; species Ilyophis sp. 1 JC-2022. The sequence continues at coordinate 12,134,465 of CM040396.1, read as the reverse complement.
TGTATGAAATGCACTCTAGAAATAAAGCTGCCTTGCCTTGTCTTATTCCTGGTCAGGGTCACAGTAGGGCTTGAGCTTATCCCAGCATGCATTGGGCTCTTGTCCAGGAATACACCCTGGACAGGTTGCCAATCCATTGCAGATTCACAGGGCACACGCACCATTCAGTCACACACTCATACCTCATACCTATGGGCAATTTAATGTAACCAATTAGCCAAACCTGCATGTCTTTGGACTGTGGGAGGAAACCGGAGTACCCGGAGGAAACCCACACGGACACGGGGAGAACATGCGGAGAGAACTCCACACAGAATGTAGGCTAGCTACAGTATATAAGGTGAATTAGTGCTTTGTATGTTCAGACATTCGGCACATCAGGATTTTGGAACTGCAGTAAATTGTTATGTTTGCGTACACTATGAGATGTTTATTTTGATTGCTGATTACATATTAATTAGTGTCTTGATGCAAACTACAATGTCAGCTATTTTTGTAAACTGTAGATGCAACTTGTACAAAGATGATACTTGTGCTAACAAGCTATTTTGCAACTTTAAATGGGCTGACCATTATGTAAGATCTATGATTGGTTATGGGACTATTTGTGGGTTCGGCATCAGTCAAAATCAGGGATTAGCAACAAGTGATTTTTCATTTTGTTTTGTTCTCAACAAAAACAGCATAATAACATTTCGGTTCCAGTGTTCTGCCCATATAAATGAATGGAATAATGGTTAGAACGAAATGTTAAAAACTGATTAATAATGTTATCACATTGATGTCACAATGGCGTCTAAACAAGTAAAGTGCAACAAAATGAAACTCAAAACGGTGAAATGTAGTCATAGCAACAGTAAAGAAGCCCGAAATTCAGAACAACCTGTAATTATGACCGTGCGTCTTGCTAAAAGGTGCTTTCTGTGGAGACAGCAGGCCTAAAGCCGACAATGACACATCCTATCATAGCTTGCTGTTATGGCAATTTAATGTGCCATTCCCCTTCACTGAGGGACAGGTATGTGGTCTTTGACCTATGGATCCTTTTATTATTATGCATTTTTTGATATAGCCTACACAATAATAATATTTCACATTGGAATCTTGATATTTTTAGTCACGCTTGTGCTCGCCCCTGTGTGTAACAGCTGGATCTACCGGCTACCGGTCATGTTGCATTAATCTTGATAAATCCTGTAACTTCATCCAGAATGCTCTAGGATCACAGACAGAATCTGTATTGAACGGCAAAAACTCTGGAAGTTTCTCTACAAATTGTATTCTAAACTCCTCAAAAGTGTAGCGTTGAAGCGCCATCTAGGGGCACGAGAGGAGCATGTGTTCAATGCAGTGGAGCAGAGCATCTTTATGGTCTGAAAGAGCTATGGGTAGCAGATACATTGGAGATTCATCCTTCAAAGAGGGATTAGCAGAGCGCCAACCACCTGTCATCCCTGTATCAGTGGCCCACATGTAGATTCTAGTCTCCGCTCTCCAATCTCAGATACACCTGACCTGTCTAGAACTGGATCCCACACAGCATCCACACAGCATTGAAATCAACACTATAATTACACTAAAACTATAAAACAATGGTCCTTAAATTCTAGCATTCTTTTTGTCAGCACCTGTCTCCCTGCTGTATCTAGCCATGCATTCAAAACCCAACTTTTATGATCCCGTCTAGTGAGGATGACAACACCTTTCCTCTTTAAACACGGTGAGAAGGATGCAATAACGTGGTACAATTTATCAGCAGGCCGCTTAGTGTAATTACTTAATAATGCAATGTTAACTATACGTCTGTGTAGCAGCCCTAAAGCACTGGTCTATTTGTGAGGAGCATTAAGGCCGCATGCATTCCAGACCAGTATAGTCAACTCAGACATGACCTCAAATTACTGTCAAAAATAAGCCTTCGTTGAGCAACATCCGCAGTTACTGAAATGGCTGGTTCTATGCAAACAACTAACAAGATCCTGAATGGTCCTTGCGACATTCGATCCGGTGGAGAGTTCCAGCCATGCCTATTGATGGGGGGAGCACACGCACCTGGGCTATGTTAACTAATCAGCCCAGGGGCTTATAGGTGTGCTCCTTACCACGGTACGGGGCTGAGACCGGGAGCATGCAGGCTGAGTGAGTGAGAGAGAGAGAGAGATAGAGATACATAGGGGCTTATAGGTGTGCTCCTTTCCACGGTACGGGGCTGAGACCGGGAGCATGCAGGCTGAGTGAGTGAGAGAGAGAGAGAGATAGAGATACATAGGGGCTTATAGGTGTGCTCCTTTCCACGGTATGGGGCTGAGACCGGGAGCATGCAGGCTGAGTGAGTGAGAGAGAGAGAGAGATAGAGATACATAGGGGCTTATAGGTGTGCTCCTTTCCACGGTATGGGGCTGAGACCGGGAGCATGCAGGCTGAGTGAGTGAGAGAGAGAGAGAGATAGAGATACATAGGGGCTTATAGGTGTGCTCCTTTCCACGGTACGGGGCTGAGACCGGGAGCATGCAGGCTGAGTGAGTGAGAGAGAGAGAGAGATAGAGATACATAGGGGCTTATAGGTGTGCTCCTTTCCACGGTACGGGGCTGAGACTGGGAGCATGCAGGCTGAGTGAGTGAGTGAGTGAGAGAGAGAGAGAGCTGTATCCCCTCAGTCAGCTGGTTCTGAACCTATCTAAACTAATCAATACAAACCAGCTTCAGGTCAGCACTGCTTCAGAACTACCAATTAGAGTCAACCAAACTATGAAACAAATCAAAACCGTCTATTTGGAACATCAGTAAAAAATCCCAAAGTAAACTGAATTGTTATCGAGCCCTAAACAGAGAATACACACTGGCAGAATATCTCTTCTCTGTCACAGATACAAAGCAGAGACAGATCCTGACCAAGTACAGGCTCAGTGACCACACCTTAGCAATTGAAAAAGGTAGATATAAAAAGTCATGGTTGCCCAAAGAGGAACGTCTGTGTGGTCACTGTAAGACAGGAGAGGTGGAGACAGAAATGCACTTCCTCTTACACTGTGAGAAATATTGTGAAATGAGAAAAACATATTTCACCAATTTTTTTAAATATATAAATACATTTTCAGCCCTAACAAATCTGGAAAAGCTGAAAATCCTCCTGGGAGAAGGGTCAACAGCCCCACTCGCAGCACAATATGTTTCAGCCTGTCACAACCTGAGGAACAGTGAGTAACAGCCCCACTCGCGGCACAATATGTTTCAGCCTGTCACAACCTGAGGGACAGTGAGTAACCACCCAGCAGTTAACAAATAAGTCCCTTACAACTAAGTCCCCAATATATAATGAAAAAAAAAAAGATTACAATTGTTGATATTGTTATTTTAATATGTATGTATGTATGTATGTATGTATGTATGTATATGTAATGCTTTGGCAATATTTATGCGATGTATTTCATGCCAATAAAGCACATTAAATTGAAAAAAAATTGAATTGAGAGAGAGAGAGAGAGAGAGGTGGAGACAGAGATAGAGATAGAGATAGATATACACAGGGGCTTCTAGATGTGCTCTTCTCCACGGTACGGGGCTGAGACCGGGAGCATGCAGGCTGAGTGAGTGAGAGAGAGAAAAAGAGAGAGAGAGAGAGAGAGAGAGAGAGAGATGCACTTCCTCTTACACTGTGAGAAATATTGTGAAATCAGAAAAACATATTTCACCAAATTTTCAAAATATATAAACATATTTTCTTCCCTAACAAATCTGGAAAAGCTGCAAATCCTCCTGGAAGAAGCAACAGCCCCACTCGCAGCACAATATGTTTCAGCCCGTCGCAATCTGAGGGACGGTGAGTAACAGCCCCACTCGCAGCACAATATGTTTCAGCCTGTCACAACCTGAGGGACAGTGAGTAACAGCCCCACTCGCAGCACAATATGTTTCAGCCTGTCACAACCTGAGGGACAGTGAGTAACAGCCCCACTCGCAGCACAATATGTTTCAGCCTGTCACAACCTGAGGGACAGTGAGAAACAGCCCCACTCGCAGCACAATATGTTTCAGCCTGTCACAACCTGAGGGACAGTGAGTAACAGCCCCACTCGCAGCACAATATGTTTCAGCCTGTCACAACCTGAGGGACAGTGAGTAACAGCCCCACTCGCAGCACAATATGTTTCAGCCTGTCACAACCTGAGGGACAGTGAGTAACAGCCCCACTCGCAGCACAATATGTTTCAGCCTGTCACAACCTGAGGGACAGTGAGAAACAGCCCCACTCGCAGCACAATATGTTTCAGCCTGTCACAACCTGAGGGACAGTGAGTAACAGCCCCACTCGCAGCACAATATGTTTCAGCCCGTCACAACCTGAAGGACAGTGAGAAAACACCCTGCAATAATATCACTACTGTACAGATGAAAAGGTTCAACCCAAGAAACAAAACTACTATTAATAATAGTAACTAATTTTTTTTTGGCCAGGCAGTGTATGATGGCAAAACAGACATGCTCGTGCGTGTTTAGTGCGATCAAGAAGTAGGCTATATAGATCAATAGCATGATCAATATTATTTGGACTAACCATTATGAGTTCCTGGTAATTCCCGACTGCTCTTATTTTACTAAATATATGCGGTTAAATTTCGTTAAAAGGACCTGCAACAGTGGAATTTCTTTAAAAATTTGGGGACAAGCTGTTGCCGGTCTTACTTTCTGTTTTTGAGGAATCCTTTGTCGAGGGCCATCTTCCACCAACTTTTGGTCAGGCTTCTATTTCTGTTATACTTAAAAAGGAGAAGGATCCTCTTAGTTGTACGTCATATCGTCCAATATCGCTTCTCAATGTGGATTGTAAACTGTTGGCTAAAGTCTTAGCTCATCGCCTAGAGCCCATTTTGCCTTCTATTATTTCTCCAGATCAAACTGGATTCATAAAAAACCGCCTTTCCTTTTTTAATATTCGTCGGCTTTTAAATATTATATATTCCTCAAATTCCAATCAATCGATACCCGAGGCAATTATCTCTTTGGACGCTGAAAAAGCATTTGATAGGGTTGAGTGGAACTACCTCTTTCAGAGTCTAGAGAGATTTGGATTTGGCCAAAAATTCATATCATGGGTGAAATTGCTATACAAGTCCCCAACATCTTCAGTACGCACAAATAATATTAATTCCCAGTATTTTCCGCTACAACGCGGCACGAGGCAAGGATGCCCAATCTCCCCCCTTTTATTTGCAATAGCCATCGAACCTCTAGCAGTTTCACTACGTTCCTCACCTGGGATGCGTGGTATATCAAGAGGGGGAAGGGAACATAAAGTTTCATTATATGCTGACGATTTATTATTATTTATATCTGACCCTCAGAATACTTTGCCCCGCGTCATGATTTTATTAGATCACTTTAGCAAAATTTCTGGCTATAAGATCAATGTCTCAAAGAGTGAGCTTTTTCCTGTCAATTCTGCAGCACAATCATTCTCCTTTAATTCCTATCCTTTCAAGGTGACCACTAACAACTTTACTTACTTGGGTGTTATAGTAGCTCGAAAGATCTCTGACCTCTTTAAGCTTAATTTTGCCCCTCTTTTGGAGCGCACTAAATTGGCTTTCGACAAATGGTCTATGCTGCCTCTTTCATTAGCAGGCAGAATTAATCTAATAAAAATGAACACTTTGCCCAAATTTTTATACCTGTTCCAGACTATACCAATCCTTATCAACAAATCTTTCTTCTCACATCTCAATAAGATTATCTCTGACTTTATTTGGAATAAGAAACCGCCTCGCATCCGTAAGGAATTTTTACAAAGAGCTAGATCAGTGGCTTTACCAAATTTTCAATTATATTATTGGGCAGGTAACCTGAGAGCTTTGGCATACTGGCTTCAAATCTATACCATTGATGAGACCCCTGCTTGGGTGCAGATGGAGGCTGATGCTTGCTGGCTAACATCCCTCCCAGCTTTGTTGTATTCGGCAATGCCTATTGCACTACACCACACATCCACCAATCTCTTAGTTCGTCAGTCGCTACGTATATGGGCGCAGGTGCGGAAACATTTTGGCTGGCAGGCTGGCTCGCTCTGTGCTCCGATTGTGGCAAATCATCAGTTTCTCCCCTCATTTCATAATAAGTCCTTTTCAGTTTGGTATGAGAAGGGTATTGTTTCATTTAAGGATCTGTACATAACAAATGTTTTCGCCTCATTTGATCAACTGAGAGCTAAATTTGATATACCGAGAATACATTTTTTTAGATATTTACAGGTGCGGGATTGGGTCCGTAATCACACAGGATCATTTCCGACAATCCCTGAACAGCAACCTATAGATATTTTATTCCCAACAACTCCATCTCTGAAAGGTACAATATCTGTTATGTATATGAAACTTTCATCTATACAGACAGCATCTCTTGACACATTGAGAGAGGCGTGGCAGGCCGATTTGAAGGTACAATTTACAGATGCTGAGTGGTCAGATATATTCTCAAGAATACATTCCTCATCAATATGCGCCAGGCATGGCCTGATTCAATTCAAGGTGGCACACAGACTTCATCTGTCTAAAGTCCGAATCTCAAAGATGTATCCATCGATTGATGATTCTTGTAATAGATGTAAATACTCACCTGCTACACTAGCTCATACATTTTGGTTTTGCCCGGGGCTCGCAGGCTACTGGTCCTCCATTTTTGATGCCCTATCCAAGATACTTGAAAGACCAATAGATCTAAATCCTCTTACAGCTATTTTTGGTATCCAACATGAGAATGATCATCTGCCTAGAACACAGTCAAATTGCATTGCCTACGTCACTCTTTTAGCCAGAAGACTTATTTTACTTAACTGGAAGCAGGCGGCCCCCCCCCCTCTTTTAAACACTGGGTCAGGGATACACTACAATTTTTGAAGCTAGAAAAGATAAGATTTGCTATACGAGGAACTAAGAATAAGTTTAGCAGGGTATGGCAACCTTTTATTACATATCTGCTTGAACAGCTGTGAGATTCTAGTCTGACTGGTTATCAACATTTTCTATGTAGGCTAATTGGTTTATCCTAGGCCGTGCGTCGTCCACACACACCTTATCTATTGATATGATTGTTGTCGTTTTTTTGTTTTTGTTTTGTTGTTTGTTTTTTTTTTTTTTTTGTTTTTGTTTTTTTTCTTTCTTGTAGATGTTACATGTTGTATTGTTTAGCAATCATTTTTCATTTTTCTATATATTAAATTTTTGTCTAGTTGTTTGTTATTATTATTATTATTTTTTTGTTATTATTTTTTTGTTGTTGTTGTAATTTCCTGTTATATAATATATATGTCAAGGGATACCTTATTATATTATACTTGATTATTTATTTACTATTATCATCATTATTATTATTATTTATTATTATTATTATTTTTATCTGTCTGTTTGTTTCCGGGGAAAGAATGGGGAAAAGGGGGGGGGGGGGGGAAGTTTTTATTTCACCTGTATATAATGTCTTTATATGTAATTGTGAAAAACTGATAAATAAAGTGGTGGAAAAAAAAAAAGGACCTGCAACAGCTGAGAATAAGCTGCTAATGGCTTCGGTCTCACCATAGAAAACGCAAAAATAGCCTGCTTTTGAACAAATTTCGTTTGATTATGCAATGAAGCATTGTCAAGCATCAATTCCATGAGGCTGTTCTCATGGAGTTGTCGAACTTCAAGCTTCATCTGAAGTTCATTACCTGCAGTCTAATATTGATTAATAACATAAATACCTTTATTTTGCCTTAATGATGACACTAAATACAATAAAGCTGTCAGGTTGGCAACCCATAGGCTCACACATATATTCCCTTCACACATAATGTCCTGCTTATAGAAATGTGACCAACCTGTTTTACTGGTAACGTAAATTAATGCTTTAAAACAATCCACTTTTCCAAGAAGATCATGAAAAGTGTGATTTAAAGCAGAGGAAACAGACCTGCTCCTGCATAAAGTTAAAGCACACATGCAGAGAATGGCATTGAAATTAATTGTGAGTAACGTGCTGCAAATTTGTTTTAGTTTATAATTAGACGCTTAGTTCTCTTTAAAATCATTTTGTTTCGTGATGGAATAACAAGTGAAATCAGCGAGGTTTTAATAAGCTGAGAGTATGGAAACCTTGTCACTGTAATTAAAATGAAAGATGAAAAATAAGGTTAAAATTCAGTTAACGTGACATTTATCTTAGTTTTTTAACCGTAGGCTATTGAAAAAACCTTATGCACAGCAAATTTGCTGTAGCCTAGGCTATTTGAAAAACAATAAATGCAATATTCCCTGGACAAGGTTTTGAACTTTTTTCAGTCAAAACCATTCTATTTACTTACAGGCTGTAGGCAGAGCAGTATTGTAATGACATCTGAAGCGCAAACGTCCGTCTATTGCAGTGCAGTTTTCGATTGATATAGGTGTTATCAGCAAAGTTTTTAATGGATAGCCATTGTCCCGTAACAGAAGATTGTCCCCCCAGAAGATTACAGGAACTATTGGCAAATATAGATGAAGTCATAGCTTGATCCAGGACAATTGCGAATAAGTCTATGCATGCAACCTTACACATAACACACATCGCCTGGATGTTGACGGAGTGGGCTGAAAGCAATTTAATGCGGCATTCCCCTTCGATGAGGGACAGATGTGGTCTTTGTCCCCTATGAACCCTTTTATTATTATGCATTTTTTATGCGAGAGAGTTGTTTTTACTTTTGACAACCTTTAATAGCCAATATCTCCTAAAAACTACTCACCAGCAAAATTACACCAGACACACACACACACACACACACACACACACACGTAAAAACGACCCCCCATAGCTCCCCCAATTACATACAAATAAATAGACCCCCCCCCCCCTGAGCATGCAAACAGCCCCATTTAATAGGGTTCATGAACATTACTGTATAAAGGGATACAGACGTAAACATGCCGGATTGAAGCACAAATGCTCCTTTTCATCTGTTGTCCCTAAAGGTTTTTCCCTCAGTGCCTTCAAAGGCAAGACATCAGGTGTGATGTGGATGAAGTGCTGTGGCCAATCAGGGAGGAGAGCATGGATGCCCAATGAGAGTCAAGTAGAACTTGACTGTATTTGTCCCCAGAGGGGCGATTGGTTGTGCAGCAGTGAAAAACAAAAAATACAAAATAAAAAAGTAAAACAACCATACTATAGATAAAAAAGATACGTAATAAACATGTTTTTTCTCGTATTTGTGTGTCCAGAAATGGTTTTACATTGACAGCAACACTATACACAATCTGTCCAGTTTTGCTGCAAATACTTAGCATTTTGAATGTCAGGGTTTACACAATGATCAGAAGGTGCTATAAATTTGGTGACATTGTTGTAGCGATTGACTGACTTAGTCTTTTGACGCATGTGGTTATCATTTTGTTATAGTTTTTTAGCATGGGAGGTATAGTGTTATGAGAAATGATTTTACTGTTTTGGGAATGAGGTTAGAGTTTAAAAAAATGCATCCAAGCGATTGAGAAAACTGTAAGACTGCAAGAAATGTGCATGCAGACAATTGTAAATTTCTCACGTAACCCCCTTTCCCCTCCTCCTCTAACTCCAAGCTGCCAATATGACATTGAACGTTCGAAAAGCTCATGCAAGAACTTCCCCTTTTATGTGAATCAATGCGGTTTGTTGTACAGAATTTTCAATTTTAACAAGGGGAGCATTTTTCCTCATTTCGTTTAACAAGGGGAGCGTTTTTTCTCATTTCGTTTAACAAAGGGGGTGGCGCTCCCCCGCGTTCAACGTCAATTCGAACACTGCTCCCGCGTCTCCTCACTTTAGACAGGTTGAAGATGGCTTCATCCACATAAATGAATATGTGATGTGCCCCTTCAGCTTCAAGCTCCCTTATTCTCTAAGAAAAAAGCTAATTCATAAAGCGAGTTATTCCAGTTGCATGTAACTGTGTGGTATGACAGGGCAGTACAATAACAAATCCTTACCGACACATACCGGAGTCTTGCCCCTTCACAATGTCAGAGTTTCTTTGGAATGGCTGCTTCATTCTGACATGGTTTTGTATAAGGACTCAATCAATAGTAGCCAAACTCACACTGTTGATATTTCTAAATGATCCCTGATCTGCAATGAATACTGCCTGGATTTAATGCAGTCTGATCACATTGTATGCCACGACCTTATCTACAATGGCAGCCTTCTGTTCAGCACTAAAGATCTTTCCTCTGCCACTAGTGTGTGGTAGTCTAGATTCAAAATTGACATTATGACAGTCACATACATGGGATTGATGAAACTGCATTACTGTAGACAGTTTGTTCTGCCAACAGGGCAAGGCAGTAAAGCTGAAATACACAGTGGAATTGGGGTTTGTATTATTATTATTACTAATTTAGCTGGTGGCGGGTGTTAATTTCCCCCATACTTTGATAGTGCCAAACAGTATATTCCTGATCCTCAGTGATCTGTGGGCACACCAGAATGCCACTGCTGTTCACGAGAAGGTTACCAAGGACTGTGACCAGGAGAAGCTGTTACCAAGGACTGTGACCAGGAGAAGCTGTTACCAAGGACTGTGACCAGGAGAAGCTGTTACCAAGGACAGTGACCAGGAGATCATGTCAAGCTGTCTGCTGATTTGGGGCTAATAGAGGTTCAGAGACACGGCTCAGTGAGAGTGATGTTTGCTGATCTGGGGCTAATAGAGGTTCAGAGACACGACTCAGTGAGAGTGATGTTTGCTGATCTGGGGCTAATAGAGGTTCAGAGACACGGCTCAGTGAGAGTGATGTTTGCTGATCTGGGGCTAATAGAGGTTCAGAGACACGGCTAAGTGAGAGTGATGTTTGCTGATCTGGGGCTAATAGAGGTTCAGAGACACGGCTCAGTGAGAGTGATGTTTGCTGATCTGGGGCTATTAGAGGTTCAGAGACATGACTCAGTGAGAGTGATGTTTGCTGATCTGGGGCTAATAGAGGTTCAGAGACACGGCTCAGTGAGAGTGATGTTTGCTGATCTGGGGCTAATAGAGGTTCAGAGACACGACTCAGTGAGAGTGATGTTTGCTGATCTGGGGCTAATAGAGGTTCAGAGACACGGCTCAGTGAGAGTGATGTTTGCTGATCTGGGGCTATTAGAGGTTCAGAGACATGACTCAGTGAGAGTGATGTTTGCTGATCTGGGGCTATTAGAGGTTCAGAGACACGACTCAGCGAGAGTGATGTCTGCTGATCTGGGGCTATTAGAGGTTCAGAGACATGACTCAGTGAGACTGATGTTTGCTGGCGTTCAAGCTCTTTATACATTTCAATAGGGAATAAATGACAGAAAACCTTTTTCCTTTCCAGTCGGCAAAACTGTTAATTAATTCAATCAGCAGACTTTCCCTGGTTGAAAAATTGGAAGAATGTGAATTATTCACAATGGCATGCACGTGTAAGGTGCCTCACTTATTTTTAAAATACATGTTAGAACACGTAGTGCAAAAAAAACAACTTCTGCAATTTGTCTGACAAATACTCCCCACAGGGTTTCACAATGCACGCCAACAGTTTTCCTGAGAACTCCACCCCTCACCTCACCTCACCTCACCTCACCTCATTCCTCTCCCCAGGCAACCACCAGCTACACACACCCAACTCCCAGGGTATGGGTGCACTCCAATTCCGTTTCCCCCCCCCCCCCATTTTTATTTAAATATAATAATTTTAACAATTTATAACAAAACAATCTCAAAAAGCAACAACTCTTTTGCAAATTTTGAAATGAAGTAATAACTTGATTTCTCTTGGAAAGTTGGTGAATCCTACTCAGACAGCAGCTGAAGGTTCTAGGGATGGACCAGGGGAGAGATAGATGCAGGTGTACAGTTCTCCAGCGATTTTAATACGAGCTCCAGAGAATACAGCCACTGCACAGATTCAAATCTGTGTTCAGCATGTTAATTGACTGAAAAGATTAAAAAGTTAGTGGATTTTTTTTTTTTTTTGAGTTTGGGCATTGCCATAGAACTACAGTATAGCTACAATCCAATAAATACGATAACACAAGGTAGCATTGTGATGCATTCATAATGCTTTCCGTGATTAGTTAAAGTAACGTTTTACAACATGCACAGGTATGTGTGTGTGTGTGTGTGCGTGCCTGCGAAAGTACATGTATGAGAGTACATGTTGTCTGTATGGATGAGATAGATTCCTGAATAATCGCTGATATAAATTATATCAGACAGGGGTGGGTCAATGAACAATAAACTTCACCTCTAAATGCTGGAACATTATCACTTTAACATTTGGTTGAAGACAAATCCAATGCAAATGATGGCGTGTTTAACAAACGAGAAGAGAACTTACACCCATTTTGTCAACTGCAGTATCCAAGGCAACTGTACCTTAAATGACCCTGTTTGACACAGAAAGGCCACTGAAAGTAAGGATATTTGATATTTGGATATTTGACATGGTACAGTCCAGGCACAGCTGAGCAAAGCCACAAAGTATGGTATTAGCAGTGTTTGGGAGTAGTGAACTACATGTAATTAAACTAGTAGTTTAACTACATTTTGCAGTAGCTTGCTGGTAGTTCAACTACATTCATATTTGCATAGTGATTCAAGTATTTAAATTACTTTTTTGCCATTTTTTGTGTAGTTAACTACTGAAACTACAAACAATTTTGCTATAAAAGAAAAGGAATGATTTTTAAATTTTATTTTACCATTGCTTCTTTTTTTTTTGTGATCAATTTTTTATTTATTTATTCATTATTTACAAAATAGAGGAGGAGCAACTTTACTGCCAAAAATACAAAAAACAGAATAATTATTTTCACAATGGAGGAGAGGCATCTATAAATCCATAAACATAACAGAGGCACAGTGAAATATCACTTATTCTAATGCCCGACCCCCTCTCCTCCTCCATACCATTGCTTCTTTACTGTAATTGAACCGCCTTTTTCTTTCATCCTGACTGCTGTGACGGCATGCCCAGGCAATGCATTCATCAGGCAGCCACCACCACACACTTGACCTTTGTGTGGTGCATGTGCAAAAGGGCGGGCGTTGCTCAGTGCTCACACAGCGACAGAACTGATGAGTAAGACAAAATTTTTTTAGACCAGTGCTGAAGTCAGTCAAACGGTCTAAAAAGGTGCAAGTTTACATACTTTACTGTTTCCAGATAATACAAAATCCTGATTTACAACAAATATAATTCCTTGTAATTTTGTCCTTGTGAAAAGCCCAGATGGGATTGTTTTGTTTAGGACAGGTTTAGGTCTCAGGGGTATTCCAAGAAGCTGGATTGTCAGCTCACCTGTGAAAAATATTTGGCTATAGTTTTTAATGTTTTGAATCTGAATTTGTAAAACTAAACTTGAATATATTAGGTGTCAATTAGTCATAAGTATTGATTATTGCTATTTATTAACAAATGTTCAGAGAAGTTGTTGCGTGCTATTTTAGAAGTTACCTGGCTAACTGAGTTATCCTGCTTGGCGCAATACCCCCACCTGTGGGGTATACTACGAAAAAAGTTTAACATAGCCAGGGTTTCTTTGCGTTAGCTGGCTTCAGAAAGCCTAAACACCACAATTTGGCTTAACCGGTACTACGAACGTGGTTATCAACTTGCTAAGTGAAAAAGGGCTTTATTAATCAAGGTACGTGCGCGTTCCCATAAAAGGGGCGGTGTCTACAACAACTAGACTATAGCGGTGCAGCATGGGCTGTACTAGAGCAACGTATTTCTCTCCTGCGGGGAAAAAATACTGATACGGGCAGAATGGACGGATAAGAACATCATATGAGCAAAAAGCAACACCGTTGCCTCCAACAAAGCCAGGAAGGAGCTTTTGAAAAATAATAATAAAAATAAATAAATAAATAAATATGCGAATCATGGAGGTTAAATTCATTAGGCTAGTTAATACCTTATTCACCTTACCACTGTAAAATAAATACATTGTCATACAGTTTCGAATGTGACAACTGTACTAGTACATTCTAGAGCTCCTAAACTTTAAACTTGATACAGCATGTTTAAAATATTGCAGAAGCAATCACATCACATTCATAAAAAAGTATCTCAAGCATTTTCCGGAACTCAATAAGCTCGCCCTGCGAAGAGATTCCCTCAGTATGCGCATATATCTCCATGGAATCCTTTGGAATGGAGACGCCTTTTTTCCAAAACCAAGGAGTTGATTGGCCAAAGGGCGGTGCTTCACCATCTCAAGCTCAATCCAGGCAAGACTGAGCTAATCTACATTCCTGCTCTAACCTCTCCCCCTCTCAATCTCTCTATTTCCCTAGGGGACACTCCACTGACCCCAACGCCCTGCGCCAGGAACCTCGGAGTGGTGATCGACAACAGGCTGTCCCTCTCCTGAGAACATCACAGTGGTAACCCGGGCATGCAGGTTCTTCCTGTACAACATCAGAAGAATCAGTCCCTTCCTCACCACCCACTCAACCCAGCTCCTGGTCCAAGCGATGGTGCTGTCCCGCCTGGACTATTGCAACTCTCTCATGGCTAGTTGCTCATTTTTACTATTACCCATCAGTTCATCATGTATTTTGAAGTGCCTGAGCCCGTTCGGTAATTTGGAGACTCGCCATGCTCTGCACCTCCTGCACAGGAACATCAGAGCAACTAAAGAATGATGGATTGGGAAAGATGGACAGTAACATAACTGAATAGATGCAGAAACAATTGATTTATAGTGTGGAAAGAAACAGTGACTATTATTGCAATAGGACAGGGCCTAATATTTTTTATACTTTTACTTTTTACTTTTTTATTACAGGGCATAACAGGCATAGACAGATATCAAACGGCATCTACTTGTTGAGATGAGTCTAGGTGTACCGAGATCGAGTCATTTGCCATGCACATTTTGGGTTAATGTCACCTTTCCAGGCTATTTCCAAAAAACAGTATATGAAAAGTGCGCTCTTTCGCTCTCTTATTTCAGAGCAGAGGTTTTGGTTTCTTTGTTTCCCACTCAAACCTACGAGTGCTCTCACCCTAAGGTTTAGGGTTCTTTTATTTTTCTCCTTCCTTTCTTTTTGTTCACTCCACAACGGGAGTTAGATAAGCGTAACTGCTTATTTCTTTTGTTTTGCTCGGATATCGAGTTCCTCGCTTTTTATGGCGAGGTTATTTGTTTTCCCCATCCACTACGGATTATTGTCCGTCTTAGTGGTGTTCGTTAGTCATCTGTCGCACCTGGACCTCCAATATTTCCTCCGTGTATCTGGGCATAGAGATCCCCTACAAAAATTGGGAGTTTGTAAAATGCACATAAAAGCAAAGAGCAGTG
Organism: Ilyophis sp. 1 JC-2022; assembly: GCA_022702515.1. NCBI lineage: Eukaryota > Metazoa > Chordata > Actinopteri > Anguilliformes > Synaphobranchidae > Ilyophis > Ilyophis sp. 1 JC-2022. Next base: position 12,119,156 of record CM040396.1, on the reverse strand, counting down.
ATTTGTAAATTCTCTTATGTATATTTCATTGAATTTTTTTAAAATTAAAGATATTTAATGTTTTACCTTATCAACTTTATTGATTTTTGTAAATATACACTAATTCCGAATTTGATGCCTGCAACATGTTCCAAAAAAAGTTGGGACAAGGACAACATAAGACTGGGAAGGTTGTGGAATGTTCAAAAAAACACCTGTTTAGAACATTCCACAGGTGAATAGGTAACAGGTGATGCTATCACGACTGGGTATAAAAGGACCATCCATGAAGGCTTGGGCGTTTACGAGCAAGGATGGGTTGAGGTTCGCCACTTTCCGAAAAACCACATGAGCGAATAGTCCAACAGTTTAACGTTTCTGAACACTCGATTACAAGGAATTTAGGGATTTCGCAATCTCCAGTCCATAATATTATTAAAAGATTCAGAGAATCTGGAGAAATCTCTGTGCATAAAGGGCAAGGCCGAAAACCAATATTGATTGACCTTCGATCCCTCAGACGGCACTGAATTAAAAACTGACATGTTTCTGTAATGACTAACCACATATTTCGGAAAATACTTTGGAAAACCATTGTCAGTAAACACAGTTCATCGCTGCATCTACAAATGCAAGTTAAGGCTCTACTACGCAAAGCGTAAGCCATACATCAACAAGATCCAGAAACGCCGTTGACTTCTCTGGGCTCAAGCTCATCTGCGATGGACTGATGCAAAAAGGAAATGTGTGCTGTGGTCTGATGAGTCCACCTTTCAAATTGTTTTTCAAATAATAGACGTTGTGTTCTCCAGGCCAAAGAGGAAAAGGACCATCCCGATTGTTACCAACGCAAGGTTCAAAAGCCAGCATCTATCATGGTATGGGGGTGTGTTAGTGCCCACGGCATGGGTAACTTGCACATCTGTGAAGGCACCATTAATGCTGAAGGGTACATATGCATTTTGGAGCAACATATGCTGCCATCTAGATCAGCTTTTTGGGCCATGGACTGGTTTCACGGAAGACAATATTTTCACGGACCGGCCTTCAAGGAGTGGGGGGATAAATATGACGAAATAAAATGATACGACTGGCATAAAAACAAATATAAAGTGCACAGAAAATACAACTCACCATCTCAAGAGACACAGACGCACAGATGGATGGTTCCGGTCATTTTTCAAAATAAAACATCTTTCAGATTCTGAATAAAAAAATATTTAATTGATTATCAGTCTTTCTGTGCGGCCCGGTACCAAATGACCCACGGACCGGTACCGGTCCGCGGACCGGTGGTTGGGGGACCGCTGATCTAGGTGACATCTTTTTCAGGAACGTCCCTGCTTATTTCAGCAAGACAATGCCAAGCCACAATCTGCACTTGTTACAACAGTGTGGCTTCATAGTCAAATAGTGCATGTGCTAGACTGGCCTGCCTGCAGTCCAGACCTGTCTCCCATTGAAAACATGTGACACATTATAAAGTGTTTTGTTCGACTGTTTCTCCAGGCTTCCTCTGTTAAATACTGGATCATAAGCAAACATGACTGGCCTCACTGACAGGTAAACAGTGCAGTAACGGAATTTCAGATTTTAATTTATGGAAATGTGTGTTGAATTCATCATGTAGGCTGAAGATAGGTACAGGTACTCCTAAAATACTGTACAACCAGTTTAACTTTCAATCGAGCCTGTAGGGTTATAGCGACCAACCCTAAAAGGGGCAGGGTTGCGCACACAGACATCCATATAAGCATCCAGCATCCAGCATTCTTACCCAGTCATCCCACACAGAGAAAAGTGCTTTACAGAGAAAACACTGACTCCATTACTGCTGTCCCAAGATGACTTATACTGGTGAGTGAACCATCAGCGATTATATCCAGCTTCCTGGCAGGGAAACACTGTATGAAAGAACTGTGTTTCTAGAAAGCCTTTTTAAGAATTAAGAAATGCATGATTACCATTATGACAGTTTTCGTATGCTTTCTAATGCTACTACAATGAATTATTACTTTGCATTGTGGAGATTACTGCTCTTTCTGAAGATCTTATTATTCGCTTTCTTCTCATTTTTGTAAACGCATCTAGTCCTAGTTTTTATACTGGCCGTACAAAATGCATGTGCAACTATATGTGCAGATGGTTGCTATTCAAAATCGTAATGATACTTAATATAAAATGAGCATCATAATTAATTGGACAGTGACACATTTTTTATTATTTTGGTTCTTTACTCTTGCACTTTGAGTTTGAAAGTTCACAATGACCTTGAAGTGCAGACTGTCAGCTTAAATTTGAGGTTATTTTCATCCATATCGGATTAACCATTTAGAAATTATGGAACCTTTTGTACATACCCCCCCCCCCCCCCCATTTCCGGGCATCAAAAATATTGGACAGTTTAACATGTAGAATAATAGAATATAATTTTTGCATGCCATGACTTTTTGATGACTGTCTGTGACCCAACAATATCAAAGGACTCTTGATATATTGTTTTCAGGTACTCCTACAAGCGATACTATAACCTCTCTGCATTTGATGGATCTCTATGGGAATTGGGGGTAGGGACTAGATTTAGCTGTAAATTACACTGGAACAGTATGGAACACATGGTTGGCTAAACGGCTCTAAGTCATCAAGGGTCTGACATATCAACCAAGCCTTAAACCATCAATCCTTAAACCATCACTCTTCTGCCAGATATGCAGTATATATGGATGGATAACTTAAAGGGTTTCTTCTCCTGACTTATTTTTCCATAGAATTCAATAGGAAAATTTATCAAGAATCTTTTGATGTTGTTGGGTCACAGATGCGACCAAATATAAAAAATGATGACTTTATTCTACATTATGTTAAACTGTCCAATATTTGTTGATGCCCAGAAATGGGGGGGGGGGGGGGGGGGGAGGGGGGGGGGGGGGGGGGGGGGAGGGACTATGTACAACAGGTTGTATAATTTCTAAACGGTACATCCGATTATTAAATTAAAGCTGACAGTCTTCAACCTCATTGTCATTATATCCTTTCAAACTCAAAGTGCTAGAGTACAGAACCAAAATAACAAAAAATGTGTCACTGTCCAATGAATTATGTTGCTCACTGTAGATTATTAATTATTAGCCATTCAAAAGTTTGCCCTTTCCTTTCCTATGAAAACATTACCCTCCCAACATCCAAATCGGACTTTTTTTTGGCCAATCAGGATGATTTAGTACAACATGTGATAGTATATTAGCCAATAGGACACACAGAAAAAAACTGAAAAGCTGCCATGTTTGTGGTGCATGTGAAGCGAGCTACCAAGCTGATTAATAATAACCAAATACTTACAATAGTGCTAATTTAACAATAATATCACAACGGTATCATACATTTATAAAACAGATATTTGCGGGATAAAAACACTTTATCTGCATATTTAAAGGTGCTATATGAAACTTTTTCACGTAGACAAATTAACTCAAGCTTACTTTTAAACCATTTCTACTGATTATGTCTTACCGTCAATTTCACGAATTGTTCAATATAATGCCCATTCGTAAACTATGTGATTTTTCTGGACCAGCTCCTAGTATATTTTATATTTTTGTGAACATACCAGCACTGGCACTGTTTAAAAACTCCACGTCCCATAATTCCCTCCGAACGAGCAACCTTGTCTCCAGACGTTGTCATATAACGTTAGCCAGCAGCAGCACACAGCTCCGTTTTTAAACACTTTTTTCTAACGTTAGCTAGCTAGCTTGAAGGACTAAAAGCGAGAATTGCTTTATGTGGTTAACCATAGCATAGTAGCATAGCGGCAGTAGCTTACTCCCATCTGCCACAGAGCAGACGAGATGATTATATTTTATTGGTCGAGAACCACACGTGCGTTGCAGTACTGGATATGCAGTCCGTTAAAGTGGACTACAAGTCGAACTACAATCATTAATACATTACTTTAAAAAAAGAAAGAATTGGAACATGTGATATATGGTGTATATCCTTGTCCCACACAGGCTAATCCAGGAACGTTTTGGCTCATTCTATAAATCAGATTTCAAGAAATAGTAGATAGTCTCCGAAGCCCGTTCTATCTTCCATAGGAAATTTACTTCCGAAACCAGACTCCACCCACGACTGACATACTCACTTGAGTACTCTATAACTAACTAAGTAAGTGTAAAAGTACAACTAATCTGACAACGATTTCCTGCTTGGTCACGCACAGATGAGTAGATTTGGAAAGCGAATAACTAACCTGAATTAGCTAAATGATAATCATCAATCTTTGTCATCTTCAGCTAATAAGAGGTGCCAGTCTGCCTCCAAAAAATGGTCAGGTAACGTTAAAGATCTCGTCTTTCTTCCATGTAAATGTATTGGCTAAATGAGAATGGTGACAGTTGAAACTGTTCTCATAATACCAACGCAAACATTACGGTGCAGCTTTATGAAACACGCCTAGGAGCGTAACTAACTCATAAGTAAAGGTTACGATCTTCCTTAGAGAATGAAACTCCTAAACTGTGATCCCAATCACAGAGCAGCGGTTAAACAACAATATTTTAGCCATCTGTTTTGACATAACGTTACTGATAATTTATCCTCTTCTCGCGTCCTGGCTTTTTAATAATTTTCCAGTGTCTCTTATTTTCTTTGATGTCTGATATTTTTAAGCACTATTATTGATCAAGCCAAATTACATTTACAATGCGATCTCAATTTACAGAATTATATAATTCTGACTGTTTTATTGGATGCTCTGTCATGTATGAAGGCATACATATAGCAGATAGATATTTTCCATGATACGACTAAGAAATATGAATGAAAAAAAGATGCTTTATACTTACTATAAATACACTGCTCAAAGAAATTAATGGAACACTAGAATCACACACTCAATGAACGAAATATTCAAGTTGAAAATCTTTATTGATTACATTGTGTAATTCGTCGAGAACAAAATGATGTAAGAACGGTCAATGGAAACCAAAATCATTAACCCATTGAGGCTGGATTCAAAAATCACACCGTAAATCAAAGTGAAAAATTGAGATCACAGGCTGATCCAACTTGTGTGAATTTCATCACGACAACTCATAATGTGGCTCAGTAGTGTTTATGGCCCCCATGTGCCTGTATGCACTCCCGACAACGTCTCGGCATGCTCCTGATGAGACGGTGGATGGTGTCCTGGGGGATCTCCTCCTAGACCGGGATCAGGGCATCAGTGAGCTCCTGGACAGTCTGTGGCGCTACTTGGCGGTGGTGGATGCACCGATACATAATGTCCCAGACGTGCTCAATTGGATTCAGGTCTGGGGAACGTGAGGGCCAGTCAATGGCATCAATGCCTTCGTCATCCAGGAACTGCCTACACACTCTGGCCACATGAGGCCGGGCATTGTCCTGCACCAGGAGGAACCCAGGGCCCACTGCACCAGCATAAGGTCTGACAATGGGTCTGAGGATTTCATCCCGGTACCTAACAGCAGTCAGGGTACCGTTGGGACGTTTGTGCGGCCCTCCAAGAATATGCCTCCCCAGACCATCACAGAGCCACCGTCAAACCGGTCATGCTGGATGATGTTGCAGGCAGCATAACATTCGCCATGGCGTCTCCAGACTCTTTCACATCTGTCACATGTGCTCAGTGTGAACCTGCTCTCATCTGTAAAGAGAACGGGGCGCCAATGGCAAACCTGCCAATTCTGGTGTTCTCTGGCAAATGCCCATCGAGCTGCACGGTGCTGGGCTGTGAGCACAGGTCCCACTACAGGATGTCGGGCCCTCATGCCACCCTCATGGAGTCTGTTTCTGACAGTTTGTTCAGAAACATGCACACGAGTAGCCTGCTGGAGGTCATTTTCTAGGGCTCTGGCAGTGCTCCTCCTGTTCCTCCTCGCACAAAGGAGCAGATACCGGTCCTGCCGCTGGGTTGTTTCCCTTCTACGGCCCTGTCCAGCTCTCCTCGTGTAATGGCTCATCTCCCGGTATCTCCTCCACGCTCTTGAGACTGTGCTGGGAGACACAGCAAACCTTCTTGCGATGGCACGTATGGATGTGCCATCCTGGAGGAGCTGGACTACCTGTGCAACCTGAATGGGCTGCAGGTACCGCCTCATGCTACCAGTAGTGACAAGGGCACTAGCAAAATGCAAAACTAGAAAAAAATCTGTCAGGAAGGATAAGGAGAGAGAAATGGTCTGTGGCCACCACCTGCAAAACCATTTACTTTTTGGGGGTTGTCTTGCTGTTGCCTCTCCTGTCCACCTGTTGTCACTTTCATTTGCACCAAAGCAGAATCATTTACGCTTCCTAACTGGACAGATCGACATCCCAGAAGTTGAATTGACTTGGAGTTATACTGTGTTGATTAAGTGTTCCCTTCATTTCTTTGAGCAGTGTATTATGTAATTTAATCCATTTTAAATGACCACCCGATACTAATAGTAATAGTTGATCTTTTAATAGCCTGGGTGCAAATTATATTTAAAGAATCGATAAAGAATCGGATTGATAAGCAGAATAATGGCATCGGTATCAATACAATCTAACAATTCCCATCCCTAGTAGAAACAGATCGCGATGCATGCGCTATGATATGTGTTTACACCATCGACCGATATAAATTATGTACATAGTGCATGCGTACACAGACCAAGCGCAAAAAGGGCCGGAACATCGCCTTGTAAGAAACATGTGGTAGGCTTCCGCGCCAAAGGCAAAACATTTGCATACGTAAACTAATTAAGAGCGTACGCGCGGGCTCACGAAAACGTGTCATGTTTTTTTGGGAGAAATAATTTATTTCAATTCAATTGATTATTACACGAAGCCTCTTTAAACATTATAAAATTTGAATTTTCTCTTATACCCTTTGTGGATGACTTGAGAAATAAAATATCATTGTCAATTTGTCATTTCCATGAACTTGCGGAAAATAGACATACTAAATATACTTTCATTTCTGATACATGGCAACAACTGAACTGTACAGCAAGCTAGCCGTTGTTGTTGTTTTAGTTTCTTATTTTAGACATTATATGTGTTCACCTGTTCATATACAAACAGTATAATACATGTTTGTATAAATTGCACTCAACACAGCTTACAATATTTTGGCACAAATACAAATTTTCCCTGTCTGGAACGTATCTAAGACTTTAAAAAAAGCATTAAATACAATTTATGTTGGGAAATATACATGGTATAATTTTTAGCGATGGACTCGGACTCTGACTCGTCCTCGTCCTCGTCCTCGGATAGCGTGGAATCGGACTCGTCCGCGGATAGTGTGGATTCAGACCCAGACTGGGCACCGGAAGTTGTGGACTCAACTTCTAGAGTGGTCTTAAATGTCTTTAAAGTGTATCTCCACTGTGAGGAGAACAATGGTGCCCACAGGACGAGTGAAATCTCTACAGAGCGGCTGATCGTCAGGCGAGGACAGTCTTTCCTGCTTACTCTCCAGTCCAGCAGTGCCCTGAAGCCTGAGTCCTTGGAATTCACCGTCCAAACAGGTCAGCAATCGCTCTCTACTCTTTAGTGATGAGCAAGCTAGAAATAAATAATGATCCCAGAACGTACATTTGCTCATTGAATTTGGGAACCTCTGGTCTAAGGGCTTTTGATGATATAATAAACATTTACTAATGATGTTATTTACTAAAGTGTTGTTTTTCTAAGTGTTGTGTGTCAGTGAGATGTATTGTGCTGCAGGTAAGCACAGCAATTGTGCATTTTGTGAAAAAAAGCATAAGATTTGGTACAGACGTAAGGTTTATATATTATGAGAAGATATAGATGTCAGGGCGCTGCAGATTGAGCCCCTGATGGCCATGGTATTTTTCAAAATGGCCGGAAAATAGGCACCAAATTTACTTGAATTTTGATGATGGAAAACAGGTTTTATGAGTCTTGATGATAACCAAAGTGTGTTCAGGCTGTTTAGATCAGTTATCAGAAGAACCCTGACACTTTCCCCCTCTTTTATTTTGAAAAATTGATTACTTTTAAAGGCTTTTAACTTGAGAAAAACACAAAAAACGGAATAGAAGGAGCATGGTCACTTGAGGGTCAGGCTGCACTGTCAGTCAATATATCTATAGATCAACAAGGTCCTCAGCCTTCCTCAAATCTCCTCTGGTCTAAGAGCTACTGGTGATATAATAAAACTCTGCTGTGTCCCATGAACTGAGGATCACAGATTCAGTCCCTGATGGTTTTTCTAAGTGTGGCGTGTCAGTGAGATGTAAGGCTGCTGTTAATCAATGCTTTCAGGAAAGATAGAGAATGGCTACTGACCATGTGTCAAGTAGAGACTCACGGAAAAGATACTCAAGTATAAACCGTCTCTTTTTAAATGTTACTGCATGTTGAGATTGTTGATGGCAAAGTCAGAAATAATACATTGAATGGTCGATCAGTTATCTGGACAGTATATGTAAAGTATATTTGGATTAAATGCAGTTGCACACAAAGGACCCGGGTTCGCAACGTTTGTCTTTTGAATGTGGACCAGGGTACAATTGGCTACCAAATTGGGATATCACAGGGAAAAATCTGAAATTATAATTTCTTTTTAAAAAGGTAATTTTTCTATTTATCGTAAAACTTATTTATATTTTATTAATCTACCATGTCCATACTTGCATTCCAAATATTCTTAAATTGTTATTGGAAGGTATGTTCCCTGAGGATATTTCCAGACTAAATGAGAGCCATCAAAGAGATGTGTATAAAGTGAGCAGGCGACATGTCATTTTTTTGTGACTGCGGAATAATATAATGTTCAAAGTTTGGGAAATTCTCATCATAAGCCCATTTCACAACAAACCAGCAACTTCAAAATGAAAACAAAACAAACTAAAGCTGTGCTTTTCTGATCCAGGACCTGACTCCTCTGAAGATATTGGGACTAAGACTGTGTTTAGTGTCTCCGGGGAATGTCTTTCAAAGAAGCCCTGGGATGCAAAGGTCCAGGAGGCTTCCTCTACATCAGTCACCCTGGCCATCAGCAGCCCGGCGGACGCCAGCATTGGGGAGTACAACCTCTCTGTGAAGACACAGCCCAATATGACAGAGTGCCACAGTGCCGGGTCCTTTGTCGTTCTGTTTAACCCTTGGTGTGCAGGTGAGTGTGCTGTCTCTCTGTAGAAGAAACACATCCAGGACAAGTCGGGACTGAACAACTGTTTTTCTTTTTTTAAATTACAACCCGCTACCCTGCTTTAATTTTCCTGAATGGCTTTACACACCAGTGCTGGTTCACCCCTAAATCAGACAACAGAAAAGCACTTTTCACCAAAGACACATGTGAATTCAGCAGCTGTCATTAACTCAAAAATATCAGATCATGCAAAGTAATGGGCTGATTAAATAAGAGCAGACGTTGGCATGCAATCCTAAAACAGGCACTAACTGTACAATCCTGTGCTCATTCAAGCAGTGTGTGTGTATAAGCGCTCATTCAAGCTGGTCTGTGATATAAGTGCGTAGTAAGCTGTGCTGTGGTTGCGCTAGAATAAATTACAATCCGTCAACGTGAAAAAAATCAGTCAGTCTATTTTTGCCAGTCATCAAGTTTGTATAATGCTTGCTGATTTGTAGATAGTTTGCGTTGCATTTTTTGATGTCGGTATTAACATAACATTTTAATTCCAAGAAATATAAGTCTATTCATAATGAAAATTATTGGGTTGAATTATGACATGAGTTAGCCTATTAGGGGCTCCCTTACAGCCACAATTATTATGCACGTGCAGAACATGTTTATTCAAAAAACACAAGTTTTCATTCACTGTCCTTGCTCAGCTAATGTTGAAAATAAAATTGGGGGCGATCAGTTAACAATAATTATGTGTATGCAATACAAAGTGCAGAACATGTTTGTTTAAAAAAGAAAACATTTTAATTCCATGCCCTTGCTCTAAAAGGGCTAAATTTGTGACACAACAGAGAGACACAACTCTGATAACTAGAATAAGCTACACGAGAATTAATGGGAAGTGAGATCATTGTCAAGGAGTCTATCTAACCATTGTCAATGCAAATTCACAAGAAATACAGTCAGGTCCATAAGTATTTGGACAGTGACACAATTTTTGTTGTTTTGGCTGTGTACTCCAACACATTGGATTTTAAATGGAACAGTAACTATGAGGTTAAAGTGCAGACTTTCAGCTTTAAAGGGATATTCCACCTTAGTGTGATATAAGTCATTTCGTGGAGCTTACCCCATTATATTTGCATAGTGTGAATACTAGCAACACCAGCGATCACTGCTGACCGTTATCGGCATCACCGTTAGTCCAGTTGTCAGGGTCCCCATTCACTCCCATTCATTTTCGGGACGTCACCAAAATTAATCGTTTTAAAGCACACGCTAAAGGCCCTGTCACACTATAGCGTTTCGTACTAGCGTATGCCAGCGTATTAAAAATATCACTCATACGCTGATATACGCTGACATACGCTAGGGGTACGTTAGGCATAGGTTGTATACGTTTCAAGCACGGTCGCATTCGGTGGCATACGCTGGCATACGGCGAGGCACCAAAAGTTTTTTAAGCATGCTCAAAAATTTTGTGCGTGTTCGGACGTATGGTTTATACGCTACACATACGCTAGGCATACGCTGAATACGCTAGAGTTAAGCTAGAGGTACGTTACTCATAGGTCGAGTACGCTGGTCATACGCTGACATGAAGGTGTACCGTACAGCTAGCGTATTGATAGCGCATTGATAGCGCATGAGTAACGTACTTCTAACGTATGTCTGACGTATCTGCAACGTATATAGACATCTTGGCGTATGCCTGACGATTGAAAGAAGCAGAGGAACCTCCTGAAGCACTGGGCCAACTCAGGTGCAGGTGCAGTTCCATGGCAAGACAGGATGATTTAGAACAATTGTATAGTTTAAAGTCAAGTGTAAAATGCAGTTTATTATTCTATGGGTCAGGGGTACTTATAAATTACACATCATTTGATGTATTATAAAAGTATGAAAAACACCAGAAGTACGTTTAAAAAACGTTTATTCATATGATCAACTGATCATTAATAATGCCACATGATAATAATGGTAATAATGGTACATAGTAGGGATGCAAATATTAAGGAATTTCCTTTATCGATAGTTGTTAACCTTAACAAAAAATCGTCGATTAATTGATAACATAAAAGCTAAATATAGCTTATGATAGACAGAATACAAAATGCATGTTATATTCCTCAATCAAAGATTTATTGTAACATTTGAGAAACAGGCATTATTGTAGCATAACAAAAATAGAATAGGAAGGCGTGTATAGGCTACTTTAACAGAAAAGAAATTGCGCTCCGTCTCATCTGTTGCAAGCGAAACCGTTGCTCCACTAGGCACTTGCAGCATGAACATAATCGCTCTTGAAATTGAAAGGCGACAGTTAAACTAGTAGACCTAGCATAGAACAGTCAACTTAAAACATAGGCTATACTAGATAGACCTACTTATTTTTATTCAAGAACATTTAAGCATATCTACGTGGTCTGGAGTGAGTCGTGTGCGCAGACTGTTTATTAGCTCTCGAAACCCCTCACCGTCAACGGTGCTTATTGCCATTATGTCCTTTTCAACCATGTTGCATACCCTCTGAGTAATAGCCTACAGTCATTAAAGAGTCAATACTTTTTTCCTGGTTGTGGTGGTGTGTTGTGTTCCCCATCCTGAGAACCGAGAATGAGGAAAGGCCGATGGTTATATTGGCACTTTGTCACGTGATAGCGGTACGCTGGACATGCGCAGTTCATACTCTACTCATACGCTAGCCATACGTACATTACGCTAGCCATACGCTGGCGATACGCTACTCATACGCTACTCATAGGTTCAATACGGTAAGTATCCGAAAAAATTCTTTATTTTCAACGGCTTTTTGCGCGTATGAAAATTATTTCATGAATTTACATCCGCAACTCATACGTTTCTCTCATACGCAATAGTGTGACAGGGCCTTAACTACGGCAAATAATGCATCGATAAAAGAGAACACGACGGTGAAAAGGTACGCGTTTGTTTTGAGCGTATAAGATGTTGTCATGTTTAAATCAGCTATAATAGTGGAACTATTTTCGGATATGCTACTGCGTAGAAATACAATCCATAGCAGGGGCGGATCCAGGAATTTAAGCAGAGGGGGTTCCAGTGTTGGTGGGGGTTTCCTCCCCTTGCTAGGAAATTTTCATATTTGAAGATAGCTTTAGATGGATTTGAAGTATATTCCCGTTATGTTCACACACCCAGGCCAGGTCTGAAATGTCTCAGGATCGGACATAAACCTTTTTTCTTTATTCTTTTTAAGGAAACAAATTCTGTGGCAACCGCCCAGATAGCAGGGAAACATTGAATCAATGTTTAATTAACATAAGATGAAGCATTGATTCAATGTGGATCTCTGACGTCCAGGTGCTCATCGAGTTTACGTTGAATCAATGCATTGAAATAATGTTGAAAGAATGTTGATGTTAACAATGGAAATCAACGTAACTGATGTTAAATCAATTTATTATCAATGTAATCTATCATAGCTAATGATAATATAATTTTATAACAACATTTTACATTGCTCAAAGTAACTAATTATTGCTCAAAGTAGTCAAAATCTACAAAAAAAACAAATCAAAATACTTTTGAGTTAGGCTACTAAAATAGATACAAAACACATTGACACAATTTTAAAAATGCAAACCTCTTTATTGATTTTAAACCTTTACATACACAATACATGCAATATTAGCTATTAGTTTTATGCTGAAAAACGAAAGTTTAAGTGTTTTAAAAGCTAAACTCGTCTAAAAATAATGTTTGTTTACCGGTCACAATGTGGATCGCGGTGTCAGCTGCCATGATGATGTGAAGTGATGTCAAGTTCGTCCTTGTCGGAAGGCCGGGGTTGATTTCCCGAACCCTGATTTCAGACATGGAACTCCTAGTTGAAAGGGCGTTTTATTACATTTTCCCTCGTCGGATATCGGGATTCTATATTTGAAACGAATAAACGAATGCAGCATTAGCATCAACCACAAATACGCTTTGCTGTTAAAGTCTCCTTTTGTTTATTTTTCTACGTCACCCGTAGCAACCTGAACTTTTAACTTTAAATTTACTAAATACAATTATAATTAATATAATGATTAAAATACATGTACTTACCACGTAACATATGCGAACGTGCTAGCATGTACAGCAGCGACCGCAGAAACAGGCAATGAATAATTCTAACGGTTTTTTATTTGAAAATGAAAGCGCACCTGAATCTGATCAAAAATCTAATTTTATTCATCAGTATGATGACTTTGGTTGTTATTCTTACATTGATACAATGTTTCCATTTCAACCTAATACATCGGTGACCATTACCATCAGAAAGTGAATGTTGATTCCACCATTGAAAATTGGTTGATGACCGATACTGATGCTTAATAAATAAAATAAATAATAAATAAAAACTGCACTTATATAGCGCCTTTATCCAAAGCCTCTCACTCACCCATTCACACACCAATGGCGGCAGCTGCCATGCAAGGCGCTAGCAGCTCATCTCATTGGGAGGGGGGGGGGTTCAGTGTGTGCCCAAGGGACATGTCGACATGAGGAGAGGGAGCCGGGTATCGAACCGCCAACCCTGCGATCAGCGGACGACCTGCTCTACCTCCTGAGCCACAGCCGCCCCATAACACAACACAATATCAATGTTGATTCAATACTTTCTTGCTATCTGGATACATGTACCTTAAGCCATTTTAAGTCTTCAGGTCTTATTTTTCATATAGGAGCAAACAAACGCCGTGGATGTTTCTCTCTGAACATTCGGACCACTTTGTCAGTCTCAATCGGTGTCATTGTACATGTTCATGAGCACCAGTGAAGTGAGACGCTCCTCGCCCATTGTTGATCGAAGTGAAGTTTTAGGTCTCCTCACTGCAGAAAATTACCTCTCTGCTTCACAGCTTGTCACTGGAATGATGCATGCAATCTGTAAGAGTACGACCAAGTTCGGGAAGAGGTCTTTGCTACATAAGTTTAGGGCTTGTAATCAGTGGCGCCGCCAAGGGGTGGCCAGGGGGGGCCACGGCCACCCTGATAAAATCGCTGGCCCCCCCCTCGCGGCTCGCGAGTCGCATATGCATAATATGCTTCCTAGTCTGCATAATATGCTTCTATCTGATATTTTACATTAGGTACTCTTCATTTAAATCAATAATGTATATTTTTGTATATAATGTACATTTTTTATATACTACAACAACATAATAGAATTCCTGAAATTCAGTTATGGCTTTTGGTTTTGGTGTGCCACCCCAAAATTTTCAGTGCCCCCCCTGGCCCCCCCTATGAAAAATTTCTGGGGCGCCACTGCTTGTAATAGCGAATCGGGTGGAGCCTGCATATTCATGCATTTGGCCTGCCATACTTCTAATTCAGTGCGGAGGCTCTTAGACCGGGGCAAATCATCTCTATACGTCCCTCGATCTTCTACAAGCTTTGATCATTTTTACGATTATTGCCGGGATGCCGACATTATGCTTGCGGAAGGGGCAAAGCGTTCTTGCATCTGTGAGTTGACATCGTCAACAAAAGGAATTCCGATAGACCGTTTGAAGTATTCCATGGAGGATTCTGCCGGGTGTGTGGCACGGTAATTATTTCTACCGTTTGCCAGGGGCACACGCTCCTTGGATTCAACTACGCAACTATTCTACGATCTGCCGTAGTTAGTGTGTGCTTTAAAACAATACATTTTGGTCAGGTCCTGAAAATGAATGGGAGTGAATGGGGACCCTGATAACCGGGGCTGCCGTTAACGGTCAGCAGGAACATCTGATGTCGCTAATATTCACACTATGCAAATATAATGGGGTAGGCTCCACAAAATGACATATGTCACACTAAGGTGAAATATCTCTTTAATTTGAGAGTTTTTAGTCCATATCAGGTGAACAGTGTAGCAATTGTAGCCATTTTTAGACATAGCCTAGTCCCACCCCTCAATTCCCATAGAGATCCATTCAAATGCAGAGAGACTATAGTATTGCTTGTAAAAGTACCTTAAAATAAGATATCAAGAGTCTTTTAATATTGATGGGTCACAGACATCAGGAAGTCATGACATGCAAAGGATATGGAAGCAAATATTAAATATGATAACTTTATTAAAGTTTATGTTAATTTGTCCAATTACTTTTGGTCCCCTAAAATGGGGAGGACTATGTATAAAAATGACTATAATTGCTACACCATTCACTGTTCCATTTAAAATGCAATGTGCTGGAGTACAGAGCCAAATCAACAAAAATTGTGTCACTGTCCAAATACTTATGGACCGGACTGTATACTTAATCAATAAAATAGTTTAGCATGCTTGAACAAAATGTATTTAGATGACACAAGACTTTTTAGGCTGTTTTAGTACGTTTGTGTTTAACACGTTTGCAGCAATATTTTTTTATGTCAAAATGACAGATGCCACTTGGATTTCTCCATCAAAGCTTCGAAAAATCTGTGAATTATGAGAAATTCTCAGTTTATTCAACCCCTGGCTGTGTGTATAAGCACTCATTAAAGCTGTGTCATGTGTATAAGGGCTCATTAGAGCTGTGCTGTGTGTACAGGCACTCATTAAGCCATGCTGTGTGTATAACCGCTCACTAAGCCATGCTGTGTGTAACTGCTCATTAACTCTGTTCTGTGTGCATAAGCGCTCATGAACTCTGTTCTGTGTGTATAAGCGCTCATTAACTCTGTTCTGTGTGTATAAGCGCTCATTAACCCTGTTCTGTGTGTATAAGTGCTCATTAACTCTGTTCTGTGTGTATGAGCGCTCATTAACTCTGTTCTGTGTGTATAAGCGCTCATTAACTCTGTTCTGTGTGTATAAGCGCTCATTAACTCTGTGCTGTGTGTATAAGCACTCATTAACTCTGTTCTGTGTGTATAAGCGCTCATTAACTCTGTTCTGTGTGTATTCTCAGAGGATTGGGTGTATCTGGCTGATGAAGAAGAGAGGCAGGAGTATGTGATGAATGAATGGGGCATACTTTACAGAGGGACAAGTAACTACATTTCCGGTTTCGACTGGGAATTTGGACAGGTACACAGTGCCTGAATACATAAGACGTCCTGAATTAAGATAATCTCATGTGCAACCATGACTGCTGACATAATTGTTATTGTGACTCATTCAGTTCAGGCACTGCGCTGTGGTGCAAGGACGAGCCCACTAGGCCTATTTGAAAGGTTATTATAATGAAAATTTTAAAAAAAATTCACATCGAATGCGTCACACGAAACTTGGTGTTGTGAACACTGGAACAAACAATGTTGGGAACCACTGGGCTGACAGATGCTGATCATAGCTTTGGGCATTGGGCAGAGGCAGACTACCTGTCGAGACGAGAACGACAGTTTTATAATTTTTTTTTTTTTTTTTCAGTTTTATATTTATAATATAGGCTACAAAGAATTAATTAAAAACATATATTGATAAAAACATTTCAAGTCCTCTTGGGTAAGTCAGTTTCAGCTGAAGTTAGGCTACCTTTCAGTTCTGACCCGCACCTGTGAGCCGAGTCAGAGCTGTGGACCCAAACTCTCTCGGGTCTCTGGTTTTCAGGTCCATGTGGACCCGTGAAGACCTCTACGTTAAAGCAATCAAAAACTGGCCATAGTTATAGATTTGCACAACAGCCAATAACGTCTCTTTCAGTAGCCAGTGTATGTGTCCACTGTAATCTGTGATGAGATCTTTCTGATGCTTTCAGTTTGAAGAAGACATCCTTGACATTTGCCTGAAAATCCTGGACCTCAACCCCAAATGTCTAAAAAATGAAGCAGAGGATTACTCTGCACGCTGCAACCCCATCTATGTCGGCAGGGTGGTCAGCGCTATGGTACATCCATCCCTACACCCTACACCCTACACACACCACGCTACACCCTACACACAGCTCTACACCCTACACACACCCCTAGACTCCTAAACACACCATCCTACTCCCCTACACTTTAATACACACTCTGCTATGTCAAAAGTTGCACGTCCATGTTCGGCCCCTCTGAGAATCTGACCAATGTCTAAGTTGCACATCGCTGGTGTGGCCTATCGCTGATCCAGTAAGTGCTGTTCCCAGAGAGTAAGGGCAGAGTGTCCTGAGGTCTATCCAGATTTGCCTGGGTTTGGAGACTTGTAAAGACTCTCCCGTCTCTGCAAGTGTGGATATGAATGTTAAAAAAGCTTCTTGCTTCTCTCCATAAGATCAACAGTAACGATGACAGCGGCGTGCTGCAGGGCAACTGGGGAAGGTTCTATCTTTTTGGAACGCCCCCAACACGCTGGAGAGGCAGCTTGGACATTCTGAGAAAGTGGAAGGACCGTGACTGCAGTCCTGTCAAATATGGCCAGTGCTGGGTGTTTGCTGGGGTCATGTGCTCAGGTAAGGGCAGTGCAGGGTGTTTGCTGGGGTCATGTGCTCAGGTAAGGGCAGTGCAGGGTGTTTGCTGGGGTCATGTGCTCAGGTAAGGGCAGTGCAGGGTGTTTGCTGGGGTCATGTGCGCAGGTAAGGGCAGTGCTGGGTGTTTGCTGGGGTCATGTGCGCAGGTAAGGGCAGTGCTGGGTGTTTGCTGGGGTCATGTGCGCAGGTAAGGGCAGTGCTGGGTGTTTGCTGGGGTCATGTGCGCAGGTAAGGGCAGTGCTGGGTGTTTGCTGGGGTCATGTGCTCAGGTAAGGGCAGTGCTGGGTGTTTGCTGGGGTCATGTGCTCAGGTAAGGCATTCTGTCAACATACTCTCAACAGGCTTTTAAGTCACTCTGATAACCCTTTAATTTACAATGAACTGATAACCCTTTCATTTAAAATAAACTGATAACTCTTTCTAAATAGACGGATAACCCTTTAAATATGTTGATAACCCTGTCATTTTATATACACTGACAATACTGTCATGTTAAATACACTGATAACCCTGCCATTATAAATAAACTGATAAGCCTGTCGTGATAACCCTGACATTTGAAATAAATTGATAAGCCTGTCGTGATAACCCTGACATTTTAAATAAACTGATAAGCCTGTCGTGATAACCCTGTCATTTTAAATAAACTCATAAGCCTGTCGTGATTACCCTGCCATTTTAAATAAACTGATAAGCCTGTCGTGATAACCCTGACATTTTAAATAAACTGATAAGCCTGTCGTGATAACCCTGACATTTTAATCGGTCAGTCCTGTACCTCTGAATCGTATGGCTGTGGATATGAGTGTAAAGACTGGTGACAGAATCCACAAGATATAAAATCACAAGCTAACAAGACTAATAACTATAATCTATTTTTCTGTCTGAATTCTACTTTTCATAAGTGATGAGGTGCTTGGGAATCCCCTGTCGTCCGGTCACAAATTACCAATCAGCTCATGACACTCATGGCAATCTATCAGTCGATTATTACTGCTCCGATGCCCATGGTATCATCCCCAAAAGCAAGGACAGTATTTGGTGAGTACCACTATTTCCTGCCAGATTACTCACAAATTCCTAATCAGGGTTGCCAGATCCTGTCCCTACACAACTAACAAAGATACTTACTTACTTTAAACTTTATTGTCTCCACTGAGGCAATTTGTTTTGCAGCTAACAAAAAGACAATACAACAGTCAGCATTCAACACATAATCAAACAAGTCTGTAATCACTTTAGGTTACTCCCTACTTTACAGCTTCAGTATGTTTTGCTATCACTTCAAATGCACATTTCCTGATGAAATACTTACAATGCGTATGATATGCATGCTCTGAAATATATCACAAAGATGAAAAGACTGTAAAACAAAAGAATCAAGTTTGGGGGAAAAAAACCTCATCACCATTGCCTATTGAGCTGTGAGTAATGGGTCATGTAGATCACACCAGAGTGGTCGAGATACTTTTATGAAATACAGAATAACGGTGGCATGTATAAACTTCATATTTTGTCTGATAAAAGGCCAACTAGCACTAATGAAGATGATATGCAGTTTCCCATGATACCTTGATTTCTGACATGGTACAGTAGCATGTTTGTGATGTAGACCCCAGGGTCTACCACTAGGGGGCCTGAGCAAACAGGTTTTAAATGTTCAAACTAACTCATCCATTGTCTGTTACACCTCAGATAGTATAGGATACAGAAACTGCCTTGGTCTTTAAATCAAGGCTCAATAATGACTTTTTAGCCTCTTGTTAAACACCGGTACCTAATATATCAAGTCTATATCCAACTTGAGATGGCTGATATAATTGGTGCTTTAAATGAACAGGGATTAATGAAATGATTTATTGAACCCTCCTGTTCTGATCTGTATGCACACAGGAACTACCATGTGTGGGTGGAAGCCTGCATGAGACGACCCGATATCCCTGGAGAATCAGTTTATGATGGCTGGCAGGTTCTGGACCCCACCCCTCAGGAGCTGAGTGATGGTACGGTCCATTTCCCATCCTGCTCTGTCTAGACATCAGTACATTCAGGACTTGGGCTCTAAAGATGCTGCAGATACAGAGTTATGCTAACACATTATCATACCTAATATACAGTGCCGTCCACTATTATTGGCACCCCTGGTAAAGATGAGTAAAAAGGGTGATAAAAAATCCTTCATCAAGAAATAATTATTTTGAACAAAACCATGTGTGCCACAATTATTGTCACCCCTGCATTTATATATAGAATAAAGTAATACATTTTTATATTTGGTGTCTGTGACCCAACAACATCAAAAGACTCTTGATATCTTATTTTCTGGTATTACAAGCGATACTAGAACATCTCTGCATTTGAATGAATCTCTATGGGAATTGGGGGGTGGAACTAGATTTAGCTGTAAATTACACTGGAACAGTATAAAACACATGGTTGGCTAAATGGCTCTAAGTCATCAAGGGTCTGACATATCAAACAAGCCTTAAACCATCACTCTGCTGCCAGAAATACAGTAGATATGGATGATACCTTGAAGGGTTTCTTCTCCTGACTTATTTTTCCATAGAGTTCAATAGAAGAATTTGTCAGGAGAAACAACCCTTAAAGTGATCCATCCATATCTACTGCATATCTGGCAGCAGAGTGATGTTTTGAGGCTCGTTTGATACCTCAGACCCTTGAAGACTTTTAAAAGTAATTTTACCAACCATGTGTTCCATACTTTTCTAGCTTAATTTACAGCTAAATCTATTCCCACCCTCCAATTCCCATAGAGATCCATTCAAATGCAGAGACATTATAGTATTGCTTGTAAGAGTACCAGAAAATAAGATATCAAGAGTCTTTTGATGTTGAGTCTTATGGCATGCAAAGGATATGTGACCAAATATAGAAAATTATTACTTTAATTTATACATAAATGCAGGGGTGCCAATAATTGTGGCACACATGATTTTGTTAAATAATTATTTCTTGATGAGATTTATTTCCTAATAAATTGACTTCAATTAAAAGTTAGATTTTTCAATTTTTTTCAGTGTGAGATGAAGCTAATTCACCAAACAGTGAATTTTGTATAAGCCTCTTTACTCATCTTTACCAGGGGTGCCAATAATAGTGGAGGGCACTGTATACTTATTACTATACCCAGTATGTACTTAGCTATGCTAATGCATTACCAGACCAATTGGTACTTAGCTACACTAACACTTTTGCAGACCAATAGGTACTGAGATTTGCTAATGCATGACCAGCCCTCTGTGGGAGAAAACCTGTTTGAAGTATTGGTAACCAGGTGGCAGATTAAAGTCTTTCTCTCTCACTACACTGACTCGGTCCTTCTCTCGCTCTGTACCCCAGGGGTATACTGCTGTGGGCCAGCTGCAGTGACGGCTGTACGTGAGGGACACACAGACCTGAAGTACGACCTGCCTTTCGTCTTTGCCGAGGTCAATGCGGACAGGGTCCTTTGGAATCTCTTGGAGGACGGGTCAGAGGAGAGGCTCGAGTCTCACACAGATTCAGTGGGTCAGAACATCAGCACTAAAGCAGTGGGCAGTGACGAACGGCTGGACATCACCGATAACTACAAGTATCCAGAAGGTAAGCCTGAGTAAACGAGATTCCTCACTGTGGACTTACTGCCATTCTGCATCAATGACGTCAGCGTTCTCTTTTTCTTGACCTGTTAGCTTTGGTTTCTTCTACAGGTCCTTCTTTACATCAACCACTGTTTGATTTTCACATGATGTATTCAGTGATGCTCAGGTCCTTTGTCCAATTTTGATGGCATTTATGTTTTTTTAAATCAATGGAAAGTATGGTGAGTTTGTTAGAAAACACACATGTGTTTGAACAGTGACTTTTGGTGAATGGTGGATAACACAGGCAAACGGTACGGTCTCAGGGACAGCAGTATGGTCTCACAGACAGTACGGTTTCACATACAGCAGTAAGGTCTCAGATAGCAGTACCGTCTCACATATAGTAGTAAGGTCTCAGAGAGCAGTACGGTCTCACAGACAGCAGTATGGTCTCCGGGACAGCAGTATGGTCTCACAGACAGCAGTACGGTCTCACAGACAGCAGTACGGTCTCACAGACAGCAGTAAGGTCTCACAGACAGCAGTACGGTCTCACAGACAGTAGTACGACCTCACAGACAGCAGTACGACCTCACAGACAGCAGTACGACCTCACAGACAGCAGTATGGTCTCACAGACAGTAGTAAAGTCTCAAGGACAGCAGTATGGTCTCACAGACAGTAGTAAATTCTCAAGGACAGCAGTATGGTCTCACATACAGTATAATGGCCTCACAGATGGAGGTGACGTCACAGGTGGAGGCTCTTGTGTTGCTGTGTCTCACTGACAGTTTCATCTCCCACTACATGGGAATGTCCAGACTAATGCTGCATTCACGTGGATCACGGTAGACGGTAGACGGCAGAACGGCACTTCTGGGACAGTGCGGGGGATAAAAGGCAGGACGGCAAGACGGCTAATAAAAATATATGTTGCTAGTTTGATCAGCTGGTTTGCTACATTAGCAAACGTTAACTTGCCATCAAGTTGGCTACCTCCGCCCAACGTGTTGATTGAATGCCATTTGGCTACTTTCTTCACAATGTCACAGTGACTTTTTAATGAGTGATCATAAATCTCTAGGTACTGTTGGTGTTGTACCAATAAATTAATTTATCATTGTCCACCAAATTAAGTCTTGTGTACTAGGTCTCGAATTCTGAGATTACTGCATATTTAGATCAATATATCTAAGAATAGTTACCGGCGTAGGGAAGAAACCATAACCAGAAAACATAGGTCATATATCATATGGGGACAAACTGTAGATTTGGCTAAATTAAGCTTACACATTTCAATTTAGTGCTCACGTTTTTGTATCTGTTATAATGAGAACATGAAAAGGTGGTATTTCTGCTGTCATACCGTGACAGCCAATCAGCAGCTCTGAAATGTTTAAGTGGGGCCATAGTTATATCCCAATGACATCATCGCCTCAAATGGTCATTTGCAGCTACAAATGACAGATTTGGGGTGTGCCCCAATATTCTTTCCTCCTCTCCTACCAGGAAGTATGCAAAACTGTCTGAATGTTTCGAGTACAGGTATTTGCATGTAGAGTATACAATATACCTGACATTGTGGTTTTCGTTGAGACATTATATAATATGTAACCATTAATATGTAATCAGCAACATTATATTAAAACACAAAGATCTGTTTCCGGGGCACAGAGGAGAGGAGGTGCGAGTGGAGGAAAGGAAGGTACATTTTTCGAGTATTGGGACGCACCCTTGGTTTTGACACATTAAATACAGATCAAACTAACTATACCGAGGGCAAGACGGAACATACCAAATTATGATGTTTGAGGGGTAATCGCCAAGACTGTAAATCCCCATTCAAATTTTAATTTATTCTGTTGGTGCAAAATGTAACAAAGACAAGAATACACACTCAACTAAATTTAAGAAACAAAAAATAAATAAAAAAATAATAATAATAATTAGGGATGGTAATTTGTGACAGTAGAAATGAGGGAGATTTATTCATTAGAGATGACAATTAATTAGGGGCAATATTAATGAGTTAATATGAGGTACAGTAGTTCGGTACAGTGATTAATTAGGGGCAATATTAATGAGTTAATATGAGGTACAGTAGTTCGGTACAGTGATTAATTAGGAAAAGTAATTTGAGAAAGAAATGAAAGGAGGCTAATTGAGTATTTGATGTGGTCAACTGGTCAATTGAAACGGCATTACAAAAAGAAAGTGTATGGTTTAATGTATTTGTACAGTATGTACCAGTGTGGGGCTGTAGCCATAGATACAGTACCAGTGTGGGGCTGTAGCCATAGATACAGTACCATTGTGGGGCTGTGGCCATCGATACAGTACTAGCGTGGGTCTGTAACCATAGATACAGTACCAGTGTGGGGCTGTACTATAGAAACAGTACCAGTGTGGGGCTGTAGCCATAGATACAGTACCAGTGTGGGGCTGTAGCCATAGATACAATACCATTGTGGGGCCGTAGCCATAGATACAGTACCATTGTGAGTCTGTAACCATAGATACAGTACTAGCGTGGGGCTGTAGCTATAGAAACAGTACCAGTGTGGGTCTGTAACCATACAGTACCAGTGTGGGGTCTGTAATCATAGAAACATAAGTATGTACATCAGCTTTAATGCATGTGTGGCTGTGGCACTCACAGGTACAGAGAAGGAAAGGGAGGTGTTTAAAGAAGCAGTGAGGAGAACCGATGAGCTCAGGGAGTCAGCGCGTCTTGCAGCCCTACCTCCTCCCGACATCAAAATCAATATCGAAGAGAGCAGCAAGCCAATGAATGGCAGGGACATTGACCTGGTGATCCGACTCCACACCACCCACCCGGAGCCCCTCGACCTAACACTCTTCACAAACGCCCAGATCATGCTCTACACTGGCAGACCGGAATCCGACATCTGTATTGAAAAAAAGAAAACACACTTACTGCTCAACGAAGGTGAAAGGTCACTCTCTTCTACCGAACTGAACACGGTTGCTTAATGGACACATAGAATTTCAGTCACCTTACACACATTCACATGCTAGTGTAGCATTTCAGTAACCTTACACACACTCACACGCTAATGTAGCATTTCAGTAACCTTATGTACACTCACACACTAGCATGAGATTTCAGACTTACCGTTTAGCAGTTACATCACAAATGTATGAAAACATGATTAAAAGGTGAAAAGCTCTCGTTTGTGTTTGGCAGAGCTGACGGTCCCTTTCCAGATTCCCTTCTCCAAATATGGGAGTCACATACAGGGAAACAACAGCATCCTGGTGACAGCAATCGCCCATGTCAATAACAGGGAGCAGATATACCTGGCAGAGAAGAACATTGTGCCTGAAAATCCCCCGTTCAACATCACTGTGAGTCCTGCACACTGTCCTACTGACGCTACATCCTGGGCCAATCACACACAGGGGAGGATGACATCACTGTATTGCATCAGCACAAACCAGAAATAATGATGCTTACAATATTTGCACAACATACTGTATATTTCTTTAAAAATGTAAATATTATAATGAAATATATACAGTATATATATATATATAAACTCCTCAAAAAAAGTTCGGAAACGTTATTTCGGTCGATTATTCCTCCCCTTTAATAATACCAATTGGTATTGTATTTTATATCGTTGGAAAGCCTGATTAGTCACCTTTACAACGAGGTACAACTTGTAAGGATCGTGCATTCGTGGAATGAGCAACACAGCTAACCGTGTGGGTAGCGGCCCAAAAAATGTGCCAAAATCCCCTGCAATATTCTTCTGTTGGTATTCACTCTCGTTTTGAGTTGCTTGGTGGACTGGATGATTGCACTCTCCCACAGTAATAAGGAAAAAACAACACATATTGGCCATTTTTACACTTTATTCATTTTACACTGTCAGGGACCTCAGTAGCGTGTGGAAGATCCATACGCAGCCACAACAGCTTGGCACCTCCTCCTCATGCTGGTCACCAGCCTGGTCACACACTGCTGTGGGATGGCATCCCATTCCATCCCACTGGCATACACCTGCCAGCACTTGAAGCTCAAAACGAGAGTGAATACCAACAGAAGAATATTGCAGGGGATTTTGGCACATTTTTTTGGGCCGCTACCCACACGGTTAGCTGTGTTGCTCATTCCACGAATGCACGATCCTTACAAGTTGTACCTCGTTGTAAAGGTGACTAATCAGGCTTTCCAACGATATAAAATACAATACCAATTGGTATTATTAAAGGGGAGGAATAATCGACCGAAATAACGTTTCCAAACTTTTTTTGAGGAGTTTATATACAGGTGCAGCTCAAAAAATTTGAATATCGTGAAAAAGTTCAATATTTTTTGTCACTCATGTCAGAAAGTGAAACTCATATATTATATAGATTCATTACACAGAGTGAAATATTTCAAGCCTTTATTTCTTGTAATTTTGATGATTATGGCTTACAGCTAATGAAACCCAAATTCAGTGTCTCAGAAAATTAGGATATTACATAAGATCAATAAAAAAGGATATTTTAAACAGAAATGTCAGCCTTCTGAAAAGTATGTTCATTTCTATGCACTCAATACTTGGTTGGGGCTCCTTTTGCAAGAATTACTGCATCAATGCGATGTGGCATGGAGGCGATCAGCCTGTGGCACTGCTGAGGTGTAATGGAAGCCCAGGTTGCTTTGATAGCAGCCTTCAGGTCGTCTGCATTGTTGGGTCTGGTGTCTCATCTTCCTCTTGACAATACCCCATAGATTCTCTATGGGGTTCAGGTCAGGCGAGTTTGCTGGCCAATCAAGCCCAGTAATACCATAGTCATTGAACCAGCTTTTGGTACTTTTGGCAGTGTGGGCAGGTGCCAAGTCCTGCTGGAAAATGAAATCAGCATCTCCATAAAGCTTGTCAGCAGAAGGACTCAAATTTTCTGGTAGATGGCTGCGTTGACTGTGGACTTCAGAAAACACAGTGGAAATGGCACCCCAAATCATCACTGACTGTGGAAACTTCACACTGGACTTCAAGCAACGTGGATTCTGTACCTCTCCACTCTTCCTCCAGACTCTGGGACCTTGATTTCCAAATGAAATGCTAAATTTACTTTCATCTGAAAAGAGGACTGTGGACCACTGAGCAACAGTCCAGTTATTTTTCTCCTTAGCCCAGGTAAGACCCTTCTGACATTGTCTCTGGTTCGGGAGTGGCTTGACACGAGGAATGCGACATTTGTAGCCCATGTCCTGGATTCGTCTGTGCGTGGTGGCTCTTGATGCACTGACTCCAGCCTCAGTCCACTCCTTGTGAAGCTCCCCCAAATTCTTGAATGGATTTTGCTTGACAATCCTCTCAAGGCTGCAGTTATCCTTGTTGCTTGTGCACCTTTTCCTACCACACTTTTTCCTTCCACTCAACTTTCTATGAATATGCTTGGATACAGCACTCTGTGAACAACCAGCTTCTTTAGCAATGACCTTTTGTGGCTTACCCTCCTTGTGGAGGGTGTCAATGACTGTCTGATTGTGTAGCCTACTGAACCAGATGGAGAGACCATTTAAAGGCTCAGGAAACCTTTGCAGGTGTTTTGAGTTAATTAGCTGATTAGAGTGTGACACCATGAGTTTCCAATATTTAACTTTTTCACAATATTCAAATTTTCTGAGACACTGAATTTGGGTTTTCATTAGCTGTAAGCCATAATCATCAAGAAATAAAGGCTTGAAATATTTCACTCTATGTGTAATGAATCTATATAATATATGAGTTTCACTTTCTGAAATGAGTGACAAGAAATATTGAACTTTTTCACGATATTCTACTTTTTTGAGCTGCACCTGTATATATATATATATATATATATATATATACATACAGTGCCCTCCTCAATTATTATTTACTTCACCCCTGGTAAAGATGAGTAAAAAGGGTTATAACAAATTCACCTTTTGGTGAATTAGCTTAATCTCACACTGAAAAAATTAGAAAAATCCCTCATCAAGAAATAATTATTTTTAACAAAACCATGTATGCCACAATTATTGGCAGCCCTGTAAAAAAATGTTTAAAAAATGTAACTGAAGCATTTTTTCCATTTATATTTTACTTTTTAAAGTTGATCAGAGTGTTTAGGAACTTTCAAGCAGTATTCCATGACTTTCTTTTTCACTGGGGTATAAATATGAGGTGACACAGAGGCCATATTCCCTTATTCATACATCAACTGGTATGGGAAAGATAAGAGAATGCACAAATCAAATGAGGGAAAAGTGTGTTGAGCTTCAAAAGTCAGGGAATGGCTATACGTAAAAAGGTCAACACAACTAACTGTTAGAAACTTGCCTGGAAGAGGACCCAAGTTTATTTTTCCCCCACGCACAGTGAGGAGGATGGTAAGAGAGGCAAAAAAATCCCCACGGATCACTGTTTAAGAATTACAGAGGAAAGTAGCATCATGGGGTCATCAAGTCTCCAAAGCTACCAATAGACGTCACCTGCATGCCAACAAATTATTTGGAAAGCATGCCTGAAAAAAGCCTTTCCTGTCATTTTACCACAAACGTAAGTGCCTGGAGTTTGCTACATGCTGCTGGAACTTTGACTGGAACCGTGTTCTATGGTCAGATGAAACGAAAATTGAGCTTTTCGGCAACCAACACTCAAGGTGGGTTTGGCATAAAAAGAAGGATGGCTATACCAAAAGTAACCTGATCCCCACTGTTAAGTATGGTGGAGGTTCTGTGATGTTGTGGGGCTGTTTTTCTTCCAAAGGCCCTGGGAATCTTGTTACATGGCATCATGAACTCCATGAAATACCAGGAATTGTTTTTATCTGAATCTGGCTGCCTCTTCCAGGAGACTAAAACTGGGTTGTCTTCCAGCAGGACACTGATCAAAAACATACGTCCAAATCAATGGAGCAGAGAGCAGGATAGTCACAAGACCGACCCGAATATGTGTTAATGGGAGAGTGGCAATATAATTTACACTGGGGAACCCACTGACGAATAACCCCCTTGTCACCGCCCCAGGTAATGTGAGGCCCGTGAAAAGCCAACCATGAATTTTCCAGGACGAGTGGCTAAGCAGGGGAATCAATTCTGTGAGGGTGGAGTCGTGGCGGAAGACCAGACACGACTGAGAGGGAATCAGAAAGTTATTCCTGCTAAAGAAATAACCACAAATAAATGCCAAGACTAATCCGCGGGGAAGGTACAAAAATAAAGATGGGACAAAAAACTCCCGGCGAACGCCAAAAAAAATCAACCCTAGATAAGCGTGCGAATAAACTAAGAAACTTGAGTGAAAACAAAAGGAAACTGGAAAGGAAATAGTTACTTCTCACTCTCAACTAGAGAGAGCGGAAACGAGAAGCAACTAAATGAAATAGGAACAAAGGAACTGTCTCCGATAGAACAGAAAAAACCCAATGCGGGGAAACCAAGTGCAAACAAGACAAACAACCTATAAAACTAAGAAATCAAGAGTAACTACGGCAAATCCCACGTATCTCGAAAAGATTTCAAGAGAAGTGGTCGCCAATGATCCTATACCTTACTGGCTTCAAGTCAAAACACAATTGACATGGCAGAACCACTGGAAGACGGAAACTCTAAGCTATATAAAGCCGACAGAAACCAAACACAGGTTCGAAGGATAATTGCAATGTGAGATTAAGTCACCGAAACGGAGGATGGAAAATCCAATGGAGTGACCTAACGACGTCAAACGAAAAAACGACCGCAGAATAAAAGCAGGGCTGCCAAAAACTATGACACACTCAGCCTAAACCCTGGGGCTACCAGGTGGGATGTCCCAACATAGCAGCAGGGCAGTCATACAGGTCCCCAAACATGTTGCAGTCTGGTTTATCAAAGTTCCTCAGGGGATAATGGAACTTGCAATGTTTTAAGAACTTGACTGGCCTGCTCAGAGCACTGATCTCAACGCGATCGAACACCTTTGGGATTAATTGGAAATTAGGACTGTAAGGCAGGCCTAATCGCCAAAAATCAGTGTCACTCACTAATACTCTACTAATGGAAGCAAATCCCCGCAGCAACGTTCCAACTAGTGGAAAGCCTTCCCAGGACAGTGGAGGCTGTTATAGCAGAAAAGGTGGGGACCAACTCCATATTAATGCCCATGATTTTGGAATGAGATGTTGGACGGGCAGGTGTCCATATACTTTTCGCCATGTAGTCTACATGACTGAGTTCATGGACTTTGCTTTTTATGATTATGTATAACTTTATCTCTTTGTGAAAAGTGGGTTCATCTGTAAACCAGGAATTCTGTTAAGAATTGGGGTTCTCCAGGGTCTTCACTGACACGCGATGAGCTTTTATGAATCGTTTCAGGTCACTGGAGATCCTGTACTGCACAGCGACATGAAGGCGGATATCACTTTTCATAACCCCTTATCTGTGGCTCTGAAAGACTGCACCGTAACAGTGTCTGGCAGCGGCTTATTGAAGAAACCTTTAGAAGCCGTAATGTGAGTGTCTCCTGGATGCTTTCCCACAGAGCATGAATGTTTCAACTGATTGTGTGTTTTAAAATATGTGAAATAAAATCATGGCTCTTCGGCAACAACCAAACACACAGAGTAAAATTATCGAGGGAACTAGACACAATAAGGTCATAATGACTTCCATTGTGGTCTCACAGTTTCTAAGAAGCACAGTATTGTTGCCAATTATTAATTATAATAAATTTAGAATTCTTTTTGGACTCCAACCCTGTTGCCTAGCTCTGTATTAGAAAGCGTTGCAAAGCAAGCGTGCATTGCTGCCTTTGAGGAGGAATAATTCTGTGTTGATTCAAAATGTACTCTATATCAGTGTAAAATGTACTCTATATCAGTGTAAAATGCACTCAATCATTGTAAAATGTACTCCATTAGTGTACATTGTAGCCCATCAGTGTTGATTTAACTTTAAGGATTTTGCTGTGCGTGTGTGTCTCTCTCTGCAGTACGGTGTCTCTTCACCCCGGTAAGGATCTTATGGTAAAGGTGTGCTTCACGCCATACAAAACGGGACCAAAGAAGCTGATCGCTGCTTTCAACTGTGACCAGTTCACAGACATCAAAACCATCTGTAAAATACATGTTAAAAAGAGTTTACGTTAAAGTCGCAGTGTAATTTTAAAGAGCCTTTACACTGTCAAAGGTATAATGTAGGCATTAAATTCCTTTGCAGTATCTATGGTGAAGGTTCAGGAAGATGGTAAAACTGGGATTTTGTTTGTTTTCTGCAGCTAAGCTGATGAATGTGCAACCTGTGAGTGATTATACAAAAAACTCTGGAATATACCCTGCCTGTTTTATCCATAAAAATCTTACATTTCTGTCATTCTAACTTTTGTAATAACAACACTGGACTGTCATCAAGTCACTTTCCTGCATATACATAACACACAAAATGTAATCATTACATTTTATGGATGAACACATCCATTTTAAAAATGCAAAGTCAATCATGAAGTCTTGGTGAACAAAGGTAAAAGTACTATGATGGTCACATTAATGCATGAGAAATTATTTTTTGTTATTTTTCACACAACTGTTTTAATGGTCTACCCATAATCATTTCAAGCTACAATAAAATATGCAATACTATTGAGAAGAACTCATATAAATGCTTGCTTTTATTCATGAATGAAAATAAATGAGTACATTCTGTACCTAGGTAGCTTGCGTTTTATAAAATGCATAAAATTCATAAAAATGAATAAAATAATTTGAAAATAAATAAATAAATCTGTGAATTCATGTAGAAATGTAAATGTATGTGCAATCAATTTATGTGAGTCCAAGTTGTAATGAGTTAAAAGCCTTTATTCCATTATGGCTGAAAATAAATTAAAAAAGTAGGGGAACCAATTTCCAAAAATGTATCATATATAAAAGTTATGCCTTTTAAAAATAGCAGACACCAAAATGCTCCTACACAAAATCACACAAACCTACATGCTCTTACACAAAATCATGCAAACCCAGACACTCTTACACAAAAACACATACACCCACACACTCTTATACAAAATCACACACAACCAGATTCCACAAAATCACAGAAATCCGTGTGCTTTTACAAAAAATGACACTCACACAAAATCACACACAACCACATGCTCTCACACAAAATCAAACGAACCCATATGCTCTTACACAAAATCAAACACCCACACCCTTTTACACAAAATCACACAAACCCACATGCTTTTATACAAAATCACACATCCACACTCTTATGCAAAATTATACACCAACACACTGTTACACAAAATCTCAGAAATCTGCACCCTCCTACACAAAACCACACACACCCACATACTCTTACACAAAATAAAACAAACCAACATGCTCTTACACAAAACGACACAAACCCATAGGTTTCTTACACAAAACTTTCCTGAAGGTAAGAGAGCAGGGCAAGGTGTGCAGTACTAATCCAAAAAGGAAAAATGCTAGTGGCCATCAGAGACATAGGGCATACAAATCTCAGTTAATCTAAAAAAAACAAAAAACATTTTAATTAGAAAAAAGACCTATCCCTGTGTTGTGTTTCTATTCATCACAAAAAAATGTAAGTTTTAATGTAAATTTAAGTGAAATGTTTGCGTTTGCCAAAAGCCAGAAAAAACAGGAAATTAAATGATCAGCCGAAACGCTCACATCAGCCTGCTCTACATCCAGGTGGATCAGCATCGCAAAGCGCCTGTTTGACACCGTATGAGACCCACCCTGCTTGCTTTGATTCATAGGAAGGCCACACCCCCTCATTTACATACTGATCATTCATAACGAAAAAGGGAAATAAAAACTAAAAAATAAAAGTTTGAAAATTACCGCACATTTGGATCTAAAGTCCAAAGCCTCACATCACCTTGCCTTCCTTAAAGCAGGATCAGGTGTGAGGGACAATCAGTGACTTCAGCTTAGTACAGAAAACAGTTTGCAGTTTTCCTGCTTGGCCAGCAGAAGGAGCCAACATACTGTCACATATCGGCTATCTACCACCTGTCCTCTGAACACACCCTGAATGAGCCACACTTCCTCAGGGTTAAAGTTCGCGTTTGGGTACAGAGTTAGCTTGCCCCTGTCCGTTAGTCAGTCCATCGTCTTTTCTGAATGCTGCCACTGAATTCACAGCTCATTAAATGCCTTTAGTCTTTGGCCAGAACGAATGTGCACCACAGGGCACATCAGGAGTAGCCGAAGGCAAACCCTGATGTACATAATTACATGGTTAATAATTGCATTATTTCTAATGTATGCAAGTGTACAATACAGCCTCACACTGGTATGAAGAAATTATTTTATCTTCTATACCTGCTGAGGACCAGAAAATAGCCTTGAAAAAAAATGTTTTAAAACATATCTAACTGTGGTAAATGTATTCTTATAATCCTCCTTTTTTAATATATATATATATATTTTTTTTTAAATGGTGTTGGCCCCTAAAGTTGTTGCCATATTTTTTTTCAACTCACAGATTTTCTCTAAAAAAAAAAAATTTAGTCAGCCATAAAAAGGGTTAGTCATATCCTAAGGACCCCTGTCTCACTCCATAGTTTCACAGGGTTAGCCATACCTTAAGGACCTCTGTCTCATTCCATAGTTTCACAGGGTTAGCCATACCTTAAGGACCCCTGTCTCATTCCATAGTTTCACAGGGTTAGCCATACCTTAAGGACCCCTTTCTCACTCCATAGTTTAACAGGGTTAGCCGTATCCTAAGGACCCCTGTCTCATTCCATAGTTTCACAGGGTTAGCTATATCCAAAGGACCCCTGTCTCACTCCGTAGTTTTATTCAGGCATAAAAAATAGTCAGCCCTATCCTAAGGACCCCTGTCTCACTCCATAGTTTCACAGAAGGCAGCAAGTTTATTTGTCTTTTTTTGAAAAAATAAAATAAAATTTGCATGTCGACCCAATGTGCAAAGTGTACTTCGGAAAGAAAAAATCCATGAAATAAATAAGAGATATAAAATAATAAAGACAGCCCTCAATCTACTGCGCCAGTTACGCTTGACTAGCTCCTTGCCACAAACTCGTCAGACTGCACCTGTTATTCCCGACACATTGCGTCAGTTACTCTCGACACGCTCCACGTCACAGAGACTCCTCGACAGGACGCACCAGTTATTCTTGATCCTTTGTGAGGGTTATCCTTGACACCCCCCTGCGCTGCTCTCGACAGACTCTTGATCCTTTGTGAGGGTTATCCTTGACACCCCCCTGCGCTGCTCTCGACAGACTTTTGAATGAATTGGCGCCTCATACAGGCTGGCCGCATGCGGGAGTTTCTGACCAAGTGGAGAGGCTGAGAGGGGCTGATGGCCGTAGGCATGTCCAAACGTCTGGTACAGTCAAACAACTATTCAGTTATTCACATTCCTTATTTTAAGGAACATGTTAGAACACGCAGTGCAAAGAAAACAACTTCTGCAATTTGTCTATTCCCCACAAGGTTTCACAATGCACACCGCCAACAGTTTTCCAGGCAACTCCACCTCACCTCTCTAATCTCCCCTGGCAACCACCAGCAGCTCATGCACCCAGCTCCCAGGGTATGGGTCCACTTCAATTCTTCAATATATATATTATAATTTTAACAAATATACTTATCTGAAAAGGTGACAAATTAGAAAGCTACCTCGGTCCTTACCATCTCTCACCGTGCCAGAAGCTAGAGGTGGCCCGGTAGCAAAAACATTTTGCGGATCTGTTCTCTCCCCTCTCATCTCATTTACCACCATTTTGCAAATCCACCACCATCTCCTAGGGTCATGGCACATTCTAGGCCCTGTTGAATGCCTGAGCGTAGAAAGAAAATAATTAGAAGGTATGCTAGTAATGAGAGCAATAGAAGACAGCCAGTACGTGGAGCAGTCCCACTGTATTAGTACATACGCAGGATGGGTCTATAGTGTTGATTAATGCCTCACATTTCAACGCTTTTCCAATGTCTAGAGTTGTTGACCTCCTGGTCCAGGGCACTGCTTATTTTTTCAAGTTGCTCTGGATTTGACAGAGGGCTACTGGCAGATTCCCTTGTCTCCAGAGTCTAAGAAAAAAATGGCTTCTCCACTCCACATGGTTAATTACCAATGTGACCCTTCCTTTTGCTGGCTTTTCGGGGCGCGCACCACATTCCAAGAGTCAAGGGTACAACGGCAGTGTCATACCTGGGATTCGAACCTGCAACCTTCGGTTTACAAGCCCAGTTCCCTAACCATTATACGGATACTGCCGCCCGGTAATCACTCGCAGTGATGCCTGGGGATAGCAGGTGGAGCTGTGCTCGTGTCCCTCAAGAGGGCGGGGCTCACAGCGCTGTGGGATGGAGGAAGGTATGGTATCTGGGGTACCACTTGGGCGGTGGGCAGGTGCAGGTAGGTAAAACAGCAGTGATGGAGACCTGTCCGCGGCCCAAGACAAAAAAAAAAGAGGTGATATGGTTCTTGTGGCTGCAGGCTACAAAAGGAGATTTATTCCACCTTTCATGGAGCTGACTGAGAAAAGCACTGTACTGGATGTATTGGAGCTTCTGGAGGCTCTTTCCAGGGATCCCGATGAAGAGCGCGTTGCAATAGTCCAGCCTTGAGGAGACAAAGGCGTGGACAAGCTTCTCGGCGTCAGACATGGTTAGGGTGGGATGGAGTTTGGCTATATTTTTGAGGTGGAAAAATTACGTCTTGCAGAGATGCTTGATATGGGTAGCAAAGGCCAGGGATGGGTCAAATTTGACAATGAGGTTAGTGATGGAGGTAGAGAAAGGGACCCTTATCTCCTCAAGGCAGGTGTTCAGCCATGTGCAGGCAGCAGAGGGATTTGGGGCAGTTGGGATGGGGGTCCCTATGAAACTGGGGGGGACGTATCCCCCCCGTAAACTCCGCCATCTGCGCCCCTGATCCATAGGCCATGACACACAAAATTGGGAATGTACATTATAAAGTTACATAAAATGATACAAATGGAAACATCCCAGCTAATGCCATGCAGTCATTGAACAAACTGGAATATCCACCTACTGCACTGATATAAATAATTATACATGTCATGGATCTTACCTTTCTTCCCTTATCTCCGCGTCGCTTTATTCGTTTTTATCATTTACCGGTAATCTATCGGATTTTCCTGTGTTCCGTCACAGGTTTTGCTTTCGCCTCATCATTAGTGAGTTCACCTGCAATATAATTCCGCTCACTATTTATACCCCGCTTCCGGCCTCTCTCGTTGCTTCCATGTTATTCCACTTAACATTCGAGCCGGTAAAAAGGTATAGGAAATTAGTTAGAAAGCTAGTTTAAAAAGAAAGGGTTTAGAAAGTAGGGTTTTTAGAAAGAAAGAAAGTTTCTTCTAGCTCTCATTTCAGAGCAGAGGCTTTCTCGTTTCTTTCGTTTTATACTCTGACTTACGAGTGCTCTTACCCAAGAAAAGTTTGGGTCTTTTGAGTTCTGTTTCCTTTCGTTTCACTCCAATAACGGGAGTAAGATAAGCGTGTCTGCTTATTTCCTTTGTTTTACCGTTTCTACCTACGAGCGCTCTAACTGCTCTGACTCCAGTTAAAGGGGTCTTATAGTTTTTATTTTCTTTGTTCGTTCGCTCCACAAACGGAGTTAGATAAGCGGGTCCGCTTATTTCCTTTGTTTTTCCACGAGCGCTCTAACGACTCTGTCCCAGTTAAAGGGATATTACAGTTTTTATTTTTCTTTGTTCGCTCGCTCCACTAACAGGAGTTAGATAAGCGTATAGCTTATTTCTTTATTTTATGCTCGGAGATCGAGTTCCTCGTTCTTTTCTCGAGGTTATTTGTGTTCTGTTATTTTCCTCTATTTCTCTACGGCTTATTGTCCATCTCAGTGTGTTCTTTCTAACATTTTTCAGATTGCACAGCTATCGCATCTGGACTTCCAATATTTCCTCCGTGTCTCTGACACAGAGATCCCTTACAGAACATGGAAGCCACAGGGGAAGTTCCAGCGATAGTTGCGAATCTGAAAAGTGTCATAGCTACTCAGGAGGCAGTCCTGGCGGAACAGAGAGAGAGTATTCGTTCTCTGCAATATTCGCAGCAAGCGTTGCACGAGCAGATGCAACTACAGGCAATAGCTCTGCGAGATTTGTCAGAGAATATCCGGACTCTCTCTCTCAGGGCAGATCCACCTCCAGTCGCACAAGCACCTACACAGGCCACTCCCCCGTCATTTCCACCTAACGCTAGGGAACCAAGACTCCAACTCCCGTTGCGATATAGCGGGGAATCAGGAAAGTGTCAGGGGTTTTTAACGCAGTGCTTAATTTTTTTTAAAATACAGCCCTCGCGGTTCTGTGCACAGGAATCCAAAGTAGCTTTTATTCTGTCTCTTTTAACTGGTAATACTCTCGCATGGGCTGACCCACTGTTCAGGGCAGATTCACCTATCATGAGCAACACAGAGAGGCTTATGGCGGAGATGGTATCCGTTTTTGATCAAGACGTTTCTGGCAAGGAAGCTGCCATGCGTTTGACCCGTCTTCGTCAGGGCACCGACACCGTGGCGGTCTTTGCGATTACTTTCCGTGCTCTCGCGGGGGTGACAGGATGGGCCGATGAGCCTCTTTGTGCACTGTTCCTGAATGCACTATCAGAACCCATAAAAGACGCCATTGCGGGTATCGAACCACCCGCTACATTCGGGGCTCTGGTATCTGCCGCCATTCGGTTAGACAACCGTTTTAGAGAGCGAGAGAAAGAGAGGGGTTCTAAAGATTTTAGGGATCGCCCAGCTAATTACCTTTCTTCCGCCACGCCAACGGTGTCTCAAACCCCTTCACTATATCCTATTGAGCAGGAGGAGCCCATGCAGGTCGATGGGTCCTTCATGTGCGTAACAAGGGAAGCTATGTCCCGTGACTTGTGGTGTAGGTACTGTAAGGGGCGGGGTCACTTAAAGGAACAGTGTCCCAAGCTGTCAGGTAAAAAAGGGGCCTTGCTAGAGGAACCAAGTTGCCTAGGGGGACTGCAGTTCAAGTACCCTCGGACCCTCTTGCCAGTCAATTTAAGCTGGAACGATTGCCAGTTCCATTGCAACGCTTTTATCGATTCCGGGGCAGGTGAGTGCCTTATCGATGCCAATTGGGCCAAGGCCCACAAAATTCCCACCCACCCTCTGCCTCATCCTCGCCTTGTTACGGCTCTGGACGGCCGCCCGGTAGGCACAGGCACCATTTCCCGCGTTACCTCCACTATACGCATGCGCGTTCCGTATCAGCATCATACGGAGGAGATTCCGTTTTTTTAAATTGAGTCCCCGGCTTATCCGCTGGTCTTAGGGCATTCCTGGCTTACCCACCACAATCCACATATTAATTGGGTGGGCTCCGGTCCTGTTATCCATCAGTGGGGTTCCCAGTGTAAACTTCACTGTTCTTCCTCCAGTCCGTTGCTGTCAGGAGGAGGGGTTCAGGATTATCCCGAGCCTATTATTACGACTGATGTCATGGTTGCCCCGGTTATATGGGAGGTTGAGGCAGCGGTGCAGAGAGTCTTGTGCTCGGACCCAGGCTCAGGTGGGGCACCAGCCCACTGTCTTTTCGTGCCTCCTCGTCTTAGGTCTCGGGTTCTCCAATGGGCCCACGCCTCCCAACTTCCCAGTCACCCCAGTGTTCAGCGTACTAGGGACCTCTTGTCCCGACGTTTCTGGTGGCCCAGTCTGGAGGGGGACGTACGCTCATTTGTCGCGGCTTGTCCGGTTTGCGCACGCATCAAGGTCTCTCACCTTCCTCCCTCGGCTAAACAAAGAGCCACGGCTGAAAGGCATTGTCATGCTGCTGCATCCTATAGAGTTGGACAGCGGGTTTGGCTCACTACTTGTGATCTTCCATTGCGTGTCGAGTC
This sequence comes from Ilyophis sp. 1 JC-2022, assembly GCA_022702515.1. Lineage (NCBI taxonomy): Eukaryota > Metazoa > Chordata > Actinopteri > Anguilliformes > Synaphobranchidae > Ilyophis > Ilyophis sp. 1 JC-2022. The sequence goes on along the minus strand of CM040396.1, from coordinate 12,081,219 downwards.
CCGTAAACTTGCTCCTCGTTTTGTGGGACCATTTAAAATTATTAAAAAGATTAACCCAGTCACATTTCGACTGCAACTTCCGCGCTCAATGCGCATCCACCCCACGTTTCATGTCTCCCGTCTTAAACCGGTACTCGTCAGCCCTCTCGCCCCGGTTGAAAGACCACCTCCGCCTCCCCGACTCATAGAGGGGGCTCTGGCTTATACCGTTCGCCACATTGTGGCCGAGAGACGTGTGGGCAGAGGGTGGCAGTTTCTTGTTGACTGGGAGGGTTATGGTCCGAAGGAACGTTGCTGGGTTCCATCGAGAAACATCCTGGAACCTCAGTTAATCACCGAATTCCGCAGAGATAAGGTTGTGGAAGCGTCCGGTGCCGTTCCTTAGAGGGGGGGTCCTGTCATGGATCTTACCTTTCTTCCCTTATCTCCGCGTCGCTTTATTCGTTTTTATCGTTTACCGGTAATCTATCGGATTTTCCTGTGTTCCGTCACGGGTTTTGCTTTCGCCTCATCATTAGTGAGTTCACCTGCAATATATTTCCGCTCACTATTTATACCCCGCTTCCGGCCTCTCTCGTTGCTTCCATGTTATTCCACTTAACATTCGAGCCGGTAAAAAGGTATAGGAAATTAGTTAGAAAGCTAGTTTAAAAAGAAAGGGTTTAGAAAGTAGGGTTTTTAGAAAGAAAGAAAGTTTCTTCTAGCTCTCATTTCAGAGCAGAGGCTTTCTCGTTTCTTTCGTTTTATACTCTGACTTACGAGTGCTCTTACCCAAGAAAAGTTTGGGTCTTTTGAGTTCTGTTTCCTTTCGTTTCACTCCAATAACGGGAGTAAGATAAGCGTGTCTGCTTATTTCCTTTGTTTTACCGTTTCTACCTACGAGCGCTCTAACTGCTCTGACTCCAGTTAAAGGGGTCTTATAGTTTTTATTTTCTTTGTTCGTTCGCTCCACAAACGGAGTTAGATAAGCGGGTCCGCTTATTTCCTTTGTTTTTCCACGAGCTCTCTAACGACTCTGTCCCAGTTAAAGGGATATTACAGTTTTTATTTTTCTTTGTTCGCTCGCTCCACTAACAGGAGTTAGATAAGCGTATAGCTTATTTCTTTATTTTATGCTCGGAGATCGAGTTCCTCGTTCTTTTCTCGAGGTTATTTGTGTTCTGTTATTTTCCTCTATTTCTCTACGGCTTATTGTCCATCTCAGTGTGTTCTTTCTAACATTTTTCAGATTGCACAGCTATCGCATCTGGACTTCCAATATTTCCTCCGTGTCTCTGACACAGAGATCCCTTACAATACACAAACAGAAGAATTACCCAACACCATGTCACTCATAGCAGAAGGCAAACTGCTTCAGTTGAATTCCAAAGCCAAAAAGAATGTGTCATTGATGCCAAGTTTTTTTGTTTGTTTTCTCTGACATTTTATAAATATCTAGGCTCTTTGACTGCTTTCCATACTAAATAACTTACACAGAATTTAAGAATAACTTCCCTTTCTTTATTTAAAGGACAATTCTGCATAATTAAAAAAAGCTAGATGCTAGATATGAGTGCATAGATAGGCTGGTAAAAAAAAAAAATCAAGAGAGGAAACCAAGGCCTAACTAATTATGCCCTAGAACAATTTAACATGAACATTTTACTGTGCATTTAGAGAGCAGTACGCTAGGCCCAGGCTTCCCCTGTTAAATAAGCTACTGGATCATAAGCAAACCTTGCTGACAGGTTAAAAAAAAGTGCAGCGGCAGGATATCCGCAATACATTTTATTGCATTAAATTTGTGAAGTAGGCTGATTGTATTACAGTGGAATAAAAAATGATCCGAAAGAATAGGATTATGTGGGTAAATTTCAACATCACCAATACCAAAACCAAAACTTAAGACCGGGTCTAGAGTATGACTCGACTACAGCGGGGCTGACAGCATTTTGTGTACAACCATTAATGGTCACAAATGGTCACAAATGCAGAAAAGATCATCTGCATTTTCAAACAGGAAGTTAAGTCACCTGATCCCACCACTTTGTCAAAGCTTACAGCTAAGTGAGTAAGAAATTATGCTAAATTCTAGACTTCACACACTCATGTCTGGTGCTATTTGCAGCTGGGTTAGCAGGTGCATTTAATCCCTTCAGCTCCTTGCACTGCAATGAAAGAGATCTACCCGCTAATCTGTGATGAATCACCTCACCAACTGTGCACTTAAACTGGATGATAAATGCTACTTATATTAAACTAAGCAGCATTTTTATTGGATTTCTTAAGTTGAATTGTTGAATAGAGAAAGTAAAATAAAATACAAAGACAGCAGGTGCTAAACTGCCTGCAGGTGTTATGACAGGAAATTACGCAATGTAAATGGTAAATGGACTGCACTTATATAGCGCCTTTATCCAAAGCGCTTTACAATGGCCTCTCACTCACCCATTCACACACACATTCACACACCAATGGCGGCAGCTGCCATGCAAGGTGCTAGCCTGCTCATTGGGAGCAATTTGGGGTTCAGTGTCTTGCCCAAGGACACTTCGACATGTGGACAGGAAGAGCCGGGGATCGAACCGCCAACCCTGCGATCAGCGGACGCCCCGCTCTACCTCCTGAGCCACAGCCGCCCCAATGTCTACTACTCTGGGTGGAGAAAAGAAAAAGAATGCATGAAAAAAGCAATGAATGGTCCAATCATGGTTCTGCATCTGTGTGCACATCTCCCTGCAGCTTTGAGGGAAAGGGTAACAGATACCATACGTGAGAAATCTAGTATTACACATTTTTTGAGGCATTGCATTAGCTCATCTTAGCTACATATTTCTGGTTTACTGGGCAATGCCATGAATTACAGGATGAACTGGTGTTCTGCTGGGACCAGCCGTTTCCATTCTTCCAAAGCCATTTTAGACCGCTTGTTTTCAAATGTTGACTCATTAAAGGGTCTACTAACATTTTTATAAAGTTGACAGACCTTTGTTTTGTAGATAATATCCATTGGCTATGTGACACAAAATTGGGGATTGACATTATCATGTGAATATCATGCAAAATCATGCGAATATAAACAGCCCAGCTAATTCCAGTCATTAAACAAGCTGTAATAGCCACCTGCTGCACTGCGCACAGATAGATAGAAGGCAAACTGCTTTAGTCGAATCCAGACGTCAAAAAGAATGTGTCACTGATGCTGGGTTTCTTTGTTTTCGCACAGGCATTTCATAAATCTATAATCTTTGACGGCTTTGCATACCAAATAAATTACGCACAACTTAAGAATAACTAATCTTCCTTTACTTAAGAGACATTTCTGCATAATTTAAAGAAGCAGAATGCTAGATATGAGTGCATAAAGAGGCTGGTAATGAAACTCTTTAAAGTGTTGTTGAAAAACAAAAAAAACTGCACTGAAGTACTAATAACACTACATTCATATACACAGCAAAATGCTTCTGGATAAATCAACCCTGATAAAATATATTTCACTCCAAGTATATCTTTGTCCATTGCCCAAGGCTTCCTCTGTTAAATACTGGATCATAAGCAAACCTCACAGACAGGTTAACAGAATATTGCAGAATATCATATTCCATTTAAGGAAATGTGCCTTGAATATGTGGACTGAAGACAAGTTCTAGAGTGACAAACCCTAAAAGGGGCAGGGTTGCACATACACTTTAAACATACAACTTACCCAGTCACGGAACCGTCCCACAGTGAAGAGTGGCCTTACAGAGAAAACACTGACTCTCCATTACTGCTGACGGCCCCAAGATGACTTCTGGTGAGTTAACCACGCCTATATCCAGCTTCCAGACATGGAAATACTGTATGGGGGAGAAAAAAAAAACATTAAAAAAAAAACCATTAAAAAAACCAAAACAAAAACAAAAAACAATCAGAATAAAGAAATGCATGAATGCCATCATGACAGATTTCAACTAATGCTGCTACAATTATTATAAATAACAATAATGAGTATTATTATTATATTCACTCTAGCTATTAATACAGTTGGGTCCATAATTATAAGCATCCTTGATGAAGGTGAGTGTGGCAGGCTGTAGCTGCGTCTACTCGTCGAGTAGGTACACGCACCTGGGCTGAAAAGATTGCAAAGTTGAAGAATTGGACCACTGAAGAAAAAAGAGGCTGAAAAACTTTAGTTTAGTTTAGCTTTTGCGTTTGGTTTTTACTTTCTCAGTATTACTTTGGTTTGTTTCATTTTGCCCGGAACCCGTTATAGGGAAAATAATAAAGAGAAAATAAACCAAACGCAGAGAAATCTTTCAGACTATTTGTACCTTTAAGCCAGGTTTCGCGTTGTTTGTTCGCGCGTGTTCCAGCCGAGTCGCAGCTTCCCCTCCGTGGCGAGTGCCTTTAACACCTGTGCGGATTTGCCAATGCAACCCAGGTGTGTGTGCCAACGAGTAGGCTAGGCGTGTTCCTACTCTAGCCCGTAACAGTCACCAAAAGGGTTGTAGCCATACAATAAATCAATATTGGCATAATGAGTTATAACCAGTATTGTATGTAAAACAATGACATTTATTAGCATATAGCCGAGTGAAAATTAACCTATGTAGGCCTATGGAATAATCCAAGGCGAACATCTGAGAAATGCCAGAAATCTAAATGTGAATAGCTAGTATTGTTGGTTAGTTGTAGCTTATAATAGAAAGTAAACAAACAATGACACAATCAGACAATACACCAAATTGAGTTTTATTAGCTAACTTGAAAGTGACAGGTTTAGTCCCAAAGTTATCAAATTCGGAATTAGCGTATATTTACAAAAATAAATAAATTTTATTTGTACTGTTTTTAATTAAATATACGTAAAACATTTTTTTTTTTACAAATCACTACTTTCTGCTTTTATGTGCATTTTACATATTGTCCCAATTTTTTTGGAATTGGGGTTGAAATACAAAATAAAGTATCAATTCCTAGAGCTATTTAAGTGTCAGATGTCACCCTCCCAGACAACCAGACGAACCTTTTGCAATAGTAAATATATTAAATAGAAAATACATTAAAATGCAACAGCCGCAATCACATTAACACAGCAGTTGCATTAAAAAACTGAACCCATTTTTTGAACATTGTTTGTGTGTGTGTCCGTGGGTTTGTGTGTGTGTCTGTGGGTTTGTGTGTGTCTCTGTGTGTGTGAATGATGTGGAGCTGGATTTGAGGGTGTTAGAATTAAAAACAGTTTAACAATAGCAAATATATTCAATATTAAATAGAAAACACATTAAAATGCAACAGTAATTACATTAAAAAACAGCAATTACATTGGAAAACTAAACACATTTTTTGAACATCCCGTGCATGCCTGTGTGTGTACAAAAAAAATTTGCATTTGCAAAGTAGCTAACAGTAGGCTAGTTAAAGCAGCATTAGGTAATAACAGCGGAAATGCATCCGACATTGTCACTTTAAAATCTATGAATCTGTCATCATGAAAGTCGTATTCCCTTTGTGACGTTTTCTAAATGCATTGTGATATTATGTTAGTAGCCTATACATACACTTAGGCCAATTTAAATGTTGTCCGACATGTAGCCTTAACATGCAGTATGCTGTGATCATGTGTGTAACAAGTTACTGGCATAGGCTACGTGCTTGTGCTGCATAATAGGTTAAATGTAATCGATATTACAGTTATAGCTATATTACTGCATGACTTATGCTAGCCGTCCAGTTAATGTGAAGGATTATCATTGATCCAGTAGGCCAATAGCCTATGGCTGGCTAGCAAGCGACACTTAAGTCGTTGAATTTTTCATTTTAACTGAACAGATCTGAATGAAATTCCAGGAAGGTATAGCCAGCCAGTTGTATGTAAAATGTGGCTACTTAGCAGGCGACACCATGTTTTGGTTAAAGAGTAATGTTAACAGTGAAAAAATCTCTCCAAGATTTTCATATGGTCACATTCATGTGTGAGAAGCATAACTTGCAAATCCTTGTTGCAAATTAATAAAAAAAATAAAATAAACTTTGCAGAGGTATAAGCCTCAATCCTCAGGCACACTAACTGCAAGGCCACAACATAGGTACGCATAGATTAATGTTTTTTCTGGTACTGTAACGATACCTGCGGTGATAGCGGTACCGGACCATGTTGGCTTTTGTCTGAGATTGAGACTAGTGACAGAGTCTTTGAAACAACCATTTGTTGAAAACATGTAGCCAACGGCACAGTTATTTATTGATTATTTACATTAATGCAATAATTAAATTTTAACCAGATGATATTTTGCATTAAAACTTATTTTTTTCTGCCTGACAAATGTGATATTTATTCCCATACTGTATAAACGTTACCTGCAGTAAATCTTTTGTTGATAGCAAGTAGGCTAGGTTTCCAGGCCATGTCGGCTGACTTTCAGCTCTTTTTAAGTACAAGTGAAACAGTGAACAGTTAAATTTCTTAGCCTTTGAAAGAAAAAGACATTAAATCTTTAATGTGAAGAAAAAAAACTGGTTTGACAAAAAGAAATTGCCAGGAAAAAAAATGGTTTGGTGAAAAAACTGGTTAGGTTTTAGGCTTTTTCCTCCACAACTGGTATCCAAGTAATCAGGGGAGGTTCACAAAAAAAAATTGCAACAAATGTATGGTAGTACAGGTGCAGCTCAAAAAATTAGAATATCGTGAAAAAGTTCAATATTTTTTGTCACTCATTTCAGAAAGTGAAACTCATATATTATATAGATTCATTACACATAGAGTGCAATATTTCAAGCCTGTATTTCTTGTAATTTTGTTGATTATGGCTTACAGCTAATGAAAACCCAAATTCAGTGTCTTACCTGCATTACCATAGCCCTTACCTGAATTGCCATAGCCCTTACCTGCATTACCATAGCCCTTACCTGTATTACCATAGCCATTACCTGTATTACCATAGCCCTTACCTGCATTACCATAGCCATTACCTGCATTACCATAACCATTACCTGCATTACCATAGCCATTACCTGCATTACCATAGCCATTACCTGCATTACCATAGCCCTTACCTGCATTACCATAGCCATTACCCGTATTACCATAGCCATTACCTGCATTACCATAGCCCTTACCTGCATTACCATAACCATTACCTGCATTACCATAGCCATTACCTGCATTACCATAGCCATTACCTGAATTACCATAGCCAGTACCTGCATTACCATAGCCATTACCTGCATTACCATAGCCATTACCTGAATTACCATAGCCATTACCTGAATTACCATAGCCATTACCTGCATTACCATAGCCATTACCTGTATTACCATAGCCATTACCTGCATTACCATAGCCATTACCTGTATTACCATAGCCATTACCTGTATTACCATAGCCATTACCTGCATTACCATAGCCATTACCTGCATTACCATAGCCATTACCTGCATTACCATAGCCATTACCTGTATTACCATAGCCATTACCTGTATTACCATAGCCCTTACCTGCATTACCATAGCCATTACCTGCATTACCATAGCCATTACCTGAATTACCACAGCCCTTACCTGTATTACCTTAGCCATTACCTGAATTGCCATAGCCCTTACCTTTCATTACCATAACCATCACCTGTTATTACCATAGCCCTTACCTGAATTACCATAGACATTACCTGTATTACCATAGCCATTACCTGCATTACCATAGCCATTACCTGTATTACCATAACCATTACCTGTATTACCATAGCCATTACCTGTATTACCATAGCCATTACCTGTATTGCCATAGCCATTGCATTACCTTACCTACATTGCTATGTCATTACCATAACCATTATAGTAACATAACCATTGCGATTATCATGACCATCGTACTACCTACATTACCATATCCATTGCGATAACCAATACATTACCATGTAATCTTTGGCACTAATGAGTTAGATTGTGTTTTAGAGTGCCATGTGGATCTAATGAGTTGTGCCGTGTGTTTTAGAGTGGTCTGTGGCTCTAATGAGTTGTGCTGTGTGTTTTAGAGTGATCTGTGGCTCTAATGAGTTGTGCTGTGTGTTTTAGAGTGATCTGTGGCTCTAATGAGTTGTGCTGTGTGTTTTAGAGTGATCTGTGGCTCTAATGAGTTGTGCTGTGTGTTTTAGAGTGGTCTGTGGCTCTAATGAGTTGTGCTGTGTGTTTTAGAGTGATCTGTGGCTCTAATGAGTTGTGCTGTGTGTTTTAGAGTGATCTGTGGCTCTAATGAGTTGTGCTGTGTGTTTTAGAGTGGTCTGTGGCTCTAATGAGTTGTGCTGTGTGTTTTAAATATCTCCAAAGTGGATTTCCACTGTGAGAAGAACAATGAGGCCCACAGGACGAGTGAAATCTCTACAGAGCGGCTGATCGTCAGGCGAGGACAGTCTTTCCTGCTTACTCTCCAGTCCAGCAGTGCCCTGAAGCCTGAGTCCTTGGAACTCACCGTCCAAACAGGTCAGCAATCGCCCTCTACTCTTTAGTGATGAGTAAGCAAGCAACAGAGTGCCCTCCATAATTTGGAACAAAAACATATTGTTTCTTGATTTGTCTCTGTACTCCACAATTTTAGATTTGTAATCAAACAGTTCACATGTGGTTAAAGTACAGATTTTCTGCTTTTATTAAAGGGTATTTTTTAAAGACACATTTTGGTTTCACCATGTAGAAATTACAGAATATTCTACACATAGTCCCCCATTTCAGGGCACTATAATGACAAATGGCTTCACAGGTGTATTTCATTAGTCAGGTGTATTCAATTTCTTCCTTTGTTAAACAAGCCTTTAACCATCACTCTGCTGCCAGAAATACAGTAGATATGGATGGATAACTTGAAGGGTTTCTTCTCCTGACTTATTTTTCCATAGAGTTCAAATCAAATCAAATCAAATCAATATTTATTTAATATAGCGTATTTCACAAGAAGTTGTCACAATGCGCTTCACAGAAAAAACCCAGCCTAAACCCCCACAAGAGCATGCCAGAGGCAACAGTGGCAAGGAAAAACTCCCTGGTGTAATTAGGAAGAAACCTTGGGAGGAACCAGACTCAAGGGGGAAACCCATTCTCCTCAGGTCGGCTCAGGGTCTAGATCTTAATGACCAGCATGGTCAAACTGACTGGCAATATCCATGATAGTGGAAATTGCAGCAGCTAGATGGCAGTCCAGATGTGGCGGCAATGATGATGGGAAAACGGGTGCCGATGGCGACAGGATCGGCTGGTAGCGGTGGTGGGGAGGGAGGGGCAAGCGGCGATGGACAGGAAGCTGGACAGGAAGCTGGACAGCAACTCTCGAGATGCGGGGCATGAGCCCCGCCGGCGGAATGTGGGAGAGAGAGAGAGAACAGTTAGGGGGGGGGGGGGGGAGTAACTTATGGCTGCATAGCTATGAAGACAGGGTTTGAGAACCCATCCAGTCATGAGAGAGTAAACAATCCTACCCACCTATCAAGAGCCAGCCCAGGAAGATGGGGTCACAGCTGTTGACAGGTGACAGTAAGGAAAGGATGTCACTCCGCATTACTCTATGACAAAAGGGCTTCTCTGGTCCTGTCTCCGGACTACAACTCATTATAAGCCTGATCATAAAGGTGCGTTTTTAATCTAGACTTAAATATTGAGACTGTGTCTGATTCCCTTATAGATTTTGGAAGGGTGTTCCACAGTAGTGGTGCTCTGTAGGAGAAAGCTCTACCACCCGTCAAGTTTTTAGATATTCTAGGGACTACTAAGTAGCCTGCGTCTTGGGAACGAAGGGATCTTTTCGCCTTATATGGTAAAAGCAGATTACATATATACACTGGTGCAAGTCCATGTAAAGCTTTAAAAGTCAGAAGCAAGACCTTAAAGTCTATCCTATGCTTAATTGGTAGCCAATGAAGTGATGCTAGTACTGGGGTAATATGCTCATATCTCTTTGTTCTCGTTAAAATGCGAGCGGCTGCATTCTGCACAAGCTGGAGATTATTTAGCAACAGCTTAGGACAGCCAGATAGCAGAGCATTACAGTAATCTAGCCTAGACGTAACAAAAGCATGAATCAATTTCTCTGCATCCCCTACTGATAGGAAATGCCTAATTTTAGCTATGTTCCTTAACTGAAAGAAAGCAACTCTAGATATGTTTTTTATGTGCGCGCCAAAGGTTAAATCTGGGTCTATAGTAACACCTAGGTCTTTCACAGCTGAATTTGGAACAACTAAGCAACCATCAATACTTAAAGTATATGTACACAGTTTCTCCTTGTTTTTTAGGACCTAAAACCAGCATTTCGGTTTTCCCTGAGTTTAAGAGCAGGAAATTTGAGAGCATCCAAGCTTTAATATCTGTAATGCAAGCCTCTAATCGAGTAAGTGGTAGTGCTTCGCCGGGTTTCATGGAAATGTATATCTGAGTATCGTCTGCGTAGCAGTGAAAATCTACCCCATGTGCCCGAATAATATCACCAAGGGGTAGCATATATAACGAAAAGAGTACTGGACCTAGCACTGATCCTTGTGGAATACCACATTTCATTATTGAGTAACTGGATACATCATCATTTAATTTAACAAATTGTTTCCTATTGTGTAAGTATGATCTGAACCATGCAAGTGCTTGACCATTGAGTCCAACACAGCCCTGGAGCCTGTTCAGTAGAATCTCATGATCTATTGTATCAAAAGCTGCACTTAGGTCAAGAAGTACAAGAACAGACACAGAGTTTTGGTCGGCTGATAACAGTAAATCGTTAATAACTTTAACAAGTGCCGTTTCAGTGCTATGGTAGGGTCTAAATCCTGACTGGAATAATTCATGAATATGGTTTGAGCTAAGGTATGCACCAAGTTGCTTCGCAACTGCTTTCTCTAATATTTTGGATAGAAATGGAAGATTTGATATGGGTCTATAGTTTTCCAGTTTGTCAGGTTCGAGGTTTGTTTTTTTCAGTAATGGCTTAATAACCGCCATTTTTAGTGACTCTGGTACATATCCTGTTACTAAAGATGTGTTAATAATTTTTAACATATGCTGGCCAAGTACAGGAAAAAGTTCTTTAGCCAATCTTGTAGGGATTGGGTCGAGTAGACAGGTAGTCGGTTTTGAGGACATAACCAGTTTAGATAGCTCCTCCATGTCGATTGGCATAAAACAGTTCAGTGCCACTGTTGATATATCTTCCTGTGTTGGCCAAGATCTAGGCTGTTCTTTGAATTTGGGAGGAGTGATGCCTAGGGGAATAGGTAAATTGGAAATCTGGTCTCTAATAGTTTCAATCTTCTGATTGAAAAAATTCATAAAATCATTACTGCTGTAAACGCAGGGATAAGATGAACATTCTGGTGATGGTTTTTTTTTTCAATAGAAAAATCTGTCAGGAGAAACAACCCTTAAAGTGATCCTTCCATATCGACTGTATTTCTGGCAGCAGAGTGATGGTTAAAGGCTTGTTTAATACATCAGACCCTTGATGACTTACAGCGACTTAGCCAACCATGTGTTCTATACTGTTCCAGTGTAATTTACAGCTAAATCTTGTCTCACCCCCCAATTCCCATAGAGATCCATTCAAATGCAGAGCTGTTATAGTATCGCTTGTAAGAGTACCAGCAAATAAGATATCAAGAGCCTTTTGATGTTGTTGGGTCACAGACATCATAAAGTCATGGCATGCAAAGGATATGCAACCAAATATTAAAAATATGGCTTTTCTACCAAGTATTAAATACATTTAATTTAGCGTGTTCAATACTTTTTTCCTGTGTCATTTCACTTAATTGCACATAACTTTTGTTAAGAATTGGAACGTTACAATTTCTTTAGCTGTCTAGTTTTATTGAGTTAAAACCAATGTCTGGTCAAAATCTCATGTGAATAGCTACATTGGAAATATGTTTGATAATAAAATTGTTGACGTGTCCAATACTTATTTCCCCCATTGTATGACTGAGCATGTTTATTTTATATTATTTTCAAGGTAAAAATACTGCATAGTGCACCTTTCAAATGCAAAAAAAAGCAAACTCATGCTGTGCTTTTATGATCCAGGACCTGAACCCGCTGAATATTTAGGGACCAAGGCTCTGTTTGGTGTCTCCCGGAAACGTCGGAGAAATAAGTTCTGGGATGCAAAGGTCCAGGAGGCTTCCGCTACATCAGTCACCCTGGCCATCAGAAGCCCGGCGGACGCCAGCATTGGGGAGTACACCCTCTCTGTGAAGACACAGCCCAATATGACCGAGGGCCACAGTGCCGGGTCCTTTGTCGTTCTGTTTAACCCTTGGTGTGCAGGTGAGTGTGCTGTCTCTCTGTGGAAGGAACTTTCCAGAAAAACACGTAATTTATTTATTTTATTTCTTATTTGTGCAATTAGCAAAGAAAGAATACCAAAAAAAAAAGCAAACAAACAATATATAGTATATACAATGTAAAATTGTGTAAAAAAAAAAAAAAAAAAAAAAAAAAAATGTAAGAAATATATATACAGATGAACCTCGATCCAACGGACACCGATGCAACGGATTCCGGATCCAATGGACACAATCCGCTAGAGTGAATATCTGGTCCGAACGTTTAAAACTCCCGGGTGAAGCGAACCGAGACCGCTACTTGAGTAAGCGTCCGCTGGGCGGCGCGCACGTGTTGTTTACAAGCGTACAAGCGTCGGTTTGCCTGGTTGTTGTGCGCTACATATCTCTTGTTATAGTGATATTTTGCAGTGTCGCATTATTCGCTGCAACGGACAAACGGCTTTAACGGACAACTGCTCCCCCCTATTAGTCCGTTGGATCGAGGTTCATCTGTATATATATATTTGTAGGGCTTGGTAATGAATCCTAGTGGTCTCCTTTGGAACAGCCTGGGACACATCACAGTTTATGCGTGCTCAGGTCTAAGAGAGAATCATTCTTAGAGAGGCAGAGTAGTCCGCTGAATCTTCAGTGGACCCCGAACCTCCCACTGACCCCCTCTCAGATTGGTGAAACATGCAGGGCCGACTCAGAAAATGGGATGTTGGAAGCCGCTGCGGAAAGCGCCTCTGCTGAACAGCAGAGTGACTTCTGCGGAGAGGTTATTGCCCCTGCCAGCCTCGCCCTTTTACGTGATGGGCCATCGCTGGCAGTAACACCCTTGCGTTTAGGGGCAACCCCTACCGCGGGTGCCGTCCTGCCAGAGGGGGGCATATGACACAAACGCATCCAATCTGGGCTTCTTGGTCGCCATGGTCACAGACCTCGCAGCATGGGCAGGGGTCTGTGACCATCAGCCGTATCCGTGGCTCCCCCACTGCCTGGCAACAAGGCCTGGAGCAGCATGAAGGACACCCGAGGACGCAAGCGCGGACGGGTGAACTCGAGTCGGGGAATGTCGGAGCAGAAACCGGAGCGCACGCGCTCACAATCTGCTACACAAACCAATCGACAGATTGGAAAAAGTCTCATTGGGGTGCGACCGCACCCAGAGTAGATTCAGCATCAACAAACACTTCTCGCATCGCTTAAATCAATCAAATGGAGAGCACACGCACACAGATTGGAAAAGATCCCACTGGGGTGTGGCCACACCCAGAGTAGATTCAGCATCAACAAACACTTCTCGCATCGCTTAAATCAATCAAATGGAGAGCACACGCACACAGATTGGAAAAGATCCCACTGGGGTGTGGCCACACCCAGAGTAGATTCAGCATCAACAAACACTTCTCGCATCGCTTAAATCAATCAAATGGAGAGCACACGCACACAGATTGGAAAAGATCCCACTGGGGTGTGGCCACACCCAGAGTAGATTCAGCATCAACAAACACTTCTCGCATCGCTTAAATCAATCAAATGGAGAGCACACGCTCACAGATTGGGAAAGATCCCACTGGGGTGTGGCCACACCCAGAGTAGATTCAGCATCAACAAACACTTCTCGCATCGCTTAAATCAATCAAATGGAGAGCACACGCTCACAGATTGGGAAAGATCCCACTGGGGTGTGGCCACACCCAGAGTAGATTCAGCATCAACAAACACTTCTCGCATCGCTTAAATCAATCAAATGGAGAGCACACACACAGATTGGAAAAGATCCCACTGGGGTGTGGCCACACCCAGAGTAGATTCAGCATCAACAAACACTTCTCGCATCGCTTAAATCAATCAAATGGAGAGCACACACACACAGATTGGAAAAGATCCCACTGGGGTGTGGCCACACCCAGAGTAGATTCAGCATCAACAAACACTTCTCGCATCGCTTAAATCAATCAAATGGAGAGCACACACACACAGATTGGAAAAGATCCCACTGGGGTGTGGCCACACCCAGAGTAGATTCAGCATCAACAAACACTTCTCGCATCGCTTAAATCAATCAAATGGAGAGCACACACACACAGATTGGAAAAGATCCCACTGGGGTGTGGCCACACCCAGAGTAGATTCAGCATCAACAAACACTTCTCGCATCGCTTAAATCAATCAAATGGAGAGCACACGCTCACAGATTGGAAAAGATCCCACTGGGGTGTGGCCACACCCAGAGTAGATTCAGCATCAACAAACACTTCTCGCATCGCTTAAATCAATCAAATGGAGAGCACACGCTCACAGATTGGAAAAGATCCCACTGGGGTGTGGCCACACCCAGAGTAGATTCAGCATCAACAAACACTTCTCGCGTCGCTTAAATCAATCAAATGGAGAGCACACGCACACAGATTGGAAAAGATCCCACTGGGGTGTGGCCACACCCAGAGTAGATTCAGCATCAACAAACACTTCTCGCGTCGCTTAAATCAATCAAATGGAGAGCACACGCACACAGATTGGAAAAGATCCCACTGGGGTGTGGCCACACCCAGAGTAGATTCAGCATCAACAAACACTTCTCGCATCGCTTAAATCAATCAAATGGAGAGCACACGCTCACAGATTGGGAAAGATCCCACTGGGGTGTGGCCACACCCAGAGTAGATTCAGCATCAACAAACACTTCTCGCATCGCTTAAATCAATCAAATGGAGAGCACACGCTCACAGATTGGGAAAGATCCCACTGGGGTGTGGCCACACCCAGAGTAGATTCAGCATCAAAAAACACAACTCGCATCGCTTAAATCAATCAAATGGAGAGCACACGCTCACAGATTGGGAAAGATCCCACTGGGGTGTGGCCACACCCAGAGTAGATTCAGCATCAACAAACACTTCTCGCATCGCTTAAATCAATCAAATGGAGAGCACACGCTCACAGATTGGGAAAGATCCCACTGGGGTGTGGCCACACCCAGAGTAGATTCAGCATCAACAAACACTTCTCGCATCGCTTAAATCAATCAAATGGAGAGCACACACACACAGATTGGAAAAGATCCCACTGGGGTGTGGCCACACCCAGAGTAGATTCAGCACAGTGGCGGCCGGCCTATAGAGGGCGCTGGGGCGCCGCCCCCCCTCCCCCACATACAAATTGTAAAAAAAGTTTTAAAAAAATTATTATTTTTTATTATTATTTAATTTTTTTAGTAGCTTAAAATTATTATTTTTTATTATTATTTTTTATTATTATTTAATTTTTTAGTAGCTTAAACATGTTATATGTTGGCCTTGCGTTGTCTAAAGTTTAATACATTACATATGCATGTTCCGGGGACTGCGGGGCGCCGGTAACGTTATGGTGAATCAGAGCACTCATTCATTTTCAGGCGAGCCCCCTTATACTGCTGCCTGATTCGCCGCCAAAAAAGGAAGTCCCCGGGCGCAGGCCTGTGCGCCCCGGACTATCCTACCCTTTTCTGATTAGTCCTCATGGTTTATGATATTATTGGATTGGATTTAAGGCATGTTTATCACGCCCAGCCGGCATCTAGCAGGATATCACTGCGAGTGCGCAAGTACTACGGATAGGTTCAGTCGGCTGCTACTCATTCATTCAAGTAGAGCTAAGCGAGAGAGATAATTCGAAATGGCTTCTTCAAGTGGAACAGAAAGCAAAGAAAATTCGGTTATTTCTTTGCAAAAAGAACCTTTCTCAAGGCGTTCATTGGGAGAAACGGGTCGGGCTCGGTCACGGCGGCCGAACAACTAGCGAACATTTTACTTTTGAACTACAGTAAAACCTTGACATAGGAGTGCACTAACTTACGAGTATTCCGAGCAATTTCTTGCTTCGCCTTACGAGCCTAGACCCGAGTTACGAGCCGAGCAAGCGGAGCATTGCGAATGCGAATGCAATTTCGGAAATTGCATTCGCATTTCCGAAAAATTCTGAAGGGAAGGAAGAAACAAACCACCATGGATAGGTTTTTATCGAAACGCCCTGCAGATCAGTCAGAAAAGCGTGACGAAAAAGCCAAAAATCTATGAAAAAGATGCAAACGTCACTGATGAAGATTAAGTGTAAGTGAAGAATAATAATGTAGCAATTAAGTTTAGAACCAGTTTATTTCTTTATATTCTATTTTATTATCTTTGTATTATATTTTGTATTAATTATTTATTATTTATAAATACATTTCTCATTTTTATAACAACGTAACAAAGAAATTAGGGTGTTTTTTGGGGGGCTGGATCGGATTAATGGTATTTAAATTAATTTCAATGGGGAAAATTGATTTGATATACGAGTAAACCGAGTAACGAGCTCGGTCACGGAACGAATTAAACTTGTATGTCAAGGTATTACTGTACTAATTGGGATGGGTTAGCTTACTTCACATGGTGCTTCAAGTTGTTTTTGGTGAAAATATAGTGTGAAATAAATAAAAATGATACCGAATATTGTGTGTGTCTGTTATCTACCAATAAAACAATGCCTTTTGACGGTCATTTAGGTGCCCAGTGACCACTAAACAGAGAAGCTGTAACCATGGTAACAACAACTGCGTGACAGGGAAACACAATGTCAGCGCTTCAGTGCCTTAACTGCGTCGGGCTCGGGTCGGGTTCGGACATAAAAAGCAGAATTCCTGTCGGGTTCGGGTCGGGCTCGGTTACTACTATCTCGGGCTCGGTCGGGTTCGGACAGAAATATGCGGCCCGATCCGCACTCTAGTTCAGTGATGTCTTACTTGAAAAACTGTCCTCCACTGTTGCCAATCAAACTGTCTTATGCAACTGAGACACACGGTAGCTTGTTTTTTCTGTTTAAAGTCAAAGTCAGATGTATTTGTTTTTTTTTAGAAATGCTAGCGCCCCAACCTATATTTAGATCACCAGCCGCCACTGATTCAGCATCAACAAACACTTCTCGCATCGCTTAAATCAATCAAATGGAGAGCACACACACACAGATTGGAAAAGATCCCACTGGGGTGTGGCCACACCCAGAGTAGATTCAGCATCAACAAACACTTCTCGCATCGCTTAAATCAATCAAATGGAGAGCACACACACACAGATTGGAAAAGATCCCACTGGGGTGTGGCCACACCCAGAGTAGATTCAGCATCAACAAACACTTCTCGCATCGCTTAAATCAATCAAATGGAGAGCACACACACACAGATTGGAAAAGATCCCACTGGGGTGTGGCCACACCCAGAGTAGATTCAGCATCAACAAACACTTCTCGCATCGCTTAAATCAATCAAATGGAGAGCACACGCTCACAGATTGGAAAAGATCCCACTGGGGTGTGGCCACACCCAGAGTAGATTCAGCATCAACAAACACTTCTCGCATCGCTTAAATCAATCAAATGGAGAGCACACGCTCACAGATTGGAAAAGATCCCACTGGGGTGTGGCCACACCAGTGGTAGCTGCTGCCCAGAATTTTTGGTGAGGCAAAACCCACAATTTCGTTTCTACCTGTGAAAATCTAACCCCTGCTTTACCTTTTGAGCTAGGCCATTTTTGAGTTGTTTAGCGGTGACCATGTCAACTGAGGTTTGACCAGCTGTAGGCAGAAAAGAGCGGGTGGTCATTTAAAACAGGTTTATACTGCTTGCCAACTCATCACTATTGAGACAGATGTGTGCGGGTTGGACCCGTAATGCACGACTCGTGATAATAAATACCCGCAAGGGCTTTATTATGGGGAAATCCAAAATCGTAGTCACACAAGCACACAAGCCCAAAAACCAATAAATCCAGCCAGACCAAAGATACAGTACCGAGGGAGAAGGCAGTCTTGAAATCGGTATCCGTGCACAAGTTCATTAACCAGAGTAGCTGTCAGCGGAGCAGAAGTACAAAACAGGGGTAAAGCAAAGTTCGTAGTCATGGGGCGTAGCAGGAGTCAGACCGAAGTCCTATCCGCGGGGCAGAGGTACAAAACAGACAGCAGGCAGAACTCGTGGTCAAAAACAGGCAGTGGAAACAATAGGCAGGCAGTAACGATGGTCAGTAAACAGGCTAGATTAATAACGGTAGTCAAAACAATGGAAACCGCTCAAAAGTGACAGTAGTGAACTAAAGGCAACAATTTCGCAAGGACATGACATGAACACTGATCTTATATGCAGGTGTAGACAGGTGCAGACATTAGCTTGAGAGCAGCAGGAAATTAACAACAGCTTGAGAAAATGAGACACGTAACGAGGCAATTAGTAAATCGTTAGTAGTTAACCTATCCTGACCTAGCGTTAGTAAATTAGTAATTTACATGCACAAGAAACGTAAGGTAAACATGAACACATGGTTAGATAGTTAGTATTACCCAATCCTGATCTAATGTTAGTATATTAGTAAATAGACACAGGAGAATGAAACAATTAGGGAAGCGTGAGTGACAGCAAGAGAAGGAAACAGCATGAACGCAAGGCTGCGGAAAAACATGGAAATGTGTATGCAAACAATGAACTGCATCGTAACATAAACAGAACACAAGCATGACATGAACAGAAAATAAACTGTGACAAACACTAAACATGAAACATGGCATAAACATGACAGAAATGTAACAACTATGGCTGTCCCATTTAAATTGAGCTGCCTTCTCTCAAATGAGTAACACCAGATGGAATACAATGACAAGTAGGCTAGTTATGTACACACTGATCTATTAGCAGCCAGATAATTTAATCACCTATGCATATTCAATAAATAAATACTCAAATCCACCTGCACCGTACTGAAATGGCTTTCTAGCTGAAATATCATTTTGAATCATCTTATGCCCTTTTCACTGGAGTAGTATTACCTGGGGACCTCATATGATTTGTGGAGGTCGGCTGTGATCCTAATCCCGAGCGAATCTGCATTTCCGTAATTTGTAAAGTCAATTCCCCACCGTAAATTACCTACCAAATTTCGCACAAAACAGGTCATCTGATAATATTAGTCCTGTGTGAATCGGCATCTCAGTAATTTGGGGTGATATTTTTTTCCCAGCAAGGATTCCTTGTTTTTTCCCACTTTTTTCTTCATCTTTCTGAGTTGAGATTTATGGAGGCTGCGGTGGAAATTTTGGGTGCAGTTCTTATAACCAAAAATATTTAAATGTTTCTGCTGAATTTAACGTAACTGAATTGAAAGGAATTGTAGCCTACTCAACTCTGTAGCCAGCTTCAACACACCACTTTGCATATGATGACAAACTGAGAATATGGAAGTAGCTTATAGAAATGCTATGTTTCATTCGTACCCGTTGATAATCCCTGGGATTTCATAAGTAAATTTGAGTGAAATACTGACTGTGTTTATCCCGTGCGAATGTGCCACATGAAACTCATCGGGGGATAATTCCTAAATCACATGAGAGCACCAGGTAGCCTAATACTCTAGTCCAGTGCGAATAGGCCATTTGACATCCCGGAGAACACAGACTTTAAGCGTGCAGCCTGAACGTCATCATAGCGGGAAGGAAGCTCAGTCAACTCCCAGCTCTGTTATCCCAATTTTTACTCTCGTTATTCCCCTAAATGCCAGCTCACGACGACCCAAAAATTGCATCAATCAACCTCTCAGGAATGTCACGGTTTTCCGCACTAATGTTATTTTGTTATGCGTGCACCTTCATCAATAAAATTATCATTCACAGACTCAATACGCACGGTTACACTACTGTCATGCTCTCGCAAACATTGAACATCCCCTGTAGCAACACACTTGGATCAAAAAATAATAGGCTGTCCTTTAAACAACACACATGGCCAGCAATACATGCAATTCCGTTAACACTACAACACGATAAAAAATGTAACTATTTACAATACAAATCCCCACTGAAAACGCCACAACCATAAAAATGTAATAAATTTCTCTCTCACTTCCTTTCTTTCTCTCTCTAATACAGAAACACAGTAATGGTCTACTCGAAATTGGCCGTGAAGATGATTATATTGCTGGACAGCTGAACTTGTCTTCTGAATGGTTAGACATTATGTCAATCATCAGGACAAGAACGCGCACAAGAGCACGCACGATCGAGATACTTTAGTGAGTCTCTGCTTCACGGGTGGGCTCAAAAATCCACAACTATCCAATCATTAAGTCATCAATTGATTTGCAATGGTAGAGTGAAGCAGACGATAGCTTTGTCTCACAAAGGGTGGCGCTGTTTTTCCACGATACAAGCACAGAACTATAAGAAGATACAAGGCATATTTTTGAATCTAGGCACTTTTTTTTTTAGCTTCACAACTGTTTTTGGTGAAGCACTGCTTCACCTGTAGTCTTAAAGAAACCTCCTCTGGACCGCACCCAGATTCAGAATCAGCAAAAATTATTTTGCAGCACTTCAATCAATGGAGCGCACACGCTCACAGATTGGGAAAGATTTCACTGGGGTGCAACTACACCCAGGATAGATAAATAACCAAAAAAGAAATGCAAACATTCATAAGATGTTATATAAACACGGCAGCACTGAGTACCTAACCGCACTATGCTAGCTATATAAAAACAATTAGCAAAGTTTAGCGTTAGCAATAACCATCGAAAACACGATACCAAGTATCTTAGCAGCAATGCTACCAGCGGTTTACTGCAATCGAGCGCCATCGCAGCCTTTGGAGGACGGCAACCCGTAGCTCCGACCATAGTCACAAGGTGCGGGAGAGAGCACAATTATATAAACAAGTTTTTACATCTTCCTTTACAACTTCCTTCTTCTTCTTCTTCTTCTTCTTCTTCTTTAATGGCGGTTGGCATCCAGCTCATTGGTGCATTACCGCCACCTTCTGCGAAGAGAACTTCCGCATTGACGTGTCTCAATTTATAGAAGTTACGTCATCACGCAGAGGTCATGGCCATGACAGATGGTTGGTATAATGGTGTATTCAAATGATCTCGGAAGTTGGAATATTTCCGACCTACGAGAAAAAAAAAGAATTTGAACGTGACACCCCGGTGATGAGATGGTGACGAGTTAATGACGACGATCTCGGAAATCCGACATTCAACTCGGGCGCCTCCTGAGGTCCCCGAGATGTCCGAGGTGACGAAAAATGCATCAAAGGTCAAAGGTTAAACAGCTGAGCATCTGTAAACATGGAGAGATCTGGAGCTAGAGAGACCTGTTGTGTGGTATATGTAGTCTTTCACCTTCTGGGTTGTTTTCATCTTCAATCGTTTTTGCATTCGCTATTTAAAACATTTGGAACTGCAAATGCTGATCAGAGGCCAGCCAAACAAGCATCAGCTTTCTGCGGGCGTCCATGTTATTTGCCGCTGACCATTTGAACACCTTTACCGTAACAAACAGGACCATCATCCCAGCAAACATCACGCACAATCCTCCTGAGCTGGCCACTTGAATACACCATATGTCTCGATGCATCCATATGCCTCGATGCATTGACCACCCTAATGGTTGGCGAAGATTTTCACCAAAAATACATGTGAATTTATCAGTAAATCTAAAATGTCAGATCATGCAAATGAATGGGCTGGTTAAATAAGCAGACGTTGGCATGCAATCCTGAAACATATGGTTGCAGTACGGAGGGAGGACATTGCTTCATTAACTTAATTTTGAGGTGATCATGACCAGCACCCTGTTAACCTCAAGTTTGAGAAAATGTCCCATATTTCTTGGTCACTTGCTGGAATAAAAGTCAATGCAGGTAGATGAGAGATACTTAAACAGAACCAGTCAGAGCAGAACTAATAGCAGCCAATGCAGGACCCATACTGACAAAATAGTTGTTGAATTTGTAAGAAATTGAATTGGATCAGGGATGAACAAGCTTTCATTACAATCAGCTACCTTGCTTTCATTTTCTAAATTGCTTTATACACCAGTGCTGGTTCATTCCTAAATCAAACTAGAGAAAACCCCTTTTCACCAAAAAATACATGTGAATTTATCAGTTAATCAAAAATGTCAGATCATGCAAATGAATGGGCTGATTAAATAAGCAGACTTTGGCATGAAATCCTGAAACAGGCACTATATCTGCAATTCTGCGTCTTTAAAGCTATGCTGTGGGTATAAGCATTAATTAAAGCTGTGATGTGTGAATACACACTCATTAAAGCTGTGATGTGTGTGTACAAGCGCTCGTTAAAGCTGTGATGTGTGTATACGCACTCATTAAAGCTGTGATGTGTGTGTACAAGCGCTCATTAAAGCTGTTCTGTGTGTATAAGCGCTCATTAACTTTGTTCTGTGTGTATAAGCACTCATTAACTCTGTTCTGTGTGTATAAGCACTCATTAACTCTGTTCTGTGTGTATAAGCGCTCATTAACTCTGTTGTGTGTATAAGCGCTCATTAACTCTGTTCTGTGTGTATAAGCGCTCATTAACTCTGTTCTGTGTGTATAAGCGCTCATTAACTCTGTTCTGTGTGTATAAGCGCTCATTAACTCTGTTCTGTGTGTATAAGCGCTCATTAACTCTGTTCTGTGTGTATAAGCGCTCATTAACTCTGTTCTGTGTGTATAAGCCCTCATTAACTCTGTTCTGTGTGTATAAGCGCTCATTAACTCTGTTCTGTGTATAAGCGCTCATTAACTCTGTTCTGTGTGTATAAGCGCTCATTAACTCTGTTCTGTGTGTATAAGCGCTCATTAACTCTGTTCTGTGTGTATAAGCGCTCATTAACTCTGTTCTGTGTGTATAAGCGCTCATTAACTCTGTTCTGTGTGTATAAGCACTCATTAACTCTGTTCTGTGTGTATAAGCGCTCATTAACTCTGTTCTGTGTGTATAAGCGCTCATTAACTCTGTTCTGTGTGTATAAGCGCTCAATAACTCTGTTCTGTGTGTATAAGCGCTCATTAGCTCTGTTCTGTGTGTATAAGTGCTCATTAACTCTGTTCTGTGTGTATAAGCGCTCATTAACTCTGTTCTGTGTGTATAAGCGCTCATTAACTATGTTCTGTGTGTATAAGCACTCATTAACTCTGTTGTGTGTATAAGCGCTCATTAACTCTGTTCTGTGTGTATAAGCGCTCATTAACTCTGTTCTGTGTGTATAAGCGCTCATTAACTCTGTTCTGTGTGTATAAGCGCTCATTAACTCTGTTCTGTGTGTATAAGCGCTCATTAACTCTGTTCTGTGTGTATAAGCGCTCATTAACTCTGTTCTGTGTGTATAAGCCCTCATTAACTCTGTTCTGTGTGTATAAGCGCTCATTAACTCTGTTCTGTGTGTATAAGCACTCATTAACTCTGTTCTGTGTGTATAAGCGCTCATTAACTCTGTTCTGTGTGTATAAGCGCTCATTAACTCTGTTCTGTGTGTATAAGCACTCATTAACTCTGTTCTGTGTGTATAAGCGCTCATTAACTCTGTTCTGTGTGTATTCGCAGAGGACTGGGTGTATCTAGCCGATGAAGAGGAGAGGCAGGAGTATGTGATGAAGGAATGGGGCATACTTTACAGAGGAGCAAGTTATTACATCTCCGGTTTGGACTGGGATTTTGGACAGGTACGTGGATCCTGAATACACAAGACTTCCTAAATTTAGATCATCTCATGTGCAACAAATCAAAAAAGTTACTGAATGGAAGATACCTTCAGAAATCACTATGCTCTGAAGACTGGCCTTAGTTATGTAGAGTGCAGGGCAGACCAGAAGATTGCATATGTCATGTAATAGATTTACACAACAGCCAATAACGTCTCTTTCAGAAGCCAGTAAAAACTGTATACCGTATGTCAACTGTAATCTGAGATAAGAGATCTTCCTGATTCAGTTTGAAGATGGCATCCTTGACATTTGCCTGAAAATCCTGGACCAGAACCCCAAATGTAAAAGAGATGCAGCCGAAGATTACTCTGCACGCTGCAACCCCATCTATGTCGGCAGGGTGGTCAGCGCTATGGTACGCCCATCCCTACACCCTACACCCTACACACCCCCACACACACCTCCTACACCCTAACACACCCCTACACCCTAACACACACCTCCCTCACTACACCCTAACACGCACCCCTACACCCTGCACACACCCCAACACTCAACACACACCACCCTCACTACAACCTAACACACACCATCAGACATCCTAACACCCCCCCCCCTACACCCTAACACACGCCTCCCTCACACACCTCCATAAATGCTAACACGCCACCATCACACATCGCCCGACACCCCTACACACCACCATACACACCAACACACACACCTACACCCAATAGACACCACCCTACACTCCTACACACACCTCCGCCACACGCCTCTCGACGACCCAACATGCACTGTTTGGAGACTTCCCCGTCCCTGTAAGTGTGGATATGAATGTTAAATAAAGCCTCTTGCTTCTCTCCATTAGATCAACTGCAACGATGACAGAGGCGTGCTCCAGGGCAACTGGAGCGGTAACTACAGGGCTGGAGTGTCTCCAACTCACTGGGATGGCAGCGTGGACATTCTGAAGAGGTGGAATAGATACTTCTTACACCCTGTTAAATACGGCCAGTGCTGGGTGTTTGCTGGGGTCATGTGCACAGGTAAGGCATGCTGTCAACATACTTTCAACATACTCTCAAAATTACGTACAACATGCTCTGAACATGCTCTACATATGCTCTTAACATGCTTTTGACATACTGTCAACATACTCTCAACATGCTGTCAACATAAGCTCAACATGCTCTTCACATACTGTCAACATACTCTCAAATGTATGCACAACATGCTGTCTATACGTCCATACGCTCTACATACACTCTCAATAGGCTCTGAAAATGCTTTCAACATACTGTCAACATGCTTTCAACATACTTTTAAATTGCTTTTCAACTTAGCCCTGCTCCATTACAGGAATACACTGATATCCCTTTCATTTAAAATACACTGATAACCTTTTCATTTAACCCTCATTTATGACGCCTTTTATGTTTGGGGTCAAATTGACCCAAAAAGTTTAAACTGACGCAAAACAATTTTAAGACAAAAAGTGACGACTTTCTGTGTCCCCTTTTGTGAGTCTCCCAATTGACTCGCCTTTTTCATCAAAAAATCTGTGATGAAACATCTCATATAGATACACTGAGAAAATACACTTATAACCCTTTAATTTAAAATACACCGATATCCCTTTAATTTAAAATACACCGATATCCCTTTAATTTACAATACACTGATAACCCTTTCATTTACAATACACTGATAACCCTTTCATTTAAAATACACTGATAACCCTTTCATTTAAAATACACCGATATCCCTTTAATTTACAATACACTGATAACCCTTTCATTTACAATACACTGATAACCCTTTCATTTAAAATACACTGATAACCATTTCATTTAAAATACACCGATATCCCTTTCATTTAAAATACACTGATATCCCTTTCATTTAAAATACACCGATATCCCTTTCATTTAAAATACACCGATAGCCCTTTAATTTACAATACACTGATAACCCTTTCATTTACAATACACTGATAACCCTTTCATTTAAAATACACCGATATCCCTTTAATTTACAATACACTGATAACCCTTTCATTTAAAATACACCGATATCCCTTTAATTTACAATAGACTGATAACCCTTTCATTTACAATACACTGATAACCCTTTCATTTAAAATACACCGATATCCCTTTAATTTACAATACACTGATAACCCTTTCATTTACAATACACTGATAACCCTTTCATTTAAAATACACTGATAACCCTTTAATTTAAAATACACCGATATCCCTTTAATTTACAATACACTGATAACCCTTTCATTTACAATACACTGATAACCCTTTCATTTAAAATACACTGATAACCCTTTCATTTAAAATACACCGATATCCCTTTAATTTACAATACACTGATAACCCTTTCATTTACAATACACTGATAACCCTTTCATTTAAAATACACTGATAACCCTTTCATTTACAATACACTGATAACCCTTTCATTTAGAATACACGGATAACCATTTCATTTAAAATACACCGATATCCCTTTAATTTACAATACACTGATAACCCTTTCATTTACAATACACTGATAACCCTTTCATTTAAAATACACTGATAACCCTTTCATTTACAATACACTGATAACCCTTTCATTTAAAATACACTGATAGCCCTTTCATTTACAATACACTGATAACCCTTTCATTTAAAATACACCGATATCCCTTTAATTTACAATACACTGATAACCCTTTCATTTACAATACACTGATAACCCTTTAATTTACAATACACTGATAACCCTTTCATTTACAATACACTGATAACCCTTTCATTTACAATACACTGATAACCCTTTCATTTAAAATACACTGATAGCCCTTTCATTTACAATACACTGATAACCCTTTCATTTAAAATACACCGATAACCCTTTCATTTAAAATACACTGATAACCCTTTAATTTACAATACACTGATAACCCTTTCATTTAAAATACACTGATAACCCTTTCATTTAAAATACACTGATAGCCCTTTCATTTACAATACACTGATAACCCTTTCATTTAAAATACACCGATAACCCTTTCATTTAAAATACACTGATAGCCCTTTCATTTACAATACACTGATAACCCTTTCATTTAAAATACACTGATAACCCTTTCATTTAAAATACACCGATATCCCTTTAATTTACAATACACTGATAACCCTTTCATTTACAATACACTGATAACCCTTTCATTTACAATACACTGATAACCCTTTAATTTAAAATACACCGATATCCCTTTAATTTACAATACACTGATAACCCTTTCATTTACAATACACTGATAACCCTTTCATTTAAAATACACTGATAACCCTTTCATTTAAAATACACCGATATCCCTTTAATTTACAATACACTGATAACCCTTTCATTTACAATACACTGATAACCCTTTCATTTAAAATACACTGATAACCCTTTCATTTAAAATACACCGATATCCCTTTAATTTACAATACACTGATAACCCTTTCATTTACAATACACTGATAACCCTTTCATTTACAATACACTGATAACCCTTTAATTTACAATACACTGATAACCCTTTAATTTACAATACACTGATAACCCTTTCATTTAAAATACACTGATAGCCCTTTCATTTACAATACACTGATAACCCTTTCATTTAAAATACACCGATAACCCTTTCATTTAAAATACACTGATAGCCCTTTCATTTACAATACACTGATAACCCTTTCATTTAAAATACACCGATAACCCTTTCATTTAAAATACACTGATAACCCTTTCATTTAAAATACCCTGATAACCCTTTCATTTAAAATCCACTGACAAGTAATTATCAGAAATCACTGGATAAATGCTTAACAGATCATTTACTAATGGTTTACAAATTATTTTTAACGGAACCTTAGACTATTTCCCGTCTGAATTCTACTTTTCATAAGTTCTGAGGTGCTTGGGAATCCCCTGTCGTCCGGTCACAAATTTCCAATCAGCTCATGACACTCATGGAAATCTAATAATCGATAAATACTACTCTGCCCATGGTGTGAAACCCAAGGAAAGCGAGGACAGTGTTTGGTGAGTACCACTATTTCCTGCCAGATTAGTCATTCGCAAAGTCTTAATCAGGGTTGCCAGATCATGTCCCTTTTTAACTAACTAAGGATGTCCGTGTTCTTTTGCACAAGTTTTCATTAATTATTTGGCCTTGGCTGTGAAGAACAACCCCGCTCAGTACTGAGTACTGTATGACCTGTCCAACTGTAGCTCTAATTAAACGTTCCAACTAACTCATCCACTGTCTGTTACACTTCAGATAGTATAGGATGCAGAAACTGCTTTAGTCTATAAGTCAAGAATCAAAAATGACTTTGTAGCCTCTTGTTAAACAGCTGTCCCCTATATTCCAAATCTATACCCAACTTGAGTTAGCTGGTATAAATGGTGCTTTAGATCAATGAGGATTAATTGATTGATTGATTGAACCCTCCTGTTCTGATCTCCGATCTGTATGCAAACAGGAACTACCATGTGTGGGTGGAAGCCTGGATGAGACGACCTGATATCCCTGGAGAATCAGTTTATGATGGCTGGCAGGTTCTTGACCCCACCCCTCAGGAGCTGAGTGATGGTATGGTCCATTTCCAATCCTGCTCTGTCCAGACATCTGTACATTCAGAACAGAGGCTCTATTCCTTCTGTCTCTGCACCCCAGGGGTACACAGGCTCAGTCCTTCTCTCTCAGTACCCCAGGGTTACACTGGCTCAGTCCTTCTCTGTCTCTGTGCCCCAGGGTTACACTGGCTCAGTCCTTCTCTCTCAGTACCCCAGGGGTACACAGGCTCAGTCCTTCTCTCTCAGTACCCCAGGGTTACACTGGCTCAGTCCTTCTCTCTCTCTGTACCCCAGGGGTACACTGACTCAGTCCTTCTCTCTCTCTCTGTACCCCAGGGGTACACAGGCTCAGTCCTTCTCTCTCAGTACCCCAGGGGTACACTGACTCAGTCCTTCTCTCTCTCTGTACCTCAGGGGTACACTGACTCAGTCCTTCTCTCTCTCTGTACCCCAGGGTTACACTGGCTCAGTCCTTCTCTCTCTCTGTACCCCAGGGGTACACTGACTCAGTCCTTCTCTCTCTCTGTACCCCAGGGGTTCACTGCTGTGGGCCAGCTCCAGTGAAGGCTATACATGAGGGACACACAGACCTGAAGTACGACCTGCCTTTCGTCTTCGCCGAGGTCAATGCGGACAAGGTCACCTGGAAAATTTTGGAGGACGGGTCAGAGAAAAGGTTCTCGTCGGACACAGAGTCAGTGGGTCAGAACATCAGCACTAAAGCAGTGGGCAGTGACACACGGCTGGACATCACCGATAACTACAAGCATCCGGAAGGTAAGCATGAGGAAATGGGATTCCTCACTGTGGACTTACTGTCATTCTGCAAAAGAACCTCCAGCCAATATATCAATATGTCTCCTTAAGAATAAATCACCTCTCATTTCTGTGTCATATATAATGCTTGGGAAACTCTGTTGAGAAATGGAAAATGTTTTATTTATACCAGTGTGACAGAAACACAGACCCAGTGTAACAGAATCACAGACCCAGTGTAACAGAAACACAGACCCAGTGTAACAGAATCACAGACCCAGTGTAACAGAAACACACGCTCAACACAGACCTACCAGGTTTAGCATGTGATCCCACATTGGTCAGCCATTTCTGATTGACACATGGTGAGAATCCATGGGCATGGTAAACACTTTGAGAAACGGTCAGTACAATACCCAATTGGCCAATAGACACCTAGGCTATATGCAGGGTTCAAATTATACCTTAACTCTTGGGGGGGGGGGGTCTATTAGTGGGGCTTTCTGGGCCAAAATCCCCCCCAAAAATGTGATTTCTCATCTTGTTCTACTCAACAAGCCTACTCAGTAGTATGGAAGGGTGCTGATTTGGACACAGCCCTTGGGTGCGTTCCAATGTCCCCCTCAGTACAACCACATATCGATTAAAAATAACGCTTTGTGGTGAGCACAGACTCCACGCTACGTTCCTGACTGTGCGTGCGCATTTGAAATCTTATTTAGTGGACAATAGCGTCTATGTGAGTTCATGAATATATTTATTCATCATATAAAATTTGAATTCTGTCATAGCAACAAGATTAACCCAACAATCGCCTGATCGTATGCCAAAAAAGCTGTGAAAAGCCCTGCGACCTCAAATGCTAAATAAACATATTAAATTATTGTGTCATGATACCACGTCATTCGACTATGAAAATCTGCTAATATGAAATAAATATACATTGCTACCACTTTTTTTACCCATAAATACAGTACCAATGTGGGTCTGTCACCATAGATACAGTACCAGAGTGGGTCTGTAACCATAGATACGGTACCAGTGTGAGTCTGTAACCATAGATACAGTACCAGTGTGGGTCTGTACCCATAGATACGGTACCAGTGTGGGTCTGTAACCATAGATATACCAGTTTGGGTCTGTACCCATAGATACAGTGCCAATGTGGGTCTGTACCCATAGATACAGTACCAGTGTGGGTCTGTACCCATAGATACAGTACCAGTGTGGGTCTGTACCCATAGATACAGTACCAGTGTGGGTCTGTAACCATAGATACAGTCACAGTGTGGGTCTGCAACCATAGATACAGTACCAGTGTGGGTCTGTAACCATAGATACAGTAACAGTGTGGGTCTGCAACCATAGATACAGTACCAGCGTGGGTCTGTAACCATAGATACAGTACCAGTGTGGGTCTGTAGCCATAGAAACATAAGTATGTACATCAGCTTTAATGCATGTGTGGCTGTGGCACTCACAGGTACAGAGAAGGAAAGGGAGGTGTATAAAGAAGCGGTGAAGAGAACTGATGAGCTCAGGGAGTCTGAGCGTGCTCCATCCCCACCCCCTCCCGAAATCTCAATAAAGATCGAAGAGAGCAGCAAGCCAATCAACGGCAAGGACATCGACCTGGTGATCCGACTGCACACCACCCACCCCACACCACTCGACCTGTCACTCCACGCCAACGCTCAGGTTATGCTCTACAACGGCGTCGTGAAATCAGACATCTGGAATGAAGAAAAGCAAGTAAAGTTGCTGTCAGACAAAGGTGAAACGTCACTCTCTTCTGCTCTACTGAACACGGTTGCCTTATATACACACATTCCAGCACAGGTTCTTTCAAATGGGGGTACAAGTACCCCTAGGGTAGTCTCAGCCTCAGCCGCTTTGACGCACTTGTCAAAGTGGGCGGCTCTTTACCGCGTTATGAAAGTCTGTGGACCAGACATTGTGTTTATCACAAAGTCTGGCCTTCGCGAGACTACCCCCTGGGGGTACTTTGGAGTACTGCAGTGGGTACTCTAAATGTGTGTTTTAAAAAATATATATTGATTATGAAAAACCCCACGTTAATAAAACCACTAAAATCTGGATACTAACACACCAGTTTAATAAAATATATTTTCTATGCCACATATTTTCAATACAGCCTTTTTTATTTAAAAATTCAATGAGCAAATCTTTCATGCCAAAGTACGTCAACCGCCAATTAAAAACAAGTAGAAGACTTTCACGTCAGCCAGCGAGCGGTATTGATAATAGGGTTTTAGATAGAGCTGTATCGAGAATAGGGTTTTAGATAGAAACCCTGAGCGAGTTTTGATTCTGAAAGCGGTGGTTGAAATATAAAAGTGAAAACAAGGAGAAAGAAAGAGAACCCCATGAAAAAGAAAGCCGAGACAGAAACACCAAACCTTTGTCAGTATTTATTTTTTGTGCTGGTGAAGGGGGTACTCAGCTGAAAAAAATGTCTTAGAGAGGTACATTAGTAAAAAAGGTATCGCTTCAGTTATCGTAAGCGCACATGTTACTGTAGCATTTAAGTAAACTTAGACACATCATAGCCTTACGTACACTCACACACTAGCATGGGATTTCAGGCTTGCTGTTTAGCAGTTACGTCACAAATGTATGGCAACATGATTAAAAAGTGAAAAGCTCCCGTTTGTGTTTGGCAGAGCTGAAGGTCCCTTTCCAGATTCCCTTCTCCGAATATGGGAGTCACATACAGGGAAACAACAGCATCATGGTGACAGCAATCGCCATTGACAAGGAGAATAGTGAGGAGATGTACCTGACAGAGAAGAACATTGTGCCTGAAAATCCCCCGTTCAACATCACTGTGAGTCCTGCACATCCTGGGCCAATCACACACAGGGGAGGATGACATTCACTTAATAATTTTTGTTCGTAAAAAAAGGTGGTTTATATCTAGAGCCGCCAATAGATCATAATGAAAAATACAGCATCTTTCACAAAAATTGGAAATTAGAATGAGTGCTTGTTCTTTGAAAATAATATTGGTCTTATTTTCCTTTGCCTAGCCTACTTATAATTATCAAAAAGCACAGCAGCTCTAAAATTATCAGGAAGCGCAAAGTAACTCCCTGCAGTGTAGATCTACCAGTGCTCCAGGTTAAAATATCTCTCTTTCCTGGCCACATCCTTCCAGCGTGTGACAGATGCACTCAAAAAATAAATCTTTGGACAGTAATGGGCTATTATTAAGTAGATGTGACTTCATCTGTTTAAGTTGATGACGTCGCATATAGGCCATTATGTTCAACCGTACGTTACTTTATTAGATAAATCGTAAAAACATTTTTTAAAAATACTTTTTAAAGTAAATCCAACACTTTATTTGTTTACTGTCCAGCGATTATTTTTTTGATTGTGTGATGGATATATTCCAGTCGTCAATAGGAGCTATGATCATTTTATCAATGCGATGTGTTAATACGTTCACAGCCTACCCAGCAACTACGATGTGCAAAGGCCGGATTTTACAAAGGCAAATGCGGTTATTAAAGGCACTGTCACTCACACGTTGCAAATGTATACCCCCACAAATTATTTTTGTAGAAAGCTGGCACAACCCAGAGGGCAGGTACAAGAAACAGGTCATTAAAATATCATGCCCTGTGCCACCCACATTTTGAGAATCGCGCCCACGTAGCGTAGGTTAGAATACAGCGTATCTCAGTCCGTGTTAAATCCGTGCAGGAGAGGCCCTTAAGCGCATGACTTAAGTTGGCCATCTCTGAATCTGGCCCTAAGAGCTTCTTTTATGTATCGTTTCAGGTCACTGGAGATCCTGTACAGTACAGCAACATGCAGGCGGATATCACTTTTCATAACCCCTTATCTGTGGCTCTGAAAGACTGCTCCATAACAGTGTCTGGCAGCGGCTTATTGAGGCAACCTCTAGAAGCCAGGTGAGTGTCACCTGGTGTTTCCTCTGATTGATTTTATTTCACATATTTTAAAATATACATATTTTGTGGCCCTAAGGCAACAACCAAACACACAGAGTTAAATAATCGAGGGAACTAGACACGATAAAGTCATAATGACTTATTTCAATTGTGGACTCTAAGTGGACTTCTGAGAAGCACAGTATTGTTGCCAATTCTAAATTATAATAAATTCCATAATTGGAATTTCCTGTATTGTTTTGACTCCAACCCTGTTGCCTAGCTCTGTATTGGAAACTGCCACAAAGCAAGCATGCATTGCTGCCTTAGAGGAGGAATAATTCTGTGTTGATTCAAAATGTACTCTATATCAGTGTAAAATGTTCTCCATTAGTATAAAATGCAGTCCATCAGTGTAAAATGTACTCCCTCAGTGTAAAATGTACTCCCACTGGTGTAATATGTACTCAATCAGTGTTGATTTAACTCTAAGGATTTGCGCGTGTGTCTATCTGCAGGTTGGCGTCTCTCGACCCGGGTCAGAATGTTCTGGTCCTGGTGCCCTTCACCCCGTACAAACAGGGACACCGGAAGCTAATGGCTGATTTCGACTGTGACCAGTTCAAGGACATCAAAACTAGCTGTGAAATAAAGGTTAAAAAGAGTAGCAGTGTCGAAGACACAATATAATGTTAAATCTGGACAAAAAAACATTTCTAACGTACAAAAATGCCAACTTACTGACGCATAGCCTACCAAGCACTGTCTGTAAGTCATTCATTAAAACTTGCAAAAACTAGGCCTGCCATTAAAAGTATATTGATATCAAAATGAGGCCAAGTTACAACAAGCAATATTGCCTATCATAGCTCACACTAATTAAACTAGCTCTATTCCAAAGCAATGCTACCCAATCTTTCCTAAATTATTTAATGTAACTTGGCCCTGTGTTTTTTCATCTTACCATCTGAAGAGACCGTGCTTTGTGGGTTATGTGTAAGTAACTTGCACATTGAAAAGGTTTTTCGTTAAGATACCCCCTTTACTCCATATAAATCTTACTTTTCTGTCATTCTAACTTTTGGAATAACAATACTACTGTTCATTTCCCTGACATTATACATAACACACAACATGTATTCATGAAATTTTATGGACCAACACATCTATTTGAAAAATGCAAAGTCAATAATGCAGTCTTGGTGTATAAAGGTGAAGCACTATGATGGCCACATTAATGCATTTTTTTTTCCTTCACACAACCGTTTTAATGTTCTACCCATAATCATTTCAAGCTACAATAAAATATGAAATACTACAGCGCAGAACTTTTTTAAATAAATAAATGAGGACATTGTGTACCTAGGTAGCTTGCATTTTTTCTCAGAGCAAGCTTTATGCTTTCAGAAAGAGGTCACTGGCGTGCATGTCGAAAGCACACGCCTGTACACACGTGCACACGCACACACACGCCCCTCGAACCCGGGCTCAGTGGCAGGCCTGTGCCAGGGCTTTGGCCTTCTGCAGGTTATAATCACAGACTGTAGAACAATATGGACAAAGTGACTGGACATCCGTTGACTTCCCATGGGCTTGTGAAAAGCATTTTGAAACAGTGGCAGTGCAGCCATGTTGTACAAAAATTATAGCCAGAGACTGTGCAGTAGAAAGCAGGATGACCCTTATATGGTCATTACTTCCGGCTTGGCCTGGTTCATCCACTAAGGGCATGAGATACTTGTGACACACAGTGCTACAAACTGTCACAGATTGGTTCTACAAAATGTTAAAACAGCATGAAAATGACACAGTAACTATTACCACTACATATTCTCGTGGGAAAAATGTATTGACTTTGTATTTTAACTGCATTTCATACCATTGACTTGCATTGAAAAAAGGGCCTGAAAGACCTATACTGGAGCCAACCACAGTGGCGCTAGTGAGCAACGTTTCTCGCCGTTCTCAGCCAAACCAAGAAGTGAGCTTCAAAAACAAAGCCCGGGCTGCGTTCAAATCCGAAATGTATTCGCTGTTCCTGTCGATCCCTTCCCTCGTCGATCCTCCCATGCAGAGCACCTTTTAAGTTTGTTTGCTGCACGTAGCAAATTGCGTCACAAGATAGAGGGAAGTGAGCAAGGGTAGGGAGCGTGTTAAATTGGATTTGAATGTAGCCCCGGTTTTGGCCCCTTGTTTATGATCCACCACCCCGTCCAGGAACTGCACCCAGCTCAGCTCCGCCTCTACATACACTTGGCTCGCTCTGATTGGAGGGGAAGAAACCAAAGGAAAACAAAAGAACCAAGTATAAAAGTCATTACTTTTACATAAAACCAAACACACCCACATACTCTTAAACAAAATCAACACAAACCCACAGGCTCTTACACAAAACCACATACACGCACCCTCTTACACAAAATCAAACACACCCACGTACTCTTAAACAGAATCAACACAAAACCACCACATACACACACTCTTACACAAAATCAAACACACCCACAGGCTCTTACACAAAACCACATACACACACCCTCTTACACAAAATCAAACACACCCACCACACCCTCTTACACAAAATCAAACAAACCGACAAGCTCTGCAAAATCACATGCACACACCTGCTCTAACACAAAACACACACAAACACAGTGGAAGTCTGAATACTTCGCACCCAGGGCTCGAGTGCCATCTACTGGATTTATTGCCACCCAGTCCAGCATTATGGGTACTATCTTCCCGGGGGCTACTGTTATTTATGCAACAGTGTATATAGAAACACCACCCAGTCCAGCGTTGTGGGTAATATCTTCCCGGGGGCTACTGTTATTTATGCAACAGTTTATATAGAAACACCACCCAGTCCAGCATTGTGGGTACTATCTTCCCGGGGGCTACTGTTATTTATGCAACAGTTTATATAGAAACACCACCCAGTCCAGCGTTGTGGGTACTATCTTCCCGGGGGCTACTGTTATTTATGTAACAGTGTATATAGAAACACCACCCAGTCCAGCGTTGTGGGTACTATCTTCCCGGGGGCTACTGTTATTTATGTAACAGTGTATATAGAAACACCACCCAGTCCAGCATTGTGGGTAATATCCTCCCGGGGGCTACTGTTATTTATGTAACAGTGTATATAGAAACACCACCCAGTCCAGCATTGTGGGTAATATCCTCCCGGGGGCTACTGTTATTTATGTAACAGTGTATATAGAAACACCACCCAGTCCAGCATTGTGGGTAATATCTTCCCGGGGGCTACTGTTATTTATGTAACAGTGTATATAGAAACACCACCCAGTCCAGCGTTGTGGGTAATATCTTCCCGGGGGCTACTGTTATTTATGTAACAGTGTATATAGAAACACCACCCAGTCCAGCGTTGTGGGTAATATCCTCCCGGGGGCTACTGTTATTTATGTAACAGTGTATATAGAAACACCACCCAGTCCAGCGTTGTGGGTAATATCTTCCCGGGGGCTACTGTTATTTATGTAACAGTGTATATAGAAACACCACCCAGTCCAGCGTTGTGGGTAATATCCTCCCGGGGGCTACTGTTATTTATGTAACAGTGTATATAGAAACACCACCCAGTCCAGCGTTGTGGGTAATATCCTCCCGGGTGCTACTGTTATTTATGTAACAGTGTATATAGAAACACCACCCAGTCCAGCGTTGTGGGTAATATCCTCCCGGGGGCTACTGTTATTTATGTAACAGTGTATATAGAAACACCACCCAGTCCAGTATTGTGGGTAATATCTTCCCGGGGGCTACTTTTATTTATGCATATAGAAACACTATGAAGTGTATATAGAAACACTATGAAGGGGTAGCTCCATCTTCCAGATTTTTTCCTAATTAATCAGGAAACATATTAGTATAAAGAATAAATCTAGAATAAAACATGAAAATTTGAATAAATCATAATCCATCAACGTAACAGACGGGGTTGAAAAAAAATCTGTCAATGAACGTCTATTTTTACCGGTAATTAAGTTTGTTTTAACGTTGATTGATTTTAAACAAACGAACAGACTCAGAGACAGCTTCCACAGTCAGGCCATCAGGCTGCTGAACAAGCTGCTGAATCCCTGCCGCACTTAAATAATTTAACTATAATTCCGATAACTTGTTCTTTTGCACACCTTATTGCACTGTATTGTAACTGTAAATTATAACAATGCATAATTTATCACATTGATTTACATATATATATATTGCTCCTTTCAATTTATTTTTATTTTTTATTTACTTATTGTTTTGAACATTGTATATTTTAATTGACACAGCTCTTGAACTTAGATTTTTAACATATTTTTTTTTTATAACTGCTGTTCATTGTCGGGCGTTTTGCACATAAAGTTTTTCACTCTCTGTCTACACCTGTGTAAACCGTAAAGTGACAATAAAAAGAACTTGAACTATATCATTTGTGTTGCATTTTTGGATGTATGTCGGTACTATAGCATTTTAATTCCAACAAGTACAAGTATTCATTGCCTTAAAAACAAAGTGCAGACCTATCGATTGCCTGTGCATAGAAGAATGAGAAGCTATGCTAGTAATGAGGAGCAGATAGAGCTGTGCATCGAGCCCCTCAGGAGGGCGGAGAGAGGTTCGGTATCTGGGTACCACAACGGGCGGTGGGCAAGAGCCTCCCCGAGTAGATAAGACGGCAGCAATGGCGGCTTGTCCGTGGCCCAAGGTGAAAAAAGAGGCGATATGGTTCTTGTGGCTGCAGGCTACAAAAAGAGATTTATTCCACCTTTCTCAGAGCTGACTGAGAAAGGTGACACAGGCTGTCTGTGGTGAACCGCTCCTCCATACACCTAACTTTACTCTCCCTTTTCGAGCAGTGGGCTGGGGGCTGCTTTTTATGCAGCGGGCATGAGAGCCTGGGAGAGGGAGACAGCCAGACGGGAAAAAGCTATGAGTTGTTTGCTGTATTTAAACTCATAATAACGTTTTGTGTACATGGCACCACCATGTGGAGTCCAAGTGATTGTGTAGGGAGTTTTGGCACAACGGAGCTATCAGATCATATCTACTCATCGAGACCGAGTCCAACAGTGCCAAGCCAAGCCGAAACCTCTAAAAACAAGATGCCCTGAAATGGGCTAAATGTATAAAAAGTGCTTTTCTACATGAAAATGTAAAATAATACCCTTTAATAAAAGCTGAGAACAGTGCACTATGATTGTTGGCCTTGCTGTGGTGCTGTGTTTACAATCAAAGAACCATAAGATAGATTTTTGTAAAGTGAGCAGGTGACGTGATTTTTCTGTGACTTGTCTCCTCCTCTGTCCTCAACCCCGCCCAGTCACCGCCGTTCAGAGCAAGAAACACCCTGGGTGCGTCCCAGTGCTCGAAAAATGCACCCTCCTTTCCTCCACTGCCATCTCTCCTCTGTTAGAGATTATTTCCCCATTAAAACAATACAGCCGTAAACATGTCTATATGAAATATGGGGGAAATGTGTTGACAATTGCATTGGACATAGGCTGGGTATATGTAGAATTTAACATAGGCTGGGTATATGTAGAATTTAACATAGGCTGGGTATATGTAGAATTTAACATAGGCTGGGTATATGTAGCATTGAGCATAGGCTGGGTATATGTAGAATTTAACATAGGCTGGGTATATGTAGCATTGAGCATAGGCTGGGTATATGTAGAATTTAACATAGGCTGGGTATATGTAGCATTGAGCATAGGCTGGGTATATGTAGAATTTAACATAGGCTGGGTATATGTAGAATTTAACATAGGCTGGGTATATGTAGAATTTAACATAGGCTGGGTATATGTAGCATTGAGCATAGGCTGGGTATATGTAGCATTGAGCATAGGCTGGTTATATGTAGCATTGAGCATAGGCTGGGTATATGTAGAATTTAACATAGGCTGGGTATATGTAGAATTTAACATAGGCTGGGTATATGTAGAATTTAACATAGGCTGGGTATATGTAGCATTGAGCATAGGCTGGGTATATGTAGCATTGAGCATAGGCTGGGTATATGTAGCATTGAGCATAGGCTGGGTATATGTAGAATTTAACATAGGCTGGGTATATGTAGAATTTAACATAGGCTGGGTATATGTAGAATTTAACATAGGCTGGGTATATGTAGCATTGAGCATAGGCTGGGTATATGTAGCATTGAGCATAGGCTGGGTATATGTAGCATTGAGCATAGGCTGGGTATATGTAGCATTGAGCATAGGCTGGTTATATGTAGAATTTAACATAGGATGGGTATATGTAGCATTGAGCATAGGCTGGGTATATGTAGCATTGAGC
Organism: Ilyophis sp. 1 JC-2022; assembly: GCA_022702515.1. Taxonomy (NCBI): domain Eukaryota; kingdom Metazoa; phylum Chordata; class Actinopteri; order Anguilliformes; family Synaphobranchidae; genus Ilyophis; species Ilyophis sp. 1 JC-2022. The sequence continues at coordinate 12,041,828 of CM040396.1, read as the reverse complement.
ATAGGCTGGGTATATGTAGCATTGAGCATAGGCTGGGTATATGTAGCATTGAGCATAGGCTGGGTATATGTAGAATTTAACATAGGCTGGGTATATGTAGAATTTAACATAGGCTGGGTATATGTAGAATTTAACATAGGCTGGGTATATGTAGCATTGAGCATAGGCTGGGTATATGTAGAATTTAACATAGGCTGGGTATATGTAGAATTTAAGTCGACTTTGTTTGCTTTGTGAAAAAACGCTGTGATTGTTTTTGGTTTTTTCGTTGGCTTCATTTTGCCGTTTGTGCCGGTTGCGCTGCCGAGCTACCAATATCGCTTTTTAAAATCACCTGACCTGACCATGTGATCATAAGGGTATAGTTTGTGATGACATCCATCAGGCACAAGTGAGGCAGCTCAGATCCTCCCCCGGAACAGCGGAACACTAACAGAAGGGAATATGCAGGAAGGTAACCCAAGTGGCAGATTTGTTTACATGTTTTTAATAAAATATGTTTGAAATAAAATGTTTTAGAAACTAAAATCAGTGTATGAGTTATTTAATGATTAAATCATTAGGGCATTGTGATAGTGAAAAAAACGTTGAGGTTAATAGCAGTGCATGCACTCTACAATGGCTAGCTAGCACACGGGGTGAACGAGAGACGGCAGGAAATGTGTGTGTTTGGTGTTTGAGTGGACTACAGCTCATTGGAAGTTATTTTTTTCTCAAAAGTGGGGGGGGGGGGGGACGGATCGGGGTCCCTATGAAACTGGGGGGGACGTATCCCCCCCGTACCCACCGCCATCTGCGCCCCTGATAACATCCATAGGCCATGTCACACAAAATTGGGAATGTACATTATAAAGTTACATAAAATGATACAAATGGAAACATCCCAGCTAATGCCATGCAGTCATTGAACAAACTGGAATATCCACCTACTGCACTGATATAAATAATTATACACAAACAGAAGAATTACCCAACACCATGTCACTCATCGCCGAAGGCAAACTGCTTCAGTTGAATTCAAAAGCCAAAAAGAATGTGTCATTGATGCCAAGTTTTTTAGTTTGTTTTCCCTGACATTTTATAAATATCTCGGCTCTGACTGCTTTCCATACTAAATAACTTACACACAACTTAAGAATAACTTCCCTTTCTTTACTTAAAGGACATTTCTGCATAATTAAAAAAACCAGAATGCTAGATATGAGTGCATAGATAGGCTGGTAAAAAAACATCTTAAAGTGTTCATCAAAAACAACGAAGCTGCACACTGAGGATCAAGTCAATGAGACAAAGACAAAAAAACTACTGAAGTAGGCTACTAATGTGTAGCAACCCGTCAGCAAGCTTTGATTTAAGAGAGGAAACCAAGGCCTAACTAATTATGCCCTAGATTACAGGGATGTCAAACTCATTCCACCGAGGGCCGAGTGTATGCAGGTTTTTGTTCCAACTGTGCCCTACACCAGCTGATTTCACTAATTAGCTCAGCTCTTCAACCAAGGAGGTGCACTAATTAGTGGAATCAGCTGGTGTAGAGCATGGTTAAAACAAAAACTTGCGTACACTCGGCCCTCGATGGAATGAGTTTGACACCCGTGCCCTAGAACAATTTAACATGAACATTACTGTGCATTTAGAGAGCAGTACGCTCTACGTTAGGCCCAGGCTTCCCCTGTTAAATAAGCTACTGGATCATCAGCAAACCTTGCTGACAGGTTAAAAAAAGTGCAGCGGCAGGATATCCGCAATAAATTTTATTGCATTAAATTTGTGAAGTAGGCTGAAGGTAGGGCTATAGCGACCATCCCTAAAAGGGGTAGGGTTGCACACATACTTTAAACATACAACTTACTCAGTCACTGAAACATCCCACAGTGAAGAGTGGCTTTACAGAGAAAACACTGACTCTCCATTACTGCCGACAGTCCCAAGATGACTTCTGGTGAGTGAACCACGCCTATATCCAGCTTCCAGACATGGAAATACTGTATGAAAGAAAGAACTGTTTCTAAAAAACCTTCAGAATTAAGAAATGCATGATTGCCATTATGACAGATTTCAAATAATGTTGCTACAATTATTAATAACAACCATGATTATTATCATCATTGTTATTAATAGTTGGCTATTGTATGATTTTGTTGACTAGACATACTAACTGTGAATATACTGACTGTAGCCTACTGTATAAACACCAATCTGAAAGAAAAATGTAACTATCTTCACTCTCTAGTTATTAATAGGCTTACAGCTGGGTCCATAAATCTTGGCATTTTTGATGAAGGTGAGTGTCGCAGGCTGGAGCCACGTCTTTTTTTGTTTTTGTTTTATTAGGAGCCCCATTAGCTGCCAATTTAATGACAGCTAGTCTTCCTGGGGTCCGCACAACAAACCAATACAATACAAACACATTTTTTGGAGTTTAAACATTGTGCTGTATGTTCATTAAATAATCTGTTAACTGGGAGGTGCACTAGAAAGTACAATGGACGATCATGGGGTGGAGTGAGTGAGGACAGTTCCTGGCTTTTGGGGAGGGGATGGGCACAAGGGGTGTTTATTTTAGTCTTAATTATTCATTTGTTGTGTGGTTCGGATTTTGTTTTCTGGTTTTTTTTTTCTGTCTGATGGTTTATTTGTATGTATTTTTTATATTTATTTTCTTTCACTGTAGAGTAAATGTATGTGTGTATGGTGTCCAATTACACGGGCATAATTATTTGTTATTGCCCTTGTATGTGTATGTTTTTGTTATTGATATATATATTTTTTTGGTTTGTTTGTTTATTGTTTTTTTTTGCGACTTGTTTTAGTTTTGTCATGGTTCTGTCCCTTCCTCCTTTTTTTCCCAGCCTCTGCGCTAATATTCAGCATTTCAACCTTTTGTTTTTCAGCCAGGTTAGCCAACTTTCGCTTTTTTCACAGTCTTTCACAAACTCTCTCTCTCTCTCTCTGGGTGTTTCTGAATGTCTGCACTTGTCTGCAATTGTCTGTACTTGCGGACTTGTGAACTTGTGTGATGTAATATGTACGCCTGATTAACGGCCAAGTTCTGTTCCAAGAACACGAGCACCCTTGATTCAACGCCCAACACAGAGTTGCTAGACTGATAGAGTTTCCTATAGATAGAGTTCTATAGGAAAATGAGTCAGGAGAAATAACCCTTGCAGTGATCCATCCACATCTACTCCATATCTGGCAACAGAGTGATGGTTTGGGACTCGTTCGATAGCTCAGACCCTTGATGACTTCATCATTTAGCCAGCCATGTGTTCCACACTGTACCAGTGTAATTTACAGCTGAATCTAGTCTCACCCCCAAATTCCCATAGAGATCCATTCAAATGCAGAGAGGTTATAGTATCGCTTGTAACAGTACCTGAAAATAAGATATCAAGAGTCTTTTGATGTTGATGGGTCACAGACTTCAGGAAGTAACAGCATGCAAAGGATATGTGACCAAATATGAAATATGATACTTTAAAAATACATTAAAGCAAAGGGTATGAACACTTATGTACATGAGAGATTTCAGTTTTAGATTTTTAATACATTTGCAAACATTTATAAAAACATGTTTTCACTTTGAGTGTAGATTGATGGGAAAAAAATCAATTTTATCCATAAATCTACAACACAATAAAGTGTGCAAAAAATGAATACTTTCTAGCACCACTGTATTTGTATAAATAAGCAGCATTCTGCCCTTCAGAGCAGAGGTGCACACAATAGTTTTTTAGCGTTGGCCCAGGGATATCGTTCTATACACATTTATTCCGACCAAAACAATGAATTAACATCTCATTGTTCAACTAACGCTGACAATGGCCATGTTTTAATAGGCTACGTAAAAGCTAAATGAAGGCAGAAAAGTTACTGAAATTAGCAGGCAATTCATCACAAAAAGCATAGTGAAATGAACAGAATTTAAGGCTTTATCAATGAAGCATTGGCTAATATGCGGAAAAGTGCTCAAAGCTGCAAGACAGAAAACTGTAGGATGAAACCAAACATTTGATATTAGTGTGACACTCATCGTCACTTGTCAGTTCATCTCTTTTTTGCTGGGATGTAGCCGACTTTATCCATTTCTCAGTGGAAAACTTGTCAAACACATGTAGTTCATATTTTAATATAGATTTTTCTTTATGTCAAAAGCACAAAAGGACTGGATCGCAATGATTAGCTAAAGCTGTTAATCATTGTAATGTAAACAACGTGGATTATGCCGATATAAAAAAAATCACGACATTGCTTCATTGGAGCTATACCCCCAGGTTTGACACACGTTACAGCAAAAGCGTGAAGAAGAACCACGGAAGAAGAAAAAAAGATGCATTTTGGACAATAAAAGAATGAATACAGTTTCCTTCATTAAACAATAATACTTTATAACACTGCTCACTTCATTATCTCATCCATTAAAACCCATGAAGTCAAGTTATGGCTTCCCCCAGTGTACGTTAAGTGCTACTGCACCCAAACTGTTTGAGACCCACCCTTTTATTGATAGGAGGGCTACACCTCAGCTTGAAAATTAACATGAAAATTTAAAATGTTTTCAATTTTCAATTTTAATTTTGGCTGAACAATCCCCCATTTTCATTTTGGGCTGAATAATTCGATAGACCTGTGTCTATAACCATGAGTTGTATTGTGTGTTTTAGAGCAGGGATTGTCAGTATCTTCGGATCCAGGGACCCCCACAGGCTCAAAGGCATCCTGGGGACCCCCATCATTAATTTTGAATGTTTATATTTAGAAAAAATGACGAAATCTACATATAGTCATTGCATATCAAGTCTGGCCAGGGATCTCCAACAGCACCTTCGAGGACCCACAGGGGTCCACGGACCTCTGTGCCTGTAATGACAAGTTGTGTGTTTTAGATATCTCCAAAGTGGATTTCCACTGTGAGAAGAACAATGGTGCCCACAGGACGAGTGAAATCTCTACAGAGCGGCTGATCGTCAGGCGAGGACAGTCTTTCCTGCTTACTCTCCACTCCAGCAGTGCCCTGAAGCCTGAGTCCTTGGAATTCACCGTCCAAACAGGTCAGCAATCGCCCTCTGCTCTTTAGTGATGAGGAAGCTAGCAACCCTCCATAATGTTTGGGACAAAGACATATTGGGCCTCATTCATGAAACGTGAGCAGAACGAATTTGGACATAAATCGTTCGTATTTGCAATTTTGCCCGTATTTTGGTATTCATCAACATTTTCGTATCTGAGATTTGTTAGTACCTCCGAACAAAATGTACACCTGCTCCGGAGCACACGTACCTCGTTCGTAAATTCAGAATGCTGGTAAGTGTAGCTTCTGAGTGATAATTAGAATATTCATTTATTTTTCTTTTCTGTTAAAATCACAAGACTAAATGTAGCCTTTGAAATACACATTTCAAACATAATAAATTATGATTGTAAAAAGCAAACACTTTGGATTATGCCTATTAATCAATTGTAGGCTATGAACAGGGTAATAATAATGCTAAATTTTACCAGCCACCCCAAAATTTTACCAGACACATTTTTTTTTCTTTAATACATTGTGCTAAAATAACGTTTCAGAATGCACTCATGTTTAGACGCTCTAATAAAATAGTATTTATTATATCATGTATCACAGGTCAAACAGTCAAACATTGGGCCTCATTAATGAAACGTGAGCAGAACGATTTCGCTCGTATTTTGGCATTCATCAATGTTTTCGTATCTGAGATTTGATCGGACGTACTAACAAATTTTACACTTGCTCAAGAGCACGCGTGCTGCGTTCGTAAATTCAGAATACCGGTAAATGTAGCTTCTGAGTGATAATTAGAATAGGAACTTATTCACATGACTAAATGTAGCCTTTGAAATACACATTGCAAATGTAATAAATTATGACTGTAAAAAGCAAAAACTTTAGATTACGCCTATTAATGAATTGTAGGCTATGAAGCTGCTTAATTAGACCCAAATCGTATAGGCTAATGAATACTCCCAGTAGCCTTCAATTTTTTTTTAATTGCTAAAATTTTTTATTCTACATGAACTTACATAGGCTATGCTAATTAAAACACATTTAACCAATGAACGAAATTTGCTTTAAAGTGGCTTACATGTCTGTAGCCAGCGTTGCAATTGTGGTCAACAGCTTAATCTAGCAAAGGCTAGCGCACATCCACTTCCCCTACAAGATGCAAAGACAGGTAGAAGTAAAGCGGGGTTTTTATGGAATTGCCAACCTGTCCAATGTTATTGGTGCCATAGACTGCACACCCCAGTGCACGTTTTTGTTGAAAAGTCGGTGAAATGCAGTCTCGCCTTCAGGGGAAAAACTGGGTAGTTTTTTAACCAGTTAGAATGTAGCCAGCAGGCTATATCCTTGTAAAACCTGAGCTGTGTGGGACACGTGCATCAATGTGGGTGAGATTAAAATGGACTTCAGCCAATTATTAACTGTGATTAACGGAAATTAATTACGCCCTCCCCTTCATCAGTTGTTATATGCCCCCTTTCATCACGGATCCTCCCGCTCTATCACTCGGAAAGTGAACATTAGTAAACATTAGAAAGTAGATTATTTTTCTGGTGCAATAAAAAAAACACCCTTTACAGTTTTCCAAAAAAAAAACAGTTTTTCATCACTAAAGAGTGAAAAATTCTACACAAAATAACCCATAATGACAAAGTGAAAACAGGTTTTTAGACATTTGTGCTAATTTATTAAAAATCTAAATGTAAAATATTATATGTACACAAATGTGCACACACTTTGATATGACACCCAAAAGTGAGCTGAGGTGCATTTTGTTTCCACTGATACTGCTTGAGATGTTTCTACAACTTAATTGGAGTCCACCTGTGATAAATCCAATTGATTGGACATGATTGGGGATTGCCAACACCTGCCTATATAAGGTTCCACAGTTGACAGTACATGTCAGAGCAAACTCCAAGCCATGGGGTCAAAGGAATTATCTGCAGACCTCAGAAACAGGATTGTGTCAAGACATAGATCTGGAGAAGGATACGAGAAAATCTCTGCAGCTTTACATGTCCCAAAGAGCACAGTGGCCACCATCATTCGTAAATGGAAGAAGTTTGGAACCACTAAGAATCTTCCTAGACCTGGCCGCCCGGCCAAACTGTGCAATCGGAGAAGATGGGCCTTGGCCAGGGAGGTGAGCAGGAACCCGAGGGTCACTCTGACAGAGCTCCAGCGTATTCTTGTAGAGACAGGAGAACCTTTCAGAAGATCAACTATCCAGGCAACACTCCACCAATCAGGCCTTTATGGTAGAGTGGCCAGACAGAAACCCCTCTTTAGTAAAAGGCACATCACAGCCCGCTTGGAGTTTGCCAAAAGGCACCTAGAGGACTCTCAAACCATGAGAATCAAGATTCTCTGGTCTGATGAAACCAAAATTAAACTTTTTGGCCTGAATACCAAACGTCACATCTGGAGGAAACCAGGCACCGCTCATCACCTGGCTAATACCATCCCTACAGTGAAGCATGGCGGTGGCAGCATCATGATGTGGGGATGTTTTTCAGCAGCGGGAACAGGGCGACTAGTCCTGATAGAGGAAAAGATGAATGCAGCTAAGTACACCGAGGTCCTTGAAGAAAACCTGCTCCAGAGCGCTCTGGACCTCAGACTGGGGTTTATCTTCCAACATGACAACGACCCGAAGCACACAGCCAAGAGAACAAAGGAGTGGCTTCAGAGAAAGTCTGTGCATGTCCTTGAGTGACCCAGCCAGAGCCCAGACCTGAATCCAATTGAACATCTGTGGAAAGAGCTGAAAATGGCTGTGTACCGACGGTCCCCATCCAACCTGACGGAGCTTGCAAGGATATGCCAAGAGGAATGGGCAAAAATGTCCAGAAACAAGTGTGCCAAGCTCGTAGCTTCTTTCCCAAGACACCTTGAAGCTGTAAAAGGTGCAGCAACCAAAGGTGCAGCAACCAAGTATTAGGCTAAGGGTGTGTACAGATATGTAACCCCTAAATAACCTATTTTTTTCAGTAAAATAAAATTGCATATTTTCTAAAAACCTGTTTTCACTTCGTCATTATTGGCTATTGTGTGTCGATGTTTGAGGCAAAAAATGAACTCAATCTATTGTAGTATAAGTCTGTAATGTAATAAAACGTGGAGAAGGTGAAAGGGGTGTGCAGACTTCCCGGCTTGACTGTAACTGTATCAAACCCATTTGCAAGCTTGTGATGTCAGGTCTGCTTTCTGTTTTAAACCGTGGCAGTGAGAAATTCAGCCGATCAGTGCCCTAAATGTCTTGCTGAAAAAAATTGTGCGCTCAGTATTAGCTAACATTATTCTGAACATTAATTTAGAACTGGGATGTAAAGAGGGAACAAACATGCAGTTGAAACCTGATCCCACCCCACAGGGTCTGTAGCCACACCCACCCCTCCCCACACAGAAAAGAGTGCCATGCCCAGAAACGCCCCAAACACATCTTAGAATAATAAATAAAAGGCATAGTGCACCTTTAAGGAGGCTTCAATAGCAAAAAAAATGAAAATAAAAAAAGCCAACTGATGCTGTGCTTTTATGATCCAGGACCTAACTCCTCTGAAGATATAGGGACTAAGTCTGTGTTTGGTGTCTCCCGGAAACATCTGTCAAAGAAGCCCTGGGGTGCAAAGGTCCAGGAGGCTTCCGCTACATCAGTCACCCTGGCCATCAGAAGCCCGGCGGACGCCAGCATTGGGGAGTACACCCTCTCTGTGAAGACACAGCCCAATATGACCGAGGGCCACAGTGCCGGGTCCTTTGTCGTTCTGTTTAACCCTTGGTGTGCAGGTGAGTGTGCTGTCTCTCTGTAGAAGGAACTTTCCAGAAAAACACTTTATTTATTTATAGAAATTTTATTTGTGCAAATAGTTAAGAAAAAATAAATAAATACAGTAACAATATAAAATGCAGAGGTGTCAAAAAACAAAGGCCTTTTAGTAGAAACCACCCAGACAACATGCATTACATACATTTATATTTATACATTTGTCATACATATACAAACACATATCCGCACACTTGCACACAAAATCAAAAACATGCAGTGCCCTCCACAATTATTGGCACCCCTGGTAAAGATGAGTAAAAAGGGTTATAAATAATTATTTTGGTGAATTAGCTTAATATCACACTGAAAAAATTATAAAAATCCAACCTTTAATTGAAGTAAATTTATTCTGAGAAACAAAAATCCATCATCAAGAAATAATTATTTTTAACAAAACCATGTGTGCCACAATTATTGGCACCCCTAGAAATTCTTATGAACAAAATGTAACTGAAGCATTTTTTCCATTTATATTTTCCATTTTAAAGTTGATCAGAGTGTTTAGGAACTTTCAAGCAGTAATCCATGACTTCCTGTTTCACTGGGGTATAAATATGAGGTGACACAGAGGTCATATTCCCTTATTTATACATCAACAAGGGAAAGATAAAAGAACACACAAATCAAATGAGGGAAAAATGTGTTGAGCTTCAAAAGTCAGGGAATGGCTATAAAAAAATAGCTACTCACCTGAAAATGCCCATATCTACCGTTAGGGCAATACTTTCCGCCTCCTCAGGACGACTGGTACCCCCCCCCCCCCCTCTTCATACTAGCACCCGGTCTCGACGTCTGTCTGTCCTGGCCCCTCGGTGGTGGAATGACCTCCCCGTGGAGGTCAGAACAGCAGAAAGTCTGACCGCCTTCAAGCGCAGATTGAAGACTCACCTCTTCAAGCTGCACCTCTCTCCACCCCTCCCTACCTCCCTGTGACTATTGTTATTAATGTTGTGTAATTACCCCCCCCCCTCCCCCCAAAAAAACAAAAAACAAAACCCAATCATACTGACTGCGCCTAGTACTCCGATTCGTATTTGCCTTTTTAGGGTTGTTTTTAAACTTTCTTGTTCCTAGTTTGAAAATGCACTATGTACGTCGCTCTGGATAAGAGCGTCTGCTAAATGTCTATAATGTAATGTACTTAAAACATTCAAAGCAACTGGAATGGTTACAAACTTGCCTGGAAGATGACCCAAGTTTATTTTGCCCCTACATTATCAGGTGGAGTGTAAGATTCGAAGAATCAAATGCGACAGCTAAGGGTTCTAAAATCACACACCGTAGTGTGCACCAAAAAGACGGACGAGTCCGTATTATGAGAGGGGTATATATCTATATGAATAAACAAGGAATGGAGAATAGAAAACACTCCAGGCCCTAAGCCAAAACAAAACAAACCCCAAATAACAGGGCGTACTCAAGAACTGAGTGAAAAGAAAATACCACTCGCTTATAATATAAGCATAAGCTTGAAAAGGAGAAAACAAAGCATCACCTTCGGAACGTAGACTATAACGCCCGATAAGTAAATAAATGAAATAAAAATAAACCTCTCACTCTCAATATAGCGGAGAGTAGAAGAGAGTAAGAAACAAAAATAACGAAAGGGATTAATCCCTAAAGAGCTTCAAGGGCAGCTAAAGCCAATAGAGCTGCTTTTCTCAAACCAACCCTGACTATGTGAAGGCACAAAATGACAAAGAAGCTCCAGAAAGCGGAGGTAAGAGGCTTAAATACCTAGCAGGTAATCGGACAGGTGAAACGAATGCTAAGCGGGGAGAAGCAAAACCCTGAACCGGAACGTGGAAAAAACCCGATAGACTGCTTACCGGAGAGAGAGGACGAGAACCGTAGCGAAACAAGAAAAAATTGCCACGGACCATTACAACCGGTTTGATGTTTTAAGCGCTCATTAAAGCTGTGCTGTATATAAGCGCTCATTAACACTGTTTTGTGTGTATTCTCAGAGGACTGGGTGCACCTGACTGATGAGCAGGAGAGGCAGGAGTATGTGATGAATGAATCGGGCGTGCTTTACAGAGGGGTAAATGGCTATATTGCGGAATTAGCCTGGGATTTTGGACAGGTACATGAAGCCTGAATACATAACACTTCCTGAATTATTTAATGTGCAACCACAACTGCTGACAAATCAAAAGAGTTACTTAATGGAAGATACCTTCCCAAATCACTATGCTCTGAATGAAAGACTGGCCTTAGTTATCTACAGAGCAGGGAAGACCAGAAACTATTGCATATGTCATGTTATAGATTTACATAACAGCCAATAACGTCTCTTTCAGAAGCCAGTGTATGTGTCCACTGTAATCTGTGATAAGAGATCTTTCTGATGCTTTCAGTTTGAAGAAGACATCCTTGACATTTGCATAAAAATCCTGGACCTCAACCCCAAATGTCTAAAAAACGAAGCCGAGGATTACTCTGCACGCTGCAACCCCATCTATGTCAGCAGGGTGGTCAGCGCTATGGTATGCCCAACCCTACACCCTACACACACCTTACACCCTACACACACCCATACACCCTACACACACCACGCTACACCCTACACACACCCCTACACCCTAACACACCTCCCTCACTACACCCTACACACACCACACTACACCCTACACACACCTCTACACCCTACACACACCACACTACACACACCTCTACACCCTACACACACCTCCCTCACTACACCCTACATACACCACACCCTACACACACCACGCTACACCCTACACATACCCCTACACCCTCACACCTCCCTCACTACACCCTACACACACCACACTACTCACACCACCCTACACCCTACACACACCACGCTACACCCTACACACACACCACGCTACACACTACACATCCCCCTAGACTCCTAAACACACCATCCAACTCCCCTACACACACTTGTCTACTTTGTAAAAAAATTGTAGGTGACTACAACATAAAAAAACAAGTCAACATTCTGCAAACATAATTTTGAGTAAACTGAACTTCTGGACACAAAGTCTATTAACTCAAAATATCAATTTAGTCAAACTTATTAATGTGCGTTAGAATTTTTAAAGTAATTTGTACTTGATACAACTTAAGTTATTATATCAACTTAAGTATTCAAGTACAAAGGACTTAAAACATCAGTTCTAACACACGTGAATACGTTTGACTAAATTGATATTTTGAGTTAATCAACTTTGTGTCCAGATGTTAAGTTTACTCAAAATTTTGTTTGCAGAATTTTGACTTATTTTTTATGTTGTAGTCACCTTCAATTTTTTACAGTGTACACACTAACACTACTCTACACCCCTATACACCGCCCTACACCCCTACACACCCCTCAACAAACTGACACACAGTGTTTGGAGACTTGTAAAGACTTCCCCGTCTCTGCAAGTGTGGATATGAACGTTAAATAAAGCCTCTTGCTTCTCTCCATTAGATCAACAGTAACGATGACAAAGGGGTGCTCCAGGGCAATTGGGGCCGTTACTTCATTGGCGGTGTGTCTCCAACACACTGGAATGGCAGCGTGGAAATCCTGAGGACATGGGAGAAGTACTACTGCCACCCTGTTAAATACGGCCAGTGCTGGGTGTTTGCTGGGGTCATGTGCACAGGTAAGGCATGCTGTCAACATACTCTCAACATGGTGTCAACATGCTCTCAACTCACTCTTAAACTCAGGGACCTCCATTTACAATATACTGATACCTTTGAATCGTATGGCTGTGGATATGAGTGTAAAACTTGGTTAGAGAATCCACAAGATGTAAAATCACAAGCTAACAAGACTAACTAACTATAATCTACTTTTCTGTCTGAATTCTACTTTTCACAAGTTCTGAGGTGCTTGGGAATTCCCTGTCGTCCGGTCACAAATTACCAATCAGCTCATGATACTTCTGGAAATCTAATAATCGATGAATACTTCTCTGACCATGGTGTGAGACCCAAGGAAAGCAGAGACAGTGTATGGTGAGTTCCACCATTTCCTGCCAGATTACTCACAGATTCTTAATCAGGGTTGCCAGATCCTGTTCCTATACAATTAACAAGGATGTTCTTCTTTCTTTTGCACACATTTTCATGGATTATTTGGCCTTGGCTGCGAAGAACAACCCTGCTCAGTACTGAGTACTGTATGACCTGTCCAACTGTAGCTCTAATTAAATGTTCCAACTAACTCACTCACAATCTGTTACACTTCAGATAGTATAGGATACAGAAACTGCTTTAGTCTGTAAATCAAGACTCAAAAATGACTTTGTAGCTTCTTATTAAACAGCTGTCCCCTATATTCCAAATCTATACTCAACTTGGGTTAGCTGGTATAAATGAGTATTCATTGATTGATTGAACCCTCCTGTTCTGATCTTTGATCTGTATGCACACAGGAACTACCATGTGTGGGTGGAAGCCTGCATGAGACGACCTGATCTCCCTGGAGAACCAGTGTATGATGGCTGGCAGGTTCTGGACCCCACCCCTCAGGAGCTGAGTGATGGTACGGTCCATTTCCCATCCTGCTCTGTCCAGACATCTGTACATTCAGAACAGAGGCTCTATTCCTTCAGTCTCTGCACCCCAGGGGTACACTGGCTCAGTGTTATGACCTTAGTCTTATATTGCAGTGTGTTTTTGTGCCCGTCTATTCGTTGCTTTCAGGTCCATATCTGCCTCCGTCCTCTGATACCCTGTGTACTCCGCCCCCTGTTGCCTGATTAGACCATATTCTCATTTGCCATTTTGTTAATTCTACTTAGATTTTTGATAACGTGTATGATTTTTCTCGACTCTGATTTTTGCCTAGCCCCTTCTGTTCTGTTTGCTGCTTGTGAGTGCAAGACCTTTTCCGTTTGACACTGATTTGCAGCTATTCCTTTCTAGATCTGTTCACCAATTGTGTATGACCCTCATTGTATTCTTTGGACTCTGATTTCCATCTATTCCCTTTTGTTGTTTGCCTCTTGTGTGTCTGACCTTATTGCTCATCTCTTGACTCTGGCCTTTGCCTATCCCCCTTTTGCTCTGGTTTCTATTGTAGATTACTGTAAATATTGTATACGTATAGAGTTGTGTAAAATATTTGTATTTGTATATTGGTGAATATTGGGACGTAGGGAGTCCGACGCCGTTTCTTTTTGTTACCCCACTGTTTTCACTCTATTTATGATAGATAGAGTCAGGGAAGAACTGTGCATTTATTTTCTGTTGGTAGGTTAGGGAGACATCTTCCCCTCTCAGGTAGTGTGTGTTAGTTTGTTATGTTGGCCTTGTCAACTCCTGAAGTTAATCCCAAAAGAATCCTGACAATTGCATTTTACAGAGCTTTGTTTTCGCCTTCTTTCTTCTGCTACCGTCCGACCATAGACCGGGTCGTAACACTCAATACTCATCCCTCTCTGTACCCCAGGGGTTCACTGCTGTGGGCCAGCTCCAGTGAAGGCTGTACGTGAGGGACACACAGACCTGAAGTACGACCTGCCTTTCGTCTTCGCCGAGGTCAATGCGGACAAGGCCACCTGGCTAATCTTGACTGACAGGTCAAAGAAGAGGATCATGTCAGACACAAGGAGTGTAGGTCAGAACATCAGCACTAAAGCAGTGGGCAGTGACAAACGGCTAAACATCACCGCAAACTACAAGTATCCAGAAGGTAAGCATGAGGAAATGGAATTCCTCACTGTGGACTTACTGCCATTCTGCATCAAAAGAACCTCCAGCCAAATATCAGTATGTCTCCTTAAGAATAAATCACCTCTCATATGTAGAGAGCCCTCCTGTACAAGAAATAATGTTTTCTGATCCTTTGCTGACCTTGTAGCTTTGACCTCTTTTACATGTCCTTCTGTTAACCAAACACATTGACTTTCGCACAATTAATTTATTCTTTAGCAGTTGTGCTAAGATACTTTGTCAAATTTTGATGACATTTCATGTTTTTTTAATCAATGCAAAGTCGAGTTTGTTCGAAAATACTCACATGGCAGATGTGTTTGAACAGTGACTTTTGATGAATGGTTGATAAAACAGCCAAACAGGTCAAAAGTGCCACCAGCTGTAGCCCCTCAGGTAGTGATCCCAGCAAGGTTGGGTTTGAGTCCCAGGCTGGTATCTCACTGTAGCCTCACCCCACTAAGGTATTTAGAGAATTACCATAATTCTGTATGTGAAATTAGAGGCTGGCTTCTTTGTAAAGTTTACATTCAAGAACAGCTGTTCAGGGATAGCAGTATGGTCTCACAGACAGCAGTACGGTCTCACAAACAGCATTATGGTTTTGTGGATAGAAGTATGGTCTCACAAACGGACAGCTCTATATCTCATAGACAGTAGCAGGGTAGAAGGTAAGGATGTCTGGAAAACCACATGGCAGACAGAGGCCAGATCAGATTCCGGAAGGGTCAAGAAGACTCACGTAACCTGTGGGTGGCGTTTCGAAGAAGGCGTATAGCCTACTTGTCTATTAGTCAATCTGGATTTGGAGCGACAGTTTCTCAAAATATTTGCCACGTCCGCAGATTCTGACCGTGAGTCTATCCGAAATGGCTGACCAATGTGGGATGAATGAAGATCTAAGTTGGTTGTCAAGCAGGCATCTCCCCGCTATGCCATGATAAGCTAGAGCTAACTGTTGCAAAGTAGCTAGCTAGTGTGTGTGTGCGCGTGCATGCATATCAGTGTTCATGTCATCGTGGCATAGCGGGGAGATGCCTGCAGACAGCCAACTTAGATATCCAACATTCCTGTCATCCAAAAATAAGAGTTCACTACTTCTGAATCTGTAATGGTTTCAGTAGCAGAGAATCAAATGTGACGGGAAGGGGGATCAGAACAAGTCACCCACAGAGGTGAGGACCAATAAGGGAGCTTAAACCGCTAATGGGGAGAAAAGAAAAAGGAATAATTCTAGTAGCTAAACAGCCAAATAATAATCACCCCAGAAAAATAGGGCGAACTCGAAGACACGAGTGAGAGCACAAAACAAAGTCTTCCGAGCTCAATACTAGAGCATACACGGGAAAACAATAGAAAAGAAACACCTTCGGCGCGTAACACAAGGTGAAATGAAAATGAAACAAGTCAAACAGTATAGCTTAAACAAAGAATAATCCTCCACGTAAAAACTAATACGAAGAAGCAAGTCCCTCATGAACATAAAGAAGCTTTAATATCACAAGGTCACTTGTACCCAACTATACCTGGCTCAATGTAAGTAGGAATGACAAAGAAGCACCGGGAAGCGGAAGTGAGGAGCTTAAATACCCCGCGGGCAGTAGAACAGGTGAAATGAATAATAGGCGAGGTGAAGCAAAACCCCAGAATGGAACGTGGAAAAAATTTAATACGATAGATTCTCAACTGGAGAGAAAGGATGAGAACTGCAGCGAAAAATTTTTAAATAAACCACGGACCATGACAGAATCTCATTCATCTGACTAAGGAAGCTAACAACAAGTTATTTTACCAGTGGTTGAGTTCTTGATTTATCCCACATTGGTCAGCCATTTCAGATAGATACACAGGTCAATTCTGCAAATTCAAAGAGCATGCAACAGAATATATTTAAATTTCATTTTGGTGAGCGAATTTCAACTTTCACACTCATTTTCACATCAGAATAAGAGGTGTAGATAAACTGGACTTGTTTGAGGTAAATTGAACATGTATCTAATTATGCCCTGTTGGTAAAGCAGAGTGGAGCTGTTCTTTTGGTGATTAAACCTCAAAAAAGAAAGATGTTACAACATTATTATTATTACCTAAAGATAGGTTAAAAAAAAAAAAAAATGGAATAACCCCTTAAGTTGTTTTATGCCACTGAGCACAAAATTGTTTTAATAATATATTTTCTAACCTATGTAGCTATATGTCAAAAGCATAGTTGTCTTTGAAATTATACCGGTATTAATATAAAAAATAGAATATCGCCCAGACACAGTGTGGGTATGTTGCCATAGAAACAGTACCATTGTGTGGCTGTAGCCATAGATACAATACCAGTGTGGGGCTGTAGCCATAGATACAGTACCAGTGTGGGGCTGTAGCCATAGATACAGTACCAGTGTGGGTCTGTAGCCATAGAAACATAAGTATGTACATCAGCTTTAATGCATGTGTGGCTGTGGCACTCACAGGTACAGAGAAGGAAAGGGAGGTGTATAAAGAAGCGGTGAAGAGAACTGATGAGCTCAGGGAGTCGGAGCGTGCTCCATCCCCACCCCCTCCTGAAATCTCAATAAAGATTGGAGAGAGCAGCAAGCCAATCAACGGCAAGGACATCGACCTGGTGATCCAACTGCACACCACCCACCCCACACCACTCGACCTGTCACTCCACGCCAACGCTCAGGTTATGCTCTACAACGGCGTTGTGGAATCAGACATTTGGAGTGAAGAAAAGCAAATAAAGTTGCTGTCAGGCAAAGGTGAAACGTCACTCTCTTCTGCTCTACTGAACACGGTTGCCTTATGCACACACACGCTAGCATATCGCTCATTATCTTACACACACTCTCACGCTACTGTAGAATTTAAGCAACCTTACACACGCACACACACGTTCATGTAGAATTTAAGTAACCTTACACACATCATGCTAATGTAGCATTTCAGTAGCCTTACGTACACTCACACACTAGCATGGGATTTCAGGCTTGCTGTTTAGCAGTTACATCACAAATGTATGGAAACATGATTAAAAAGTGAAAAGCTCTCGTTTGTGTTTGGCAGAGCTGAAGGTCCCTTTCCAGATTCCCTTCTCCAAATATGGGAGTCACATACAGGGAAACAACAGCATCATGGTGACAGCAATCGCCATTGACAAGAAGAACAGTGAGGAGATATACCTGGCAGAGAAGAACATTTTGCCTGAAAATCCCCCGTTCAACATCACTGTGAGTCCTGCACATCCTGGGCCAATCACACACAGGGGAGGATGACATCACTGTATTGCATCAACACAAACCAGCAACAAATACAGCTGCAAACAGTGATTTCCGGGGATCAAGCAGCATCAGCAGCATTTGTCAAACACAGAGACTCTATTATGGGGGATCACAACAAGACAGAGTTGACCCAATAAGCACATACCTGTCTATGTTTCTAATCAGGGATTTGGTCCTTGTTGCAAGTTTTAAATCTCTGCAAAGGAACAGTGATTATTTTTCTCAATCTCTGTAGCGCCATCATGTGGTTTGATTGGGCTAAGCCTTTGCAACCTGAGCCTGGATCTAACTCCACCAAGTTTCATAACTTTACGTCAAATGATTTTCTAATTATTAGCATTTATGTGATACACACAAATTCATTGGATAGTCATTCGGCCATTTTTTGATGTAGGCCTTAGAAAATAAATGCCTGTATGAAGCCATGTGAGATCAGTCAAAATACCAAACTTTCTGAAAATTTGTCAAATGTTGTAGGAGGAGTTGCATTTGAAGTGTTTTTAAGATTATTCAAAATTTCTGAAAATTCTATATATTGGTTTGTTCAGTGTGAGGACGGACATCTACTGACATTAGTTTCAACTCTCTAGGTCAAAAAGTGTTTAATTCAACTGACTATTATAGCGCCACCAATTGGCTTATCGCCCCCAAATTTGGTGAGCGCATGTGGGGTGGTACCTTCTAAGTATATGCCAAATTTCATAGAAATCATGCCAAGCACGTTTTGTGTAAATTGGTCATGTTTTGTAGGAGTAGTGTTTTACAAAAAATGCTAATTAGTGAAAAATCCAATATGCCAGACTTTATGGGTCCTTGAGGCAAATTTTTTTCCCATGAGCAGAGGAACCTGTACACTAAATTTTGTTACTCTAGGTCAAAAAGGGCACTACAACGCCACCAGGTGTTCAATCTGCACCATAATTTTGGTGATTCTATGCCATACCAACTCACAGGAATTATAGGTTAAATGGGAGAAGAAAAAAAAATCCAAACAGCAGTTGTGCTGCTTGGTCCCCTAAAAAGAATCGCAAGAAAAACAATAGGGTACCCTAATGATGTTTATAATACTGTTGGGACTCTATACCACCTTCCTTGATAAACTTAAAAGCATAACTGAACTTTGGTAGAACTTTGCATTGTATAGTTATCTGGCCATGATATGAGTCCAAATAGTGGCAAAATATGTTTGTTAGTTGCTCTGTGCTCCCCTAGGGTGATAATCCAGAATAGGGTATTTGTGACTCTCCATTCACTTCTATAGGGCAGCTAAAAAGGTCTCAAATGTTAGCAACTACAAATTTGACTATTGCATGGCTATCACAACAAATGTAATTTCTTTCCAATACTGCCAAATGTTAATATAAAAAAATTATAACAATCTCTTGACAGTTAAAAGTACATTACAGACTACTAATAAAAGCAATTGAAAGATAGGCTACCATTCACTGAGATAGATTGGTAGATTGGTAGAGGATAGAAAGAGAGATAATAACAAAGCAATAGATGAGATATAGGGAGATAGAGGAGAAAGGATAGAGGTCATGATAAATAGAGATTAGACACGGGGTAAATAGGCTAGAGAAGACTGAGTTATAATTGAACCCGGTAATGTTACGGGTTCCCGATGAGAAAGGGGCTTAATATTTGGGCGTGTGAATGTGTCATAATTCACTCCAATGATACAATTTTTTTTTTTGCTTATTTATAACTGTATCCATGCTTGAAAAAGTGGGTTCATCTGTAAACCAGGAATTCTGTTCATAATCCAGGGTCTTCACACACTAAGAGCTGTTCATAATCCAGGGTCTTCACAAACTGAGAGCTGTTCATAATCCAGGGTCTTCACACACTAAGAGATGTTCATAATCCAGGGTCTTCACACACTAAGAGCTGTTCATAATCCAGGGTCTTCACACACTAAGAGCTGTTCATAATCCATCTTTTAAAAATCTTTTCAGGTCACAGGAGATCCTGTGCAATACAAACCATTGAAGGCGAATATCATTTTTGAGAACCCTTTATCTGTGGCTCTGAAGAACTGCTCCATAACAGTGTCTGGCAGTGGCTTATTGATGGAACCTGTCGAAGTCAGAAGGTGAGTGTCACCAGCATGGTTTCCAGCACAGCACGAGTGTTTCCTCTGACTGATATGATTGTTGGAATGGACAAAATTTTACGTGACCTTGGCAACAGATATATTGGAAATGAAAAACAAAACCAACCTATTCTGGAGCATACCTCCATCTCTGCACAATCAAAGGAAATGCAATATTTGCAAGGAAAGAATTGTATGTGTGAGCAGTCTGTTGTCATCCCACTTTTATTTGCAATTTGCTAGCAATGCGCATGTGATGCATTTTCTGAAAAATGCGTTTTGACCAGCTATCAATATTTCTCTGAGAACAGTACACCATCAATCTTTGTTTCAGAACAGTACAGTATCAATCTTTCTCTCAGAACAGTACACCATCAATCTTTGTTTCAGAACAGTACAGTATCAATCTTTCTCTCAGAACAGTACACCATCAATCTTTCTCTCAGAACAGTACAATATCAATCTTTTTTTCAGAACAGTACACCATCAATCTTTCTCTCAGAACAGAACACCATCAATCTTTCTCTCAGAACAGTACACCATACATCTTTCTCTCAGAACAGAACACCATCAATCTTTCTCTCAGAACAGAACACCATCAATCTTTCTCTCAGAACAGTACACCATCAATCTTTGTTTCAGAACAGTACAGTATCAATCTTTCTCTCAGAACAGTACACCATCAATCTTTGATTCAGAACAATACACCATCAATCTTTCTCTCAGAACAGAACACCATCAATCTTTCTCTCAGAACAGAGCACCATCAATCTTTCTCTCAGAACAGTACACCATCAATCTTTCTCTCAGAACAATACACCATCAATCTTTCTCTCAGAACAGAACACCATCAATCTTTCTCTCAGAACGGTACACCATCAATCTTTCTCTCAGAACAGTACGCTATCAATCTTTCTCTCAGAACAGTACACCATCAATCTTTCTCTCAGAACAGTACACCATCAATCTTTCTCTCAGAACAGTACACCATCAATCTTTCTCTCAGAACAGAACACCATCAATCTTTCTCTCAGAACAGTACACCATCAATCTTTGTTTCAGAACAGTACAGTATCAATCTTTCTCTCAGAACAGTACACCATCAATCTTTGATTCAGAACAATACAACATCAATCTTTCTCTCAGAACAGAGCACCATCAATCTTTCTCTCAGAACAGTACACCATCAATCTTTCTCTCAGAACAATACACCATCAATCTTTCTCTCAGAACAGAACACCATCAATCTTTCTCTCAGAACGGTACACCATCAATCTTTCTCTCAGAACAGTACGCTATCACTCTTTCTCTCAGAACAGTACACCATCAATCTTTCTCTCAGAACAGTACACCATCAATCTTTCTCTCAGAACAGTACACCATCAATCTTTCTCTCAGAACAGAACACCATCAATCTTTCTCTCAGAACAGTACGCTATCAATCTTTCTCTCAGAACGGTACACCATCAATCTTTCTCTCAGAACAGTACACCATCAATCTTTCTCTCAGAACAGTACACCATCAATCTTTCTCTCAGAACAGTACACCATCAATATTTATCTCAGAACAGCACACCATCAATATTTCTCTCAGAACAGAACACTATCAATCTTTCTCTCAGAACAGTACACCATCAATCTTTCTCTCAGAACAATACACCATCAATCTTTCTCTCAGAACAGAACACCATCAATCTTTCTCTCAGAACGGTACACCATCAATCTTTCTCTCAGAACAGTACGCTATCAATCTTTCTCTCAGAACAGTACACCATCAATCTTTCTCTCAGAACAGTACACCATCAATCTTTCTCTCAGAACAGTACACCATCAATCTTTCTCTCAGAACAGAACACCATCAATCTTTGTTTCAGAACAGTACAGTATCAATCTTTCTCTCAGAACAGTACACCATCAATCTTTGATTCAGAACAATACAACATCAATCTTTCTCTCAGAACAGAGCACCATCAATCTTTCTCTCAGAACAGTACACCATCAATCTTTCTCTCAGAACAATACACCATCAATCTTTCTCTCAGAACAGAACACCATCAATCTTTCTCTCAGAACGGTACACCATCAATCTTTCTCTCAGAACAGTACGCTATCAATCTTTCTCTCAGAACAGTACACCATCAATCTTTCTCTCAGAACAGTACACCATCAATCTTTCTCTCAGAACAGTACACCATCAATCTTTCTCTCAGAACAGAACACTATCAATCTTTCTCTCAGAACAGTACGCTATCAATCTTTCTCTCAGAACGGTACACCATCAATCTTTCTCTCAGAACAGTACACCATCAATCTTTCTCTCAGAACAGTACACCATTAATCTTTCTCTCAGAACAGTACACCATCAATATTTATCTCAGAACAGCACACCATCAATATTTCTCTCAGAACAGAACACTATCAATCTTTCTCTCAGAACAGAACACTATCAATCTTTCTCTCAGAACAGAACACTATCAATCTTTCTCTCAGAACAGTACGCTATCAATATTTCTCTCAGAACAGTACACCATCAATCTATTTCTGAGGACAGTCCCTCCCAACCACTATTCCCAGAGTACACCGTCCTCCTCTCTGGTTCCTAATGCCAATGGTTAAAGCAAAAAGAGCCATCACCTCATTTGAGCCAAGGAGTATACAGCTCTTAAACAAAAGACTGAACAGTTAAACACTTAAAGCACTCTCTATACATTCTGCTATGCACTTTACATACCTTTTTTATAGTTCTATTGTATGATATGACAATGATGATGTGGTCTTTGATTTATGTGGTCTTAGTTCATGCATGATTCCCATTATTATATGCCGTGTACGCTGCTGTCAAAATATAATTCAAGCAGATCCCCTAGTGGCCATGCCGCCGGTGCCATGAGATTGCTCAACTCAGATATTCATTGCTCATGCAACCAAACTATGAGTGGAAGCAACAAACTCCATATTCTATCTTTATTAGTACATGATACATGAGAAATATGTTTAACAAGCAACCCCCACCCAGTCTCACCTGCAACTATACCAACAGAAGCATAACACATTGGACAATAGCATCTATCTGGGAGTTAATACAAACATTATTTCACCACTAAAAATTCATACTCTGTCATAGCAACAAGATAAAGCAAACAATAGCCCCGACATATACCAATACAGCGGTGAAAAATGGTGCTCACTCACTAGTGAAGTAAACAACTGAAATTATGCCACGTCATTCTACTATCAATATCTGCCACTAAACATGAAATTAATTTACAATCCTACAATTGGTTTCATGCATAAAGATGTCCTTTTCAAGACTCAGTGGTCACTTATTGTTTTGGACAATTCGTTTGAGAAATACACACCCCTTTATAATGCTAGTAAACTATCTGAAACCTCGACGTGTAAAACCCTGTGTGCTGTTTTTGTCACACATTCCAATTAATTCTGGTTTAATTGACAACTGTCCAATAGAGGACATTATAAGCTTCCCAATGGTGTTTTACATGTCTCAATTGATGCTTGGAAGAAAAAAACACAACCGAGCGCAACAGAAAGTCTAGTTGTGTTGTGACAACTTTGAATTACAATATAAACACCAACGTACTTTCACTTTGTATGGTAAAGATTTCCTCCTCAGAAACGTAAGAATTACTGCTTGTAATATTTAAATTATGTATGTTAGTTTTCCCACTCCACTATTGTCTTGTGCCATAGGTTTGATATGAAATTGAGTGCTATTCTCTAATGAGTGCATTTCACATAGTGTAAGCATTCATAGGTGGCTCAGTCATGTTTTACGTTTGATGCACCGATTTGCCATGAAGCTAGAATATTGGCAGCATGTTCCTGATGGTGGAATATGATCTTATTGTAATCTTATCATACATAATGTAGATTATGGCATACTAGCATCTCCCTGGGCTATACTTGTCACTTAGAGTATGGAAAATACTAATTCTAATTTACTGTGTGCCGATATGTGCTAGACGAATGTACATTTTTCCTTTGAGTGTTTATAAATAGCAATATTTGTGAAACACACTACAGAAAAATGTCATCCAGGGTACACAGCAAAAGATGACATTCTGTATAGAAAAAGGTGATGTTTTATTGAAGTACAAAAGTGAATGATTAGGCTACATATTTAAGTGTGTGTACCAGTGTGATATCAATGTTTTCATTGTAGACCATCATAAGGGGCAGATTTATATGCTTTATAATGGACTTATTTTTATAAATTTTATGACAGGACCCATATACATCTATCCCCTATACTGATGGAAAGATAGTAAATCTTTAATAAATTATCTTTTAATTACATTTGGGGCCCTATCTTACACCCGGCGCTAAGCGGCGCTAACCCAAACGCAACTGTCTTTGCCATCTTACACCCGGTGCATGGTTCATTATAACGCCTTGCGTTCGCGTCGTTTAAATACCATGTATTCTTGCGCCCATTACAAGTGAACTGGGCGTGTTGGGCTTAAGATGAGGAGTGGCCAGGATTATTTTTGGCGTATTGCTATCTTGAAGCAGCAGAAAGCACTTGCGCTAAAACCACCACAAACCTGGTTTTAAGTCATGTCGCAGTTGTTTACATGTTATTTTAATGGCGCATATAAGTGCACCTACATAGGCGTGTGCACAACGCGCGTACACACTCCTGTCTGTTACATGTATAGGCTATAGACTATTCGCAATTATCCTGAATCAAGCTATGATTTAGCCTATATATGCCAATAATTCCTGTAATCTTCTGGGGGGACAATCTTCTGTTACAGAACAATGGCTATCCATTAAACATTTTATTTGCTGATAACACCTATATCAAGCCTAATGCGCGAATTGTCATTTACACCTAATGCGTGAATTGGCATTCAAAGAAAAACTTGCGCACTGCAATAGACATTTGAGTTCTGAAAATACGCTTCAGATGTCATTACAATACAGCTCTCTTGGCCTACAGCCTGTAAGTAAGTAGAATGGTTTTGACTGAAAAAAGTTCAAAACCTTGTCCAGTGAATAATGCATTTATTGTTTTTCAAATAGCCTAAGCTACAGCGGATTCGCTATGCATAAGGTTTTTTCCATAGCCTACGGTTAAACAACGGAGATAAATGTCACCATGTTAACTGAATTTGAACCGTAGTATTCTTCGTCCTTCATATTTTTAAAATTACAGTGACAAGGTTTCCATACTCTTGGCTCATTAAAACCGAGCTGATTTCACCTGTTATTCCATACAAAGCATCTAATTAGAAACGAAAACACATTTGCAGCACGTTACACAATTAATTTGAATGCCATTCTCTGCATGTGCGCTGCATGTTCTCGGTTTCCCCTGCTGTAAGTCGCATGTTTCACGGTCTTAAAGTGGATTGTTTTAAAGCATTACGCTATGAGTAAAACAGGTTGGTCACATTTAATATTATAAAACAAGAGGAAATATGTGTGAACATATGGGTTGCCAACCTGACAGCTTTATTGTATTTAGTGTAATTAAGGCAAAATAATGGTATTTATGTTATTAATCAATATTACTATGCAGGAAGCCTAATGAACTTCGGATGAAGCTTGAACTTCGAGAACTCCATGAGAACAGCCTCATGGAATTTATGTTTGACACTTTCATTGCATAATCAAATTAAATTAGTTGAACAAGCAGGCTAATTTGGCGTTTTCTAAAGTGAGACTGAAGCCATCGATAGCTTGTTCTCAGCTGTTGCAGGTCCTTTTAACGAAATGTAACCGCATATATTTTGTAAAATAACAGCCCTGTCTGGAATTACCGGAAACTCATAGGCTAATGGTTAGTCAGAATAATATTGACTATTGATCCATTTAGCCTATTCATTGATCGCACTAAACACACACGATGATGTCTGTTTCGCCATCAAGCAATCCGCCAAGGTGAAAAAGCTTTTCATGGTTTGGGCTAGGCCCCTTAGTTCATGTGAAGGCCAGTATTAACGTTACAGCATACAATGACATTCTAGCCAAACTTTGTGGCAACAGTTTGGGGAAGGCCCTTTCCTGTTTCAGAATGACAATGCTCCCGTGCACAAAGCGAGGTCTATACAGAAATGATTTGTAGAGATCGTTGTGGAAGAACTTGACTAGTCTGCACAAAGCCCTGACCTCAACCCCGTGGAACACCTTTCGGATTAATTGGAAAGCCGACGGCGAGCCAGGTCAAATTGCCTAATATCAGTGCCAGACCTCTCTAATGCTCTTCTGGCTGAATGGAAGCAAATCCATGGAGCAATGTTCCAGTATCTAGTGGAAAGCCTTCCCAGAACAGTGGAGGCTGTTTGAGCAGCAATGAAGGGGACCAACTCCATATTAATGCCCATGATTTTGGAATGAGATTTTGTATGAGCAGGTGTCCATATATTTTTGGCCATGTAGTGTAGTTGCAGAATGTAGCTGGTTAGATGCAAATTTTTTTCACTCAAATCCTAGAAATGTCACAAGGTCAAGCAGTTTCTTGTTTTTGGTAGAAGCTGTTTGAAATAGCTGTCGGTAGTCCCGTTTCTTCGCTCTCTCCCTAATGTTCCTATCGGGGGTAGTCCAAATCATTACAAAAGAGGATTAACTCTGGAAAGAGGAATAATTTATGCTGAAGAATAATACAATGGCTTGTGCACACAGTGCCAAAATAAAAGCAGGTTTCCTGTTATTTTGCGGTGATTCAACAGGTTTCAACAGCGATATTGATTTTTTACCCTTTTCCCTCTTAATTTGGCATTTTTGAATCGATGCAGCCGCCTCTTAGACACTCGGATCGGTTTGAACCGGTAAACCTTTACACCCCTATTTATCAATGTAAAACATAGTCTTTCCCTGTGAACTGTATTCCATTAGTGTAACATATAACTACCAAAGTAAAATGTACACGCTCCATTAGTGTAACATATAACTACCAAAGTAAAATGTACACGCTCCATTAGTGTAACATATAACTACCAAAGTCGATCAGAGTAAAATGTACTCCGTTAGTGTTGATTTAACTAAAGAGTTTGTTGTGCGTGCATATCTCTCTCTGCAGGTTAGAGACTCTGGACCCGGGAATGCGGGTTCGAGCCATGGTGAAATTCACGCCATACAAAAAGGGACACAGGACTCTGATAGCTGATTTCGACTGTGACCAGTTCCGGGATATCCAAACCAGCTGTTACATAGATGTTGCATCCTGGCAAAGTGAAATAAATTAGTGAAGGTTCAGGAAGATGGGAAAACAGGCATTTTTTCTGCAGCTATGCTGATGAATGTGAAACCTGTGAATGATTATACGAACAACTCAGAGCTGGAATAAAGCCCCTTTACTCCATATAAAACTTACTTTTCTGTCATTGATTGATTGATTGAGTTTATTTGATAAATTAAAATACAATACACAAATATGCATATTGATAGAGAAATTTGTTTAAATTAGTTTTTTAGAACATTGTATTGCAAAATGTTATGATGAATACTAATGTGCTTTGCTTAGAAAATAAGAAGAACCGCCCTAACTACAGAATGTGTTATGAGCTGATACTATTGTGCATTTGATACAAGTTTCTTATGCGAACTGTGTAAAACAACATGATACGGAAAGAGGAATGTGGGCGGAATGCTGAACTGGTGATTGAGCAGTGGCGCAAAGACCACTCCTAGAATCTGCCCAGTGATATGAAATGAATAAAAACTATGCAAAACTGAGCAAACTTTGTTCATTGTCTGACAGGGAGACACTGAACCCCATATGCATTTGGTTCTTTGATAATAAAGTAATTGTACTTTATATCTTTGCAGCTGTCTCAATTTGTATCTCATTCTGCACAGTGTTATTTCTTACCAACAGTGACTTGAACTCAGAATTTACCCAACAATATGGTACTTAATCTATCAGGATATCGCAATAAAGTCACGTGACTTATTTCCATTGCGGTCCTGAAGACATGGCTCGGAGGCAGGCTAGAAAAAGGTGTGGCATGTAGGCTACTCATTACATTATAAAATCACACATATACAACACATATGCACATTAAAAGTTGTCCTAAAATAGGAAATTCCCTAATATATTACTCAGCAGCCAATTTTTCCAACTGTTTTTAAAAAACTATTCAAAGTTAGGGCAGATTTAATTTAATTTTCCCCCACCTGAGTAAAAAAAAGTGCTTCTCCCGTCATTCTAACTGTTGGAATAACGATACTTCAGTCAGTCATTTCCCTGACATTATACATAACAACACACAAAGGAGTCAATTTACTAAGATCCCAAATAAGGGGTGTTCTTTTGCGGGTGCAGCTGAAGTATTTGCACACGTTATTTCACACTTTGAGGGTTATCAACTAAGAGTCATTATGCAAATTACTCCAGCCGCAAACAGCCATATTTAAATGAGGCAAAGTGCGCGGTCTACTGTGTAGCCAACAGCACACAAAAAAAGGATGAATTTTCTATCTTACCTGAATGAACAGCAAGAATGAATGGCTGAGTAAGAGCATGTAATTGCCGAAGCTAATTGCCTCACGTCGGGTTCTAGTGGTTAAGATTTACAGTTCGCTGAGGTTAATGATAAATAGCCTCTGCACGTGAGTAGCCAACAGACTTGCATGACAGTGTTGCCCTTATGAGTAAATCCGTCATGCGAGGGTTGGAGAAATCTGTCCCCCCAAAGTTCAAATGAAACTGACTCCCTTGGACGCTACATTTTGAATTTACGAATGCGGTATACGCGTGGTCCCAACTATGAGCAGATGTAATTTAAAGTGTGTTTGCACGTAGGAACAAATCTCAGATAGCCTAAACGAAAATTTATTTTATGAAAGCCAAAATAAAAACAAAATTGTTAATAGGCCTACGAACGATTTACGCAGAAAATTCGTTCTGCTCATGAGGCCCAATGTTTCTAAACGCCTTTGTGCTGTGTGCTCTTAATGTCGGAAACGTGTTTACTGTGCGTTGGTGATGGATCGCGCACCAGCCTTTGCAACAAAACAAAAGGTAACTAAGGTTACCTTGGAGCTGCCAAACAGAACAATTAACGTGACGCTGCTCAAACACCAGCACTTGCAAGATGTTAAAATAAGACAAGCTGCTAACATGAACGAAAGTTTTAACCTGACCAAGTCAAAGCCTTCCGCAAGAACATCGTCCAGAACACCATCACTTCAGGCATCAAATATTAAACAAACAAGCTCGCGCTCGAGACGTACCCAGTTCAGCGTCGTGGTCAGTTTGCACGACACCGGAGAGGCATTCCGAATTCCAAAATGTGGCTTCAGTATGAAGATTGGAGAACTGAAGAGTGTTCTGGAACTGGTTGCAGGAATACCCACAGATTTCCAGAGACTGTGCTACCTGGACAAAGGTAGATAGTGAAGCTCTAGACAGTAAATGTAGACACACAGTAAAAGTACATTTTTGTAATTATGTTTGTGCGCGTGTATGTGAGTTTGCGGCGCGTGCATTTCATTTCACCAGGTGTCTCTAATTTTTTTATTTATTACATGTTCAAATATAAAGCATAAACAATACTAACGCCGATCAAATAACTTAGGTCATATTAACAATGTCAGCCATTTTTCAGTTTGGTCTTTTTTTCTTTCTTTCTTAACTTCCTTAATTTGTCTCTTGAAAATGTGGCCTAAAATAATAAATAAAATAAAATATATAAAATAAATACATCAATAAAGAATTATAAATTATTAATTATAAATTGGTACCTTGTGATCTATGAGCCATAAAATCTATATGAGATTGCCATACACTGAAAAAATCCTGTTGCTTGCCTTTTATATTATAGTAAACCTTGTCAAGAGGTAGGTAGCTGGAAAGTTAATTTAGCCGCTGGAATATGGAGAGAGGGATATCTGATTTCCTGTTTATGGTTATACATTTCCTTGCTGCTAATAAGGCGAGAGCATTGTATCTTTTCTTGAACTTATTTCTTGTGAAAGTTTTGTGTGTACCAAGCAGACAAATAAAAGGTGAGAAAGGAATAGGAAGACTAGTAAATCTTGCTATTATATCTAGGACAGATATCCAGAAAGAGGAGAGACTGCTACAGGACCAAAACATGAGGGAGATTGCCCAAAGATCAGCAAAGAAAGGAAAGCTGAGGGAACATCTTATGCAACTTCTCTGGTGCACATAAACCCGGTGTACCATTTTGAATAAAGAAAGTTTATGTCTAAAATTGTAATGGCAAGTGTGGATATTCAAGAAAATGTGGGCCCAATCTTCATAATGTATATACATTTGTAAATCCTGTTTCCACTTTTCCTTTCGTACACCTATACGTAAGGACATACTATTGAGATGTTCCCTATACATTATTCACCAGGTGTCTTAATGGATGAAACTTCATTCCGATATAATGGCATTGTTCCTGGAAGCACACTCTCTTTGATGATCTGGCCCTATAATGGCTGGCCAGAGCTGGTCAAAGCTGCAGCCACAGGCAGCGTCAATATGGTGAGTGTATGGAAGCTGTGGTGGTACAATAATTCAGTCACTGTGATAAATATTTGTTATATAGACTACTGAATGGACATGCAGTTTATTGCATGTGGTGTTAGCATTGAGCCTTTTTTACAGAATTGCAACAGTGTAACAGAAATTAAAGTAACTAGCGCAAGCTCGCTGTTCATTAAAAATGCATTTATTGAAACTTAAAAGAACTTAAAAAGAAAAAAAAGTAGAGAATATTACAGGTATTATCCATTTATTCTAGCCTAAACTGGCTAATGTAAGATCACAAACTGAAAGGTCACCTTATGAAGCTTTCTGATAACAGAAAGTTTTTCCTTGCCGCTGTTGCCTTTGACTTGCTCTTGTGGGGGTTTAGGCCAGGGTTTTCTGTGAAGCGTATTGTGACAATTGGTTGTGAAATGCGCCATATAAATAAACATTGATTTGATTAAATATTGATTTGATAACATCTAAATTTCATCATAGTTTAGGATTGTTGCATTTATAAACCGAAAAACAGTATAATTGAACATAACAAGGTCTTTGTTTTCTGGGTGTGGAGTGTGGTGTTCACCTGTTCTTCCTCACACAGCTAAAGAGTGTGGTGTTCAAACCAGCGCCCTTCTGTTCCTCTGCACCCAATGGCAGTTGGGCAGCGTCTTGGCTCTCCCACCGCCTCTTCTCAGCCCTCTTCATAAGTGTTCACCGAGGACACCTATCTGCTGTCCGCTTCCTGTTACAGAACGGTACACTTTTCTACCACCCACTTCCTGTTACAGAACAGTACACCCACTTATTTTTACAGAATGCTACAGCTTCCTGCTGCTGTACATGTCCTGTTACAGAATGGGATATTCACCTTCCTGCTGTACACGTCCTGTTACAGGAAAATACACCTTTCTGCCATCCTCTTCCTGTTACAGAACAGTACACCTTCCTGCCGTCCACTTCCTGCTACAGAACAGTACACCTTCCTGCTGTACACTTCCTGTTACAGAAAGTACACATTCCTGTCATCCTCTTCCTGTTACAGTACAGTACACCTTCCTGCCGTCCACTTCCTGCTACAGAACAGTACACCTTCCTGCCGTCCACTTCCTGCTACAGAACAGTACACCTTCCTGCTGTACACTTCCTGTTACAGAAAGTACACATTCCTGTCATCCACTTCCTGTTCCAGAATGGTACAACTTCCTGCCACCCACTTCCTGTTAGAGAACAGTAAACTTTCCTGCGGTCCACTTCCTGTTAGAGAACATCTTTCTGCGGTGCACAGTGGTGTTGGTGGAAGTTCTCCTAGCCACACACCACACTGTGGCTGTGTCTCAAACAGATAAAATGCTGCCTTCGAAGGCAGAAGGCATCGAGGCGTCTCATTCCAAAGTTTGCATAAAATACTGCCTGCCTTCTACGGTGCCTTGGAAGGCAGCATTTGAAGGCAGCGGGTATGATATCCCATAAGTCTTTGCGATCAGGGTTTTCACTTCCGTTAAATTAATGGTGGTCGAAAACAACGATGTGGTATTTGCCACAGCACCAGGGGAGCTTTTTAACAGTCTGAATATAAAGTAAACCCCATCATTTGTTGTAATTATATTTAAAAATGCATTTAAATTATTTCTATCATTATTTAACACACTGGAATAGTGTATCTGATGTTTTTAAGCCTCTGTGAGCTTTCCAGTAATTAGCCAGCTAACATGCTACCAAGCTGACCTAGCTTAATGTACGTACCTAGCAAACGTAAACACTGATCTCACGTGACATCATCCTGCCTTCGAAGTGTGTCCCAAATGTGTTGCCTTTTGAGGTACCTTCAGAGGGAGCAAGGCACCAAGTGTCTCACCTCTGGCTTTCAGTTGTCCCTTAAAGTGGGGCCAGGTGTGAGGGCCAATTAGTGGCTTCAGGTTTGTCGGGAAGCCAGTTTGCAGGTTCCCTGCTTGGCCAGCAGATGGAGCCAACATGCTGTCACATATCGGCTATCGACCGCCTGTCCTGAATGAGCCACACTTCCTCAGGGTTAAAGTTCGCGTTTGGGTACAGAGTTAGCTTGCCCCTGTCCGTTAGTCAGTCCATCCTCTTTTCTGAATACTGCCACTGAATTCACAGCTCATTAAATGCCTTTAGTCTATGGCCAGAATGCGCAACACAGGGCACACCAGGAGTATGGCAAGCACTGATGTACATATTTACATGGTACATGATTGTATCAATTATAATGTATGTAATTGTACACTACAGCGTCACGCTGGTATGAAAAACAAATGAAACCTTGTGATAATTTCAATGTGCCACATGAAGCAATTTTCCCAATGAATATTTATGTTTTCCTGATTTATGCGCACTCAAAGTGTTAGGACAGTGACACATTTCTGTTTGTTTTGGCTCTACTCCAGCACATAGGATTTGAAATGGATCAGTGACTATGAGGTTACAGTGCAGATTTTCAGCTTTAATTCCAGGGTTTTTACATCCATATCAGGTAACTTGTGTAGCAATTGTAGTCATTTTTACACATTCCCCCCCCATTTTAGGGGACCACAAGTAATTGGACAAATTAACAAACTTAAATAAAGTCATAATATTTCATATTTGGTTGCAAATCCTTTGTACTGCAGCCATCTTCAGTTCCTGTTTGTTTCAGGGGCTTTTTGCCTTCAGTCTGGTCTTCAGCAAAGTGAAATGCATGCTTAGCTGGATTGAGGTCGGGTGATTGACGTGGCCAGTCAAGAACACTCCGCTCATTGTCCCTCAATCTCCTTGCTTGCTTCGGCTTGCCCTGCTGCATGGTGAAGTGTGTCCAGTGGGTTTTGATGCACTCGCTTGGATCTGAGCAGACGAGATGTTTCTGTACACTTCAGCATTCATCCTGCTGCTGCAGTCAGCAGTGACATCATCACGTCACTGTCCGAATACTTTTTGACTGCACTGTATATAGTAATAGTAATACTGCCCAGGTAAGGGCAGATGGTGAAAGCAAACTCAGGTGAAGACTTTGATGATAATTTTGGCTTGGTAGGTGCGGATGTGAAGTCCCAGACCCCTAGGGGACGGGCAGCGCTGCACGCGGCGGCATCGCGGGGCCAGGCTGGCTGCATGCGGGAGTTGCTGACCAAGGGGGCCGAGTTGCACCTGCAGGACAGAGAGGGGTTGACGGCCATAGGCGTGGCCAAACGTCTGGGACAGGGGCGGAGCGTGGGCCTGCTCTTCCTGTGGGACTGGCAGGAGAGGGCGAAGGGGCTGCAAGCCACGCCCCCCCTGCAGGAGTGTGAACTCTTTGCCCATCAGCGTTTCGACTCCTGCCTGAAGACCTGGCTGTGTGGACCTGAGGCCCAACTATACATAGCTGTCCTGCAGGGCAAGGGCTGTCCCAGGGGCCCTGATGTGGAGGAACGGTTCCGGGGGGCCTTCTCTCAGGGCTCCTCTGAACACAGACCCAAGAGGATCCCAGAGAACCTGGATGACAGTAAAGGGCCTCTGACTGCAATAAGAACATAAGGCAGGGCCCCCCAACAGCAGCTCATATCATACAGTTCAAAATGTGACTTTATAACGAAATATATAGGTACATACAAGCTATTTAAAACCATGTATTTACACACAATGTGATTGGCTAAAAAAAATGAGGGCAACCCATGTAGCAAATGTAGCCCTTTTTATAAATAGTTCCCCCCCATTGCAGGGGACCAAAACTAATGTGTACAAATGAACATAAACTTAAATAAAGTCATCATATTTCATATTTGGTTGCATATCCATTGCATGCCATGACTTAGAGGTCTGCATAACTGCGGGACTCCCGCAGGGTCCCGACATAGTTTTTAGCAGCGCGGTCATTTTTTATGTAGCTGCGGGCGGGAGCGAGAAGGAGCTCCAGTGTCAGGCAGGAAGTGACGTAGCTCCATTGTCAAACAGGAAGTGACGTCACCTCCATTACTCAGATGGGGTATCCATGGAAGTGCAGATGTTTTTATTATGGAATGCCCTTGGGTCATATTTTCATCTTTTGCGTGGTTTTAGCAGAGTCAGACATTAAAATAAATGATATCATGCGCGTTATAAATATTTTATTGTTGTTATATAAATGGCCACACATTAAATAAATGGCCTCAGGCATTATGGAAGTCTAACAGATGTGCTAGTATAGTGGTTAAAAGGTAATTCCACCCAAAAATTATGTTTGGTTTGTAGAAAAGTAGCTCTCCTCCTGATTAAAATGAGCTCTCAGCCAACTTTCTACCTGTAGTGAGAGCAGAGATATAGCCCCAAACTACTGCGCGTGTACCAGGTACATGGTTTACGATAAACTACAACGGCCATGGTGCTTAGTTCAGACAACAGGTTGCCACGCCCACAGAATGACGTTACGGAAGTGGAGGCCAAGAAGCTGGGCATTTTACTGCTATATGCTTTTCACACTGTACATAGTTAACCCAGGGTTAAAGCTAACCATAGGTTAACCTAACCCCTTTTCACACTGTACATAGTTAACCCAGGGTTAAAGCTAACCATAGGTTAACCTAACCCCTTTTCACACTGTACATAGTTAACCCAGGGTTAAAGCTAACCATAGGTTAACCTAACCCCTTTTCACACTGTACATAGTTAACCCAGGGTTAAAGCTAACCATAGGTTAACCTAACCCCTTTTCACACTGTACATAGTTAACCCAGGGTTAAAGCTAACCATAGGTTAACCTAACCCCTTTTCACACTGTACAGGTGCAGCTCAATATCGTAAAAAAGTTATATTTTTTGTCACTCATGTCAGAAAGTGAAACTCATAAGATAAGATAAGATAAGATATACTTTATTGAACCCCGTGGGGTAATTTTTCTTCTGCATTTGACCCATCCTAGTTACCTAGAAGCAGTGGGCAGCCACAGTGCAGCGCCCGGGACCAACTCCAGTTCTGAGGCAAGTGCCTGGTCAGGGCACCTGCAGAGTGCACCTATCGCGCTGCATGTCTTTGAGTGAGAGGAGGAAACCCGGAGTACCCGGAGTAAACCCACACGAACACGGGGGGGGAACACAAAACTCCACACAGAAAAGGCCCCATCCGAGATTCACGACCGACTTGCTTTTTGCTGTGAGTGCTACTATGCTAACCACTATGCCACCGTGTTATATAGATTCATTACACATAGAGTGAAATATTTCAAGCCTTTATTTCTTGTAATTTTGATGATTATGGCTTATAACTAATGAAAACCCAAATTCAGAGTCTCAGAAAATTTGAATGAACACACCCAGGGTAACTCCTTCGTCATCCAAATTCGATATTTAAATCTATAATCTACGGACAGTACTCTGCAACTATTTTAAAAATATTGTAGGTTCAATAGGAGGTAATATGAAAGCTGCCCCAAATCCAGTGTGTGTGGTCCAATTCCAAAGTGTGTGTGTGGATTAAAAATAAAAATATCCAACAAAACAGGGCACTTCAAAGCTGAGAGAGAGAGAGAGAGAGAGAGAGATCAGAGGCCTACCCTGAGTACAGACTTATACAGCATAGAGAAAGAGAGAGAAAGGTGCACAGAGATGGTGGATGCCTGTAAGCTACCGAATAGCTAGTCTGCTAGTTAGTTAGCCATTTAAAGGCCCACTCACATAGTTTTAGTGTTTTTGAGCTTTTCACATCATCCTGGAGCTTTTCAAATGTGTTCCATACTGGTTCAAGTCAGAATTTAGCAATTTTGGTCGAAGTATGCATATTTTTGGGTGTAAATGCGAAGTTTCCGAGTTTTTAGTAAAACGATTTCCCAAGTGACATGACGTACGTTTTTGCATAATTTGTCGGGAGTCACAATCCGAACGTGTACGATAGGCCGTAGACAGGGGGCGGGGTTTCGGACTTTTCAAAAAACCTACGTCGCTGCCCTTTGCTAAAGTTTTGTGGGCGTTTCAGATACTAAAACCAGGAAGAGAATGCAGACGTTGAAGACCAAGCCCCCATGTTGAAGACCAAGCCCCCAAACTGGAAGGTTAAATATAACATACCTGATATTAATCATCATTTAATCATCAAACTGAGTTCTAATCAACATGCAGCCATTGTTCAGGCAAGTATCAGACTAACATCATATCATCTCCCCACTGGTCCTTATAACTGTGTCCATATTGCACCTTATTCAGGGAATGTATGTGTTAAACTTCCTGCATCCATTACCAGTTTAGTAGTTTAATAATAGAACCTGAATAAAACAACAACATTAATACTCCATAACTAACTACAACAGGAACCAACTACATAACTACAAACGGAATTATATACATGGTAAAATAATCAGTAATCCTACAGAAAATGGTCATGTGCTGGTTGTCCACTACATCCTGCAGGAAGAAGTGCATATCCGGTGCCTTATGAAAGTACAGTATTAATACATTACGCACACTTTATGTAGCTAATCCCAACCTTAAATTCCTAAAGAGGGGAGGTGATTGTGATAAACGATGTTATTTGAACACAACTTTGTTGATAGTAATGTTGATGGACTAATATTCATGCAGTTTATGATAAAAAATAGTAACATTACACAAACTGCAAAATCCTAACGTCGGAGAACCACTCACAATGTGAGATTTGTTCATACATGAGCCGAACGTGAGCTAACAAACAAACAAACAAACAGACTGGCTGGCTAGAAGTCAACAAAACGTTGAAGAAAGAGAGGTGACCATGGGCCTTGTTTGAGAGGTGGTGGGGGGGGGTAATGTGGTAGAGGACAAGGCCACGGACCAAGACAGTGACGGCAGCTGCAAAGAGTGTCCAAGGAAATCCGAACAATAGTTGTGGACCTCGTCATAAATTGTGGCATGACAATGACAACAGCTACAATGATTTAGCCAAACCTCAGGAGATCAACAGTGGCTTCAATCATCAGAATGTTCCACCATGAGAACCGGTAAGTCTTCACATTGCACTATACTACTAGGTCGTCCTTGGACGGGCCCTCCATCGGTGCTTCCAGTCATCCCGATCCTCCATGCATCTGGCTAGCTCGCCGGTATTTCCTGCTCCCGCATCTTTCCTGAGTACGTCCACGTATGTTATTGTGGGACGCCCTCGTGATCGATGCCCGTGTGTTGGCTCCCACAGCACAAGTTTGCACTATGCATTACTCTCAATTGTCAAATGACTGTATAATGTATGCCACTGCATACCACACATTAGGTGTTGTATTCTTTGTTTTCCCTCACAGAATGTATATACGCCTGACCGAAATTCAGCGGCACATCATTGCCAATGACGACATGTTGAACAAGGTGGAGGCCATGCATGCATTCTGAAAAGGCACCAGGTGTCTCTAAAAAAGATGGTGCCTTTTGAAAGTAATGCAGATAGAGTGAAGCAATGAGTAGGTTCAGTTTCAAGATTCCTGTTTTCAAAGATTCAAGTTTGATCTACATTATTCTGTCGGGTAATTTTCTTTCAATTTCTTTTTAGAGGGTGATGGAGCTGGATGCTGCAGAGAACCACCACAAATTCCTCTTTGTGGACGAGGCTTCAACCTAGCCAGAGGTCGGAACTGTTATTATTTTTTGTTTTTCACTGCAGTTGAGGCTTTTTTTCACTTTGTGGCTATAATTACTGTATTATTTGTTGCTATGATTCAAACAAACCTATGTTGTAATTGTATTTATTTATTATTTTCTTTAAATTCAGATTTTGTTCAATGATTCTACTCTGTTCTACTGTATCTATTATATATTTTACTGCAATATTAAAGGATTGTAAAAACAACTAAACAGTGAAGCTATTGGTATCTTGTGTTTGGGTGATCTAAACCGCTAGCAAGATAAATGATCAATATAAAAAAATAAAAAAGTTATTTGAACCAATGATTCTGAAGTGCAAGATTACTTCAAATATATGAATGCACAATGCAAGGTTTTGAACATAGGACAGCCTGTGTTGTGTGGTGACCGTTTTGAGTGTTTTGTCTAAGGTTTTGAAAAATGAGCGCAAGCTTGTGATCCAAGTGTCAAAGTGATTGTAAAAAAACTTTAATAGAACTATGGGATTTTTTACCAACTGTGACTAAACTGTCTTTACTGTATAAACACCAATCTAAAAAGGTCTATAATTCTTGGTATCCTTGATTAAGGTGAGTGTGGCAGGCTAATCAGGAGTAAAAGGTCTATAATTCCTGGTATCCTTGATTAAAGTGAGCGTGGCAGGCTCAAGTCAGGAGTAAAAGGTCTATAATTTTTGGTATCTTTGATTGAAACAAATCAAATCAATATTTATTTATATAGCGCATTTCACAACTAGTTGTCACAATGCGCTTCACAGAAAAACCCAGCCTAAACCCCCACAAGAGCAAGCCAGAGGAGCTGCGGATGTCTGCGATCTTCTCATCGAATAAATCTGCGAAGTCGTCTGCAGTGATCGAGGAATGAGGAGCAGGAGGGGGTTTGCTGAGGAGGGAGGAGAAGATGGAGAACAATTGACGGGGGTTAGAACTGTATTTGCAAATTTTTGTGTGATAGTAAGTTACCTTGGCGGTGGTGACTGCTGTAGAGAACGCCGTTCTCGAATTGCTGTTCGACTGACCTATCAATGAATTGGGTGATTTAATTGATGATTATTGTCATTTTTAATAGTAATTATCAGATTAAATCCCTTAAATATAATTAAATGGAGGTTGAGTGAGGGATTTTAGCACGCGATACCGCTTGTGTTAAGTATTCAGAGTGCTGGGCAATTTAAGGAGGGCATTGAGTGCTGGAACTGCTGGATTCAAAATATGAACGCATATGTACTTAATCCTCGCTTCCCAGACAACACAAACAGAAGAATTACCCAACACTGTATCACTCAGCAGAAGGCAGATTCAGTTGAATTCAGAAGCCAAAAGGAATGTGTCACTAATGCCGAGTTTCTTTGTTTCCACGCAGGCGTATCACGAATATCTAAGATCCTTGAATGGCTTCCATGCAAAATAAATATACACACCCTGAATAACTGCTCTTCTTTTACTTTACATTTCTGCATAATTTTAAAAAGCGGAATGCTGGACATGAGCGCAGAAAGGCTGGTAATAAATCTTTTTAAAGTGTTCCTGAAAAACAAATAAACTGCACACTGGGGATGAATGTGAATGATCTCACAAAGAGACAGATACAAACCTGCTGATGTACTAAGATCTGGGGATGAAAGAGAATGATCTCACAAAGAGACAGATAAAAACCTGCTGATGTACTAAGATCTGGGGATGCATTATGTTACGTTTTATACTAAAGTACACAACAAAAATGTTTTCCGATGAATAAACCCTGATAAAATACATTTTACTCCAAGGATATCTTTGTCTATTGCAGACTCATAAACAGCAAAACACGGTTAGTGTTGAATTAACATGAAGAGTTTCCTATGCATTTAGAGGGCAGTAGCCTATGTTAGGCAGTATATTATATTAATTTGCAAGCGTTACACTGCTGTGTAAAATGTGTATTGTTTGAGTTGCACCGGGTTTCCTTGTTAAATACTGGACTGTGTAAAACACACGACTGGCCTCACAGACAGGTTAGCAGTGCAGTGGCAGAATATCAGATTGTCATTTAAGGAAATGAGTGTTGAATTTGTTGGCTGAAGACAAGTACAGGTAGGTCTATAGTGCCCAACCCTAAAAGGGGCAGGGTTACACACATACACTATAAACATCCAGCATCCTCTCCCAGTCATCCCACAGAGAAGAGTGCATTTCAGAGAAAACACTGACTCCATTACTGCTGTCTTAAGATGACTTCTACTGGTGAGTGAACCATCAACCATTAGCCTCGATCCCGCTTCCAGACAGGGAAATACTGTATGAAAGAACTGTGTTTCTAAAAAGCCTTTTTTAAAAACCTTCAGAATGGACAGATGCATGATTACCATATGACAGATTTCAACTAATGCGACGACAATTTACTATTATTATTATGAACTCACTGTTCTGTCTATTATTTCTTCTTCTTATTCAACCCACATTTCTAAAGGCTATGCATCTCCTCCCAGCCAGTTAAAGCTAGGCTCACCACATTTGTTCAGTACTTTCACCTAGTTGGGACTGAAGTTGCTGGTGCTTTTTTGTGTACATTTTCCCGTTGAAATGCACTGATAGAATGTTCATAAAATTCTAATGTTCTGAACATTCTAACGATTGCTGGTGATGTCATAATAGCACACTAGCCCAGCTGACACATTGTCAATGCAATTCCCTGCTTACATTTTCTGTTAGTAGCCTATTCATTTCAGCTCAACCATATTAGTTAATATGCGTTAGTGGCTCTGTAATG
Source organism: Ilyophis sp. 1 JC-2022 (assembly GCA_022702515.1). Classification (NCBI taxonomy): domain Eukaryota; kingdom Metazoa; phylum Chordata; class Actinopteri; order Anguilliformes; family Synaphobranchidae; genus Ilyophis; species Ilyophis sp. 1 JC-2022. The sequence goes on along the minus strand of CM040396.1, from coordinate 12,001,173 downwards.
GCGACATGTAGTCCATCTGTCTCTCGTTTTCGTGTTTGTTAATTTTAATGTGTTTTGTTGCATCAAGTTTTTATCTTGTGTTTTTTCATGTGCTGGTATGTCTGTTATAAGACAGGGACGCAAACTGAAAAATTGTGCAGGGCACTCCTGCTGCTCTTATTAGCCTAGTAATATTACCAAGTTATCCAGTCGGGCTCATTTTGTTTATAGTACTCACTCTGGAGATGCATTCATTACATATAGTCTACTCTGGAATGTTTGTTAAACCTGCGACAACAAAGTTGCTCTGGTCAACTCAAAACAGCTTTGTCCCTCCAGCTGTTAGCCATTACCTGAATTACCATAACCATTACCTGCATAACCATAATCATTACCCATATTAACATGGCCATTACCTGCATTGCCATAGCCATTACCTGTATTACCATAGCCATTACCTGTATTACCATAACCATTACCTGTTATTACCATAACCATTACCTGTTATTACCATAACCATTACCTGTATTACCATAGCCATTACCTGTACTATATTATACTACATTGCAAATATTATCATGATCATCGTACTACCTACATTACCATATCCATTGCGATAACCAATACATTACCATGTAATCTTTGGCACTAATGAGTTAGATTGTGTTTTAGAGTGCCATGTGGCACTAATGAGTTGTGCTGTGTGTTTTAGATATCTCCAAAGTGGATTTCCACTGTGAGAAGAACAATGGTGCCCACAGGACGAGTGAAATCTCTACAGAGCGGCTGATCGTCAGGCGAGGACAGTCTTTCCTGCTTACTCTCCACTCCAGCAGTGCCCTGAAGCCTGAGTCCTTGCAACTCACCGTCCAAACAGGTCAGCAATCGCCCTCTACTCTTTAGTGATGAGCAAGCTAGAAATAAATAATACATGCTGGATCCCAGAAGATACATTTGCTCCTCAAATCTCCTCTGGTCTAAGAGCTACTGGTGATATAATAAAACTCTGCTGTGTCCCATGAACTGAGGATCACAGCTTCAGTCCCGGATGGTTTTTCTAAGTGTTGTGTGTCAGTGAGATGTATTGTGCTGCAGTTAAGCACAGCAATTTTGTGAAAAAAGCATATGATTTGGTACAGATGTAAGGTTTATATATTATGAGAACATATAGATGTCAGGGCGCTGCAGATTGAGCCCCTGATGGCCATGGTATTTTTCAAAATGGCCGGCAAATAGGCGCCAAATTAACTTAAATTTTGATGATGGAAAACATGTTTGATGAGTCTTGATGATAACCAAAGTGTGTTCAGGCTGTTTAATGTGTAATTTTGTCCTATGGGCTTCACATCTGGAAAGTTGCTATATTGAAACTATAACGGTTATCGGAATAATTACACGTCATTACGTTTGGCTGCTCTCTAATATAGCTAGCTAGTCGTGTCTCGTGTTTGCGCTTCTTTCAAACTTTTCCACTATACTTTCAGTCGCATCACTTAGTTTTCTATTCAATTCAAGAATGTTAACTAAGACTATTTTAAATTAAGGTCATCGTTAGCCTGATAGCTAGCTAACCCATCCTGGCTAAGCAATTATACTTTGCAGTGTTGCCAACTCTTAAGAGAGACAAATAAATGAATCAAGCTTTCTGTCAAAAACAAGCCAAAACCAACGGGGAGTAGAGCGATTGTGGACAGGAGGGGGGTGGAATAGCTAAATTAATATCTAAATTAATAAGCTAGCTAATGTCCTTGTTAGTTCACAAAAAAAAGCTAATGCTGTGCTTTTCTGATCCAGGACCTAAGCCCGCTGAAGATATCGGGACCAAGTCTGTGTTTGATGTCTCCCAGAAACATCTGTCAAAGAAGCCCTGGGATGCAAAGGTCCAGGAGGCTTCCGCTACATCAGTCACCCTGGCCATCAGAAGCCCGGCGGACGCCAGCATTGGGGAGTACACCCTCTCTGTGAAGACACAGCCCAATATGACCGAGGGCCACAGTGCCGGGTCCTTTGTCGTTCTGTTTAACCCTTGGTGTGCAGGTGAGTATGCTGTCTCTCTGGGGAAGGAACTTTCCAGAAACACGCAGCCAGGGGTGAACAACTCTGCTTATTTTCATTACAACCAGCTACCTTGCTTTCGGTTTTTTTAATGGCTTTATACACCAGTGCTGGTTCACCCCCAAATCAGACAATAGAAGTGATATCACCCCTCCTCAGTGGGTCCAAAGTTTGTGGTGCTCAAAGCACTAAAATTGTACATTTGAAAAAATCAACAGCAACATCTCTTTACAAGTATAATGACACTGTTACTCACAAACATCAACAGACCTTGTTGCACACGTTTTTTTTGAAAACTACTTTCTACCAAAGTACGCCAACTGTGTATATACACGTAGTCTTAACCAGTCTTAACCACGGCAGCATTCTGGGGTTTATGTCAAAACAGTGCGCCCTAGAATACTGGCATGCTTTGGTTGATACTTTGCACAGATATATATACAGTCGGCTTACTTCAGTCGAAAGTTTGTTTTTTCGAAAAAACCGTGCACAACAACGTGTCATTATAATTGAAAAGAGACCAGTTCTTCCTCTCCGAATCTGGTAGGCCTAGCTACTTACACGCTCAACAGAATACATTAACTGTCACACTTTTCATTCCCTTGCTGTCACCTTTAAAGAAAAGAGCATTCTAGATTGACTCCGCTTCTTGAACATGTCCTGCAGGCTTGTTACTTCGCTGTACCTCTTCGTCTTCACCTTCGCCATTGCAGTAGCTAGCTGGCAATGGAAAATCTGGCTGTGTCCCAATACTCACACTTGAGCACTTGCGCACTTCAAATGCGGGTGCCCGTGAAAACCTCCAGGGGCTTAGTCTGTCCCATTTCTTACGCTTGACTGCGTACTTTATGAGACCTTGAAGTGACTGCATGAAATCACACTTCGCTGAAGTGTATTTCCCATAGTTCTTTGCGTTATCGTGACTTTCTACACTCTGGCCAATCAGAGCTGTATTCTGTGTGCAAGAACAGGCTGAGCATAGGAGCCAGTTAAATCATGCATTTTCACTAACTCTTACACATTAAAAATATTAAATAACAACAGTGGATCTGCCTATCTTGACTAAAACCATAGCTCAACTAACTACGTATTCTACCTCACCCTAATTCACAATTAAAAAGTGATCTAAACAATGTACGGAGGCGACTTATAAACTTTCATTCTGGTTATTCGATGGATGTCCCGCAGACAACACGCCCGAGGTCACCAAAGTTCCACAGACTAATGCACGCGAACCAGAACCATAGACTGTATAGAAATGTGTCTCAGCTATTCTGTGGCAGAGTGCAACCTAAATCTTTTGTGCGACTCGGTAGAAAGACATAGCGTATGCAGCGAGTTGGATGGAACACGTTCCAATTTTGAATTAGGCTACCTTTGAAGCCCTAACTTCAGAAAAGGTAAAAGCTTTAACCCGATCCACGTTGGCGCCCCATACTATAGTGGTAGACGTATCGGTCCCAATTACAGTATTCATGTTTGTCTTAAATTATAAGCTTGGCTACAGCTTTAAGAAAACTTTTTGATTGATACTGCAGTGCAATATATTGTATATATTGGGTGCTATTCCCGTCTTGCCACTGCACAGACTGTAAAATGCATCGTTTACAAGAAAATCATGTTCAGATATAGCTAGAAACAATAATATATTTTTTAAAAGTTGTACAAATAGGCCTAAGCATTTGGCGTTTTCCATTGCTTACTGTAGGCTACTGGCTACCAGATGCACTTTCAGTTTAGAAGACACCTAATATTTTTCTACAAAATTTCTCGTAGCTATAAATATGTTAATGAAACCAAGTATCTTACTTGTAAGCTATATGCAGCTACCACTGTGTTATGATTAACCCTGAAGAATTTATCTTGTTACATTTCGCCAAAGTCCCGTACAGCCGACACCTATCGCATATAGGGCTGAAATAACTACATCAACGTAGACTATGTAAAAACACACACGGTGCTTTTGTAAGTTTTTTTTTTTTGCTACACTTATATTTTATTTGTGTTTTAGAGTGTTCTTTATTTATTTTTCTATGTGTGCACAATCAAAATATCATAATTGGTATAATATTCAAATATTCAATCACCTTTGATTTCTAAAACTCCTAAACACAACCCTACTGGTACTTTACAACCATAGCCTACATATATACTCCAAAAACTGTATTTACGGTACAATTTATGGAACAGAAATTTGCTGCGTGCGCTTGCATAGCCTACGTACCACCAAAAACCATATTCTCTGCCAGGAAAAACCCTGAATACATATATTTTAATATCCCTTCATTCCAGTCATATATTTATTAAATTTTTAGCAAAAATTGCAGGCATGCCCTTTTATGAATTTGGGCCCCAAATTTATATAGACTTAATAAACTGAAGCGAACTATACTCCCGTGGACCTTTGAGCATGTTCTTTTTGCGTTGTCAAGCAAAACTCTGTTTGGTAGTTCTATTTTGGACCAAAAAAACGTCTGGTCATTAATTCTATTGCTCATTACTAGTTATGTTCAGTCATCTAGTTGTCCGTTCTGAAAAAAAAAATTCTACCAGGAAAATTTTTCCATACAATGGGCACCAATTTTGGTTATTTTTGTCATTACATTTAAGAAAATTGTATGAAACCATAACTCAATCAGATTTAACGTTACCTCCCTCTCGCTCTCTTGCCTTTTAAAGATGGTCTGGTCACGCAGTGTAGCCTAGCCTATTTTAAATTAGGCATAGGAAATAAAAAGGTTTTCTATAGGCAATATAGCCAATACAGATTAACATTCTGTATAACAAGTAGGCTAACATTCACCCAACCAGTCAGCATGTTGCTCACATTAATTTACTGGTAAATATCTACTATTCATATTTCCAAACTGAATAAATACTGCACCTCTAACCACAAAAATGTTTTGCTAGATTAAAGTTGTTGTAACGAAGGTATTTGCAGAATACAAACCTTTATATCTGTAGATTTCATGTTATTTACCCATTTTTTAAATAAGCTGTAAACTGTTACTACTGTTTTAAGACTGTTGCTAAGGTTACTACGTTAGCGTAGTATTCATAGAAGAGAAAAATCTCTTACCTCACAGTCGATGGCCTAACATTAATTTAAAAAAAGATTAAACGTTGCACATATAAACACAAAACTGCGTAACGAGGCCTATATATTTACCTAGCCAGTTGGCCTATTGCATTTGCATTAAAACAATCACAAGATTTTACTTAAAGTTGCAGTTTGAAAATATACAAGCCAAAAAGACTTCCCCTTTTGCTCTCCTCCCTACTATCTCTCTCCTAAGCCCCTCCCACCAAATGATGCTCCAGCGCACGTGTGGAGACAGGCAGACAGGGAGGGGTTTATTCTACAGGGAGGATATTTTGCTTGTAGATAGTTGCCCTGATTGGTTGGTTTTTGTAAGACCGGGGTGAGATTTTTTGACAGCCTAATACAGAGCCCAGGATACTCACAGAAACCAGATTTTTTCCCAGAACACTGATTTATTGATAGCTGCTGGAATATAATGAGTACATTTTATAATTTCACCAAAATTATATTGAAAAACCTTGCCAACTACACCCTTAATTGCAGCCCAGTTGCAGTAAGGTAGCCTACTATTTTCAGCCTACAAGGCAGCGTAGGCTACAATTAAGTTAAATCTTGTCATTGACTCGGTTATTCCCAGTTATGGAGAAATAGTTAAGTTCGCCATTCCCAGGTTGTGTAGCTGGCCATTGCAAATTGTTGATGCACATTCATTTATAAAGGCGATTAAAATGTTGCCAGCGCTACTTCATAGCAGGGCGTTCAGAAAAAAATAATGACCACCTCCCAGTCAATCAGAATCCAGTATTCACCCAGACCATGATATCATGCTCATTAACACCGTTCTGTGTGTATTCTCAGACGATTGGGTGCACGTGGTCGATGAAGAGGAGAGGCAGGAGTATGTGATGAATGAATCGGGCCAGCTTTACAGAGGGACCAGTGACTACATTTCCGGTTTCGACTGGGAATTTGGACAGGTACACAGTGCCTGAATACATAAGACTTCCTGAATTAAGATAATCTCATGTGCAACCATGACCGCTGACATAATTGTTATTGTGACTCATTCAGTTAAGGCACTGCGCTGTGGTGCAAGGACGAGCCCCACTGACTCGGCTCGAATCCACACTGTGCCAGTGTGGCCGGTAGTGCCAGGGCGACATGCAATTGGCGATTTTGTCGCCCAGGGTATGGAAGGGTTGGGTTGGTTAGTCTGTGTATCATCGTACACTAGCAACCAACACTGGTCGATCGGCCACCAGTGGAGTACATGTCAAAGCCGCATATGAAAGGTCTCCAACTCCACTCTATGCAAGCTTGGCTGGATGGGAATTGGGCTTGATCAGTGCCAAGTTTATATTAAAAACATTTTTTAAAGTTATTGAATGGAAGATACCTTCCTAAATCACTATGCTCTAAAGCAATCATAGACTGGCCTGAGAGCTCTTGCGTATGTCACGTTATAGATTTCCACAGCAGCCAATAATGTCGCTTTCTGACGCCAGTAAATACAGTGAGCACCAGAATTCATTGAACAGTGACACATTTTTTGTTATTTTAATTCTGTACACTAGAACTTTGAGCTTGAAAAGATACAATGAGGTTGAAGGTCAGACTGTTAGCTTTAATTTGAGGGTATATTCATCAGTATCGGATTAACCATTTAGAATTTATAGAACCTTTTGTACATACCCCCCCCCCCCCCCAAAGAATGACATTTTGGGGCATCAAAAATATATTGAAAGTTTAACATAATGTAAAATAAAGTAATAATTTTTTACATCTGGTCACATATCCTTTGCATAACATGACTTCCTAATGTCTGTGACCCAACAATATAAAAAAACTGATATCTTATTTTCTGGTACTCGTACAAACGATACTACGACCTCTCTGCATTTGAATGGATCTCTATGGGAATTGGGGGGTGGGACTAGATTTAGCTGTAAATTATGCTGGAACAGTATGGAACACATGGTTGGTGAAATGGCTGTAAGTCATCAAGGGTCTGAGGTATCAAATGAGCCTCAAACCATTACTCTGCTGCCAGACGAGGGTTGTATCTCCTGACAAATTTTCCAATTGAACTCTATGGAAAAAAAAAAGTCAGGAAAAGAAACCCTTCAAGTTATCCAACCAAATCTACTGTATATCGGGCAGCAGAGTGATGGTTTAAGGCCTGTTTGATATATCGGACCCTTGATGACCATTTAGTCAAGTATGTATTCCATACTGTTCCAGCATAATTTACAGCTAAATCTAGTCCCACCCCCCAATTCCCATAGATATCCAGATATAGCAGAGACATTATAGTATCGCTTGTAGGAGTACCAGAAAATAAGATATCAAGAGTCATTGGGTATTGTTGGGTCACAGACATCAAGAAGTCATGGTATGCAAAGGATATGCGACCAAATATTAAAATAAGGTTACTTTATTCTCCGTTATGTTAAACTGTCCAATATGTTTTGATGCCCGAAAATGGGGGGGGGGGGGGGGGGGACGGTTTTATCATTCCTAAACGGTTCATCCGATATGGATGAAAATACCCTCAAATTATAGCTGACAGTCTGCACTTCAACCTGATTGTCATTGTATCCTTTCAAACTCAAAGTGCTAGAGTACAGAACCAAAATAACAGAAAATGTGTTGCTGTCCAATGAATTATGGTGCTCACTGTATGTGTCCACTGTAATCAGTGAAAATCAGATCTGTCATCAGATCTTTTCTGATGCTTTCAGTTTGAAGAAGACATCCTTGACATTTGCCTGAAAATCCTGGATCTCAACCCCAAATGTAAAAGAGATGCAGCCGATGATTACTCTGCACGCTGCAACCCCATCTATGTGGGCAGGGTGGTCAGCGCTATGGTACGCCCATCCCTACACCCTACACCCGTCACGAAAGCGATACCGCAGTATCAAGACCCACACAAACAGATTCAGAGACAGCTTCCACAGTCAGGCGATCAGGCTGCTGAACAAGCTGCTGATCCCTGCCGCACTTCAATAACTAATAATTTCGATAACTTGTTCTTTTGTACTCCATATTGCACTGTATTGTATATTATATAACAATGCATATTTTATTACATTGATTTATATATATATATTGCTCCTTTCAATTTATTATTTATTTTATTTTATTTTATATATATAAACTCCTCAAAAAAAGTTTGGAAACATTATTTCGGTCGATTATTCCTCCCCTTTAATAATACCAATTGGTATTGTATTTTATATCGTTGGAAAGCCTGATTAGTCACCTTTACAACGAGGTACAACTTGTAAGGATCATGCATTCGTGGAATGAGCAACACCGCTAACCGTGTGGGTAGCGGCCCAAAAAAATGTGCCAAAATCCCCTGCAATATTCTTCTGTTGGTATTCACTCTCGTTTTGAGCTTCAAGTGCTGGCAGGTGTATGCCAGTGGGATGGAATGGGATGCCATCCCACAGCAGTGTGTGACCAGGCTGGTGACCAGCATGAGGAGGAGGTGCTAAGCTGTTGTGGCTGCGTATGGATCTTCCACACGCTACTGAGGTCCCTGACAGTGTAAAATGAATAAAGTGTAAAAATGGCCAATATGTGTTGTTTTTTCCTTATTACTGTGGGAGAGTGCAATCATCCAGTCCACCAAGCAACTCAAAACGAGAGTGAATACCAACAGAAGAATATTGCAGGGGATTTTGGCACATTTTTTTGGGCCGCTACCCACACGGTTAGCTGTGTTGCTCATTCCACGAATGCACGATCCTTACAAGTTGTACCTCGTTGTAAAGGTGACTAATCAGGCTTTCCAACGATATAAAATACAATACCAATTGGTATTATTAAAGGGGAGGAATAATCGACCGAAATAACGTTTCCGAACTTTTTTTGAGGAGTTTATATATATATATATTTTTAAAAAAAAATATATACTTATTGTTTTGTATATTTTAATTTATAGCTTTTTAACTTAGATTTTTACCGGTATTCTTTTATAACTGCTGTCCATTGTCGGGCGTTTGCACATAAAGTTTTTCACTCTCTGTTTATACCTGTGTAAACTGTAAAGTGACAATAAAGAACTTGAACTTGAACTTGAACCCTACACACACCCCTACAACCTACACACACCACACTACACCCTACACCCACCACACTACACTCTACACCCTACACACACCCTACACCCACCACACTACACTCTACACCCTACACACACCCTACACCCACCACACTACACCCTACACACACCCCTACACCCTACACACACCACACTACACCCTACACATACCACACTACACCCCTACACACACCACACTACACCCTACACACACCCTACACCCTAATACACCACCCTACACATGCCTCCAAATGTCTGTGTCATACTGCTAAAACCGCTGGGTGACTGCCCATACTCTATGACTATGAACGGGGGCAGTGTGATCTTAAGACGCTCCTCTCTGCAGAAAAGAAGTGCTTTAACAGGAGGTGAACAGGATCACTCCATTCCATGTAGTCAATATTTCCTCGCTGTTTACATCAGTTCAGTGAATGTGGGGTCTGAGGTCAAAGAGAGGAAGTGTGTATCAAATGCCATATACCGCCCCTCTGAGAATCGAACCAATTTAATCTAAGTTGCACATCGCTGGTGTGGTTTATCGCTGATCCCAGAGGGTAATTGCAGAGCGTCGTGAGGTCTATCCAGATCTGCCTGGGTTTGGAGACTTGTAAAGACTTCCCACGTCTCTGCAAGTGTGGATATGAATGCTAAATAAAGCCTCTTGCTTCTCTCCATAAGACCAACAGTGACGATGGCAGCGGCGTGCTCCAGGGCAACTGGGGAAGTGCCTTCCCTAATGGAACACCCCCAACGCGCTGGAGCGGCAGCGTGGACATCCTGAAAGAGTGGATGGAGCACGACTACCGCCCCACTAAATATGGCCAGTGCTGGGTGTTTGCTGGGGTCATGTGCACAGGTAGGTCAGCATACCCTCAACATGCTCTCAACTCACTCAACTCACTGGCCTTGCCACACTACAAGAATACACTGATATCTCTTTCATTTAAAATACACTGGTAACCCTTTAATTTAAATTACACGGATAACCCTTTCATTTAGAATACACTGATAACCCTTTCATTTTAAATAGACTGGTAACCCTTTAATTTAAAATACATCGACAACCCTTTAATTTAAAATACACGACAACCCTTTCATTTAAAATACACGACAACCCTTTCATTTAAAATACACTGATATCCCTTTCATATAAAATACACTGGTAACCCTTTCATTTAAAATACACGTATAACCCTTTCATTTAGAATATACTGATAACCCTTTCATTTAGAATACTTTGATAACCCTTTCATTTTAAATACACTGATAACCCTTTCTATTAAAATACACTGATAACCCTTTCATTTTAAATACACTGATAACCCTTTCTATTAAAATACACTGATAACCCTTTCATTTAGAATACACTGATAACCCTTTCATTTAGAATACACTGATAACCCTTTCATTTAGAATACACTGATAACCCTTTCATTTAGAATACACTGATAACCCTTTCATTTAGAATACATTGATAACCCTTTCATTTAGAATACACGGATAACCATTTCATTTAGAATACACTGATAACCCTTTCATTTAGAATACACTGATAACCCTTTCATTTAGAATACACTGATAACCCTTTCATTTAGAATACATTGATAAGCCTTTCATTTAGAATACACGGATAACCATTTCATTTAGAATACACTGATAACCCTTTCATTTAGAATACATTGATAACCCTTTCATTTAAATTACACGGATAACCCTTTCATTTAGAATACACTGATAACCCTTTCATTTTAAATAGACTGGTAACCCTTTCATTTAAAATACACCGACAACCATTTAATTTAGAATAAGCTGATAACTCTTTCATTTAGAATACATTGATAACCCTTTCATTTAGAATACACTGATAACCCTTTCATTTAGAATACACTGATAACCCTTTCATTTAGAATACATTGATAAGCCTTTCATTTAGAATACACGGATAACCATTTCATTTAGAATACACTGATAACCCTTTCATTTAGAATACATTGATAACCCTTTCATTTAAATTACACGGATAACCCTTTCATTTAGAATACACTGATAACCCTTTCATTTTAAATAGACTGGTAACCCTTTCATTTAAAATACACCGACAACCATTTAATTTAGAATAAGCTGATAACTCTTTCATTTAGAATACACTGATAACCCTTTCATTTAGAATACACTGATAACCCTTTCATTTAAAATACACTGGTGACCCTTTCATTTAAAATACATTGATAACCCTTTCATTTAGAATACACTGATAACCCTTTCATTTAGAATACATTGATTTTAATCAGTCAGTCTGTAACTCTGTGGAGTCTGTACCTCTGAATCGTATGGCTTTGTGTAATAATTGGTAAGAGAATCCACAATATATAAAGTGACAAGCAAACAAGACTAATAACTATAATCTATTTTCCGTCTGAATTCTACTTTTCATAAGTTCTGAGGTGCTTGGGAATTCCCTGTCGTCCGGTCACAAATTTCCAATCAGGTCATGACACTGATGGAAATCTAATCATTGATAGTTACTTCAATAAAGATGGTGCCATATCCAAGGAAAACTATGACAGCGTATGGTGAGTACAACTATTTCCTGCCAGATTAATCACAAATTCTTAATCAGGGTTGCCAGATCCTGCCCCTATACAATTAACAAAAACATATTCTTGTTTCTTATACACAAGTCTGAATGAATGATTTGGGCTTGGCTGTGAAGAACAACTCCTTTCTGTTCTGAGATTATGCACTTAAAGGGGAATTCCACTGAAAAACAACATTAACCTCAAGTAACAGATCAAGGCGCAATTGATTAAAGGCATTCTGAATTTTGGTTGAACATAATATAGCTACCTGGCCCCGATATGAAATGTATATGCTTTATGATGGACAAAACCAATTTCATTCGTTTTATGACATTTATGATGTATTGGATGGGGTTTGGACCAAGAGATATTTACCCCCCTATACTGATAAAAATAAAATAAAATAAAATAAAATAAAATAAAATAAAAAAAGTAATTCCCACTTTAAAATGATGAAAAAATTAGTTTTATGATCCAAAACAGTTAATTTATAGTTAAATGTATATCATTAGATTATGATTTAGAGCAGTGCACAATTTAGCAATTTGGATAGATTTGGAGAAACTAATGGACAACAGGGTACACTGCCTATATTTTGCATCACAGAGCTTTAGTAGTTCTGCATATCATCCTCACATTTTGCAGAATTGTGGACACGGAATTTATGATCCAGGAAATGTATAGAATTACCCGTTTCACACATGAAGCAAATACATTTCTTTTTTGCATTTTTCCAAAGTTTATTTGTATTTGTGGAACTTTATTTGGACTTAAATTATGAAATACTAAATTTGTATTGTAAATGGTACGAATGTCTTGTTTCATTTAAGCAATTTGCCAAGTTTCTGTGACGCTCACACCTGGAGTTATGACTTAACAGAGCACCCCCTAAATAGTTGAGAATTGACCAAATTTGCCATCTGCGCGAAAGGGTTAAATCAAGACTCAGAAATGACTTTTTAGCCTCTTGTTAAACACCCTATTTTCCAAATCTATACCCAACTTCAGTTAACTGGTATAAATGGTGCTTTAGATGAATGAAGATTTGTTGATTGATTGATTGATTGTACCCTCCTGTTCTGATTTTTGATCTGTATGCAAACAGGAACTACCATGTGTGGGTGGAAGCCTGGATGAGACGACCTGATCTTACTGGAAAATTACCTTATGGCGGCTGGCAGGTTCTAGACCCCACCCCTCAGGAGCTGAGTGATGGTACGGTCCATTTCCCATCCTGCTCTAGACATCAGTACATTCAGAAATTTGGCTCTAAAAATGCTGCTGAAACAGAGTTATGCTAACACATTATCAGACCTAATATGTACTTAGCTATGCTAACGCACTACCAGACCCAGTAGGTACTTAGCTATGCTAGCGCATTACCAGATCCAGTCAGTACTGAACTACATTATAATGCATCAGACCACTAGGTATGGAGATTTTCTAATGTATTACCACTCTAAACCTGTTTGAAGTACGGTGGCTGTGCAGCATAAAAAATCCCACTCTCTCTCTGTACCCCAGGGGTACACTGACTCAGTTCTTCTCTCTCTCTGCACCCCAGGGGTACACTGACTCAGTCCTTCTCTCTCTCTGTACCCCAGGAGTACACGGACTCAGTCCTTCTCTCTCTCTGTACCCCAGGGGTACACTGACTCAGTCCTTATCTCTCTCTGTACCCCAGGGGTACACAGACTCAGTCCTTCTCTCTCTCTGTACCCCAGGGGTACACTGACTCAGTCCTTCTCTCTCTCTGTACCCCAGGGGTACACTGACTCAGTCCTTCTCTCTCTCTGTATCCCAGGGGTACACTGACTCAGTCCTTCTCTCTCTCTGTACCCCAGGGGTACACTGACTCAGTCCTTCTCTCTCTCTGTACCCCAGGGGTACACTGACTCAGTCCTTCTCTCTCTCTGTACCCCAGGGGTTCACTGCTGTGGGCCAGCTGCAGTGAAGGCTGTACATAAGGGACACACAGACCTGAAGTACGACCTGCCTTTCGTCTTCGCCGAGGTCAATGCGGACAAGGTCCGCTGGTTCGTCAAGGCCGACGGGTCAAAGAAAAGGATGGAGACGGATACAAAGTCAGTGGGTCAGAACATCAGCACTAAAGCAGTGGGCAGTGACACACGGCTGGACATCACCGATAACTACAAGTATCCAGAAGGCAAGCCTGAGTAAATGGGATTCCTCACTTGTGGACTTACTGTCATTACTGATATAGTTTGTTTTAACTTGCTGCTTGATTCCACCAGGTGACTGTTTGACTAATCTATATTTTTATCACTTAAAATACACTTTAAATGTAGGCTAAGGGAGAGTTTTTAGCATGCAATGCTACTTGTTTTCAGTATTTAGAGTGCTCAACATTGTACAAGGGCATTGACTGTTGGAGATTAATAGGAAATACACGTTTTACTTAATTCTCACATCCCAGACACTACAAATGTGACTAAAACTGAAATGCAGTTCAGTCAGAAGACTATGACGAACAATAAATCTAAATTTGTTGTCAAATTAGGTTCAGACAAGGAAAGGAAGGTGTTTAAAAAAGCGGTGAAGAGAACCAATAAATTTCCGGAGCCCGATGTTGCTGGAGGCCTACTTGCTTTCGTGCATGTTGCAGTGACACCAAACTCACTACAATCACCTCCCAAAATCAAAGTGAAGATCGAAGAGAGCAGCAAGCCAATACACGGCAGGGACATTGACCTGGTGATCCGACTGCACACCACTCACCCCACACCGCTCAACATAACACTCCATGCTAACGCCCAGGTCATGCTCTACACCAGCATGCTGAAATGCCACGTCTGGAGAAAAGAAAAGCAAGTAAAGTTGCTATCAGACAAAGGTGAAACGTCACTCTCTTCTGCTCTACTGAACATGGTTGCCTTATGCCTGCACACTCTAGCATGTCATTTCAGTGATCCTACACACACTCATGAAACTGTAGCATTTAAGGAACCTTACACACACACACACACACACGTTCATGTAGAATTTCAGTAACCTTACACACCATCATGCTTGTGCAAAATTTCAGTTACCGTACACACACACTCACACGCTAATGTAGCATTTCAGTAGCCTTATGTACACTCACACACTAGCATGGGATTTCAGACTGGCTGTTGAGCAGTTTCATCACAAATGTATGAAAACGTGATTAAAAGGTGAAAAGCTCTCGTTTGTGTTTGGCAGAGCTGACGGTCCCTTTCCAGATTCCCTTCTCCAAATATGGGAGTCACATATCGGGAAACAACAGCATCAAAGTGACAGCAATCGCTATTGACAAGGAGAACAGTGAGGGATTATACATGGCAGAGAAGGACATTGTGCCCGAAAATCCCACCTTGAGCATCACTGTGAGTCCTGTACACTCTCCTACTGAAGTTACATCCTGGGCCAATCAGACACATCACTGGGGTTGCCCCGGAGGTATATAGTGGGGTGCATCCCAATTCTCAAAAAATGCACCCTCCCTTCCTACACTACCACCTCTTCTACTCCGTGCCCCAGAAACAAATCTTTGTGTTTTAATCTAACGTCGCTGATTACATCTTAATTACGTATTAATTGTTACATATTAATTCATGTCTCGACGCAAACCGCAACGTTAGGTACATTGTATACTGTACATGCAAATACTTGTACTCTAAACATTCAGACAGTTTTGGTAGGAGAGGAGTGGTAGTGGAGAATATTGGGATGCAGCCATAGTATATGGTGGTAGGTTGCCAACTGATTCTAACAATATCTAAATCGCACAATGATCATTATTATAATTCTTAGGATCTTATTGTTATTTCTATTACTATTATTCGGCCATCTTTCCTTTTCCAGTAAAATGGCCATAAAACAACGGCGCTACATCCAATTTACTCTACCATAAATAACAAAATATGCAAATGAGGGCATGTCTGTCATCGTTATGCTAATCACTCTCAGAATTAGTGTACCAAAAGGCAGTCCTATGACATCGATGTGTACCAATTTTAAACATGATCGGATATAAACCATGGCTGTCACAAGCGATTCAGTATTGGTAATTGCTCCATTTTGGACTTGCATGTAAATGGTAAAACTGAGCGAGTCAGCTGGGTATAGGTTTAAATATGAGTAGTGTTACATTTTGGTGTCAGTATATGCCCACCTGTTATAGTCATGTACAACAACAGCTGATGAAAATCTATTTTACACTTTGGAACTGCATACTAGTCACTCTAGTGTTACAAGCACATGCCATTGAATTAATCCGTTTAACTCAAGATGCTTATGAAATAAGCTGCTTCATCCTCTAGCTAGTGTTAGCAATTAATATATTGCTTTTCGTGGTCAAGGAGGTAGATCAAAGATACTCTTCAATTCAATTGGAAAGATTAAATCACTTTGTATTTATTGTGTCAGCTCCAGGTCTTTACAGAATAACACAATGGGTTAATACATCTGTGGTCCTCTGGAAGCGCGCTGGAAGCGCGCTCGCGCGTGCACGCTCTCGCTCGTGGGACCCCCATCTCTGCTACTGTGGTGCTTATATACTGTAAAGTGAAAGTTAGTTCATCACTGGGCGTATAATTCAAACCAATCAAACCTTTAGAATTACTCATGTTCAGCTCATGGCTTGTATTTTTCCACAGAGTTTGCTAGGATAGAATCTTATCTTTTGTAGCAAACCCTTTTTTCTGAGGAATGTTTTCACAGGACATCTTCTACAGCCCCCCTTCTCAGAACTCTCATAACACAGGCCCAAGGTCACCCATTCTAAACTCCACTACCACAGACAAGTTTATATATTCTATTTACAACCTGTATTTTTATAGGATTAAATGTCAGAATCCCACAATTCCCTCCTTTGATCCCAAGGGATCAACACTATACAGCGGTAATTCAAGCTTGTATGGGTGATATCTTCACTCCATACCTAAAGCAGGTACACATTGCAAACCCAGTTTTCTTAATTTTATTTACTCTAACTATCAGGGTTATAATACTGGCACAGCGGTAAGCAATGATGTCAGAGCTCTTACTTAATCACCAGGAAAACCTCATAGGCAAAACCACAGAACTCTAGACTGAGTCTGCTGCTGGTGAGGACATGTCTCTGTCCGATATCCATCTTAAGCGATACTCCTTCATTTTTAATACATTTTACTTTTTACACTTCTATCAAGAGGAAAGAAAATCCTAGCATTTTGGCAACAGTGCATTGGCAGCTTTTTCTAAACATTTTATCACAATATAGTTACCTCGACTAACATACGATACTTTTACCGCAAAATTATGTTGGCTTCTTCTTCTTTGGTCCAAGTAGCCTCAACGTCGGACCAATGGACAGAGGAGAGGTTACTAGCACATCACTCAGCCACGGTCTTTCTTTGGCAGAATATGTAATGCCTCTATGTGTGTGCATTATCTCTATCTGCCATTGATGAGGGAGCACATAGCTCCTGGTTGTGTAATTCTTTCTTCGTGTGTGTGTATATTCAGTGTTAGTGTTACCTTAATATACACCCAATCCCCTGTTGGAAAATAATCTTGCACATTCTGGTTAAGTGTTACACATAGCTCGCCAGTTCCCTCTTGAACTGTTCAAGCGGGGTCCATTGTACGGACCTCATACAAACGGCATGGGCCCTCCTATGGCCGATTGTGCCCTATTGGGGAAAAACTGATACTTTCCAAATTATTATACATCACCACTTCCCCACAATCATACACTTCCCCCTTTGCACAATGGTCCTGCCCATGCGCATCCTTAATCACACTTTGCTCTGTGTGTGTTATCTGTTTATTAGTTGCTCGAGGTTGTGTGCTTCTGTCTTCTTGGGCCCAATATCTGCAGAGAAACCTGACAATTTCAGTTAGTCACACAGTACTTTGTCATCTCATCTCCAATCCCCTGTAATTCTTCACAGCAGTGATAATTCGTCCCTGGAATTATCATTGGAGTTCCTGTCATAAATTCAAAAAAGGGGAGAAATTAGCAATATTAGTGGGGCCTAGTTCAGCTCTCATTGTCAGTAGAGCTGCTTGAGAGCCGCCACCCAGTTCCTGCTGGAAACAGAGAAGAACTCTTTATTAGTCTTTTCCCTTCATTTAGGGTACATTTTCACATACGGGGCAGCGTAGGATTTATTTGTCTGTTCAGTTTATTTATTTATCTTTGTTTTGGTTGTGCATCTAAACTGACAACCCCTTAGGAGAGATCGCATTGCCGGGTTTCACTTTGATGGTTTTTAGACAAAATCAAACAATTAAACACAAAACAAAACCACACAACTTAGGATGTGAATTAAACTAATTATTTATCTGCCACTTAGATCCTTCGAGCCTCCCGCTGTCTGGGGCGCAGCTCCAGGCTAGATCCCTTTCCGCTGAATTCCCTTACCCAGACTCCTCTGAGTGAAGGAACCTCAGCCTCTCTGCTTCCCAATGTTTTCTTTTCAAAAACACTGATCACAGAAAGCACTACTCGCTTACTAACTCATTCGGTTTCAGCTTATAGTGGCCTGACTGTACATTGAGCCGGGCGCAGCGGCCATGGGCTCCACTACAGGGACGTCACCCAGGTGCTCCACCACAGGGAAGCCACCCAGGCGCTCCCCGTCAAGGAAGCCACTCAGGTGCTCCACTACAGGGAAGCCACCCAGGCGCTCCACCACAGGGAAGCCACCCAGGTGCTCCACCACAGGGAAGCCACTCTTGGTCTTACTGCTGTATGCGACCCGACCGGCCGGTGACCCAGTCGATAGCGATCTCCAGTCCTGCATCTAATCAGGACCCCGTAGTAGCTGTTAACCACCCGGTTAGGAACCGACGGTCTGATCCCTATCCCACTTTGCTATGGGTATAGAAACTTTGACCGTTTTCACCAGCCTTGCCTGTTCACAGAGGTCGTCTCTTACGCCCCTCTGCTAGGTGTGGACTGTCATCCACGTACCACGTACTGCCTGCACACTTACATGCGACAGCAACGCCGACTAGACGGTACCACGGCAGTATGTCTATTCATACTTCATCAGACACGGGGGCCTTCAGTCTTCTCCCCTGCACTATATTGTGTTTTTAACGTGCCCTCGGAACTTTGCAATTCCGCCGCCGCCTGTTTCGGGCTAGGTTCGGGGTGCCTACCCCCTGCCTAACCCGAACAAAAAACACAAACATTGGGAAGGTGGCCTTGCCCTCCACTTCCCCCAGCTTAAACTGTAAAGTTTCCACTTCTCATCTTCGCTTAAACATTGTTTCAATACTCCGCTGTTGCTCAATTATTTTCACTTGGTCCTTTATAGCGCCGCCTATATAAAACATGGTTATAGCATGGCCTCCTTAAAATAGCCTACATTTATTGTGCTATTTCGATACAAAAGAAAACAAAAATGTGCTTTATTTAATCAATATCATTATTTGAAATGGTTTAATAACGGGCAGACTTTCATTAACTAGGGGTAGTCTGTGGTCAGTACAGTTCACTACAGTTCCTGACCGCTGATGCGCACTCAAGCATATGAACGAATCATTGAGTGATGATCCGGTACACTCAATTCACTTTAAAGATTCGTTCAAAAAGATTCGTTCAAAAAGATTCGTTCAAAAAGATTCGTTCAAAAAGATTCGTTCAAAAAGATTCGTTCAAAAAGATTCGTTCAAAAAGATTCGTTCAAAAAGATTCGTTCGTTCACGTACTGCACATCACTAAGACACGCTCGCGCATGCCCACTACACTGGTTAAAGAATGAGTTCCTGGTCGTTCCTGACAGTGTTGTTGTTTATACAATATATACATATACTCGGTTAAATCACACTAAAACACTGTCTCACTTTCTATGTCTTGGCTGCTGGAAACTACAACTAAAGTTCCCTCATGGGAAAATAAGTTATTCTATCCTGTTCTATTCCATTCTCTTCTCTGGCCACCAAACAAGTCCCCTTTCCCTGAAAGACTGAAAAGTTAAATTCAAAGCGGGCAACGCAGACCCTCTCTCTGCATGAAATCTACTCGTACATGCAGAGAATGGCATTCAAAACGAATTGTAACATTTTGCTTAAACACTAATATCTACTTTTACTTCTGAGGCACACTAACCACATTCCAGGCAGCAAGGAAACATCGAATCAACCTCGCTAGCATGTTATTGGCAACAGTATCGGTCAGCAACCAACTTTCCATGATTGAGCACCCACCGGTCACTGATGTATCAGTGTAATAATAACACTGAAGTCATACTGATGAATAACATTAATTTTTACTTTGATAAATCAAATTCAGATGCGCTTTCTTTTTTGTAAACCCTCTCCCTCCTTTTATCACCTTTAGTGATAAATATACATTAAAAACATAAAAATATTCAAAATGAACTTACCCGCAAATGTTTGTGGTTAATGCCAACGTTTATCAATTTATTATTTTTTCCTACCTAAGAATCCCGATATCTCACGATGGAAAATGTAATAAACACCTTGTAGTTGAAATCGGTGCTCGGCCCGACCTCCCACGTTATCATGGCAACTCACACCGTGACCCTCATTGTGCAACAACCCCGTATTAGAGTTCAGTTGTTGTGACAAATTATAGATTATTCATTACCTATATACAATTATATATCATACTGTAGGACCAACTATATCAAAATGTAGTGTCAACATGAACATGTTTTTCTGTGGTAGCATGAATTGCACAAAAAAAAAGCCCATATGTGCACAATAGCAGCACAAGGCCTCAGACCCAAGGGCAGACAACCACGCACAAAATCAGCTCATTATTTGTATCGAAGTGTGCTCAATGAACAATGGTCCCACGCTAGGCACCCAATATGAGCTCATCTCGACACCTGCAACTCAAGGACATATACACACACCCACACGCAGGGAAATTGAAACAGCCACACCGCAAACACACTCCTCAAAATTTCCCAGGGCGAGGTTTAGTTATCTCATAATTTAGGCATTCATTCACACACACACACACACACTGCAAAACGGAAGCTACGGGATCTTTTAACAAAATGAACTCTGCTTATTTCACTCAAGGTGTAAAGGGTTCAAAGCACTGCAAGTATTTTTAGTTTTCCTTTATAAATTCACCAATAATGTGCCTTCTACCCACTTAATAACTGCTCACTTCATTACGAAGGCTACAACTCAACAAGCCAAAAGTATTTGGACGCCTTCATGCGTGCACCGTTTACTTGTCTGTTCTTCCAGTCTCTCCGCTATCGGTATTTGCTGTCCACGACCAACAGGACGCACTATAATTTGTTCAATCAGAATCCCACATTATCACCATATACCATGAGTTGGGCTTCCCATTCACTTTTAAAATCACATTCTTCTGGGTCAAACAATTTACAGGTATTTTCTTCTAAACTACTCAGCTGATTTAACATAAACACAACACAGCTCATACACAATCCATACAAGGCTGTAATCTCATACTTGTGTCGACACACATTCATTCTCTGGCCAGCACTCACACAACCCACACTTTTTCTCAGACAAAAATGGTTTGTCTGGCTCGGGGAACCATCCCAATTTATTCCACTCGGCTAAATATTTAGTCCATTTATCACGACGATTTTTCAATTCCTGGGCACATAATTTTGTGCTCAGATTGTCCCATAGTTTACGCAATACTTCTACTGTAGTAGGCATTTTATTTTATTCCGTAAAACGTTATTTATTACTTAGATTTTAATTTCTACTTTTTACTTGATATGTTTGATTAGGACCCACAATTTAACAGTTCTCATTAAATTAACACAACCTTATTTCCCTTAATTTATTCACCAAATATCAGTTATATTGCAGTCATTGGCTGTGATCAGCTGCATTCAGTTACTCCTTTAATTTTCTCAATGCACGTCTGCATTATCAGAAAATATTTTCACTGAATCAGTATCACGAAGGCTTACAATGACACCCACAATTTTGTTTATCCCCTTTTATCATTTTAATACAGCAGATATACAACAGATAAAATAAAAAATAAAAAACTCAAAGACCTGTTTATGAATTAAAACTGTATTCCATGAATCAAGTCCTTTTGTATGTTTTCACTCGTGGCTTTAGCGCAATTCTAGCTCGACTGTCCGGTTCGAGTTACCTCAATACATTAAATGTCGACTGTCTGGTTCGACGGACCTTACATTGATATCACTAGATCAATGTATACCACAGTAATTTGCGTATTTTCGTTTCAGAGGTGCATATGCGTCGCATCACTATGTAACTATTGATACTGGCTCAGAATCCTAAGGCTGAATTCGTTTCCAAAAGACTACGCACTTAGTATCTCCTTACATAGGTCCCACAAATAATGGACCCGCAAATTTTTAATTACACACAACCAAAGAATATTTTATTCTGTGTCTTCCCTGCACTTTTTATCCTTATTCTTTGTCAAGTTGGGTCATGGAATACACCTTAATACATTTATATTCGTTCTGACAAATTTCTGCAAATTAGTTCTTTTAACAAATTTTCAGATGGTTTGGTTATATCTCTCAGACATTCCTTATAAAGGTTCTGCTTACCTTGTCTTTTTAGGGGCCCCGGAATGTCCAAGAGATTAAACTGCCACCGTCTTTTTTTAATTTTTTTTTTTTTTTATTGATCCAAGATCATCTCCCTCCTCCACGACGAGGTCACCATTTTGTTAGCAATTAATATATTGCTTTTCGTGGTCAAGGAGGTAGATCAAAGATACTCTTCAATTCAATTGGAAAGATTAAATCACTTTGTATTTATTGTGTCAGCTCCAGGTCTTTACAGAATAACACAATGGGTTAATACATCTGTGGTCCTCTGGAAGCGCGCTGGAAGCGCGCTCGCGCGTGCACGCTCTCGCTCGTGGGACCCCCATCTCTGCTACTGTGGTGCTTATATACTGTAAAGTGAAAGTTAGTTCATCACTGGGCGTATAATTCAAACCAATCAAACCTTTAGAATTACTCATGTTCAGCTCATGGCTTGTATTTTTCCACAGAGTTTGCTAGGATAGAATCTTATCTTTTGTAGCAAACCCTTTTTTCTGAGGAATGTTTTCACAGGACATCTTCTACAGCCCCCCTTCTCAGAACTCTCATAACACAGGCCCAAGGTCACCCATTCTAAACTCCACTACCACAGACAAGTTTATATATTCTATTTACAACCTGTATTTTTATAGGATTAAATGTCAGAATCCCACACTAGTTCAATGCTCAAACCCTTGTATATCCAAATTTGCTTTTGTATTCATATTCCGTGTTTCCGTTGCATTTTTCTTACATGCCGCCCCAAGCGCTTTACACAGTAAAAGTAGAGAAAATAAATCAAACAGAATAAACACAATAAACATTGATAAAATGGTAACACAGTTACCTCAGACCAACCCAAGAAAGCCTTGGTGCACCTTTGCCCAGATGAACAGGTGTGCAACACATCGGAATAAATGTGAGTAAGCAGCATGGCTGGAGGGAACCTCTCTAATATTTGTGTATATGAATGTGTCATAATTCACTCCACTGATACCAATACTGAACACAGGTGGACATGTACATGACTGTGTTTATGGAATGAGGTTTTTCTGCTGTATCCATGCTTGCAAAATGTGCTCATCTGTAAACTAAAAATTCGGTTCACTGACACTCAAAGAGCTTGTTGTGTGAATCTGTTCAGGTCATTGGAGATCCTGTGCAGTACAAACCACTGAAGGTGCAAGTCACTTTTGATAACCCCTTACCTGTGGCTCTGAAAGACTGCATCATAAGAGTCACTTCCAGTGGCTCATTCAAGAGATCAGTAGAAGGCAGGTGAGTGTCACCCGCATTGGTTTCCAACACACCACGAGTGTTTCATCTGACTGATGTGATTGTTGGAGTGGAAAATTTTTTTATATGACCTTGGCTACTGCTAGCCTGTCAACAGTTTGTTTCGTGGTCGGTAACGTATTTTTCAGGGCTGGTGGTCAATTCTGAATGCATTGACAATTACTGAAAAATTTGCAGGATACAGAATTTGAGTGAAACAAAATCAAATTTTAATTAAATGTAATGGCAATGCCCAATTTATTTAACTTTAAACTATGTATATGTTCGGAGCAATGGAATATTGTTACAAGAATTATGTCTAAAATTAACACTGATAAAGTCCGTTTTTAAAGACAGATTATGGGCGAGAATTAATACCAGAATTCCGTTCTGACTCCAACCCTGTAGCTCTGTATTCGAAAGTGTCGCAAAACAAGTGTGCATTACTTACGCCTTTCAGGAGGAACAACTGAGTGTTCATTCAAAATGTACTCTATCAGTGGAAAACAAATCAAAACAGGGTTAATTTAACTCTAAGAATTTTGCCGTACGTTTGTGCTTCTCTACAGGTTGGCGTCTCTGGACAAAGGGATGCAGGTTCGATTCTTCATACCCTTCATGCCATACAAAGCTGGACGCAAGAAGCTGGTGGCCGATTTCGACTGTGAACAGTTCCGGGACATCAAAGCCAGCTGCTGCATAGATGTTAGACCCTATGACAGTGCCTAAGGTACAATGTCATGTTAAACCCATTTACAGTATCTATGGTTAAGGTTCAGGAAGATGGAAAAACAGGCATTTTGTTTCTTTTCTGAAGCTACACTGATGCATGTGCAACCTGGAATAAAGCCCCTTTGCTCAATAAAATCTTACTTTTCTGTCATTCTGTTGGACTAACAACACTGTACTGTCATCTCCGAATCACTTCCCTGACATTATACATTATAACACACAAAATGTATTAATTAAATTTAAGAGACCAACACATCCATTTTACAATGCTGAAAGCACTATGATGCGCACATTAATGCAAGAGAAAAGCTGTTTAATAGTCTACCCATAATCATTTCATGCAACAATTAAATATGGATGATTTGCTGTGTTGGGGGTTTTGGTATATACCTCCTGTTTAGTAGGGGAGATGTGTTGTGCTTCATGTTTGATAGGTAGTGCACACTGGTGCGCGCACTAGAAGTACATACAGCAGATCCACTCAGCGCCAAACCAAAATAATGATATATTACATTACATTACAGTCATTTAGCAGACGCTTTTATCCAAAGCGACATACAGTAAGTTCATACAGAAACGTCATCGAAGTAACTACAGAACAGATAAGAAAGCACATTCTTCCCATAAAGTAGCAGCCATCCCTAGTAATGAACATTGAATGCCGTTCACATTAAACTGGGTAAATAGTAAACACAGTAAATAGCTCTACAACAATTCTATATATGATGAACTTGAATACACGGTTCAACAAGAACAAATACCATGAGGTCCTAGATAAGTATCAGTCCAGGTGGAGTCTGAAAAGGTGTGTTTTCAGGCCACGACGGAAAGCAGGCAGGGTTGGCATAGAACGTAGGGGAATGGGATGTTTGTTCCACCACTGGGGAGCTAGGTGGAAAAGGTCCGCAGTCGGGACGAGCGAACGCCATTGACACGGAGGGGAGGGGGGAGTGCGAGTCGCCCTGCTGTAGATGAGCGAAGTGGTCTGCAGGAGGGAAATCTTGATCTGCAGTGATATGCAGTTAGTATTTAAGATAGATCACATGCAAGATCATTTCTGTGCGTGATGTGTATTAAAAACTAAGGCAGCGCGGTGGATGACTTAGAGCCGTCCAAAAGAAAATAACACAAAACCTTTACAACTTAACCAACACCATACAACTTAGCGGTTACATAGATCCCGTCACAAAAATGTTATTGGTGTTAGCTGTGTGTGTAGCATACTGGTGTATGTAGCCATGTTACGTGCATGTGTAGTGTGTACTGGTGTTACTTGTGTGTAGTGCATGTATTGGTGTTAGCTGTTTGTGTAGCGATGTCAGGTGTGTGTAGTGCATGTATTGGTGTTAGCTGTGTGTGTAGCGATGTCAGGTGTGTGTAGTGACGGTATTGGTGTTAGGTGTGTGTGTAGCGATGTCAGGTCAGTGGCGGCCGGCCTATAGAGGGCGCTGGGGCGCCGCCCCCCCTCCCCCACATACAAATTTTAAAAAAAGTTTAAAAAAAATTATTATTTTTTATTATTATTTAATTTTTTTAGTAGCTTAAAATTATTATTTTTTATTATTATTTTTTATTATTATTTAATTTTTTAGTAGCTTAAACATGTTATATGTTGGCCTTGCGTTGTCTAAAGTTTAATACATTACATATGCATGTTCCGGGGACTGCGGGGCGCCGGTAACGTTATGGTGAATCAGAGCACTCATTCATTTTCAGGCGAGCCCCCTGATACTGCTGCCTGATTCGCCGCCAAAAAAGGAAGTCCCCGGGCGCAGGCCTGTGCGCCCCGGACTATCCTACCCTTTTCTGATTAGTCCTCATGGTTTATGATATTATTTGATTGGATTTAAGGCATGTTTATCACGCCCAGCCGGCATCTAGCAGGATATCACTGCGAGTGCGCAAGTACTACGGATAGGTTCAGTCGGCTGCTACTCATTCATTCAAGTAGACCTGTCCTAGACCAAGCGAGAGAGATAATTCGAAATGGCTTCTTCAAGTGGAACAGAAAGCAAAGAAAATTCGGTTATTTCTTTGCAAAAAGAACCTTTCTCAAGGCGTTCATTGGGAGAAACGGGTCGGGCTCGGTCACGGCGGCCGAACAACTAGCGAACATTTTACTTTTGAACTACAGTAAAACCTTGACATACGAGTGCACTAACTTACGAGTATTCCGAGCAATTTCTTGTTTCGCCTTACGAGCCTAGACCCGAGTTACGAGCCGAGCAAGCGGAGCATTGCGAATGCGAATGCAATTTCGGAAATTGCATTCGCATTTCCGAAAAATTCTGAAGGGAAGGAAGAAACAAACCACCATGGATAGGTTTTTATCGAAACGCCCTGCAGATCAGTCAGAAAAGCGTGACGAAAAAGCCAAAAATCTATGAAAAAGATGCAAACGTCACTGATGAAGATTAAGTGTAAGTGAAGAATAATAATGTAGCAATTAAGTTTAGAACCAGTTTATTTCTTTATATTCTATTTTATTATCTTTGTATTATATTTTGTATTAATGATTTATAATTTATAAATACATTTCTCATTTTTATAACAACGTAACAAAGAAATTAGGGTGTTTTTTGGGGGGCTGGATCGGATTAATGGTATTTAAATTAATTTCAATGGGGAAAATTGATTTGATATACGAGTAAACCGAGTAACGAGCTCGGTCACGGAACGAATTAAACTTGTATGTCAAGGTATTACTGTACTAATTGGGATGGGTTAGCTTACTGCACATGGTGCTTCAAGTTGTTTTTGGTGAAAATATAGTGTGAAATAAATAAAAATGATACCGAATATTGTGTGTGTCTGTTATCTACCAATAAAACAATGCCTTTTGACGGTCATTTAGGTGCCCAGTGACCACTAAACAGAGAAGCTGTAACCATGGTAACAACAACTGCGTGACGGAAACACAATGTCAGCGCTTCAGTGCCTTAACTGCGTCGGGCTCGGGTCGGGTTCGGACATAAAAAGCAGAATTCCTGTCGGGTTCGGGTCGGGCTCGGTCGGGTTCGGACAGAAATATGCGGCCCGATCCGCACTCTAGTTCAGTGATGTCTTACTTGAAAAACTGTCCTCCACTGTTGCCAATCAAACTGTCTTATGCAACTGAGACACACGGTAGCTTGTTTTTTCTGTTTAAAGTCAAAGTCAGATGTATTTTTTTTTTTTTAGAAATGCTAGCGCCCCAACCTATATTTAGATCACCAGCCGCCACTGTGTCAGGTGTGTGTGTAGTGAGTGTATTGGTGTTAGGTGTGTGTGTAGCGCTGTCAGGTGTGTGTAGTGAGTGTATTGGTGTTAGCTGTGTGTGTAGCGATGTCAGGTGTGTGTGTAGTGAGTGTATTGGTGTTAGGTGTGTGTGTAGCGATGTCAGGTGTGTGTAGTGAGTGTATTGGTGTTAGCTGTGTGTGTAGCGATGTCAGGTGTGTGTAGTGAGTGTATTGGTGTTAGCTGTGTGTGTAGTGATGTCAGGTGTTTGTAGTGAGTGTATTGGTGTTAGGTGTGTGTGTAGCGATGTCAGGTGTGTGTAGTGAGTGTATTGGTGTTAGCTGTGTGTGTAGCGATGTCAGGTGTGTGTAGTGAGTGTATTGGTGTTAGCTGTGTGTGTAGTGATGTCAGGTGTTTGTAGTGAGTGTATTGGTGTCAGGTGTGTGTAGTGAGTGTATTGGTGTTAGGTGTGTGTGTAGCGATGTCAGGTGTGTGTAGTGAGTGTATTGGTGTTAGCTGTGTGTGTAGTGATGTCAGGTGTTTGTAGTGAGTGTATTGGTGTTAGGTGTGTGTGTAGTGATGTCAGGTGTGTGTAGTGAGTGTATTGGTGTTAGGTGTGTGTGTAGTGATGTCAGGTGTGTGTAGTGAGTGTATTGGTGTTAGGTGTATGTGTAGCGATGTCAGGTGTGTGTAGTGCATGTATAGATTATGCAAATGAACAAACTGTCAAAAGTTTCTGAAATTGTAAATGTATCATCGGTGGTGCGCCTACAGGCTACGGTTTGAAATTGATCAGATTCGCTGATAGATATAAGTCTGATATGACTAAAGAGATGTCATCCTCATTATCGGCGATATATAATTTAGCTATGAAAATCGAGAACATTGCATATAATATACAATATATAATATGCAGTCAAAAGTTTAACGTGAGTCTTGAAGCTTACCGCACTAGAACTGCGCCTCCCGGTTCCCTTTTCTCCAGTATACTGGAAGGTTCGAAATTGATCAGATTCGCTGATAGATAAAAGTCTAATATGACCTCAAACCTTTTTGACGAAGTGGACTCAAATATGCGCCCTCAAAAGGGCGTAGGGGTCGTATTCGGACACGACCTTAGAGTATATATAATGAAGAGACGGCGATGCCAATAGAAACCAACAGGAAGCACATCCGAACCAGGAAGTTTCAATTTTGTGCTCATCTCACATGCGCAATTGTATCCAGTCAAGTCACATGTTCAACGAGGAAGGCGCAGATAGGCCCAGTCAAGTCGCATGTTCAACGAGGAAGGCGCAGATAGGCCCAGTCAAGTCGCATGTTCAACGAGGAAGGCGCAGATAGGCCCAGTCAAGTCACATGTTCAACGAGGAAGGCGCAGATAGGCCCAGTCAAGTCACATGTACAACGAGGAAGGCGCAGATAGGCCCAGTCAAGTCACATGTTCAACGAGGAAGGCGCAGATAGGCCCAGTCAAGTCACATGTTCAACGAGGAAGGTGCAGATAGGCCCAGTCAAGTCACATGTACAACGAGGAAGGCGCAGATAGGCCCAGTCAAGTCACATGTACAACGAGGAAGGCGCAGATAGGCCCAGTCAAGTCACATGTACGAGGAAGGCGCAGATGGGTAAAAATAAATAATACAACAAAAAAAAATCATATCTTTGTCTGTGTGGTAAGAACTTTGGAAAAATGATAAGGGGTTTATTAAAGAAATATAATGCACAGAGTTAACATCATTATATTAATGAAAATATTTTAAATTTGCTGTTAAAAAATAATGGAGCCCAATGGGAAAACGGGCTTTTGGAGCGCAAATCACAGATATCAGTAGAGGGCGACATTATATCCGGTGCTGAGGTTGAGAGCCGAAAGCTGGCCCCTTGTCCCAGAGGCTAAATCATTTAGCTGATGGGATCCGAGATTGCTGTTTGACTGACCTATCAATGAATTTGGCGATTTAATTGATGATTATTGTCATTTTGAATATTAATTATTAGATTAAATCCATTAAATATAATTAAATGGAAGTTGAGTGAGGGGTTTTAGCACGCGATACCGCTTGTGTTAAGTATTCAGAGCGCTGGGCAATTTAAGGAGGGCATTGAGTGCTGGAACTGCTGGATTCAGAATATGAACGCATATGTACTTAATCCTCGCTTCCCAGACAACACAAACAGAAGAATTACCCAACACTGTATCACTCAGCAGAAGGCAGGCTGCTTCAGTTGAATTCAGAAGCCAAAAGGAATGTGTCACTAATGCCGAGTTTCTTTGTTTCCACGCAGGCGTATCACGAATATCTAAGATCCTTGAATGGCTTCCATGCAAAATAAATATACACACCCTGAATAACTGCTCTTCTTTTACTTTAGGGACATTTCTGCATAATTTTAAAAAGTGGAATGCTAGACATGAGCGCAGAAAGGCTGGTAATAGATCTTTTTACAGTGTTCCTGAAAAACAAATAAACTGCACACTGGGGATGAAAGTGAATGATCTCACAAAGAGACAGATACAAACCTGCTGATGTACTAAGATCTGGGGATGCATTATGTTACGTTTTACACTAAAGTACACAACAAAAATGTTTTCCGATGAATAAACCCTGATAAAATACATTTTACTCCAAGGATATCTTTGTCTATTGCAGACTCATAAACAGCAAAACACGGTTAGTGTTGAATTAACATGAAGAGTTTCCTATGCATTTAGAGGGCAGTAGCCTATGTTAGGCAGTATATTATATTCATTTGCAAGCGTTACACTGCTGTGTAAAATGTGTATTGTTTGAGTTGCACCGGGTTTCCTCTGTTAAATACTGGACCGTAAGCAAACACGACTGGCCTCACCGACAGGTTAAGCAGTGCAGTGGCAGAATATCAGATTGTCGTTTACGGAAATGAGTGTTGAATTTGTCAGCTGAAGATAAGTACAGGTAGGTCTATAGTGCCCAACCCTAAAAGGGGCAGGGTTACACACATACACACACACTATAAACATCCAGCATCCTCTCCTAGTCATCCCACAGAGAAGAGTGCATTTCAGAGAAAACACTGACTCCATTACTGCTGTCTTAAGATGACTTCTACTGGTGAGTGAACCATCAACCATTAGCCTCGATCCAGCTTCCAGACAGGGAAATACTGTATGAAAGAACTGTGTTTCTAAAAAGCCTTTTTTTAAAACCTTCAGAATGGACAGATGCATGATTACCATATGACAGATTTCAACTAATGCGACGACAATTTACTATTATTATTATGAACTTACTGTTCTGTCTATTATTTCTTCTTCTTATTCAACCCACATTTCTAAAGGCTATGCATCTCCTCCCAGCCAGTTAAAGGTAGGCTCACCACATTTGTTCAACGCTTGCTGGTGATGTCATAATAGCACACTAGCCCAGCTGACAGATTGTCAATGCAATTCCCTGCTTACATTTTTTGTTAGTAGCCTATTCATTTCAGCTCAACCATATTAGTTAATATGCGTTAGTGGCTCTGTAATGGCGACATGTAGTCCAGCTGTCTCTCGTTTTCGTGTTTGTTAATTTGAATGTGTTTTGTTGCATCAAGTTTATATCTTGTGTTTTTTTCATGTGCTGGTATGTCTGTTATAAGACAGGGAAGCAAACTGAAAAATTGTGCAGGGCACTCCTGCTGCTCTTATTAGCCTAGTAATATTACTAAGTTATCCAGTCGGGCTCATTTTGTTTATAGTAGTCACTGTGGAGACGCATTCCTAACATATAGCCTACTCCGGAATGTTTGTTAAACCTGCGACAACAAAGTCGCTCTTCACCAGAGTTTGAGTGGCTTGATATCAAGACTGATTCAGGATTGCAGGCAATCTTCAATAGGCCATCCGGAAAAAGAGGGAGAAGAGGACAGAGGAGGAGTGAGGCGACGACTGGGGAGGTTGAGTGGATTCTGTGCTCCTTTATTTTGGACTGGACAGAGACTGCGTGTATTGAGGAAAGGCGCGGAAGCGGAGTTTGTCTATATGTTGGAAGGGCTTGGAGTGGAACAGTTGTGATCCGAGAGATTAATTGCTCTGGTCAACTCGAAACAGCTTTGTCCCTACAGCTGTTAGACTGCTTAATGACACCGGACATCTTAAGACAGTAAAGCCAGGCAGATGAGGAGCTGTTATTGCTTTTGATGCAAAAAATTTCATCATGACGCTTGGCTGTATTCCACACGACTCATAACTTCACTTTCATTTATTTAATTAGTTTGATTAATTCAATTATTCTATTGAATGTCATTATTTAATATGTTTGTTTGTGTGTTGTGGGTCTGCCCCACTGTCTATGTCTTTTTTGTTGTTGCTGGTGGCTACAACTGAAGTTCCCTCACAAGAAAATAAGTTATTCTATTCCATGCTATTGGTCTGTTAACTTAAATTAAGATTTAAACTCAGTTAAATATAGGCTACTCAGCTCATTTTAGTTCATTTCAGTTCAATTAAAACAGTTCCCTACTCATATTAGTTCAGTTCCATTCTGTGAAACTTAGGGTTGAATGGGACAGGGTTAGACTATAATTATTACTTGATCCTCCTTTGCTACAATGATTAAGCAGGATCAATTATTCAGGAAATTATATCATAAGAGAAATAGGTAGTGCAGAACTCTGATTGTCACTCAGGTTGCTCAGGTGGCTGGCTGTTGCTCAGCTTCATAGAAAATGAATGGACTTCCGGCAACTGGGCTACCAAATCACTCATCGTGTGAACGGTGGCAAGGGACAACATTTCCAAGTGAAAAGGGCCCTTTTTCTGTCACCACTATGTCTCAGAGACCGAACCCACCCTGTTAAATCCTGATTCTATAGCCCGTTGATTTGCTCCAAATGAGCATCGCGAACAAGTGCGCAGAGCAAGTTCTGTCAAATAACTCTTGCTGTGACCAACCAATGGTCGCATGTTTACGGACGAATTGGACTTTTCGTTGCTTATTCCTTAACATTGTCCGATGTCTGACAACCCAGTGAAAGCTGGGTGCCAGGAAGCTCAGAGCTGTCACTATTTGAAGCGAGACAGGTAGGGCCATGCTCTATACATGTTATGGCCTAAGATCAAAAAGGTCGCATAAGCGTAATATTCCATCCCTTACAAAAAACAAGTTCATAAAAAAACCCTATATGTCTTTACACTTTTTCGGAACTAAATCCCAGCCAGCATAGGCTACTTAAAGTGCACTTTCATTTTACTTTGCAGACGTAAATTCAGATCACGGTTTCAAATAGGCTACTTCAAGTCTATCAATTTATGATAGTAGCCTACAAGTTTAGTAGTAGTTCATAAATGGTACTAGCCTATAGACTACTTAACATGTACTTCCTGGAAATACATAAATACTGGAAATACTTTAAATACATAGGCCTATTTAGTTTTAGTTTTACGTTGCCTACAATAAATATAGTCTACTTTAAAATAAACTTGATGTACTTAAGTATACTTTTAAAAATAAACTTTTATGTAGGCTACTACATTTTTGTAAGGGATATCTTTCTAGCAACTAATCTCCGTAGTTATCTAAATGATGGAAGCGTCACAAAGAAGATTCTTTCTGGAGCATGCCTCCGTCGCCGAACAATCAAAGGAAATGCCATATTTGTGAGAAAATAATTGTATGTGAGTGGCCTGTAGTCGTCGCACGTTTATTTGTGATTTGTGAGTGATGTATTTTCGCGAAATGCGTTTTGACAAGAAATTGCGATCTGTGAGTGGAAATCCTCGAAAATCGCTTTCGTGAAACAAGCCCCTGGGTTGGATTGTCCCATTCAAATCAACAGCAAACACAGGTTTTACCTGGGTTGTTGCTGCAGTGTAAAAAGGGGTATTTGTCATGCATCTTGAGGGAGTGCGCTCTTGTGGTGGGTGGTAGTAATTACAAGGGATCACTTGTAAGATTTTAAGATTAAGTCTTAATGGCTTGCATGTTTGAATAATATGAAACCAACAATTTATTAAAAAAAATTTATACTGACCTGCGAGCCGCGAGTTGCCCGTGGCTGCTTTAGACTGTGAACCCTGTATTACCATAGCCATTACCTGCATTACCATAGCCATAACCTGTGTTGCCATAGCCATAACCTGTATTACCATAGCCATTGCCTGCATTACCATAGCCCTTACCTGTTATTACCATAGCCATTACCTTTATTACCATAGCCATTACCTGCATTACCATAGCCATTACCTGTATTACCATAGCCATTACCTGCATTACCATAGCCAGTACCCGCATTACCATAGCCATTACCCGTATTACCATAGCCATTACCCGTATTACCATAGCCAGTACCTGCATTACCATAGCCATTACCCGTATTACCATAGCCATTACCTGAATTAATTACCATAGCCATTACCTGCATTACCATAGCCATAACCTGTATTACCATAGCCATTATCTGCATTACCATAGCCATTACCTGCATTACCATAGCCATTACCTGTATTACCATAGCCATTAGCTGTATTACCATAGCCATTACCTGCATTACCATAGCCATTATCTGCATTACCATAGCCATTACCTGCATTACCATAGCCATTATCTGCATTACCATAGCCATTACCTGCATTACCATAGCCATTACCTGTATTACCATAGCCATTATCTGCATTACCATAGCCATTACCTGCATTACCATAGCCATTACCTGTATTACCATAGCCATTACCTGTATTACCATAGCCATTACCTGCATTACCATAGCCATTACCTGCATTACCATCCATAGCCATTACCTGTATTGCCATAGCCATTACCTGCATTACCATAGCCATTATCTGCATTACCATAGCCATTACCTGTATTACCATAGCCCTTACCTGTATTACCATAACCATTACCTGCATTACCATAGCCATTACCTGCATTACCATAGCCATGACCTGCATTACCATAGCCATTACCTGTATTACCATAGCCCCTACCTGTATTACCATAGCCATTACCTGTATTACCATAGCCATTACCTGTATTACCATAGCCCCTACCTGTATTACCATAGCCATTACCTGCATTACCATAGCCATTACCTGTATTACCATAGCCCCTACCTGTATTACCATAGCCCCTACCTGTATTACCATAGCCCCTACCTGTATTACCATAGCCCCTACCTGAATTACCATAGCCATTACCTGTGTCACCATAGCCATTACCTGAATTACCATAGCCATTACCTGTATTACCATAGCCCCTACCTGTATTACCATAGCCCTTACCTGTATTACCATAGCCATAACCTGTGTTGCCATAGCCATAACCTGTATTACCATAGCCATAACCTGCATTACCATAGCCATTACCTGCATTACCATAGCCATTACCTGAATTACCATAGCCATTACCTGCATTACCATAGCCAGTACCTGCATAACCATAGCCATTACCTGCATAACCATAGCCATTACCTGCATTACCATAGCCATTACCCGTATTACCATAGCCATTACCTGCATTACCATAGCCATTACCTGTATTACCATAGCCATTACCTGTATTACCATAGCCATTACCTGTATTACCATAGCCATTACCTGCATTACCATCCATAGCCATTACCTGTATTACCATAGCCATGACCTGCATTACCATAGCCATTACCTGTATTACCATAGCCATTACCTGCATTACCATAGCCATTACCTGCATTACCATCCATAGCCATTACCTGTATTACCATAGCCATTACCTGCATTACCATAACCATTACCATAGCCATTACCTGTATTACCATAGCCATTACCTGCATTACCATAGCCATTACCTGTATTACCATAGCCATGACCTGTATTACCATAGCCATGACCTGCATTACCATAGCCATTACCTGTATTACCATCCATAGCCATTACCTGTATTACCATAGCCATGAGCTGCATTACCATAGCCCTTACCTGTATTACCATAGCCATAACCTGTATTACCATAGCCATAACCTGCATTACCATAGCCATTACCTGCATTACCATAGCCATTACCTGAATTACCATAGCCATTACCTGCATAACCATAGCCAGTACCTGCATAACCATAGCCATTACCCGTATTACCATAGCCATTACCTGCATTACCATAGCCATTACCTGCATTACCATAGCCATTACCTGTATTACCATAGCCATTACCTGTATTACCATAGCCATTACCTGCATTACCATCCATAGCCATTACCTGTATTACCATAGCCATTACCTGCATTACCATCCATAGCCATTACCTGTATTACCATAGCCATGACCTGCATTACCATAGCCATTACCTGTATTACCATAGCCATTACCTGCATTACCATAGCCATTACCTGCATTACCATAGCCATTACCTGCATTACCATAGCCATTACCTGCATTACCATAGCCATTACCTGAATTACCATAGCCATAACCTGCATTACCATAACCATTACCTGCATAACCATAGCCCTTACCAGAATTACCATAGCCATTACCTGCATTACCATAGCCATTACCTGCATTACCATAACCATTACCTGCATTACAATAGCCATTACCTGCATTACCATAGCCATTACCTGAATTACCATAGCCATTACCTGCATCACCATAGCCATTACCAGAATTACCATAGCCATTACCTGCATTACCATGACCTGCATTACAATAGCCATTACATGCATTACCATAGCCATTACCTGCATTACAATAGCCATTACATGCATTACCATAGCCATTACATGCATTACCATAACCATTACCTGCATTACAATAGCCATTACATGCATTACCATAGCCATTACAGGCATTACCATAACCATTACCTGCATTACAATAGCCATTACATGCATTACCATAGCCATTACATGCATTACCATAACCATTACCTGCATTACCATAGCCATTACCTGTATTACCATAGGCAGTACCTGCATTACCATAGGCAGTACCTGCATTACCATAGCCATTACCTGTACTATATTATACTACATTGCGAATATTATCATGATCATCATACTACCTACATTACCATATCCATTGCGATAACCAATACATTACCATGTAATCTTTGGCACTAATGAGTTAGATTGTGTTTTAGAGTGCCATGTGGCTCTAATGAGTTGTGCTGTGTGTTTTAGAGTGGTCTGTGGCTCTAATGAGTTGTGCTGTGTGTTTTAGATATCTTTAAAGTGTATCTCCACTGTGAGAAGAACAATGAGGCCCACAGGACGAGTGAAATCTCTACAGAGCGGCTGATCGTCAGGCGAGGACAGTCTTTCCTGCTTACTCTCCAGTCCAGCAGTGCCCTGAAGCCTGAGTCCTTGGAATTCACCGTCCAAACAGGTCAGCAATTGCCCTCTGCTCTTTAGTGATGAGCAAGCTAGAAATAAATAATACGTGCTGGATCCCAGAAGTTACATTTGCTCCTCAAATCTCCTCTGGTCTAAGAGCTACTGATGATATAATACAACTCTGCTGTGTCCCATGAACTGAGGATCACAGCTTCAGTCCCTGATGGTTTTTCTAAGTGTTGTGTGTCAGTGAGATGTATTGTGCTGCAGTTAAGCACAACAATTAATTAACAGGATACATTGGAGATTTTTCGGCACCCCAACCCCACCATTATCCTTGCATTACAACAGGGGTGCCCACACTCGGTTCTGGAGATCTACTCACCAAGTGACTTTACTGCTTGCCCTGCAATCTCAGAGCAAAGAGGATTGGTTTAACAAGTTCAATTAATGAGGTGATTACAATCAGGTGATTAAATACCTGGTTGAAAGTAAAACGTTCAGAATAGCCTACATTTATTTCTGAATAGTCACATGCAATATATGCATAATACGCATTAAATAGGTAGCCTTATGTATTTAACTCGATCCACTTTGCCCCTAGTGATGAGACGTATCCGTCCCAATTACAGTCGTCATGTTTGCCTTTAAGGCGGCACGGTGGTGCAGTGGTTAGCGCTGTCGCCTCACAGCAAGAAGGTACCGAGTTCGAATCCCGGCCGAGGGCCTTTCTGTGTGGAGTTTGCATGTTCTCCCCGTGTCAGCGTGGGTTTCCTCCGGTGTCCTCCCACAGTCCTAAAACATGCAGGTTAGGCTAATTGGAGACTCTAAATTGCCCATAGGTATGAGTGAGTGAATGGTGTGAGTGCTCTGTGATGGGTGTATTCCTGCCTCTCGCCCAATGCATGCTGGGATAGGCTCCAGCACCCCCCGTGACCCTGAACAGGAATAAGCGGGTTGATGAATGATGATGATGATGATGTTTGTCTTTAATGATAAACAGCTGTAAGAAAACCCCGTACATTTTGACGTAGAATTGTTTAAAAAGTTCAGATATAGAAACAATAAGTTTTTTTTTTGTGTTTTTAAAAAAAAACTTTGTAGCCTACAAATGAGCATTCCCCATTTCTCTTGCTTACTGTAGGCTACTATATACAGTAGATACCTGATGCAATTTCGGTTTTGAAAACACCAAATTTTTTCTCCAATATTTCTCGTATAAGTATGTTATGAAACCAAGTACTTACCAGTATGTTCAGCAACAGCTGTTTTCTGATTAACCCGGAAGAGTTTCTTCTTACATTTCGCCAAAGTCCCGTACAGGCAACAACTTCACGGTTCGCACAATGCAAATGTCGCAAGCACAAGCACTCTGCCTCGGACTTCTCGAGACTTCTCAGACTCGAACGAAGACTTACTGTACTGTGCTGCATACTGCCACCTGCTGCACTGGAGTGGATATAGCAGGGCTTTACTGACGACACGGCTCAACAGAAGCATCCTGAGCAGGCCGATTCAAATCATTCAACATTCAATTGTGTGTATATATATATATATATATATATATAAAGCAAAATACAGACGATTCAAGAGAGAAAATACCAAACGGGAGAACAGCGGGAGAGGGGGTTAAAATATGAGAGAAACCCGGGAAATACGGGAGGGTTGACAGGTATGAGCTAATGTCCTTGTTAGTTAAGGATGCTTCAAAAGTTAAAAAAAGCTAATGCACATGCTTTTCTGATCCAGGACCTGACTCCTCTGAAGATATAGGGACTAAGTCTGTGTTTGATGTCTCCCGGAAACATCTGTCAAAGAAGCCCTGGGGTGCAAAGGTCCAGGAGGCTTCCGCTACATCAGTCACCCTGGCCATCAGCAGCCCGGCGGACGCCAGCATTGGGGAGTACACCCTCTCTGTGAAGACACAGCCCAATATGACCG
This sequence comes from Ilyophis sp. 1 JC-2022, assembly GCA_022702515.1. Lineage (NCBI taxonomy): Eukaryota > Metazoa > Chordata > Actinopteri > Anguilliformes > Synaphobranchidae > Ilyophis > Ilyophis sp. 1 JC-2022. The sequence continues at coordinate 11,962,455 of CM040396.1, read as the reverse complement.
AGGGCCACAGTGTCGGGTCCTTTGTCGTTCTGTTTAACCCTTGGTGTGCAGGTGAGTGTGCTGTCTCTCTGGGAACTTTCCATAAAGTCAGGGGTGAACAACACTGCTTATTTTCATTACAACCAGCTGCCTTGCCTTCGTTTTTTTGAATAGCTTTATACACCAGTGCTAATTCAGCCCCAAATCAGACAACAGAAGTGATATCACCGATAGAAGAGACCTCAGCGGGTCCAAAGTTTGTGCCGCTCAAAGCGATAAAAATGTCCATTTGAAAAAATGAACAGCAGCATCTCTTTCCAAAATATAATGACACAGTTACTCACGAACATCAACAGACCTTGTTGCGCACGGTTTTTCTGAAAACTACTTTCTACCGAAGTACGCCAACTGTGTACATACGCACAGTCTTAACCAAAGCACGGCAGTATTCTGGGGTTTATGTCAAAACAGTGTGCCCTAGAATACTGGCATGCTTTGATTGATACTTTACACCCACTCCCCTCCACTGACGCAGAGATTGTATTTTATTCATTATTGGCCTATCACGTTAACTGTTAACGTTAACCTCGGCGTGCAACCGCACAAGCTAAAAAAAAGTCTGCGCTTTCACCTCTGCGCCACAACGGCGGCTAACGTTATTCTGAACGTTAATTAAGAACTGGGATGTAAGACGGAATCGTGAGTGGAATAAGTAGCCTAACATTAGCAGACCATATCTTGTCGATCATGGCTAGCTAATACCATTGTAACTTTTTCATGATGATATTTGTATACACATATTATTTATTTTCTGAAATAAAACGTAATATTACATTGCTATATTCATTTGATTCAAATGGTACCCGACTTCAGCCACCTAGTTATCTACCGTCGCTTGCTGCATAGCTAGAGGTAACGTGGCCTAGCTATTACACGCCCAACAGAAAACATTAACTGCCACTTTTCATTCCCTTGCTGTCACCTTTAAAGAAAAGAACATTCTAGATTGACTCCGCTTCTTGAACACGCCCTGCAGGCTTTTTGCTTCGCTGTACCTCCTCTTTTTCACCTCCACCATTGCAGTAGCTTGCTGGCAACAAAGGCCTGATCCCACACCACAGGCTCTGTTGCCACACCCACCCATCCCCACACAGAAAAGAGCGCCACGCCCAGAAACGTCACAAACACATCTTCGAATAGCAAGTTTTCGGCTATTTTTTTTAAAACTTAAATTTTATTTTAAAGTAAAAAATCCTGCATAGTGCACCTTTAAAGCTGCGCTGTTTGTAGAAGCGCTCATTAACATCGTTCTGTTTGTATGAGCGCTCATCAACTCTGTTCTGTGTGTATAAGTGCTCATTAACTCTGTTCTGCGTGTATAAGCGCTCATTAACTCTGTTCTGTGTGTATAAGCGCTCATTAACTCTGTTCTGTGTGTATAAGCGCTCATTAACTCTGTTCTGTGTGTATAAGCGCTCATTAACTCTGTTCTGTGTGTATAAGCGCTCATTAACTCTGTTCTGTGTGTATTCTCAGAGGACTGGGTGTATCTGGCTGATGAAGAGGAGAGGCAGGAGTATGTGATGAATGAATCGGGCGTGCTTTACAGAGGAGCATGGGACTATATTTCTGATTTGGACTGGGAATTTGGACAGGTACATGGATCCTGAATACATAAGAAATGTAAGTCATCAAGGGTCTGAGGTATCAAATGAGCCTGAAACCATTACTCTGCTGCCAGATAAGGGTTGTTTCTCCTGACAAATGTTCCTATTGAACTCTATGGAAAAATAAGTAAGGAAAAGAAACTCTTCAAGTTATCCATCAAAATCACTGTATATCTGGCAGCAGAGTGATGGTTTAAGGCCTGTTTGATTTGTCGGACCCTTGATGACTTAGCCATTTCGTCAACTATGTATTCCATACTGTTCCAGCATAATTTACAGCTAAATCTAGTCCCACCCCACAATTCCCATAGATATCCATTAAAATGCAGAGACGTTATAGTATCGCTTGTAGGAGTACCAGAAAATAAGATATTAAGAGTCATTGGATATTATCAGGAAGTCATGGTATGCAAAGGATATGCTACCAAATGTTAAAACAAGGTTACTTTATTCTCCGTTATGTTAAACTGTCCAATATTTTTTGATGCCCGAAAATGGGGGGAGACTATGTACAAAAGGTTCTATAATTTCTAAACGGTTCATCCGATACGGATGAAAATACCCTCAGATTATAGCTGACAGTCTGCACTTCAACCTCATTGTCATTGTATCCTTTCAAACTCAAAGTGCTAGTACAGAACCAAAATAACAGAAAATGTGTCACTGTCCAATGAATTATGGTGCTCACTGTAATCAGTGAAAATCAGATCTGTAATCAGATCTTTTCTGATGCTTTCAGTTTGAAGAAGACATCCTTGACATTTGCCTGAAAATCCTGGACCTCAACCCCAAATGTAAAAGAGATGCAGCCGATGATTACTCTGCACGCTGCAACCCCATCTATGTGGGCAGGGTGGTCAGCGCTATGGTACACCCTACACCCTACACACTACACACCCTACACATACCACGCTACACCCTACACACACCTTACACCCTACACATACCACCCTCACTACAACCTAACACACACCATCAGACATCCTAACACACCCCACTACACCCTGACACACCTTACACTGTAAGACCCCCCCCAGACCCTAACACACACCATCAGACATCCTAACACACCCCACTACACCCTGACACACCTTACACTGTAAGACCCCCCCCAGACCCTAACACACACCGCCCTACACCGCTACACACATTCCAACTCACTAACATATCCTCAACACCCTAACATGCACTACCCTCACACTACCCAACTCCCTAACATACACCACCCTACTCCAAAAACACACCTCCCAATAAACTAACACACCTCCAATAACACACCCCCAACACCCGAACACACACCACCCTACACCCAAAAACACACCTCACAATAAACTATCACACGCCCAATAACACACCCCCGACACCCGAACACACACCACCCTACACCTGCCTCCAAATGTCTGTGTCATACTGCTAAAACCGCTGGGTGACTGCCCATACTCTATGACTATGAACAGTGTGGGGCAGTGTGATCTTAAAAGATGCTCCTCTCTGCAGAAAAGAAGTGCTTTAACAGGAGGTGAACATGATCACTCCGTTCCATGTAGTCAATATTTCCTCACTGTTTACATCAGTTCAGTGAAAGTGGGGTCTGAGGTAATTCAAACATAAATTACGAGTTGTTGAACCCCTCTGAGAATCTGACCAATGTCTAAGTTGCACATCGCTGGTGTGGCCTATCGCTGATCCAGTAAGTGCTGTTCCCAGAGAGTAAGGGCAGAGTGTCCTGAGGTCTATCCAGATTTGCCTGGGTTTGGAGACTTGTAAAGACTTTCCCGTCTCTGAAAGTGTGGATATGAATGTTAAATAAAGCCTCTTGCTTCTCTCCATAAGATCAACAGTAACGATGACAGCGGCGTGCTGCAGGGCAATTGGGGCGGTACCTACTGGGGAGGAACGGCTCCAACGCGCTGGAGCGGCAGCGTGGACATCCTGGAAAAGTGGATGGAGCACAACTACCGCCCTGTTAAATACGGCCAGTGCTGGGTGTTTGCTGGGGTCATGTGCACAGGTAAGGCATGCTGGGTGTTTGCTGGGGTCATGTGCACAGGTAAGGGGCAGTGGGTGTGTTTGCTTGGGGGGGTGTGCGCAGGTAGGGGGCAGTGCTGGGTGTTTGTTGGGGTCATGTGCACAGTAAGGGGCAGTGCTGGGTGTTTTGGGGGGTGTGTGTGCACAGGTCTCAACATACTCTCAACATGCTTTCAACTGTTAAACTCAGGGACTTGATGCCTCACTGGCCCAGCAACACTACAGGAATACACTGGTAACCCTTTCATTTAGAATACACTGATAACCTTTTAATTTAGAATACACTGATAACCCTTTCATTTAGAATACACTGATAACCCTTTCATTTAGAATACACTGATAACCCTTTCATTTAGAATACACTGATAACCTTTTAATTTAGAATACACTGGTAACCCTTTCATTTAGAATACACTGATAACCTTTTAATTTAGAATACACTGATAACCCTTTCATTTAGAATACACTGATAACCTTTTAATTTAGAATACACTGATAACCCTTTCATTTAGAATACACTGATAACCTTTTAATTTAGAATACACTGATAACCCTTTCATTTAGAATACACTGATAACCTTTTAATTTAGAATACACTGATAACCATTTAATTTAGAATACATTGATAACCCTTTAATTTTAATCAGTCAGTCTGTAACTCTGTGGTGTCTGTACCTCGTATGGCTTTGTGTGATAATTGGTAAGAGAATCCACAATACATAAAGTGACAAGCAAACAAGACTAATAACTATAATCTATTTTCCGTCTGAATTCTACTTTTCATAAGTTCTGAGGTGCTTGGGAATTCCCTGTCGTCCGGTCACAAATTTCCAGTCAGCTCATGACACTCATGGAAATCTAACAATAGATTATTACCACTCTGACTATGGTGTCGATCCCAAGTACAGCGAAGACAGTATTTGGTGAGTACCACTATTTCCTGCCAGATTACTCCGTCACAAATTCTTAATCCCGGTTGCCAGATTCTTAATAAAGTTGTAACTTGTTAGTTACAACTAACAAAAGATGTTCTTGTTTCTTAGATGCAAGTTTGAATAAATTATTTGGGCTTGGCTGTGAAGAACAACTCCTTTCTGTTCTGAGATTATGCACTTAAAGTGGAATTCCATCGAAAAACAACATTAACCTCATTTAACAGATGAAGGCGTATAAGTCTCTTTTTGTGGCTGGTCAACACAGTCTCTGAATAGAAATATCGGCAGTGAAAGATGCTTATTTGGGAGAGGTCATTACATAATTACCCTTCCTCATTTTTGAAAAACTACAATGCAGGCGGGTAAGGTGAATTTGGAGATACCCCCCTCAAACCTTGACCGAGTTTGAAAGTCGCTCTGTATGTTCAGTAGTCTCGTCAGAATCTTTGCAAAATCATCTGGGCGAAAGTGCCAACTGCACACTCGCACATGTGTATCTGGAGAATATTGAGCTTTCTCAATTGCAGTCAGCCATTGTTTAATCACCCATATCTTGCAGTATCTGGTAAAAATAAATTACTTCCTTCGCTGTCGTTAAACCCTTGCAATTTGCCACACTACAGTGAAGCGGCATTTTCTTTTCAGTTGAACTTAAGCACAAATGTAAACTGAACTGAACACCATAAACCTTCGATTTTCTTTGTTTTCTGGCTAGCTTGCTTGCGAGTAGAAGAACAGTTTCCATGCCAATTAGTGACACCCAGTCTATCTGTCTTTATACACCTGCCCATAGACTGTAAGTGCCCATCCCGTTGTAGTCTATAATAAAGCAGGTACCTGGAGCATAGACAAAAGGTCTATATCTTTGCACCCACCACAGGTGAAGAGTTGGCTGGGAGCTCATTTTAATCAGGAGGACAGATACTCTACAAATCTTTTTTTTTTTTTTTTTTGGTGGAATTTTCCTTTAATGGAGAATTATAATACCTGTCCAACTATAGCTTTAAGGATTATTACATGTTCCAACTAACTCATTTACTGCCTGTAACACACCCAGGTAGTATAGGATTCTGAAAATGCTTTGGTCTTTAAATCAAGACTCAAAAATAACTTTTTAGCCTCTTGTTAAACGCCTGTCCCCTATATTCCAAAACCCAACTTGAGTTATCTGGTGCTTTAGATGAATGAGGATTCCTTGATTGATTGATTGATTGAACCCTCCTGTTCTGATCTCTGATCTGTATGCACACAGGAACTACCATGTGTGGATGGAAGCCTGGATGAGACGACCTGATATTCCTGGAGAATCAGTTTATGATGGCTGGCAGGTTCTTGACCCCACCCCTCAGGAGCTGAGTAATGGTACGGTCCATTTCCCATCCTGCTCATATAGACATTAGTCCATTCAAAACTTGGGCTCTAAACATGCTGCAGATACAGAGTTATGCGAACACATTATCAGACCTAATATGTACTTAGCTATGCTAACGCACTACCAGACCCAGTAGGTACTTAGCTAAGCTAGCACATTACCAGATCCAGTCGGTACTGAAATATAATGCATTATCAGACCACTAGGTACAGAGATTTGCAACCAACCTAAACCTGCTTGAAGTATAGTGGCTGTGCAGCATACAGAATCCCACTTTCTCTCTGTACCCCAGGGGTACACTGACTCAGTCCTTCTCTCTCTCTGTACCCCAGGGGTACACTGACTCAGTCCTTCTCTCTCTCTGTACCCCAGGGGCACACTGACTCAGTTCTTCTCTCTCTCTGTACCTCAGGGGTACACTGACTCAGTCCTTCTCTCTCTCTGTACCCCAGGGGTACACTGACTCAGTCCTTCTCTCTCTCTGCACCCCAGGGGTACACTGACTCTGTCCTTCTCTCTCTCTGTACCCCAGGGGTACACTGACTCAGTCCTTCTCTCTCTCTGTACCCCAGGGGTACACTGACTCAGTCTATCTCTCTCTCTGTACCCCAGGGGTACACTGACTCAGTCCTTCTCTCTCTCTGTACCCCAGGGGTACACTGCTGTGGGCCAGCTGCAGTGAAGGCTGTACATGAGGGACACACAGACCTGAAGTACGACCTGCCTTTCGTCTTCGCCGAGGTCAATGCGGACAAGGTCCTCTGGGAAGTCTTTGAGGACAGGTCAGAGAAGAGGCTCCAATCGGACACAAAGGCAGTGGGTCAGAACATCAGCACTAAAGCAGTGGGCAGTGACACACGGTTAGACATCACCGATAACTACAAGTATCCGGAAGGTAAGCCTGAGTAAACGGGATTCCTCACTGTGGACTTACTGCCATTCTGCATCAAATGCCGTGGTGCATGGATGAGCCTCACAGCCTCGAGTCAATTCTGGAGCGCGCCATGTGGCCAGTGGCTCCATAGGGCAGTGTGCAGTTCCCGATTGTGTCGCCCAATGGAAGGGTCATTCGGTGAGGAGTCCGCGTTACAGCTGCGGGTGCAGACGATCTGCAAATAACTAGGCTGGGAATTGGAGGTGCACAGCACCACATTGAAGTATTGGTGGCAAATTTATATAAACAAGAGTCAGTAGAGGGCCACTAAGCTACAGGCACTTTCACAGTTTGCATGGTAGGTAGACAGCCTCTACGAGGCCATTTTAAACAGACCTTCTCATTGGTGGATTAAAGGTAGTTATCCAATGGGTATAATTATTATTTGAGGGTATGGAGGCAGGAAGAAGAAGAAAAAAAAAAGTTAAATAACCCAAGTTTGGGGCTTTATTGTATGGATGTGTGGCTTTGTACATTAATTCTGTGTGGTTACATGAAGTCAGAATGTACAGAAGTTAATATTTTTAAGGGCTGAGAGTCTGTGGTTATTGTAGTTATTTCTGTAGAAAACCCTAAAAACTGCCAAACTCTCTGTGCTGTATAGGTATGGGGCATGCCCCGCTAAGCCGCAACTTAGCGGATGGCATACCTGCCATCCCAATATTTGTATCTCAATAGCGCCACCACATGGCTCGATTGGGTTAAAACTACAGGGGTGAAGTCTTCATCTTACTCTTAATAGGCCTACAAAGTTTCATTACTTTGTGTCACAGGGTTTTGGAATTATTAGCATTTTTTTGATAAGCCACGTCCACTGAAAATGACTTGGCTCGTCATTCGGTCATTTTTGGGCCTAGGCGTTAGAAAAGTAATGCTTGTATGAAGGCATGTGAGATGAGCCGTTTTGCCAAGTTTTGTGAAAACTGGTCAAATTGTGTAGGAAGAGTAGCATTTTATGAGTTTTACAATAAAAAAAATAATTAGCGAAAAATCCAATATGGCTGATTACATGGCTCCTTGAGGCAAATTTGTTGGGCATGAGCAGAGGGACATGTCTAGCAAATTTTGTGACTCTTGGTCAAACGGGCCATCGGCAGTGGGTGTGTCAATATACAGCGCCACTAAGTGGCCTATCGCCACCAAATTGGTTATGGCTTGTGGGATGACACCCTCTAACTATATGCCAAGTTATATAAGAATCAGCCAAGTGGTTAAAAAAAAACACAGAAAAGTAATATATGAGTAAATATAAAACAAAATGGTGGCAAATTCAAGTTAGCGCTGACCCAAGTAGTACATATTTATGTTCCAATCTGGGCCTTTCTCACTGTAGTAAGTCTGAAATCTCTGCAAATCAACAGTGATTTTTAATTCATTTTTAAATACGTTTTTATATTTGTATCTCTGTACTGCCACCACGTAGCTCGATTGGGTTAAAACTGCATGGCTGAAGTCTAGATGTTACTCTTAATAGACCTAGCAAGTTTCATAACTTACTGTCAAACAGTTCTGGAATTATTAGCATTTTTGTGATAAGCCATGCCCAATAGAAAATAATTGGCTCATCATTCTGTCATTTTTGGACCTAGGCCTTAGAAAAGTAATGCATGTATGAAGGCACGTGAGATGAGTCCACTTACCTAGTTTCGTGCAAATTGGTAAAATTTTGTCATTTTGTAGGAGGAGTAGTAGTTTGTAGGAGTATTTTTGAATATATAATTGTTTTACAAAAAAATGCTAATTAGCAGAAAATTCAATATGGCAGACTTTATGGGTCCTTGAGGCAAATTTGTTCAGCATGAGCAGAGGGACCTGTACACCAAATTTTGTGACTCTAGTTCAAACGGGGTGCACTTTAACACTCGCAATTTATGCATACGCTTTTCAACAACGGGGGATCAGGCAGTCAGCCAGTCAGTCAGTCAGTTACCCACATTCAGTCATTTAGGCCTCCTCCATCTTAAGAACCTCCATCCAAAATGTGGATTTAATCAATGGAAAGTATGATGAGTTTTTTTGAAAATGCACACATGGCAGATGTGTTTTTTTTCAGGTTGTGATCCCAGCAAGGTTGGGTTTGAGTGCAGGCAGGTAGCCTCACCCACAGAGGTATTTACAAAATTAAGAGGCTACAGGAGAAAATGCTTTCCTTGTAAAGTTTAGTCACACTGGTACTGTATCTATTCAAGAACAGCTGTTCAGGGACAGCAGTGTGGTCTCACAGACAGCAGGATGGTCTCACGGTGTGGGGCAGTAGCCATAATTACAGTACCAGTGTGAAGCTGTAATCATACAGTATCAGTGTGCGACTGTAGCCATAGCTACAGTACCTGTGTGGGGCTGTAGCATTAAATACAGTACCAGTGTGGGGCTGTCACCATAATTACAGTACCAGTGTGAAGCTGTAATCATACAGTATCAGTGTGCGACTGTAGCGATAGCTACAGTATCTGTGTGGGGCTGTAGCATTAAATACAGTACCAGTGTGGGGCTGTCACCATAATTACAGTACCAGTGTGAAGCTGTAATCATACAGTATCAGTGTGCGACTGTAGCCATAGCTACAGTATCTGTGTGGGGCTGTAGCATTAAATACAGTACCAGTGTGGGGCTGTCACCATAATTACAGTTCCAGTGTGAAGCTGTAATCATACAGTATCAGTGTGCGGCTGTAGCCATAGCTACAGTATCTGTGTGGGTATGTAGCCATAGATACAGGACAATTGTGGGGCTGTAGCCATAGATTTTTCATTTAATAAAATGATTTAATCTTAAGACCTTGTTTGTTTTTAATAATGGCTGTATTCCACTTTGACTCACTTAGTTTGTGCAATGAATCAATGCAATGATTCTATTGAATGTCTTAATTTTATGTTTGTTTGTGTGTTGTGGGCTCCACTGTCTATGTCTTGTTGATGCTGGTGGCTACAACTGAAGTTCTGTAAAGAGAAAATAAAAGTTGTTCTATTCTATTAACTTGTTGCTTGATTCCACCAGGTTACTGTTCAAATAACCACATTTTAACCACATAAAATATACTTTACTTGTAGGCTAAGGGAGAGTTTTAGTAATACCACTTTTGTTCTGTATTCAGAGTGATGAACACTGTACAAGGCCATTGACTGTTGGAACTTGTAATTGAGAGGAAATACAGGTTTTGCTTAATTCTCACTTCCCCGACACTACAAATGTGACTAAAACTAAAATGCAATTTAGTCAGAAGACTAAAAAAAAAAACTAAATCAAAATTTGTCTTCAAATTAGGTTCCGACATGGAAAGGAAGGTGTTTAAAGAAGCAGTGAACCGAACCGATAAACTCACAGAGCCCGAGCCTGCTCCACCCATACCTCCTCCCGAAATCAAAATGACGATCGAAGAGAGCAGCAAGCCAATCAATGGCAAGGACATTGACCTGGTGATCCGAGTGGACAGCGCCCACCCCACACCGCTAAACTTGACACTCCACATCACCGCCCAGGTCATGCTCTACACCGGCATACTGAAATCAGACATCTGCAGTGAAAAACAACTAGTAAAGTTACTGTCCGACAAAGGTGAACCGTCACTCTTTTCTGCTCTACTGAAAATGGTTGCCTTATACACACACACTCTAGCATGTCACTTGTGATCTTGCACACACTCTTGCTACTGTAGCATTTAAGAAACCGTACACACACACATGTTCATGTAGCATTTAAGAAACCGTACACACACACATGTTCATGTAGAATTTAAGTAACCGTACACACATCAGTCATGCTTGTGTAAAATTTCAGGTACCTTACACACTCACACGCTAATGTAGCATTTCAGTGGGGTTATTTGCATACACACTAGCATGGGATTTCAGACTTATCGTTTAGCAGTTACATCACAAACGTATGAAAACATGATTAAAAGGTGAAAAGCTCTCGTTTGTGTTTGGCAGAGCTGACGGTCCCTTTCCAGATTCCCTTCTCCAAATATGGGAGTCACATACAGGGAAACAACAGCATCAAAGTGACAGCAATCGCCAAAGACAAGGAGAACAGTGAGCAGATATACCTGGCAGAGAAGAACATTGTGCCCAAAAATCCCCCTTTGAGCATCACTGTGAGTCCTGTACACTCTCCTACTGAAGTTACATCCTGGGCCAATCAGACAACATCACCGGGGTTACCAACTGTCACGCTTTCAAGCCGTCTCATGCTCTCACGCCATTGAAAGTGAAAGCAATCTCACACGAAATGAAAAGACAACCCCCCCACCTCCAATGAACAATCTGAATTGCAACACCCCCCCCCCCCCACACACACTATGAGAAATCTCTAACCTCTATTGCTTTGTATTCATATTTCGTGTTTATTTTTCATATTTAAATGATAGTTACTGCGCTCCCTTGTCGTTGTGGCTAGCTCAATGACAGCGCTGTAAACTAACTATAATTTTTCTATACAGAAATCTGCCAACTAACCAGTTAAAGAAACAGCCTGATACAATACATAGAATGCATTCCATTATAATGGTCAAAATGACAAGGATCTTAGAATATATATATATATATAAAGCAGAGTATGTATCGATAACAAACAATTTTGTCAACAGGAAATGGCAGATGAAATTTAAAGGAAAACTACTCGACTTTGCTCCTGTAATGGCTACAGATGCAAAACTACAGACTGTGGCTAATAACACATAATAATAACAATAATAAATTGTGTTTTTCTTACATGCCGCCCAAAATACTTTATACATTTAAAAGAGATCAAATAAAACAGAATAAAGACAATAAACATTGGAAAAGCAGTAACACAGGTATAGTTACCTAAGAGACTTAGACTTGGCCCAGGTGAACAGGTGTGCAACACAGTGGAATAAATCAGATCAGAAAGCAGCATGGCTGGAGGGAATTTGGGTGTGTAATTGTGTCATAATTCACTCCACTGACACCAATACTGAACAAAGGTGGACACATACATGACTGAGTTTATGGAATGAGTTTTATGCTTATTCATAACCGTATCCGTACTTGAAAAGAGGGTTCATCTGTAAACTAAAAATTCGGTTCACTGACACTCAAAGAGCTTCTTGTGTGAATCTTTTCAGGTCATTGGAGATCCTGTGCAGTACAAACCATTGAAGGTGCAAGTCACTTTTGAGAACCCCTTACCTGTGGCTCTGAAAGACTGCACCATAACAGTCACGTCCAGGCTATTCAAGAGATCTGTAGAAGGCAGGTGAGCGTCACCCGCATGGTTTCCAACACACCACGAGTGTTTCGTCTGACTGATGCGATTGTTGGGAGTGGAAAAAATGTAACATGACCTTGGCAACAGCTATCCTGGAAATTAAAAAAGAAAGCCAACCTATTATGTTGCCTTCACGTGTCAACGGTTTGTGTCGTGGTGGGTAACGCATTTTGCAGGGCTGATGGTCAATTATTAATGCATTGAGATTGAAGGAAAAATGACAATGATATTGGTTGCAGGATACAGAATTTGAATGGCAATGCCCAATCACTTGAAACTATGTATAAATTCAAAGCAATGGCATACTGTTACAAAGATTATGTCTAAAATGAACACTGGTAATATCAGTTTTGCCGATTATGAATTATAATCAATACCCTGTCACGTAGCTCTGTATTTGGAAGTGTTAGAAATGAAAGTGTGCATTATTACACTCCTAGGTGATTATTATCGAAAAATAATCCCTGCTGAAAATTCCAGTTTAAACCAGCCTAAACTGGTCACGCAGGTTTAAACCATTCTTTCCACATTTGTAGCTGGTTTTTGCCGTGTTTTCCACACTTGTAGCTGGTTTTAGATGGTCGCTCAGCTGTTCACCAGATGACCAGCCTATAGTCAGCTAGTCCACCAGCTTAACCAGCTTTGACTAGTCACAGACCAGCGATGACCAGCCACAGACCAGTTAGAAGTGTTGAAAACACAGCTTAAACCAGTTTAGAATCCCAGCTGGTCTAAACCGGATTTTTCAGCAGGGAATGACCGCCTGAGAATTGTGATTTTATTTAGTCTAGCTATCCTACAAGCTGTCGCAAAAAAAACAAACTAACGTTAGCTGAGCTCACAACGTTTTTATTTACATTTAGCTACAGCTCTGTGGAATTTCAATGATCTTCCGGGTAATAAGCCTATGCGCACTTCTACTTACTTGCATTCAAGATAGTACATTCTTCCAATTACACTTGCTAGAACGCACTTGGTATTATGAAAGAAAATTCAAAATGAACCCTTGTTCAATATAATAATAAATACTTTTTTACCGTTTCTTGCATGCTTTCTCACCAAGCCGGTGGCCGCTTTCACGCAAGCGTCAGAAACGGTAGTGTCCGAAATCGTCTCCTCCTTTCACCGGTGAATCCCTATCTAGTGCTGTAGATTTCCCTAAGTAGTGTATAGGGAGGGAGTGAATGAGTGAGCCGAAGCGACAGCATAGTATATATTAAATAATAGCATATTATTAAGAGACGTGATTAAGACTGTTGGCTAATTTTGTTGAGTGTCATACCTTGCACTTCGCTTCGTGACACTTGAAAGATATTCCACCCTCTGCCTGCCAATGAAAAACTGTTTTTCTCCGTACCGGCGCTAGTGTAGGCTACTTTGGGCCCGGGTGTAAGATGGTGGAAATGGGCCCCCACAACAAAACTATTTCAATATTACTGACAGTTAACTATGGCGTCAATATTCCTTTAAATGAGATTTACCGTATCCCCGCTTTGACGTTATAGCCTATTTATCATAACGCTTTTGAAACTAGTCTGTATGCAATCATCATCATAGGCTATTTAGTTGCTACAATATTTCTGTTCAATGTGAATCATTATTGAAGAATTGTATGACACATAAACTGCAAATTAAAACACAAATTGACTCACCATCACACCTGGGCGCGGCAAATTTAATTAAGCCGTCTCGCGATGTAATGTCGTCGTTCTCAATTGAGGACGGGAATGGCAGTAGGTTTAAAAATAATAAAAAAATGTTGCATTTCCACACGCTCTATGCCCCGTTCCAGCGCTCATTTGAGCTATCCTATGACATTACTGTATTTCTAACGGCAATGACTAATTACGTGAATTCATATTTCTCCATTTTTAAAATCAATATTAGCTACAGCAAAACAAGGAGAACAGGCTTAACATAAACCCAAACCAACAATGAAACACCCCTCCCTATAGCATGCGTTCGCTGGTGACAGGCACAGTTTATTATCCCGAATTAAGAGAAAATAACAATTAAAATCGGACGGCTGATATGTAGGCCTACACGACAACGTAACGGTTCCACCCACTTCCTGAAGCGCGCGTCAGTAAACAAACCGAACAGCAAAGAAGCTAGCAACCGTTGCTAGTTCTCAGAAAATAGTTATTCAAAATCAAATCGATCAAATTGAATGTCGTGATTTTTATATATCGGCATAATCCGCGTTGTTTGCATTCCTTTGGGTGTTAAGTGTGCTTTTGAGACCCTTTTCGCCATGCAACGGAAGTGAATGGAGAGAGAAAAAAAGTTATTCTTCGTTGGTCAGTTTCTGACCACTGGAGCAACTCATGAAGGTGAGCTTGAATATTATGACTAGTATCGGTGCCAGGTAGCGAAACAACATTATGTTCAAACAAGGTTCAGTATAACGAACTGCCTACGGAACTCGCTTCCCTCGTTAGCCTATCATTCAAAATTTCGCGCTGCTGGTGATGTAAAAATTATCTTCGTCTGGTTTTCTTTTGAGGTGTCACAGAAAGTTTCTGTCCAGGGAGGGAAGTATAGGCTACTAAAACCCGGAACCCTTTACTCAGTTCAGTTATCCAGCTAGCTCATTAATCCTGCTTCGCAGCAAACCCACCAGGTATCAAAGTTTTCGTTTTTTCCTAAAATAAACAAATAGAAAAATGTTCCATATTTATGATTTGTGTTAATATCGTAAGTTATGTAACTAACGTTAGCAACGGTACGTCGCCTCTAGACTGAGATCATGAGCGCTTTTTGAACGGACAATAATCAATTAACATAATCAAGTGTGAAACCGCGGTCATTATACAGAATAATGATCGCTCATTGACCAATCAAATTAGAGTTTTCGATAACGCCGTGTAATAAGTGTATAATGTATCAAAACGGTTCATTTAACACTAAGGATTTTGCCGTACGTTTGTGCTTCTCTAAAGGTTGGCGTCTCTGGACAAAGGGATGCGGGTTCGAGTCTTCATACCCTTCATGCCATACAAAGCTGGACGCAAGAAGCTGGTGGCCGATTTCGACTGTGAACAGTTCCGGGACATCAAAGCCAGCTGCAGCATAGATGTTAGACCCTATTACAGAGCCTAAGGTACAATGTCATGTTAAACCCATTTACAGTATCTATGGTTAAGGTTCAGGAAGATGGAAAAACAGGCATTTTGTTTATTTTCTGCAGCTACACTGATGCATGTGCAACCTGTGAGTGATTGTACAAGCAACTCAGAGCTGGAATAAAGGTCCTTTGCTCCATAAAATATTACTTTTCTGTCATTCTAACTGTTGGAATAAAAACACTGTACTGTCATCTCTGAGTCATTTCCCTGACATTAAACATAACACACAAAATGTATTGATGATATTTAAGGGACCAACACATCCATTTTACAATGCAGTCAATCATGAAGTCTTGGTGTACAAAGGTGAAAAAGCTTTTTTCTTTCTTTTTTTTCCACACAACTCTTTTAATGTTCGACCCATAATCATTCCATGCACCAATTAAATATGAAATACTACCGAGCAGAACTTATATAAATACTTGCTTTTATTCAGTAATGAAAATAAATGAGGACATTGTGTACCTAGGTAGCTTGCATTTTTTTCTCAGCGCAAGCTTTATGCTTTCAGAAAGAAGTCACTGGCGTGCATGTTGAAAACACACGCCTCTACACACGTGTACATGCACACACGTGCACACGCGCACACACGCCCCTCGAACCTGGACTCAGTGGCAGGCCTGTGCCAGGGTTTTGGCCTTCTGCAGGTTATGATCCACCGCCCCGTCCAGGAACTGCACCCAGCTCAGCTCCGCCTCTACACACACGTGGCTCGCTCTGATTGGAGGGGAAGAAACCAAAGGAAAACAAGAGAGCCGAGTTTAAATGTTATTAATGATAGATGGGCTGGGAAATGCTACTTGGTACAATGTCTGTGGCCGTAGTACTCAACAGGTACTCTTCAGAACGGGCTCGACATCAGTATAAGAAATATTTGGAAGTTGGTTCCCTTAGTCTACTTGCATAACCTTGCAACAGGTTACAGTTCCAAAAAAGGGGGTCTGATGCAGTCCGTTGCAGTTATAAGTTAAACGCCTTTAATCCATTAAAACAACAAGTAGTGGAACCAATTTCCAAAAATGTCCCATACAAACCCACACACCCATACCGTCTTACACAAACTCACACGCACACCCACCCACCCACTCACTCTTAGACAAAATCATACAAACCCACAAGCTTACAGAAAATCTCACAGACACATGCCCTTACACAAAATCACACACACCCATACCATCCTACAAAAACTCACACACACCCAACCACACACTCTTACACAAAATCAGACAAACCCACAAGCTCTTATACAAAATCACTCTCTTCCAGAAAAGTACGCAAGAAATTAAGTGGACGAAGTGATTGCTTCTCGTTGGGTTTCGCTGCAGCAACCCTGCATTCTCCAGCGATCTAAGGACCGTGGTCCCACTTCCATCCAAATTCTGACTTTAACTTTTCCTCAGTTACATTCCAGAGTTTTTGTTGTGGAAGAAACAACACCTGCAGCTTTCATGCAGGGCAAACTTAAGGGCAAATAGCGACTGAATCCAAACATCTTCCACCCAAAAACAGCCTCTTAACAGCAGGAGTCATTATTCTCTCCACGCTCACCCGTATGCTGTGGAAACAGAACCCTGTGAACGCTCACCCGTATGCTGTGCAAACAGAACCCTGTGAACGCTCACCCGTATGCTGTGCAAACAGAACCCTGTGAACGCTCACCCGTATGCTGTGGAAACAGAACCCTGTGAACGCTCACCCGTATGCTGTGGAAACACCACCCTGTGAACGCTCACCCGTACGCTGTGGAAACACCACCCTGTGAACGCTCACCCGTATGCTGTGGAAACACCACCCTGTGAACGCTCACCCGTATGCTGTGGAAACACAACCCTGTGAACGCTCACCCGTATGCTGTGGAAACACCACCCTGTGAACGCTCACCCGTATGCTGTGGAAACACAACCCTGTGAACGCTCACCCGTATGCTGTGGAAACACAACCCTGTGAACGCTCACCCGTATGCTGTGGAAACACCACCCTGTGAACGCTCACCCGTATGCTGTGGAAACACAACCCTGTGAACGCTCACCCGTATGCTGTGGAAACACCACCCTGTGAACGCTCACCCGTATGCTGTGGAAACACCACCCTGTGAACGCTCACCCGTATGCTGTGGAACCACAACCCTGTGTCTCAGTCGTCCTTTTCAGGCTGTGTGTTTCAGTAAGTAGACTATTTGAAAATGAAGCTGGACTGAACTTCCCTGCAATCATCACCTGCTGAAGCACGTAAAAGCAGGTAAAAGGTGTGAACATGAGCAATGATAAAGATCGCTCATGTACGATTACAGAACAAAGCACTCAGCCACAGATTACAACATGCTGCTGAAGAAACCAAAACAGCAGGCTGAACCAGAACTGAGCCAGTTTCCTCAACGTAACCTGGCCTTAGATCAAATCAGCAACAAAGAGCTCTGCAGAATGCGAAACAGAGCACAACACTCTGCTGCTGTTCTAGAGAGGAAGGAAGAGAGGGAGGGAGGGAGGGGGAGAAAGTATGAGAACAGAGCGAAACGCTCACCTGCAGATCTCCAGAACCTTCTTCAACACCGACGCCAGCCTGCAAGCCTGAAACAACAGGCCCAGTGCAGGTTACTCTCAGTGCTTTGCCACTGTGTGCACAGTAAACACGTCTGCCTCTCTAACACCATGTTATCCTGAACGTGTCCACAGTACACTGCATGCACAGTAAACACATCCAGCTCTCTAACACCAAGTTACCTCCTCTTCCCTTTTCCTGTTAGCAAAAGGATTCATAGGCGTAGGTCTACATTTCAACTCTGGGAGAGGCGCACTGCTGCAGCACCTAATCTCGTGGTCAAGCGGTGTGGTCAAGTCTCACAAGCATACTAGCTAGTCTAGCAATTAATTCTGAATCTGAAAATATTGGGCGTGACATAGTCTCCCTAGCCCCTTTCACACATGCATCTTATCCCATAAATGTTCCGGAAATTTAATAAAAACTTTACTGAATCTGCCCTCTCAACAATTGTTGAACGAGTAAGTATCGCGTGATTTTATGAGGGAAATTTGGGTGGAATAAAGTGTCGCTGTACTTGCTTGTAAAAACACCATTGCAAAATTGTTTTCACGAATTGCTTGTGTGCTATGCAATACTTCTACCTGGTAAACATCGGTGTTAGGCAATTCCAGTTTTAAGTTGCTTTTTTTAACTAATGTAGTAAGCTGGCTAGCATTACATATCAATGGCTATGACTAGCTACTTAACTTGGCTAACAGAATTATTTTCATTGCATTTTACCGAAAATAACTCCACGTATAAGTATTGATTTTATGATAAACCATGCTTCCGTTCTTAATGTTAGATCATATAACTAAGTCATATTGCCTAAAGATGTTACCATAAGTTATCTTAAAACTATTGCAACTGTGTTGTGATAGTAAGATTTACATCTCTGGCAAAACTATAATTTAGCGAAATACTTGGCTATTTTAAAGACTAACTAACGTAACGCTAACGTTAACTGTCCTGCGTTGCTTTGGCTCTTCATCCTGCCTTGCCTAATCTATCCGGAACGGCCACGTCATGTATGAACAGACTCGACACAGACATGATCCATATAGGACACCTATGTGTTACAGTACTGGTGGGCAGACCTACATTCAGCTCCACTGCAGAATGATCCATAGGTGGGTAGAGGCTGAGGGCCAGGTCATCCACACTGTGGGGAAGAGAGAGAGAGAGAGAGAGAGAGAGATTGACTTCCTGTCCACACCAGTGTTCGAGTCCTGAGTCCAAGTCACCAAAGAAGAGTCCGAATCGAGTCCCCATTATCTGAGTTTATAAAATGTATTCATTAATTTAATTTTAAACATGTTGAAGGCTACTGTCACAATTTATTGTAACTGTTACAACTTACTGGAGATCCATAATTGCTACAATTCTGCGTGTCACTTTGCCACGGGACAGATTGTCAAAAAGAAAAATTGCATTGTTTTAATCGCCGAAACCCTTTGAACATTAACTGCACAGCACTTTACGGTCAGACATGGACTTTTTTTTTTTTTTTTTTTCAAAGTGCAAACACGGTAAAAAAATGCGATACTGGATGTTTTGAGCAAGTGTGAATTTTTCGTGAATCAGTCATTCATTGTATCTGAAATGTTTTTTTTAATGCGCTGCCCTTTCCTTCGTCCGTTGTTCTGTCTTGTAGGTGAGGTAGGTAGTAGTAGAGTTCTAGTTAGTAGTTTTTTTTATACATATTACAACAACAAATAAATGTTGTTTGTTATGGCATTGTTTTGCCATTAGATTTTATTTTATTATAGCGAGCTGGCGCGATCTGGCCGCGATTTTTCTGATTTTTTATTAAAAGCTGGCTCAGCCAGAGCGCACAGAGCGCCACCTGCTGGGCTGGCATTTTGCTATTTGCATTGCTTCAATTGTTGCTAGCGCTGACTTTAACAATTTTTTAATTTAAATTATTTTTTAATTATTTTTTCGGGCAGGGACGGATAAACCACCGGACCAACCAAACAGTGGAGCCGCCATTGCCCCCACCCCCCCAAAAATAACCCCCCCTAGACCTAAGTTAAGCAGAAATAAGACATGCCACTTTTAAATAATTATTCAGATTAGATATGATTCAAGGGGATGTTCTGTAATGGCCTGGGGGCAGGGCACTTTGGTTTGAGCTATTTGTGTTTGATTTATTTATTTTAGTTTCATGTACTTTAAAAATCTTATTTAAGTTAGTGATTTTTTGCTGAGTGACTATTGTACTGTTTGATTGTATGTCCCAATACTGGCCTCAACTGTTTGATGTATGCTCTGTGATATAAATAAAGAAAAACATTTATATGTACAGTGGGGACGGAAAGTATTCATACCACTTCACTTTTTGCACACTTTATTGTGTTGTAGATTTCATTTTAAATTGATAAAATTGCCATTTTTGCCCAAACCATCACTCTGCGGCCTCTTTCTTGATACCTTAGACTCTCTTTCTTGTACATAGCCCCCTTAAACCATCACTCTGCTGCCAGATATGCAGTAGATATGGATGGATAACTTGAAGGGTTTCTTCTCCTGACTTATTTTTCCATAGAGTTCAATACGAAGATGTGTCAGGAGAAACAACCCTTAAAGTGATCCATCCATATCTACTGCATATCTGGCAGCAGAGTGATGGTTTGAGGCTTGTTTGATACGTCAGACCCTTGATGACTTACAGCCATTTAGCCAGCCATGCGTTCCATACTATTCCAGCACAATTTACAGCTGAATCTAGTCCCACCCCCCAATTCCCATAGAGATCCATTCAAATGCAGAGAAGTTATAGTATCGCTTGTAAGAGTACCTGGATATAGTCTTTTGATGTTGTTGCGTCACATACATAGAATGCAAAGGATATGCAACCAAATATAAAAAATGATTACTTTATTCTACATTATGTTAAACTGTCCAATATTTTCTGATGCCCAGAAATGGGGGGGCATCAAAAGGTTCTATAATTTCTAAACAGTTCATCCGATATAGATGAAAATACCCTCAAATTAAAGCGGACAGTCTGCACTTCAACCTCATTGCTAGAGTACAGAACCAAAATAACAAAAAATGTGTTACTGTCCAATAAATTTTGGTGCTCACTGTATTATCACTATAGAAAAAATATAACACCTTGCATTTATATAGCGCCTTGCATTTATATAGCGCCCTGCATTTATATAGCGCTTTTCTCACACTCAATACACTTTACAGTGCGTTACAATGTGTAGCACCCATCTGGGTGATGCACAGCAGCCATTTTGCACCAGAAGAGGGAGAGAATGATTTTAGCCAATTAAACTGGGGGATGATTAGGTGGCAGACAGAGAGCCAGGTTGGGAATTTAGCCAGGACACCGGGGGACCCCCTACTATTTAGCCAGGACACCAGGGAACCCCCTACTATTGTGTTGTAGGTGTTGTGCTTGTTTGTACTTTAAAAAGCTGATTCTATTATTTTCAAGTGGTGTAGGGGGTAAAGAAAAAACAAGTGTGCAGTGTGATATCTTAGTTGTGGTGTGAGGCAGGACTGTAATCCGAGCCCAGCACTGTCTTCAGTAATGCTATTACCCATAAGTAAGAATGTGATCTCTGGTTTTTGAGTGTAATCACACCTGTTCACACACACACACACACACACCTCTGCATCACGACCAACTTCATCCTGACACTGGAACAATTTTCAGCAACGTTTCCTGAACAAAGCGTGAATTGCTATCTGACCACAAGTGTCATTAAATTCCTGTTTAACTACCCAAGCAAGAAACTGGGCTTTCACTTAGCGTGCGAGACTGATGCAAAACAAAGGCATAATCAGTATTACTTGTCACCTTTTATATGGAAGGTAAAATACTGACATATGAGGTGTGTGCAGGCATAGTGCACAGTCTCAGATCAGCCATTAACATACCGAGGCATGCCATGTACAAATAAAACAAAGGTAACAGTAGATGTGTGTGTGTGTGTGGAAGAGACAGTATGAGGGCAGATAGATGTGAGTTTGTGGGTGAGACAGTACGAGGGCAGATAGATGTGGGTATGTGGGTGAGACAGTAAGAGGGAAGATAGATGTGGGTATGTGGGTGAGAGAGCGAGGGCAGACAGATGTGAGTATGTGGGTGAGACAGTACGAGGGCAGACAGGTGTGGGTGAGACAGTATGAGGGCAGACAGATGTGAGTATGTGGGTGAGAGAGCGAGGGCAGACAGATGTGAGTATGTGGGTGAGACAGTACGAGGGCAGACAGGTGTGGGTGTGTGGGTGAGACAGTATGAGGGCAGATAGATGTGAGTATGTGGGTGAGACAGTAAGAGGGCAGATAGATGTGAGTATGTAGGTGAGAGAGTACGAGGGCAGATAGATGTGAGTGTGTGGGTGAGACTATAAATGTGGGTATGTGGGTGAGACAGTACTAGCAATACCAGCTTTGTGAAGCTCATAATGTACTGTTTTTGTTGAGACTGGTTCAGATATGGATTGATTAAATTCTGTGGTGATTTTTAGAGCTGTAGTTCTGTGGTTATTAGGAACTGTCCTTGTCAGAGAGCTTTGACATGTGGCCACAGTTCATTTATGCTGATGCTGTATTTTGGTGTTGACTGGTACCGGGGTTTCTTGGGTCTAACGGATCTAACGTTACTGCTGGGTGAGGGCTCTCACTTGGCATCAAATTCCTCCATCACTGTCGGACTAGCTGAATCTGGCAACCAATTAAGACTCCTGATACAGAGGTGGGTGTGGTACCAACGTCGTAATACTACTGGCTCAAAGGTTTGTTCGAGCCGGGAACCAAACTCTGATGTCTTAGACAGAGATAAACACTGCACTCTTTTAAGGCCCGTAAAACAATTTTTGTAATGCTAAATTCATAATCAAAATTTATTGTTAGGAATAAGCAATACTTTTCTTCTGCATCTTTCATCAAGCTCTGTGGATGTATTTTATTAAAACAAAATATTTTGTCTCCATAAAAATGTCATATCTATAGCTTTTTAGAGTTTAGTTTTTTGCTGGACACCAGTTTTGCTGATGTACCGACTTACACAAACTGGTCATGGTAAAGAAAAAACAGAATACTGACTGAGTGGGAATTTGTTGGTTGGAGTAGAACACAGCCATTAGCACAGATAATCATGGAAGATTCTGGTAGCCTGCTTCATATGCAGACCACTAATCTGCTGACTACTGAAGCACACGGAGGTCACCTGCCATTCATGCTAACCTGGGACTGATTTCCTTGGTGATGTCGGCGAGATCGTCCAATTGCGCGATGTTCTCGGCGGTGTCCACTTTCCCGTTGGCTTTGACTGCGGTGCACAGCTTTTTCAGGCACGCCGCGGACGCCTTCATTAGACCCTGGCACGGACCCATGAGCTGTCGGTCTGACTCAGACCAGTATGTGTCCTGGTTGCCCCGGGAAACCAAGTCCTCTTCTTCCAACACGTCGCTGAAAGGATCCTGGCTTTCTGCCTGGGCCTGGAATGAGCAAATGTGAAACGCAGTTAGCAGCCTAGCGGAGCACCACTCGCACTGTAACACTGTGAAACACACAGTTAGCAGCCTAGCGCAGCACCACTCGCACTGTAACACTGTGAAACACACAGTTAGCAGCGTAGCACAGCACCACTCGCACTGTAACAATGTGAAACACACAGTTAGCAGCGTAGCACAGCACCACTCGCACTGTAACACTGTGAAACACACAGTTAGCAGCGTAGCACAGCACCACTCGCACTGTAACACTGTGAACCACACAGTTAGCAGCGTAGCACAGCACCACTCGCACTGTAACACTGTGAAACGCACAGTTAGCAGCCTAGTGCAGCATCAATCACACTGTAGTGTGAGTGGGCAGGTGTGTGCGAGTGAACAGGTGTGTTTGGTGCAGAGGTGTGTGTGAGTGAACACGTGTGTGATGCAGAATTGGGTGTAAGTGGACAGGTGTGTGTGATGCAGAGGTGTGTGCGCATGGACAGGTGTGTGTGATGCAGAGGTGTGTGTGATGCAGAGGTGTGTGCGCATGGACAGGTGTGTGTGATGCAGAGGTGTGTGCGCATGGACAGGTGTGTGTGATGCAGAGGTGTGTGTGATGCAGAGGTGTGTGCGCATGGACAGGTGTGTGTGATGCAGAGGTGTGTGAGTGAACAGGTGTGTGATGCAGAATTTGGTCTAAGTGGACAGGTGTGTGTCCGTGGACAGGGGTGTGTGAGTGGAAGGGGGTGTGTGAGTGGAAGGGGGGGTGTGTGTGTGTGTGTGTGTGTGTGTGTGTGTGTGAAAAGGCACCTGCTCCATTTCCTCTATTGCATCCTTCACCACTGCGGTACAGGAGACCAGGATTTCCAACACAGCAGCCTGGTTATCTGCACAAAACAACCCAACAGCCAATCACAATGGAGCATGTGTCCGCAGAAATTCTTAATCAGGAAATATTTATTTTCAGGACGGACGGACGCACACACACACACAGTCTTAGAATACAGCTTGTTTCATTAGTGTGAGCTAAGATAGCCAATATTATTTGTTGTAACGTGGCCTCATTATAATATCAATACTCTTAATGGCAGGCCTAGATTTGACAAGTTTTAATGACTCTCGGCAATGCGTGAGTAACTTTTTTTTTTGAGATATATATATTAGAGGCCTGCATCGGGCAATAAACAAGGCCCGAGCCCACCAAAGCCCGACTTCTGTACAGCCCCTCCCGAACCAGCCTGACGAGAGCTAGCCTGATTGCACGTTCTCCATAGATCGGGCTGATAACCGAGTCGCTCAGACAATACCTCTAAAATAAAGCTTGAGCAACGTTAGGCCTTTAAAGCTTTGTGTTACAACATCCTTCAGACATATTTTACCCATTTTTATTTTTTTCGGTGCGCCACCCTTTTAACCGCGGTAACCTGAGAAATCTGCCTGGGCCAAGACCGCCTCGGCCAAAAAAAAATAATTTAATACTTGGCCAGCGTTCACCAGCCCTGCCCCAGTGATAAGAACATGCTGCCATCAACAAGTCACCTTTTAATTCTGAGCCAGAACCAACCACAAAAACCGATGACAGGTGTTGGAGATCCAGAGAGGTGATTCAGCCGAATGGCATGTTTCCGTGAATAGATAGGTACATGTAAGTAAACACATGATGTTGAACCGTGTGACCCATATGCAAATGGCCTTCAAAACTCATATATAATCCTACTTGCAAAGTTTTATAAAAATCCTATACAGTGATACAGTGAGCACCATCATTTATTGGACAGTGACACATTTTTTCAATTATTTTGGTTCTGTACTCTAGCACTTCCGAGTTTGAAAGGATACAATGACAATGAGGTTGAAGTGCAGACTGTCAGCTTTAACATGAGGGTATTTTGAACTTTTTAGAAATGATAAAACCTTTTGTACGTAGTTCCCCCCCGTTTTCAGGCATCAAAAAATATTGGACAGTGTAACATAATGTAGAATAAAGTAATAATTTTTAATATTTGGTCGCATATCCTTTGGATGTCTGTGACCCAACAATATCAAAAGACTCTTGATATCTTATTTTATGGTGCTCCTACAAGTCCTACTATAACCTCACTGCATTTGAATGGATCTCTATTGGAATTGGGGTGTGGGACTAGATTTAGCTGTAAATTACACTGGAACAGTATGGAACACAAGGTTGGCAAAATGGCTGTAAGTCATCAAGGGACTGAGGTATCAAACAAGCCTCAAACCATCACTCTGCTGCCAGATATGCAGTAGATATGGATGGATCACTTTAAGGGTTGTTTCTCCTGACACATCTTCGTATTGAACTCTATGGAAAAATAAGTCAGGAGAAGAAACCCTTCAAGTTATCCATCCATATCTACTGCATATCTGGCAAGGGGGCTATGTACAAAAGGTTCTATAATTTCTTAACGGTACATCCGATATGGATGAAAATACCCTCAAATTAAAGCTGACAGTCTACATGTCAACCTTGTTGTTATTGTATCCTTTCAAACTCTAAGTTCTAGAGTACAGAACCAAAATAACAAAAAATGTGTCACTGTCCAATTAATTATGGTGCTCACTGTGTGTTAAGGAGTATGATATTTGCAGGGCTTGTACATTTTTTGGTCGGACAAGTAACATTTTCTTTCCACTTGTCAGAAAGGACATTTTTTTTAAAAAATGGAGAAGGGAGAGATAAAAAAATAAAAACCCAAAAGTTCAATTAAAAATTAATCTGAATAGAAGTATAAATTGCATGATGCTCATTCCACCTGCCATCCTGTTTACATTGTTAATGAGATAATTTTGCTCATAAGAATTGCTGCAACAAATTTAATCTATTTCGGGTTTCGGACTTTGCCCAGTGCTCAAAAAGCTTAATGTCATGTTTAATTCAACAACATTCCAGCCAGGTTTTTAAACAACGTAGCTGAGTTGATAGCGCCACCTATTACCCATGTGGTCAACCTGTCCTTGGAGCAGGGCACTGTCCCAAGCGACATGAAACATGCCAAAGTCATCCCCGTTTTTAAGAAAGGCTGGTAATTTTAGGCCCATCTCGATTCTCAGTGTCACCTCCAAAGTTTTAGAAAAGGTAATACGTGAGCAGCTCTATGAGTACATTACAGACTCAAAATTACTTTATAAATTCCAATCGGGTTTTAGGAAATCACATTCCACCGATTCTTGTTTACTTTTTTTAACGGATTTTATCAGAGCTGAAATGGATGCTGGCAAATTCTGGGGTATGATTTTAATTGACCTTCAAAAGGCTTGTCGACCACAGCTTACCTTTTAATAAACTGTCAGCTCTTGGCATCAACCCCGTTAGTCTAAAATGGTTCTCCTCTTATCTCTCCGATAGAGACCAACTGATTGACATCCATGGCCATCACTCATCTGCTTTACCAGTGACTTGCGGAGTCCCTCAAGGGAGTGTCCTGGGCCCTTTACTGTTTTTAATTTATATTAATGACCTGCAAGCCGCCTGTAATGTGAATCTGTTTCTGTATGCTGATGACTCTGCTATCCTTTCCTCTGATAAGGATGTGGACAAGCTGCAGGCCACTCTCAGTAAGAAATTCTCTACTATCAAATCTTGGCTCATTGACAATAAATTATCTCTGCACATGGCCAAAACAGAATTCATCATCTTTGGTTCCCAACCCAGGATGCGTAAACTGGTCTCGCCCAGCATTAATAATTAATAATTAATAAAGTCAATCAGCTATCTAGGTTGCCACCTAGACAGCAGCCTGAGCGGGGAATCCATGGCTCTCAAAGCGATGAGCAAGGTGAATGGCAGAACCAAATTTTTGGCCAGAAAAGCCCATTTACTAGACCCAGAAAGTCTCTGCATACTGGCTAATTCACTTGTTTCTTGTTGTTTCGACTATGCAATCTGTTCTTGGTATGGAGGTCTGACCAAAGTTTTAAAAGAAAATTTACAGGTTTCTCAGAATAAACTCATCCGCGTAACATTAGGACTAGCCTCTAGAGCACACGTGGGCAAACAACATTTCCAGTTGTTGGGCTGGCTCCCTCTGGAAGCCAGGTCTGTTCAACTTCAGCTTAATATAGTTCACAATATTTACAATAATAGGGCCCCCGATTATTTCACTAATTATTTTCAGAGAAATAGGGACATGCATACCCATAACACCAGAGCCAGCATTGCCGACCTGTGTATTCTAAGGTTCAAAACAAATATGGGCAAATGTTCTTTTAAATTTTGCGGAGCCACCAATTGGAATTTGCTACCTTCACAGTTAAAATGTATTAGTAGCCGATACAATTTCAAGAAAAAAGTTAAATCATGGCTCCTCGACAATGTTAAAAATTAGATTTTAAATGTATAATATTGTCTATGTTGTTACATTGTTGCCAGTGGTTACGTTTGTACTGCACTTAATTGTCATATCGATATAGTTTGTCCTATTATTGTTTGTGTGTTTTGTATTGCTTACCTGTTTTGAGACCAAGGACCACAATGGAAATAAGTCTTGACTTTATTGTGTTTTTATCATTGATGTTTTTTTTTTCACTGGAGATACTTGCCTCAATCTATGTTTCTTTTTTGTTGTGCATGTATTTCTTGAATTAAATGTCAAATAAAATAAAATAAAATAAAATCAAATGTTTGTTCACAGCACCTTAAAATAAGCAGGAATAAGGTACAACAAAGAATTTTCCTTTACAGTTTTAAATGCACTTCAAGTAGAGGTCAGTATAATGGCATAGAATACACAAAGCTACACTGAATGCTCTGGTGAAATTCAGAAACAAAAACTGATAATATCTTAAGTATAAAGTTCTGTTTAATGCACATAAAAACCTGAATGACCCAACTTCAATAGACCGAGCAGAAATAAAGTGCGCTACCCCCTTACAGGAAATGCCCATGAGCTCGTTATCTTAGGCTCCTGAGACACAGGCGGAGTGGGTACTGTAGGCCGAATGTCAGTAGATTTCATCCTAAAAAATTAGTCTATTGCATGCTTAATTTTATGTCGCTTTAGCTCCTGGCTGTGATGGTATGATTTGTCAAGATTAGCCTACGGCACGGAATGTGCTGTCTAGTCCAATTTTTTGTGCGTCACGAAAAAAACGTTATGGGAGAGAGAGGAGCCTTGCACGCTCACACGCATTAGACACATAAATCAAATGTTGATCAGGTCAGCTAGATTCCAGTCAAGCAATAGAAATGTTTAGTGGCACAAGGCAGATGTTTACCCCCATATGCAAGTACAATGGTCACATTCCCTGCATTACCACACACACACACCCATGCTAATCGCCCCAATACCACACACACACACATACACACACACACACCCATACTGAACCCTCCACTACCACACTCACACTCGCATGCTGAATTCCCCCACACTACCACACACACTCCCATACTGAACCCCACACAATTTTTTTTTTAGCAGCTTACAGTTTTCACAGTTCAAACTTCTTTTGACATGTATAGATGCTCACACAGTGCCCCCTAGTGGTTACCTACTAAAGAACATATTTTAATGCTTTAAAAATCCTTTCTACAACATCAAAGCCTTTTTAACATACTTAAAATCCCTTACACAACACTAAATACCAATGTCAATGCACTTAAAATATTTACCATAAATCACATTAAATGTGTATAATGCGTGGCGCGCAGATGGTTCTGCACACTCACCCCGAGGCAGGAGAGCAAAACGGTCGCAGGATGACCACACTCCCCCTGTAGAAGTCAGCTGCTCCTGGGATAAACTTTGTTCAGAAAAAAGGTGTGTAGTTCAATAATGTATCACAGAGCAGGATACATTAATTGGGAACAGTATCTATTCAGGGAGATGCTACACATTATAACAACATGGTTCCTAGCACTGCTGTTTATTAAAGTTAATCATTAATCATATGTCCATACAAATCATGTCCCCAAACTCTTATGTTTGTGCCACAGGACGATTTTCATTAACTTGCTGTGGTAGAAACTGTGTCATGTGTCAGACTAGGCTGTGGCACAAACTGTGCTGTTTGACTGTGCTGAGATTCACTGTGTTTCAGACTGTGCTGTGGTATAGTGTGGTTCAGACTGTGCTGGGGTATAGTGAGGTTCAGACTGTGCTGTGGTATAGTGTGGTTCAGACTGTGCTGTGGTATAGTGTGCTTCAGACTGTGCTGTGGTATAGTGTGGTTCAGACTGTGCTGTGGTACAGTGTGGTTCAGACTGTGCTGTGGTACAGTGTGGTTCAGACTGTGCTGTGGTATAGTGTGGTTCAGACTGTGCTGTGGTATAGTGTGGTTCAGACTGTGCTGTGGTATAGTGTGGTTCAGACTGTGCTGTGGTATAGTGTGGTTCAGACTGTGCTGTGGTATAGTGTGGTTCAGACTGTGCTGTGGTACAGTGTGGTTCAGACTGTGCTGTGGTACAGTGTGGTTCAGACTGTGCTGTGGTATAGTGTGGTTCAGACAGTGCTGTGGTATAGTGTGCTTCAGACTGTGCTGTGGTATAGTATGGTTCAGACTGTGCTGTGGTTTAGTGTGGTTCAGACTGTGCTGTGGTATAGTGTGGTTCAGACTGTGCTGTGGTATAGTGTGGTTCAGACTGTGCTGTGGTATAGTGTGGTTCAGACTGTGCTGTGGTATAGTGTGGTTCAGACTGTGCTGTGGTATAGTGTGGTTCAGACTGTGCTGTGGTATAGTGTGGTTCAGACTGTGCTGTGGTACAGTGTGGTTCAGACTGTGCTGTGGTATAGTGTGGTTCAGACAGTGCTGTGGTATAGTGTGCTTCAGACTGTGCTGTGGTATAGTATGGTTCAGACTGTGCTGTGGTTTAGTGTGGTTCAGACTGTGCTGTGGTATAGTGTGGTTCAGACTGTGCTGTGGTATAGTGTGGTTCAGACTCTGCTGTAGTGTGGTTCAGACTGTGCTGTGGTGTAGTGTGGTTCAGACTGTGCTGTGGTACCTCTGTAGGGGAGAGCTCAGGATGATGCCTATAAGCTGCACTAATCCCTCTAACACCTCAGCCGTCGCATCTCTGACCACTCTGCGCAGAGTCATTCCTGCAGGAACACACACACAGCATTACAATACTTACGCAGACAAACACACACACACGCACGCACACAGACACTTGCACACAGGCACACAGACACTCGCACGCACGCACACACACAGACACTCGCACAGACACTCGCACGAACGCACGCACAGACACACGCACGCATGCATGCACACACACACGCACGCATGCACACACACACACTTACAGACGCACGCACGCACGCACACAGACACACATACGCGTGCACACACGCACGCACGGCACGCACGCATACCTGGTTAAACTTTCACAAAGGCTGTGTGCGCTTACCTTGGCTCTTTGGTAGCCAGTAATACACTGTGGACAGAGCCAGAACGCATTTTTGAATGGACTCGGCCAACCTCTCACAGTCCTGGAGAAACAAGGTCATTGAGAAACACATTGAGATTCTCACGCATGCACACACAGTGCTCTTTCAGTCATAGCATGAGCATTCCCACACACATTCGCAACGCATCCAGTCTGCTCTACGTCGACAGCTTCAAAATACGGACTCGAGGCGCCAGAGCAGCCTGGGCTCCCAAACCTGGCTTCTATTTGTGTCCGCTCTTTGGGAGAATATTTCTCACATCCACACATTTTCACACAAGCAGAAGAACATAAACTTCTGACATCGCTGCCTGGGCAGCAAAGTCCTTCAAGTTGATGTCTTCAATATGAAGACAATTTGCACTAGCACTTTACTTTACTGTCTGGGAAGCATCGGCTAAGGGAATGCAATGCAATAGAATGTAATTAAAAATCAGCACTAGCAGAAAAGCCACAGAGGGTCGTACCTGTGGAGACGGCAGAGGAGGTTTTGAGAAGCAGAGGCTGAGCTTCGTGGCTTCTTGAGAAGTCGCATTGACTGCTTGGCCTGAAAGTGAAGAAGCAAAGAAAGCGACCTTTGCCGTTCGTGTTTTTAATCTGCTGACGGCAATGAACACACCGGGTTATGCTATGGTGACCAGTAGACCCACATCTGACAAACTGCTCACTGTTTGGTCACATGACCAGACAAAAAAAAGAAGAAAAAAAAAGAGATATATATATATATAATTAATATTACTATTATTATTATTTCTTACTAGTAGTAATATTAGTTACGCCAGAACAGCGGCAGTAATATGATTGTTTTCACATACTGTATGTGTTCATCTATTTTGCTTACCTCACACTACAAATGAGATAATTCATTTATTTGTGCTAAACAGGTTTACCTATATCATAGATGATAGATGGGGTTTTAAAATATTAAAATTTTTGTGTACGTTTTTGATTGGCCCAACAGTTCTCATTACATTATGAGCATTTAGCAGACACTTTTTGTATCTTTTTAATTCTTTTTTTAATTTACATAGTATCCATTTAAAATATACAGCTAATAATAATATATTTATGGTCGGCATGGTGATATACTGACGGGTGAAAAATTGAAGGAAAAACCAACAAAGTATTTTAGTAAGATGTTGGCCCACCACAAGCTGCCAGAACAGCTGTAATGTGGCTTGGCATAGATCATAGTCTCTGGAACTCTACTGGAGGGATGGAACACCATTCTTCCAAAATATATTCCTTCATTTGGTGTTTTGATGATGTGGTGGAGAGTGCTGTCTAACACGTCGGTCCAAAATCTCCCATAGGTGTTCAATTGGGTTGACATCTGGTGACTGCAAAGGCCATAGCATATGATTCACATCATTTTCATACTCATCAAACCATTCAGTGACCCCTCGTGACCTGTGGATGTGGTCATTGTCATCCCATCAGAAATGTTTCATCATGAGATAAAGGTGATCACTCAGAATAACTTTGTATTGATTTGCAGTGACCCTTCTCTCTACGGGGACAAGTGGACCCAAACCATGCCAGGAAAATGCCCCCCACAGCATAACAGAGCCACCATAGGGGTTTTTCCTTTAGGGGTTTCCTGTAGGGGTTTTTCCTTTAATTTGTCATCCGTCTGTATATCAGAAGCGGTTAACAGATCATTAAGTATACTCAACTCAGCGTATCCCAGAAATTCTGGAGGTTAAAGCTGCCACTTGATTCATTCGACTCTCCATCTGAAAACGAAGAAATGAATAAATACATTAATAAGTGAGCGCAAATAGTATGAGCAGCCTCCGCGGGCGTGCCTGTGCAGCTGCTATCAGGTGCCACAGTGCGCTGGGCCGTACCCACATGTACTCATTATCTACATCAACACACAACACAGTGCAGCTGTTAGAATGATAGCTAGCTACAAGCTCATTTAGCAAACTAACGTATGAACTAATCCGTTAATATTAGACATACTTTTACTCCATAGATATATAGGCCAACTGGCTTGTACCTGTCAAAAGGTAAAAGTAACGCTGACAGACTTATTATATGTCATGGACGGAAGTGTGCGGAAGCTAACGTGTTAGCTTGACGCTGTAACACACTAACAGTCAACAGCGAACCATCGACATAGAGGAGCTCTGTCATAACCTGAGGCAAATAACGATACATGCTAGCTTTAAACACAGCTAATCTAGCGGATATATTATTTGGGCAGTTAGGGTTGACATTTCCTGGCAACACTGAACTGAACTTAGCATTATAACTAGCTATATTAGCTAGCTAGCGACGTTGGCTCGTGCTAAACAGTGTCTGCAGCGTTGCTTACTTCGCTAACTCGCTAGCTAACAACAAGGCAATGCTGTTACAACGAAGACACATCATTTACCTTTAACACGGTCCCGAATACACTGTACAGAGTTTAAGAGATTCCTCAGGGGAACCGATACGTCCGGACAAGAGTTATCGGCGCTCATACCGCCGTTAGGTGACTCCGAGCACACAAATCACACTATCTGAGGCTGGTCGCCTGCTGTTGCCATGTCGCCCGCTTAGAAGATGCTGCCGGAGTTTTCGTCGGAAGATTATTTAAGTGACACTCAGCGATGCTGGTTGAGTCCTGTCGGAAGATTTTTTAAGTGACACTCAGCGCTTGCTAAAGCTATTTACGCGATGCCTCAAAATACTTGTGATACGGAACTTTTCCAGATAGCTGGATTAGCGTCGTGATTAGCATCAGTGGTTGTTCATCAGAATCTGAAACGGTACGCACCAGTATTTTAGTGTCTTGCTAACTGTATGCACAGCAGATCAGTTCTCTTGAAAACTCGCACGGTGGTGGTAGAGTACCATAAAGCATTTTGCCATTTAGCTAATCAAATAAAACTCATTGGTTATGAATAGAAGGTGCATATGAAAACATTGTACTTGGAACAGGGTAATAAAAAAACTATTTTGATCCATTCTAAAGCATATATT
The DNA here is from genome assembly GCA_022702515.1 of Ilyophis sp. 1 JC-2022. Lineage (NCBI taxonomy): Eukaryota > Metazoa > Chordata > Actinopteri > Anguilliformes > Synaphobranchidae > Ilyophis > Ilyophis sp. 1 JC-2022. The sequence goes on along the minus strand of CM040396.1, from coordinate 11,928,823 downwards.
TTCTAAATAATTTCCATTCTATTATAAAATTTATTTTGCAATTGCAACTGTGTGTGTGTGAGAGAGAGAGACACTGTAGCCTATAATTCACAATTATGCTGGATGAAATAATTACAGTATAATGGTTACTGTAATGAGCTCACCATATGAGTAAACACTATTATATATCTTATTACAACCACAGTTCTTTTATGCAAACTACCATCTTGGACTAACATAAAAGGAATTATTATTACACGGGAAAGATAGAAGATATTGCCTACAAACAACAATTATGAAATTAGAATCCTGTTTGCCAAACCAAACATTTATAATTCAGTAAATTTAGTGATATCTTGGTCTAGAATAAAAAATAATCTTCTTTCATTTAAATAGCAACTGAAATAAATGCACTCATAAAAAAACACAATTACATTGGAATTCCAAAAAAAGTTAACATAATTTTTATGGTGTATGTGGTATTTTGCGTTACTGAAATATACAAAAATAAATAATACCGGAATAAAGTGTAGGTGGATATCTGGGGTGACATGCTGAACAGATGCTGAGTTGGACAGTATTGTCCATAACATCATTAAGATATTGTCAGTATAGAACACACACAGCTGTTGAGTTGGACAGAATCAGCTAGCATCTCATTGTGTTCACTGTTATTTCTGTTTTGATATGTCCTCCTAGTGAGGCCAAAGTTTAATCCTAATCCTCATCCTCATCCTCATCCATCAACCCGCTTATTCCTATTCAGGGTCACAGGGGGTGCTGGAGCCTATCCCAGCATGCATTGGGCGAGAGGCAGGAATACACCCTGGACAGGCCGCCAATCCATCACAGAGCACTCACACCATTCACTCACTCATTCATACCTATGGGCAATTTAGAGTCTCCAATTAGCCTAACCTGCATGTTTTTGGACTGTGGAAGGAAACCGGAGTACCCGGAGGAAACCCACGCTGACACGGGGAGAACATGCAAACTCCACGCAGAAAGGCCCTCGGCCGGGATTCGAATTCAGTACCTTCTTGCTGTAAGGCGACAGTGCTAACCACTGCACCACCGTGCCGCCTAATCCTAATCTAATGTGATCTAATCTAATTTTATGTGATCTAATCTAAATTAATCTACTGTGTTCTAATCTAATATAATCTAGTCTCATTGTCCGTGCAATTACCAAGATATTGTTGGTAAAGTGCTGCTGAGTTGGACAGCATTGTCTTTGCCTTCATTAACACTTACAATGCCACTATAGGTATTAGGTAAAGGAAGGAGCAGGTTCAGGGCCCTGCTGCCTGCCCTCTTATTCTTTCCTGCTGGATACGTTCACACACCGTTGCACAAACACAAGCTGGATATTATATTCACAAAACATAGTTCAAGATGGACTGTAAGCAGGAAACCATTTCCACAATAAACCAGCAATATTTTAATATTTCTCATGAACACCAAAATCATTGCAAAGGACAGTTAATTAAAAAATTTATATGAAGCATTCAGGAAGACTACACTTTATTAAATGAGTTTTTTTCCCACCGTTCCATAACTGTGTCAATAACACTGCAGAAATACAGACCTCTGAATAACATTTTCAGCTAATAAACACATTTATGAAATACACCACAAGGTATATTTTGAATCTGTTCTCATTTTACACTGGCTGGTGAAGAGTTCACTTTGAAAACTGAATTTAACTCCATGTAAAAATATAATATTGTGTAATGTATTGTAATTAGTATTGGGCTAGAATTTCAAAATGATTATGCCCAGGGAGACTTCAGAGAATGACAATAAGATCCTACAATAACATGACCAGTGAAAAATATGAATTGGGATGAGAGATATTAGGATACTAAGTATACTGAGATTTTAGTATTTTACTCTGTGCATTCAAATTAAACCGAAATCAAAGTGAATAGGTTACAAATCAGCTTCTTCATTCAAGTTCAGGACCTTCAAGACCTTTATGATAAAACATGTTGTTTCCTCAAAATAAAAGAAAATCTCTCACGAAGGCATTCGTAGAGAATGAGCGATGGATAAAACCCCGCCAGACCTCAAGGTGAGTGAGGTCCCAAGCAGTCAAAGTGGGGCTCACTGGACACGAAGGAAAATGTGGACTGTTGCATTTTTACTCGGTCCATGTAATGATTAAATGTGAAAACAGTGAACTAACTACCTTTTGAGGGGTCATCTTCAAAGGCTACACATGTGTGACGAGGCACCGGTCAAGGGACAAAAATACAATGTTTTCACACTTATCTGCCTGTTATGTATTCTTGTTGAAATAGCAAGCAGCTTTCTAGATAGGTGTTATTTTGAACTTTGCACATCATTAAACCTACCTACACTAAACATTCTCATTACTCTGAGGGAAGCCTTTTCAATCTTAAAAATCGAGGTAAATCTGTCGCTCATTTCTAGATTAAGCCAGATCTTGTCTTATAATAAGGAAATAATGAAAAAACTGCACGTAAATGGAAAATAACATGACAGCAAACGCATGGCTGGCAGCATTAATGTATGGAAGTCACCTTGGCTAAGGCTTTTCTCAAGACAATTCTGTGCATTTACAGAACAACGCCTAGGTCTTGGTAACAATTCCACACCTAATGTCGAGAATCCGTCTACGTACCTTCTTCTTACTGAACATACTCGCCAACACAACGTTAATAATGTAATGAAACGTAGGGCCGTGAACCATCTCTGGCTCCTGAGGCTGCGTGCAATGTTTTGCTCAGGACTCACATAACAACACGCGTGCTATCAGTTGTTGAAAAGGTACAGTAAGTCTCCTATCCAATCAGAGAGGTCAGAGGTATCTCTTGTTTATGTTCTCCCCATCTCTTGGTAAAGATTTTATGAATGAGTTTTTGTGAAGTCAGGTCTCCAGCTGTAGAATCGAAGTATGAAATTCTAATTAAATGCAATTTAATTGAGGTGACCGTGGTGACCGTATTGCCTAAGTACCTCCAACACTGCCAAATGAATGTTTGAAATTGCTCATTGCGTATATATACTAAATTTAAACTGGGGAAGCAACATAATAATCACAAGATTAGATGGCAGACACCTTATCTATGAAAGAGTATCGATATGTAGAAAGCATATAATGCCATTTTAAACCGCAAAAGTGATTCAATTCTAAATGCAGTTTTTAGTTTCACAGCAAGGATGCAAACGTTTTTAAAGTGACTGAACAATGAGTATGAAGGCTGAACTCTTCTGTGCTCTTGATTTCAATATTTTGTGAACACTCATGTAAAAAAAAAAATCAAGTCTATCCCAAATAAAACAACGTTTTTGATAACGTGTAAATGAAGATTCTAAAAAAACTAGGATCACAAGGTTTCTGTTGCCCAAGCAGAACATCCCCAGTGCAGTTAACATGAATTTAGTACTAAACTATGACTTGAGCCTAAACTATTGTATTTGAACATTTATTTTTTATTTTACTAGTGATAATAGATTCTAAATGAAGGCAAGATGCCCTTTTGGTTTATGATAGAGCACGGTTGGACCTGAAGCCCAACTGGGTTTGCTCAAATCTGGAGTTATTTATACTTTTACAGCCCTCAATTCATATCATAAAAAACGGCAGTTGAAATTTTTCAATGCCAGGGCTCCTGAAAATGTACAGCACTGCTAAGCTGTTTCAAAAACAAATACTAACTATAAATCTGACCATTTCATTAAATAATTTGTGAAGAGGAGAAAGTGGGAAGCTTTCCATTTTACATACAGAGATCATATGATTCATCGCATTAGGTTTTTTATTTTATTATTATTATTATTATTATTTTATTTTTTTACATATATCTGAGTTAGTGCCCTGCTGCTCAATGTAATTGTGAGTCACGGATACCTTGTACTAACCATAATGTGTGTGAAATGTTATTGTAAATAGTTAAAAGAAGTTGGTGAACATATTTTAAGAAGGGAAAAGTGTTTGTATTGGAAATTATCATAATGCATTCGTCAAATGACTGAAGCAAACAAATTGTGACTTGATTATGAGGTGCATTGCTTCCAACTGCTGTCCGTATGCACTTAAATTCAATATTATGTAGGCCAAGTTTGGCCAACACATTCCAGTATGATTTTCCCAAATATGCATTTACATTTTTAATAGTTACTATTGACTGGATATTAACAGGATTGTGAAATTTTGCATAACCAAGAAGTTGGAGCACATGTAATCACTTAAAAACCTTTTTTGAAATGACCATGGAATTGATGACTGGCCAAGATGATTCGTAATGCCGATTGACCCCACACAGCAGAAAAACGAAATCACAATTCCTCAAAAAAAATGTCTTGACACAGCATTTTTGGGAACAAGCCTGTTGGATCAAATGTAAGAAATTGCTGGAGTGACCAATGTGTATTGCAAAGAGAAAAGCAGCTGATCTCTTTCTCACAAATTATGCCATGCATTCAAGTTTCTTTTAAAACTGTATATGGCAACGTTCTCATCTTCCTTCAATGCAAATAAAACAAAAATAAACTTACATATACATACACTCCTCAAAAAAAGTTCGGAAACGTTATTTCGGTCGATTATTCCTCCCCTTTAATAATACCAATTGGTATTGTATTTTATATCGTTGGAAAGCCTGATTAGTCACCTTTACAACGAGGTACAACTTGTAAGGATCGTGCATTCGTGGAATGAGCAACACAGCTAACCGTGTGGGTAGCGGCCCAAAAAAATGTGCCAAAATCCCCTGCAATATTCTTCTGTTGGTATTCACTCTCGTTTTGAGTTGCTTGGTGGACTGGATGATTGCACTCTCCCACAGTAATAAGGAAAAAACAACACATATTGGCCATTTTTACACTTTATTCATTTTACACTGTCAGGGACCTCAGTAGCGTGTGGAAGATCCATACGCAGCCACAACAGCTTGGCACCTCCTCCTCATGCTGGTCACCAGCCTGGTCACACACTGCTGTGGGATGGCATCCCATTCCTCAACCAGGATTTGTCGCAAGTCAGCCAACATGGTTGCGTTGGTCACTCTGGCACGTACAGCACGCCCAAGCTGATCCCACAAGTGTTCAATTGGGTTGAGGTCTGGACTCACGGCAGGCCATTCCATCCTCTCCACTCCCAAATTCTGGAGGTACTCTGTGATGATCCTGGCTCTGTGGGGGCGAGCGTTGTCATCCTGGAGGATGGAGTTAGGTCCCAGATTCTGGAGATATGGGATCGCCACTGGCTCCAGAATCTCATTCCGATATCTCACTGCATTGAGATTGCCTTCAATGATGACAAGTTCTGTTTTGCCTGTGAGAGAGATACCGCCCCACACCATGACACTGCCCCCATTGAAAGCTGTCACGCGATCTGTGCAGCAATCTGCATAGCGTTGAACACTTGAAGCTCAAAACGAGAGTGAATACCAACAGAAGAATATTGCAGGGGATTTTGGCACATTTTTTTGGGCCGCTACCCACACGGTTAGCTGTGTTGCTCATTCCACGAATGCATGATCCTTACAAGTTGTACCTCGTTGTAAAGGTGACTAATCAGGCTTTCCAACGATATAAAATACAATACCAATTGGTATTATTAAAGGGGAGGAATAATCGACCGAAATAACGTTTCCAAACTTTTTTTGAGGAGTTTATATGATTGAATGTGTTGTGATCGTACTTATGTTTGGCCAACGCATTCCAATATGATTTTCCCTAATATTTATCTGGCCAATGTGCTACAGCCAGTGTTGGGCAGACTGATGTGAAAGCGTAGTTGTACAAGCTACCAAATACTTCACACTGAAAGCAGTTGAACTACAGCCAAGCCACCCTAAAAATATATGCAGCTTGTAAAATTGGATTTTTGAACAACCAAAGAGTTATATCGTTTGTTGTCATGCAAATAATAAAGCACTAAATAATCAAATAATCGGGAGACAAATTGGTTGCCATGTCGCCCGCTCTATCCTGACGATCTTAGCGCTTGGTCTAAAACGCATGGCGCAAGTGCATTTACGGCGTGTCCAAGTCCACTTTTGCTAGTTAGACAGCTTGTTGTTTGAGCACCAAGTATGACGCAAGGTGCAAATGGGCTGAACTTAGTCTCATCATTAATTATAGATGTGTCTTGGGCGTAACATGCAATAAACCAATGTCATATCACATTCCCTTTAAAAGCCTGCTTTTCCACCTTGGCAGATTGCTTATGCGATGGCGAAACATACATGCTCGTGCTTGTGTAGTTAAAGCGTGCGAGCAAGAAATAGGCTATATTGATCAATAGTAGGCTATGATCAATATTATTCGCCATTATAACGTGTTTTGATATACACAATAATCATATTCAACATTAGGGTTTAACACTGGCACGGGTTCCCGGTAATTCCCGACAGCGCTATTATTTTAGAAAATGTATGCGGTTTAATCTTGTTAAAAAACACCTGCAACTGCTGAGAATAAGCAGAATAGGCTATGGCTTCCGTCTCACCTTAGAAAATGCCAAATTAGCCTGCTTGTTTAAAATATGTTTTGATTACATATACAATGAAGAACTGTCAAACCTCAACTCCATGTTCTCACAGCAGTCAGATCACAGATAATACAGATAATGCATTTCAGCTAGCGAAGTTCAAGCTGCATCCGAAATTCATAATCTCATAATAACGTTATTTTGGCTTAATCATCATCATCATCCATCAACCCGCTTATTCCTATTCAGGGTCACGGGGGGTGCTGGAGCCTATCCCAGCATGCATTGGGCGAGAGGCAGGAATACACCCTGGACAGGCCGCCAATCCATCACAGAGCACTCACACCATTCACTCACTCATTCATACCTATGGGCAATTTAGAGTCTCCAATTAGCCTAACCTGCATGTTTTTGGACTGTGGGAGGAAACCGGAGTACCCGGAGGAAACCCACGCTGACACGGGGAGAACATGCAAACTCCACACAGAAAGGCCCTCGGCCGGGATTCGAACTCGGTACCTTCTTGCTGTAAGGCGACAGTGCTAACCACTGCACCACCGTGCCGCCCTATTTTGGCTTAATGATGACACTAAATGCAGAAAAGCTGTCAGGTTGGGAACCCATAGGTTCACGCATACTTACCTTGGTTTATAATGTCCTGCTTATGGAAATATGACCAACTGGTTTTTAATGGTATCTTAATTCTTTAAAACAAGCTGAATTCCTCAGGATTACACGGGAAACTTAAAAAATATGAATCCCTATTTCACAATGTAGCCTAATCCTGATATATTGTAGGCATGCTTGTGTGCACCTGTGTGTAACAGACAGGAGGGTGTATGCATGTTCTGCACATGCCTATGTAGACACACTATATTGCGCTGTTAAAATAACAGAAATACCTGCGACATGACTTTAGGCCAGGTTTGTGGTGGTTTTAGCGCAAACGCTTTCTCCTGGCTCAAGATAGCAATACACCAAAAATTATACTGGCCACACCTCATCTTACCCCTGCACCGGGTGTAAGATAGCAAAGACACGCACTTGCGTTTGGGTTAGCGCCGGGTGTACGATAGGGCCCATAGTGTTGCTGGGAAAGTGTTTTCTTTTCGTTGGTCCATATGGTATGCGCGGTAATGGATTAGGTTTCCCTCTGTGTTTTGCGCGAAAGGCGCAAACTGTATCTCAGTTGATAAAGCTTCGCACACCTCGAACCAGCCTCCGCAAATCAGGCCAATCACGGCAGATTGATACCGGCAGAACCATACGTCACATGATGCGCCATTCAACAGTCTTGCATCATATGCAGCACTGGCTAATGTTTAAATCAATTTTGAACAACAGGTACAGCAACGGTGTCGCGCATCTACCCTTCGGTGTTCTTTCACTTACTCCCCCCCACCCCCCTGAAAGGAACGGAGTTGCTCAGTTTACAGATTAACCCGACTACTTGTTTCTTGGGTTTAATTATTCACCAATCTATACGTATATGCGCGTTATTCAGTAGCATGTACTGTAGGTAGCCTGCTCATTTAAATGGCATGTCACTCGAGCTGTCGGTAGTCCCGCCTCTTAACTCTCGCAGACTATAAAAACCTAAATCTTTTTCAACCCAAGAGCAGGATCATAACAGCCAAAATACCTAAGGAACACCAACAAGCTGATGAGATTCAGTTAGGCTGACTTTCAAAAGAAAAAAGGTAATTCTTTTAAAAATTTAAAATGGAAATTCTGCTTAAAACGTTTATTGTGTGTTGTGTGTGTTGATAACTTAGCCTATACATTTTATAGGCCTATATTTTAATCATATGAATTAGTGAACTATCAGATACATTTCCTCTAAACTAAATTAGTGGGTAGGCTGTTTATGCCATTCATAAAGACTCATGTACAAAAGGTCTGTAAAAATCACATATGCCATATACAAAACTTTAAAAAAATGTGGTAGAGAACTAGCATATACATTTCAGACTAAGATCAAATCGTTCTCTATCATAAAGCACTGGAAGAGACCACTTGAAGGGTTTCTTCTCCTGACTTATTTTTCCATAGAGTTCAATTGGAAAATGTATCAGGAGAAACAACCCTTAAGTGATCCATCCATATCTACTGCATATCTGGCAGCAGAGTGATGGTTTGAGGCGCGTTTGATACCTCAGACCCTTGATGACTTACAGCCATTTTACCAACCATGTGTTCCATACTGTTCCAGTGTAATCTACAGCTAAATATAGTCCCACCCCCCAATTCCCATAGAGATCCATTCAAATGCAGAGACATTTAGTATCGCTTGTAAGAGTACCAGAAAATAAGATATCAAGAGTCTTTTGATGTTGTTTGGTCACAGACATCAGGAAGTCATGGCATGCAAAGGATTTGCTGCCAAATATTAAATATGATACTTTATTCTACATTATGTTAAAGTGTCCAATGATGCCCAAAAATGGGGGGACTATGTACAAAAGATTCTATAATTCCTAAACGGTCCATCCGATACGGATGAAAATACCTTCAAATTAAAGTTGACAGTATGCATTGTCTCATTGTCATTGTATCCTTTCAAACTCAAAGTGCTAGAGTACAGAACCAAAATAACAACGAGACAACTGGTCATTTTTTCCAGAGCTGTACATGGTAGTACTCCCTATAAAAAACATTGAAATTATATAAAAATTGTATACAAATATATAATATAATATTAATCTACATATATGATTTTTATAGAACTTTGCACATATGATTATATATGATTTGTATAGACCTTTCGCATATGGGAAAATAGTTAAACTTCAGGTTTGATTATTTTAATTAAATTTTAATAAAAGTTGCTCTGGCTAAATGCCTAGAATGTAAAAATTGTTATAGCTACAGTTTTATTATTCTTAGGCATAAATCAAATTGCCACAATAAAAATGACCACATGAATACATTCACAGAAAAATGGTCTTTAATTTGCGCTGTATTCGTTATTTAATATGTTGGTCTCACAACTGAATGGTGGTTAAGTGGAGGCTGAATAATGAATCGCATAACCAAAACGATGTTCTTAAACAGTGTCCTGCGTGCTGAAAGTCTTTGGGTAAACTTGATGCAGTCCGGAGTTCGTTTTGGACACCTCCATGTTTTCCTCTTCCTTCATCAGGAAGCTAAGAGCCTGCCCTCGCTGTAGCGTAACTCCACTTCCCCCCCCGTCAGTCAAACTATCGCCCGACGCCACCCCCGAAAGCCATGCCTCCCCAGCTGCGCTCTCAGTCCGAGTCTAGCCTCCGCGTGCTCCAGGGGGACCTGGCCGCCCTCAGCCCGACCCTGCGCGAGTTCGTCGAGAGCAGCGCCACCCTGTGCCAGCCCGAGGCGCTGCACATCTGCGATGGCTCCGAAGAGGAGAGCGCCACCATCCTGACGCAGCTGGTAGAGCAGGGGATGATCAAGAAGCTGCCAAAATACCAGAACTGGTACGTCACCCACACCCTGTCCCAATCATGCTGTCCCGTAAAGCAGGGCTTGGATCACACAGGTATATATAATGCAGGCGAATGAAATGCAGGTGACGCACTGATGTCCTGCTCCCTGTTTTCGGCAGCTGGCTGGCACGCACAGACCCCCAGGATGTGGCGCGCGTGGAGAGTAAGACGGTGATCGTGACGCAGGAGCAGAGGGACACCGTACCTTCCCCCCGGGATGGGGGTCCCAGCCAACTCGGCCGCTGGATGTCCCAAGAAGAGTTCGACAAGGCCATGAACCAGCGCTTCCCTGGCTGCATGAAAGGTAAACCTTACACAAACACAGAAAGAGCCAGGCCATTCAGCCCATCTAGAACATAAGAACATAATACATAATTATGAGAACAGGCCGTTCCTCATTAACCTACAGTCCAGATGAGAGCATTCAGCACTGTGTAAAACCTGGACTGGATTACCTGGAGGGTCTCTGCCTCTTCTATCTGACTTTAAATCTAATATAGAGGCAGACCAGACCAGACCAGAAAGTTCTGGAAGGCTGTTGCCAGTCATATCCAGTTACACGTACATTTAGTCCTTAAGCTGACATGCTTTTCCAGAGTTCCAGAGTTGCCATGGCAACCCCAGCTCGCCCCAATCACAGAGCTCCTGCATCTCTTTCCTGTCTGCAGGTCGCACCATGTATGTGATCCCCTACAGCATGGGCCCGGTGGGGTCCCCGCTCTCCAAGGTGGGCGTGGAGCTGACGGACTCCCCGTACGTGGTGGCCAGCATGCGTGTGATGACTCGCATGGGGAAGGCGGTCCTCGAGGCGCTGGGCGAGGGAGAGTTTGTACGTTGCCTCCACTCCGTTGGCTGCCCCCTGCCTCTCAAAAGTAAGTCAGGAGAGGGGATCGGGCCACACGCTGGCGCTCTTATCCAGAGCGACTTACAATTAGGCACAAAAAAAAAGGCCTAAGTTTGTAAATCACCAACATTCCAAGTAGCTATTAATGAGCGTGTAATGGACAGGCCATGACACACCCGCGATAGGTAACATCACTTTAAATGCACAAGCTGGGAACATGTTCACCTTTCAAATTAAATGTGGTGTTACGCACGGGCCATTTTTGGGATATCGGCACAGGAAATAGAGGAAACAGGAAATCTGAAACGTTGAACGCTTGAATGTTGAAAGTTTTCCTGTGTGACATTTGAGGCCATTTCCCCCTCCTCCCTCAGAGCCGCTGGTCAATAACTGGCCCTGTAACCCGGAGCTCACCCTGGTGGCCCACATCCCTGACCGCAGGCAGATCATCTCCTACGGCAGCGGCTACGGCGGAAACTCCCTGCTGGGAAAGAAGTGCTTCGCGCTCCGAATCGCCTCGCGCATCGCCAAGGAGGAGGGCTGGCTGGCGGAACACATGCTGGTGAGCGTTTCGGGGGACAGGGAGCGCGTTTGCAGGGGGGGTGGCTGGTCCGCACACCGGAGATGACGCTGTCGGAGCTGTAGACCGCGGCTGACCGCGTGTGCGTTTTGCGGTTTTAGATCTTAGGTATCACCAGCCCTGAGGGACAGAAGAAATACATCGCCGCCGCGTTCCCCAGCGCCTGTGGGAAGACCAACCTGGCCATGCTGAGCCCTGCCCTCCCTGGCTGGAAAGTGGAGTGCGTTGGGGACGACATCGCCTGGATGAAGTTCGACAAGGAAGGTGAGCGCCCCCCCCCGTAAATTGTGGGGTCGCCGATTGGCAGGAACTTCACACGCAGCTAAAGGAGCAATTTCACAGCGGAACTGTGCCCTTAATGTGGAGATACATGTAAATGTAAGCGTTACACTTTTTTCTTCACAAACTCAATTTCGGTGAGTCAGTTTTAGTGATCCCTGAACTCGCCAAACTGTCCGTGAAGAAAAAAAAGATTCTTGTTCTTACTTGTTAGTCAAAGTTCAGGACAAATGTTGCCAGAATTCCATTCTGGGTTTATAACTGGGAGGGTTGCAGGTTTGAGCTCAGGTGGGACACTGCTGTTGTACTCCTGAGCAAAGGTACTTAACCAGGGGGGTATTCCACAAAGCAGGATTACTGAGTTAGCTGGATAACTGCACTGAGTAAAACCCTCCACATCTGGAACATGGACTGAAGTAAAAAGAGCTGTTCTGGGTTTTAAATCAGTGCAATTATCCAGCTAACTCAGTAATCCTGCTTTGTGGAATACTCCCCTGAACAGCTTAAATACATATTATCCAGCAGTATAAACAGAGTGTGTAAAAATGGTAACTCTGTAAATTGCTCTGGCTGAGGATATCTGCTAGACACACGCATCATGTAATATTGCGACCAAAATCCAGGTGTGTTCTCCGCTGCCTGCAGGTAATCTGAGGGCCATCAACCCGGAGAACGGCTTCTTCGGCGTGGCCCCCGGCACCTCTGCCAAGACCAACCCCAACGCAATGGCAACCATCTGCCAGAACACCCTCTTCACCAACGTGGCCGAAACCAGCGATGGAGGCGTGTACTGGGAGGGCATGGACCAGAAACTTCCAGAAGGGGTGACCGTGACTTCCTGGAAAAACAAGCCCTGGACACCTGACGAAGGTAGTGGTCCTCCTGACTCCGCCCCCCAGCCACACCCACCAGGAGTAAAGGACAAAAAACATACACTCAGATCCTGTTACAAAATAAGAAATAAATATATCCATCAGAAAATAAATGTATCTTTAAGCTACATCCAAAATGGCCGCTTTGCAGGTGCCACAGATGTGAACAACCTTGATCACATGTGAAGTACGTACATGCAAATACAAATTTATCATATAGGCATTTAAAATACTGACACCAGGGGGGAGTCCATGTTCCAGATTTTTGAGCGTTCCGGGTTTTACTCAGTTATCCAGCTAACTCCGGTCATCCTGCTTTGCGGAATACCCCTGGATGAAGCAGAGAAAAAAAACTCCACAATGTGTACAACAATGACAACAACGAGAATAATAATAGTACATTTATTTATTTATTTATTTATTTATGCATGTTTAAAACCTTTTACGCCGTCTCCACCCTTCTCACAGATGAGCCTTGTGCGCACCCAAATTCCCGCTTCTGCACCCCGGCCAATCAGTGTCCCATCATCGACCCTCAGTGGGAGTCCCCAGAAGGCGTCCCTGTCGAGGCCATTATTTTCGGAGGCCGCAGGCCCCAAGGTGAGCACGCTGTGCCAGTCCGCTCTTCTACGTTCACGCGCACTGGAAAACAGTCACCTGACGCTCCTCGTCCTCCCTCCCCTGTGCGCAGGCGTGCCCCTGGTGTACGAGGCCTTCGACTGGAAGCACGGCGTGTTCATCGGCGCCGCCATGAGGTCGGAGGCCACAGCTGCAGCTGAACACAAAGGTGAACTGCGCCTTCCGGAAATTACCCCGCAAACCAAAGAAAAGAGCTGTTGTATAAAGAATGATCTGATATACTGAAGTCAGTAACCCCTTTGTTTAACACAGGAGAGTCCCTTTATCAGATGGCAGTGTGCTAAATAAAGGTCCTCTTCCTCCTTCTCTTAAGGCAAAGTGATCATGCACGACCCCTTCGCCATGCGCCCCTTCTTTGGCTACAACTTTGGGCACTACCTGTCCCACTGGCTGAGCATGGAGCAACGACCCGAGGCCAGGCTGCCCAAGATCTTCCACGTCAACTGGTTCCGCAAGAGCCGGTCCGGTGGGTTCCTGTGGCCAGGCTTCGGGGAGAACATCCGCGTGCTGGAGTGGGTGTTCCGGCGGCTGGACGGACAGGCCGAGGCCCGGCCTTCCGCCGTGGGGCTCCTGCCGGCCCCCGGTGCGCTCAACCTTAGCGGTCTGGAGCAGCAGGTTGACCAGGAGGAGCTGTTCAGCCTGTGCAAGGGCTTCTGGGAGCAGGAAGCGCGGGAGATCCGGGCGTACTTCCAGACGCAGGTGAACGACGACCTGCCCGCTGACGTGGAGCGGCAGCTGGATCTGCTGGAGCAGAGAGTGCGTCAGCTATGAGGGGAGCGAAAGAGAGAGAGAGGAACCTCTGCCCTTATACACCGCCGCTACCGCTCTGCCTGAACTACACGCCATACAGCCTGCATAACTCTGCTATAAGCATGCCATAACATTGCCATAGGCATGACGTGACCCTGCCATAAGCATGGCATGAGTATTACAGCTTGCGACAGGTGTCATGAGCGTTTCCTAATATATGCACTTTTCGTACTAGTTGTGACGTGTGGTTTGTCATGCTAACGACAGTGTTATGTAGACTACACGAGATACAGTTCAAGTAAAGTGTTTAAACAAATAGCCAAGTTGCAATTCTAAACTTATTATAAGTATATATTCTTCTTCTAGTCAAAGGTTTAGCGAACTGAGGCGGGATAGGAAATACAAATAATATGGTGAGTAAATTAGTAAAAATACTAATACTTTTGATTTTACGAGATAAAAATGCCAGAACCTAGCAATTTAGCAATCTGTTAAAATAGATTTTGAATGTAATGACTGGAGAGTAAGGAGGTGTAAGGAGTGCTGTGCCCAGGAGCTGTCTGATCATGTAAAACAGAGAGAAAGGCAGTCTGACTGTGTTTTCACTCTGACTTCCATACACTTCCCAAGTCCACATTATGGGAATGTGAGTAAACAGAAGCCTGCTGCCGGAGGAACACAGCACACTTCCTCACACTTTACTGTGCGTGACCTTGTCTTGCTGTTGTACTTTATTTAAATAAAGTGTTCATTTATTTTTGTATAACTGTTCACTGTCTGGTTCTATTTTATGATTTTAATTTGTTCTCTAGCCAACGGAAGATGAAAAGGGCTAAAATAAATAAATATTATTTTTTAACACATTCATATTTCTGGCATATTTCACAAATGGTACTTGGCATGGTACTGCATGTCACTAAAATAGTATGCAGTAAGCAGTACACAGTATGCTAGTACACAGGACGCAGTAGATATGGCTCTGATTCGGACACAGCCCAGGTAGCTCCCCAAGCCCTCGACCTCTGACCTGACCTTTCCCTTACTAACCTCCGACACATTCTACACTGAAGAAACGGCTCCACACTCCAGTTAAAAACAAGCAGCACACAGCAAACACTTTTAGACTGCAGGAGGGGCAAACTCACTTCCGCCCTATAAGTGCTGGGAATCACATATAAAAACCTTTTCCTTTTTCAGCATGAAAATGCCCCCTTGAAAAAACCGAGGTCCATACAGAAATGGTTTGTCAAGATTGGTGTGATAGAATTTGATTGGCCTGCACAGAGCCCTGACCTCAACCCCATCAAACACCTTTGGGATCAATTGGAAGCCCACTGCGAGCCAGGCTTATTCATTCAACATCAGTGCCCGACCTCACTAATGCTCTTCTGACTGAATGGAAGCAAATCCATGCATCAATGTTCCAACATCTAGTGGAAAGCTTTCCAAGGAGAGTGGAGGCTGTTATAGCAGCAAAGGGGGACCAACTCCACATTAATGCCCATGATTTTAGAATGAGATGTTGGACGTTGGATGTCCATATACTTTTGGCCATGTAGTGTACCTTATACAAATACGCAAACGTGGACGCTTTCAGCTACGCAAAGTCAATTTCGTTCTAAAATGTGTCACCTGAAATTCTTGCTATAGCGTTGCAGCGAGGGACGCTATAGCAGGCAACGACAGTAAACAACTTTCTTGTTCGATCTGTGCCGTCCACTGATTTGTCTTTCACAAATGTAATGGCAAAAGAAAAGCTGTTTGTGTAGCTTGAATCGTCCACATTCGCGTATTTGCGTAACGTATGTTTCGGCCCTAAATCTCTAGATTTCACTGGTCACAATGTTAAAACACCGCTAAAAAGTGCCACTCCAATGTGTCTTTCAATCACCACAGCCTTTATTCTGCTTTTACCCCTCAGTCATGGTATAGACTTGACAACCAATTACCGAAGTACAGCATTTACAAATGAAAAAGGCATGGTTATGGTACACTTGAATTCATGTTTTTACTACACTGCACCTGCCTCTATAGTTACAGAATAATTATACTGGTATTAAGGACATTTCATGTAAAGTAGAACCTGCTATTTAATTAAATGTTTTCCTTTTAAGCCGCTCGTTTATGACTGAAGCGTCACATGTGTCTGGACTGTGGTTTGGCAACCAATTTTGTGCTGCCGTGACAACACCACCTATGTGCTGCCATGGTAACAGCCTGGAACGAGGAAGAGAGTGAAGTCAGTGCTGGCTACGGCCCTGAGGCTCCCAGAGCGCATTTGGGAATCCCATAGGCTCAGCGGTGACATTTCAGCAATGCAGAAACTCCTGTCCGCATTACAGGGCATCTACCTTTTAGCTGGCCACTCCAAAATATGGCCGTTTACTTTGTGCTGCTTATATGAAAATTAGGAATTTCCTGGAAACTTGTGATACTTTTTTTTTCTTGCTTCCGGGCTTCATCTGTTGTGCCTGAATTAGTCGTCAACTCTTGACTGGATGCTTTCGGTAAAATCAATGAAAACACGTCCAGTGAACTGTGAACTGCACCAGAATGCCCGTTCACCGTCCTCACAACCTCTGACCTCTGTCCCCTGGCCCTGCTCTGAGCTTAGGAAAACACTTCACTTCTCCCCACGCGCCGTTTGACATCATCACTAGACCTGGAACTCACCTGTGTGCAACATGTTGTGATGAGAGAATGTGCCAAGGACATCTTGTTATTTCCCTCATGGTCCAAATCTGTGATCTTCATTCCTGGGGCCTGTTTCACAAAGCAGGATTACTCAGTTAGCTGGATAACTGTACTGAGTAAAACCATGTGGTGAAACAAAATAATTTTTAACAGATAATCAGAAATATGCCTCTTGTTTAACCGGCTCTTTTTAAAAAATCGGATTTAACAGATTGCCTGGGAACATGTAACAAATCTGTGGGCCTGCTACAGTTGAATCAAATGTTGAGCAACATTTGGCAAAATGAGCCAAAATGGCGATAGTTAACAAAAACAAAAGCTTCTGAAAAAACCTCCATCTTTTCAGTGATCTCAGAAACTCTCCCCAAATCTCTGGTGATCTTGGGGTTAAACAGGTTCTTTGTCTACTAAAGTATCAAGCGGAAAAGTGTATTGTCACAAAGAAAAATAACAATCACTGCTACGTTAAAACACAAACATATCAATGATTAAAATCATTTCAAAGATTTAAACATTCAAAAGCACAAGCGCGGGCTCCTACTTGAAAGATTTAAACATTGACATTCAAGTCAAACACCTACCAAGTTAGTTTATGATGTTAATGAGCAGATGATAACTAGCTTGGTAGCTAACCTGCTAGAGGCAGTGAGCTAACCAGGCCAGTTCCTATTTACAAATGACATTTACAAAATGTCAAAATGTTCCTAATGAACAGTAGATAATACTTCCAATCCTAACAAAGCAACAGCTTAAGATCTCATTGAGCTGCTAATTAGTCGAACCAGGTGTGCCAAATTAGGGTTGAAATTAAAATCTACAGGATGCTAGGTCTCAAGGAACAGGGTTGGGGACCACTGATTTAGGTTGGCATTAGCTCAGTAATGATCTATATATGCTAACTCCAATAAGCTCATTAACCCTGCATGCTAGTAAGTGCCTATTATTACCTAAAACCAGGGTGATCACTGTGTAAAATGACAACTCTGATAGAGTCTGTTTTACTGACAGAGTGCATGTTATCTCTATCAGACTCAAGCTGTGATAGAGCTGAAATAACACAGTGTGACGTATGCAGCAGTGTCTGTGTGTCTTTCATGAAAGCTCTGCATGGCCTCTGGCTCCAAATCCAGTTTTAAACCTGTTGGAGACCATCAGATAAAAATATAATTTCAACATTCCGGTGAATACATTTCAACCCCATCAGCATTTTGTTCTCTTCTTATGTCTGTAACATTATGTAAGTCTAGGCTGGATTCTGAGTAATATTTGCCTATGGAGAAAGAGAGATAGTGACAGACTACGCACCTCAGAGTTACTCAATGGCTGGAAAACAACAGCCACACTCTTACATCAAAGACAGGCACTTATCAAAGAGGACTGGGGTACGCTGGGTAATCTGGACAGAGAGTCCACGGGGGTGGGGCGGCCAGTGACCTACAGCAGCGTCAGCAGCACACAGCACTGATATCACAGTTTTGCAACCACAACCCTCTGTGTCTATGGGACATGTAGTCCTGCTTTACCTCTGTGCCGATGGGACATCATGTAGTTCTGCTCACCTCTGTGCCTATGGGACATGTAGACCTGCTCACCTCTGTGCATATGGGACATGCAGTCCTGCTCACCTCTGTGCTTATGGGACATGCAGTCCTGCTCACCTCTGTGCTTATGGGACATGCAGTCCTGCTCACTTCTGTGCCTATGGGACATGCAGTCCTGCTCACCTCTGTTCTTATGCTGCCAACCCCACCATGGAAAAACATACTGGGAAACAGGGGGCCTAAACTTTTAAAATAAATAACATCAAATTAATTCAGTAGTGGACAGGGTAGAAAAATGTTTAGCGAACTGGGTTTGTAACCTAATGGTTGCAGGTTTGAATCCCAGGTAGGACACTGCTGTAAGCCCTGCAGTAAGACGGGCTAACTAGTCTGTAGATTGAACTGGAGCATAATAATGCATGGCTTGCATTATGAAAAAGAGAGCAAACCTTGCATATTTAGAACGCTGTGTTTTTAAACTGTTGTACAAGCTCTTAGAAAGTGCTGGGGTACGGACTCCAAGCCACAGAGAAAACAGTGCTGTCAGTCACGTGTTTTGTCCACAGACTTCATTAGGCTGAGTAAAGGTTTTACTGGCGCTAGAAGTCTCTTTTTTACTTGCTGTTTAGAGCACCTTTCTTCCCGCTCCATGTGATCTGGTTTGCTTTATGAATACAAATACATCGGTTCAGGGCCTGACCTAATGTTGCTCACAGGGAAGACGCAGCTGCTGGTGAATTTCAGAATCCACCATTTTAAAAAGCAAAACAAACCCAGTGCTTTAAACTGTAAACTGTTATTTTTTTAAAATATTGTTTAAAATGACATAACTTTAAAATGTGCTTGGAAGTTAATTTTATTTTACTGGTTTCATTTGTTTATTTTAATACTCCTCGACAAATTATAGAGTCATGTCTGAAACAATGCACATAAAAGTACCGTATTGATTTTAATGATTAACAATACGTGCATTACCAGCAGAGTTCTTCGCAGAGATATTACATAAGTGTGTTGTAAGGGGAGTTGCGATTTTATTGACCTTGGTTAAACACCCTTTATCTGGTATTAGATATGACATAACCACAGAAGAGAGGTTGATTCATAAAATTACTTTCCAAGTTTTTTTTTTTTTACATTCTAGTAACCTACAAAGGGTTCTGGCCAGATGTGTCCAATGCCAAACAGCACACTCTCTTCACTCCACTGCTTAAACAGGAAACAGATGATAATATGTTGATTTCTGCCACATATACTGAGAGAAGAACTTCCACTTTGAGAAAGCGAGCCAGGTTGGGTTCAAATAATGTCTCCAGCTGAACGTATTACTCTGATGACTCTGGAATAAAATGGCCGCAAGTGCTTTGCCATCACACATGAACTGTATAGTTGTGACTGAGAGCGACCAATATTACTGTGATGTGTAAAATGATAAAGTTTTGGTTATATATTGTCAGGCAAATGAGAAGTGGTTGAAAATGACGGTGCCTGAATCCAGCGGTTTTTACAGTTGATGCCCTGGTTTAATGTCCAGAGCTCTGAATACTGAACGTGGCATCAACTGCTAAAACTCTTCACTTATCCAACATGTAAAATATATTTGATTTGCTAACAGTAATTATCAATTAAATTAAATCACCAAATTTGTTGATGGGCCGAGCAGCCTGGCGGTCAACCTTAATCAGAATGTGCAACTTGTAACTGGATTGAAATAAAAGGGTTTATTAAGTTATAAAACAAAGTATTTGACGTCTAATCTAAAAACGAAGGTCTGCCTTCCTTAAACAATGGATGCTGCAGAAACAAATATTAAATAGGTGACAGTCACAAATTAAATGAATGAAAGAGTCAAAGTACTCCCAAAAATGGCTCGACCTTTCCACTCTCACCAACTGCCACTTGGAATGTTGGTGACTTATGAATGTAGGCCTTTTCTTTGTCCACTAATTGTAAGTCGCTCTGGATAAGAGCATCAACTAATGCCTAACATGTAAAAAAAAACTAAACAAACCTGTAACACCAGAAAGGTGGGAACATACAGTCAAGCCAGAAAGTCTGAACACCCCTTTCACCTTCTCCACATTTTATTACATTACAGACATATTCTACCATAGATTGAGTTCATTTTTTGTCGTGAAATTCTACACAAAATAGCCCATAATGACAAAGTGAAAACATGTTTTTAGAAATTTTAGCAAATGTATTAAAAATCGAAAACTGAAATCTCTCATTTATATAATTACTCCCTTCTCTTAAATAAGAATCGAATCCCACTTGGTGCGGCTGCCATATTTCATCCTGGCATTTTCAGTATTCCCCCCTTAACGCAAGGGTAGGGAATGACAAGAAGAAAGGATACATTTCATATCTGAACACAGCCTAGGCCTTTTATTGAGCCCACTAATAAGGTAATAGGCAGCAGCTGAATTGA
The DNA here is from genome assembly GCA_022702515.1 of Ilyophis sp. 1 JC-2022. NCBI lineage: Eukaryota > Metazoa > Chordata > Actinopteri > Anguilliformes > Synaphobranchidae > Ilyophis > Ilyophis sp. 1 JC-2022. The sequence continues at coordinate 11,908,293 of CM040396.1, read as the reverse complement.
ATACAATCAATTACACCTGCTGCCATACCTGTGAGTAGAGCCCATGCTGCCCCCTGGTGGACTGCACTCCACATCCCTTCCTAGCGCCACAATACGTATATATATATTTTGGTCATTTGGTCTTTTTTATGGTTATGAGAGAAAGAAGAACACTCCCCTGGTGAGCGTTGCTGAGACACCACACCTCTCTCTGTTGGGGTTTTGGAGTGACAGGCTTGGTTAGTATTGAAATGCTTGTGATACTAGGTTAGGAGAATACGTCTATAAGGCAATAATGAACCTGGCACCTCCCTGGCAACTCATTCTTTTTGGTATGGCCTGACCCAGAATCCGCAACCTAGAGCCCATAGTTCACTTATGGAAAAAGAATATACTGTGGTATATTGTAAATATATCAAAATGATCATCACAATATATTTAAAATATACTGCAGTATATTACATTTCCATAAGGGTATGTTGAAAGTATAATATATGGAACCAAGGGTATAAAATGTGCTTCCCAGAGAATGTTTCCCAGGGGACTATTAGAACCGCCTCTGCAGGTCACCTTAGTGAAGCACACATACACACACACACACACACGCCATATTATTCAGCAATTGCAATTCACAAGCTACATTATAACACGCTGTACTACATATTCGTCTGCGTTTCATTAGCTGACATTGGCTTCGTTCAGTAGCCAAGTGTTTAGGTTGGCGGCTCACAGACGCCTGAGCACAACTGACTTTACTGTACACAACGTTGCGCTCACGGCAGGATTTTTGCACACGCATCAGAGAGGTTAAAAAGATCTACTCTTATACTCCCGCTGGTTTTTTATTTTTCACCCTATAACCGTCAAGCAGTTCCAAACCAAAGAAACCAGGTGAGGTGGGTTAACCGTCTGATCACCTGATTCAAGAGCAATTAAGTGCTGAGTAGCCATTAAAACCAAAAGACTCTCCAGTACCAGGGTTGGGGAGCCGGCAGGAAGCCGGCAGAGAGCCCTTCCTGTGCCATTACTCTCTGTAGCAGCAGCACTTGGTCTTCCTCTGCCAGCTGCACAGTCTATTGTGTCCTTTGCTACGTAAATGCTGAAATACAACAAAAACCAACGCATACTGCGGACCTCCAGTCACTGCGTTTTCAGATTCCTACTGTCGTGGTCCCGCTCTAGATTTCGTTTTTATGATGCGTGATCCAATCAGCCGATGTAGACCGCGATACATGATAAAGATGTATGAGCATCGGCATTTGTGCCATATTTTTATTAGCACCAATTCCCTCAATGGATAATCCATCGTCAAATATTCAGAGGGTAGTGTGTGGCACCTCTTGTCGAATATAAAGTGGAATTTCATGAACAGGAACCTTTTTTGTTATCTGCACGTGGGATCATGGCCAATGGAACAAGGTGCATGCCTGGACATCACACACATATAAAAAAATCGAATAAAATAAGCCAGAGAATCACTAGGGGAGGCGTTTGGAACAGTATGTGCTGCTTTATCATTTGGGACGGTTACAATTGAACCTGAAGCCATGGTAACTGTCCCTAAGCATTAATTAGGACTTTTCCCAAACAGCACCCCTGGTGATTCGCTGGCTTATTTTTCTTTCATATGTGTGATGTCACAGTGTCAGTCACTGGCCTATCAGCTGCCTGGAAATGCTGCAGAATACAGGCGTTGCACAACTTGGAGCCAGAAGCCATAACCAGCAGTAAGTGGCTGGTTAATTGCCTTGTGCAATACAAGGTCGCAAATTAAAAGTATGATAGCGTGTCCACGCTGTAAGCATGTGTTCATTCACAGCGTGTTCCCGTGATCGTATCTCACAGTAACGTCAGTAAAATCTTTGCTTTTATCGAGCCAATGTGAAAACCTAGGATACTTGGACTGATATCGTGTTTTGAATGTTTGATTATTTTAAAAATATGTAAAGCGTCTGCTCTAAAGGCAGCTAAATCGTTCAGCATGAGGCTTGCATTTGTAATGAAGCGGATGCATTGAGCACCTTTATTTTTTCACTTGCTTTTGTAATCGTGTATTGTAAATACTTGGTACGAGAGCGATTGCTGGTAACACAGGAGTAGTTATGTAAGATTCACACAGACCTCTTACATATCATCTCATTCTTAGAGTCGTATTGTATTAAGCACAATATTAGTGATGAATCCATACGTCCTACTTTCAAATAGGTATTTTCATTACGTTTTGTTTAATTATTTGTTAAAAACGGATGCCGATTTAACGCAGGCCAAAAGTGCAGAAAAATGGGTTCAATAAAAAAAATATATAAAAATATTTACACATTTAAAAAAAAAAAGTTTTATGAGCAGCCCAGGTAGTGGGGGGTTGTTCATTTGTCCCTGGATCTATGGCTGTGATTTCGTCAGCATCAGGCCTGCTGGATCTGAAACAGCAGTAGTGACATGATTTCAGATTTAGCCGGTTTACTCAGGAAAATACCTAGTGAAATGCAACATCTGCAGTAGCTGTGTCATGTGGTTATTCTCTCCTGCATTTCCTGCAAAGTAAGGTTTTTGCGCAACGCGGTTTTGCTTTCCCCTGTGTAGCTTCTAGAGAATGATTTTCACCCGCAGAAACAAACAGCCCTGTTACACAACTCCCGTGTAGCAAGTGTGCCTGCCATCCCACCAATCAGAACCCTGATTCCAGTGGCAAAGCCATGTCTGCATATGCAGCCATACGATGTGTACTGTCAGCCATTCTGGCAAGTCTTCGCAGTTATGCCGTACTTGTGTCTTGGCTTTGTATCAGAAAACTGAAACATTTTGGAAACCTAAAGAATTTCAATAAATTGGCACCAGATGCGTGTCGCATTTTTGAGTCGGAAACAACTGATCCGGTCAGATTTTATTGTGACTTTCCAGGCCCAATCTGTGTGAAATTTCCACACAAACCATCAAAAACCATCCCAAAGAGATAAAAGATTTCCGAGAAAATAACATCTTATTGTGCGTGCACAATGTATCCCATACAAAACATGTCAGGTAATTCGTTATTTGGAGAACTGCTCTAGAGAGCATGTTCTGATGCCACACCATAACATAATTTAAGAAGAGTTTCCAAAGTTTATAGCATATAGTGCAGGCACATAGGCTAGGCCTAGGCTACTGCCTATTGTCCAATTGTGTCTAATGAGTGGCTTGACTGAAACATAGCCTAATTGATAGGGAAAGTGAAGCTTGTGCATGCTATCTGACTAAGGTTTTTTTAACATTAGTGAGTGATACTAAAAAGTATTCAAAAAGATGTGAAAGTAGCCCAAAATATCTAGACCCACCCAAGGCCATTTTCACCCGCACAATGAGGTTAAAAGTATCCCAATCGTGTGTGAAACCGCCCAATCTGGCAACACCGGAACCAGTTCAGCAAATGGAAAAAATATGCATCTTTTGCAGAGTGCAGGAGGTGAAGAACAGCGCAGGGAGTGTCGAACAGTGCAGGGAGTGTCAAGGAGCACCCTCAAGTTTGAGCCTTTTGAACTAAGAAAAGTTAGCAAAGCTGAGGTTGCTAGTACAATGGAGTTAGTCAGCCAACTAGAAAATATATTCAATTAGGTGAAATTCAACTGGATGATGTCCTGAGTTTTTTCTAAATATTTATTAAAATTAGTGGGCTAAATCCTAAATCCTGCTCCGTGAAATACCGCCATCTCTTATTCTCTGATCGTAGTTTAGTTAATTAATTTCCACTGCACAATGGCCAATGGTAGAACGGCGCCCTCTGCTGGACACTTGTTTTAAACGTAAACGCAAATTACAAGAAGACACCAGTGACCACTCAGACAGTGAGTTTCCCGTCTTTCAAAACGAGAGTTTATGGTGTTTTTTGAAGGATTTTCTATATGCCCGTCCAGATCCATTGTGTAAGTTAGCTGTGACATGAGCAATGAGCAATATATCTCAAGACTGCACAGTTTGTCAAAATGTAGATATTGTTATCTATTGTTATCAGAATTGTGTAGTTCCCCCCCCAAAAAAAAAAAAATTCCCAATCATACTGACTGCGCCTAGTGCTTAGATTCGTGTTTGCCTTTTTAGGATTGTTTTAACGCACTTGTTACTTGTTCGGAAATGCACTTTGTACGTCGCTCTGGATAAGAGCGTCTGCTAAATGTCTATAATGTAATGTAATGTAATGTAAAGATATGGACCATTGTATATGATCGTAAATAACATTTTAACAGGGCTTAAAATGCTAAATACCAAACTTCTCCTTTAACATAGTAACTTATCATTGTCTATATCTTATGATTAATGCATAGCTATTATTTCACAATTAAAATATTAACTGAAATTAGATGTTTCAATTAATAATTTTAAAATAATTCTGAATGTACAAATTTGGCTTGTATAGTCAGTGCAGTATTTTATGGATATTTGTTATTTTTACTTGTTAGTGATTGGCAAAACAAAGTATATAGAAACGTTATCCTTAAAAAAAAATGTGCTTGCAACAAAAACAACACGTGACATTGCCGCACAAGGGTGGGATGTCTTACAATACTTCCACAGTACAGTTGGAAAATAGTATGGAGGATATTTTTTAACATAGGCCTACTGCACATTGCGTACTAAATAGCACACAGGAAACTGGACGCAGTAGATGGGGCTGTGTCTGAAACATGGCTCTTCTATACTATTGAGTATGCTAGTTGATTACACTGGATGAGAAAGTTAAGCAGGCAAAATGTTCCCTAATGCAGTGTACTTAAAATATATTTGATATACTTATTTCCGGGTTTCGTTGACAATAGGCCCAGTATGAAGGATATTTTTTGCATTCTGCATGTCATTATGCATTATGCAGTACAGAGTATGTTAGTACACTACTCATGCAGTGTACTCAACTAACATACTCAATAGTATAGAAGGGAGTTGATTTGGACACAGGCTGTGTCTGAATCAGCACCCTTCCATACTATTAGGTAGGCTTGTTGAGTAGACAGGATGAGAAAGTCATTAAGTAGGCAAAATTTTCTCTAAATATAGTAGATTTAAACCCCGTATGATACACTTTCGCGTATATTCGGGAGCAAACTTTTCAAGAAGTACACAAACATTTCGGTTGCATAGATATGACAAGAAGCTTTGTTTAAAAACATGGCCGGGGCGTCTTACGTCACTTCCACGCTATGGTTGAAAAATAGTATGGAGGATATTTTTTTTGTACTGTACATCACATACTAAACAGTGCACATTAAACAGCACACATCCGCCAGTACACTGTACACAGGAGACAGGACGCAGTAGATAGGGCTCTGATTTGGACACAGCCCTTGTCTTTAATCGTCACAAGCCTGGCAAAAAGGTTTTTAATTGAATTAGTTTTAAGATGTCATCAAACACTAAACTTACATTCCACATGTAATCTATGAAAATATGGTAATCAAATGCATTTTTCTGTGCAAAAAGAGAAGGCAACCAAAAAAATAAATCACTCAAGATGTTCTTTTTATAAAATGTTTTATTTTTTTAATATGGAGGCTAATTGAAATGCATCAGATTGACTGAATATTCTGCACTAGACATCGTCTCCTGTGTTTATCAGAGATACAAACCCAGTAACACTTTTAGGATCCCATATAAATTAAAATAAACAAAGTTGTTACATGTGAGCAATTATTGTTGACAATAGTAGGTATCTATATATTTACTGCAATACATCTCTGCATGAAACATGCTAGAATATAACTGCTTTAATATGGACAGTATAGCGTTACCTCTTCATCAGTACACAGAGCATTATAACAAAATAAGCACCAGGATAGTCTGTTTCTGTACAGTTCATAAATATACTTATACTGCAACCAAACAAAATGTATCATAATCAATGTTTTGTACTCTTAAAATGTGTTTTACTCTCTTAAAAAAATGCAGCCAGCCAGGCGGATTGAAAGGAACGGCAAACAATGCGACAGGAAGCCAAGACGACAAAAAGAAAAAGGGAAAGACATGTTCAAGTCAAGACCCTCAAAAAGGGTGAAGTAGGATTATTCCTTCTTTGGAAATGCCTGTTTTAACATGGAGACGGTGGGCTGTTCAGCCGGGGCCGAGGCTACGGCCCGCGGGATCCGCCCTTCTGTCTGCGACTCTCACTCTACACCGCCGAGGTCAAAGCTTGCTTTTCATTGTCAGGATTGAGGAGGAATACCCTCCTATCCGTAAGAACCATTTGGCTTTTAGCACCCCGTGTTAACTTTGATAAACCGGAACAATGCTTGCAGACTGAGCTGGAATAAAGATTGATCGGAAGTCAATAAATTATTATTTTTTTGGTATTGTTATATAACAGGGGGGGTTTCAAGTGAAAAGGCAGCGGAATCCAGAGGAAATTGCACAAAAACACATCAGAAAACTTCTGAAGCACTGAATCCTCAAAGGCACACATCACCAGCAAAGCAAGAGGAGAGCGACAGACAGAGAAGAGTGGTGCAGAGAAACACACACACACACACACACGCACACACGCACACAAACACACACGCACGCACACACACACGCACACAAACACACACACATGTAACACACACACGCACACACACACACGCACACACACACACGCACACAAACACACACACACATGTAACACACACACGTGCACACACACACGCGCACACGCACACACAAACACACACACACATGTAACACACACACGTGCACACACACACACACACGCACACAAACACACACGCACGCACACACACACACTCACACAAACACAACCTCACCTGTAACACACACGTGCACACACACACGCACACAAACACACACACACATGTAACACACACGTGCACACACACACGCGCACACACGCACGCACACACATGTAACACACATGTGCACACACGCACGCACACACATGTAACGCACACACGTGCACACACACACGTAACACAAGCACACACACACATGCACGCATGCGTGCACACACACACATAACACATGCACACACATGTAACACACGCGCACACAAACGTAACACACACACACGCACGTGTACGTAACACACAAGTACGCACACACACACGCACGCAACACACGCACGCACACACACACACGCACACGTAACATACACATGCACGCACACACACATGCACACACACACGCGCACGCACGCACATCTCCTTGCAGCTTGGTCAGACTCAGGATGGGTTGGGCTGGGGTTAGGTTCAGCCGCAGGGTAACCAGGGTAACCGACATTAACTAACAAAATACAGTTTCATTACACATTTTATACATCTAACTACACCTTTTAATGGATTTGCACAAATTACCAAAAAAAAACAACTTTTAAATTTTTCTAACTTAAACAATAACTACATTATCAAAAGGCAAACAGTAGGTATATTGCAACACTCTCCACTAAAAAACCTCTGTCATCTACGCATCCTCTCTTTCTCTCTTTCTCTCTCTCTCTTTCTGTGGGCTGTCTGACAGAGTGACAGCCCGGCACGAATACTGTAAGTTTCCAGAGGTCAGAAAGCCAAGGCTAACAAAGGTACGAGCCTTGCTGGAGAGACAGGCATCCCTGGAACAGGGAGAGGTCTTTTTGGGGCGGGGCGGGGCGGAGGTGACGACCAGGGAGGGCTGCCGTAGGATTTTAGCAGGATCAAAGCCATGGAGAGGACTTAGAATCCCCACGGTGTCTTCATGCAGCTTTATTTAAACTACACGTCCTCTCTCATGTTAGACACAGAAAAGCGCCCGCCGGTTTGTAACTGTTTAATGGTTCAAATGGGGGCGCATACATCTGGTCAAAAAGAGTGGGGAGGTATTTTAAGATGCTGGTTTTAAGGATTTTACAGTTTTTCAGAAGGGCAGAATTGTTTTGTTGAATGTCTGGGATATGTATAAAAAGGCAGGGGGGGGGGAATACGTGCTGAGCTGGCACACTTTGGGTTACTGTTTGGTTAAACCACTCATGATTGGTCAGCCTGGTCCTTGAGCGTCACTCTCCCCAGTTGCCATGGTTTCAGTCAGCGCTGGTTTCCCAGAAGCAAAGTGATCCTACCCGAGCTTCCCCATAAGGCCACAAACTGCACTGGCCCCTACAGGCCATTGGTGGAACTGCGGGCGCCAGTCAATTTGCTATTAGTGTGGATTAGAGACGCACGCCAGTCAGTGTGGCTGTTTGCCGTTGGGTGTGGGTCAGAGACCTGTTGCGGATTCATTACATTACATTACAATTATTTAGCAGGATTCAAGTATTTCATATTTATTTAATCACTTTTTCATGTTTAGTTTTGACTTTACGTGACTGTACGGAAGGGGAGGGAAGAGGGAAGAGGGAGTGAGACGGGCTGTCAGTCTCCAGGATTCCACCGACTCCGCCCCTACCTTCGCTCTGATCACACCCACGTTCCCTCTAAGCCCGCCCCCGTCACTCTGACGCCACTCCCCACACAGGGCCTGCAGTTTCTAACCCCAAAGGAAGCATTGCATAATTCTAAAAGCTGAGACCAAGGCTGACTGAGGAAGATTGTGTCTCTCTTCTTCTTCATTAAAGTGCTAAGAGATGCCTGTTTACTGTGGTCCAGAGGACGCCCCACCACGGCAGGAAGCAAACCGGCTCAGCCCCTCCCCTGTTGCCCTGGCAACGCCCCCAATGGGTGGCCTCGACAGCAGGGGTGAGACTCTTCCTGATTAATCAGGAAATGCTGATTCTTTTAGACCCTAAATGTCTCAGCCAGAGGTAGAGGACTTGGGTGTGTCATAAGCACACACACATACACACACACACACACACACACACAAACTGCTCTGACAGTTGGTGATGCTGTTTAGCAATAAAGCCAGTTGCCTCTGGAGACATTTAGGGTGTGAAAATGTGACACAAATCAGATCAGGAACACAATGCGACACGACGAGGTCTCCCCTTTCCAACCAGTTACATTTCTGAGACCAAGTTAGCAAAGCCAGCAGCTAAAACCAGCGTAAAAGGAGCACGCTGGAAGTGGACAAAGCAGGCATAAAAACACACAGGACTGGTGCGATGATGGATCAGTTGTACTCCTGTACCAGTTATAACTCAGTAGCGCTGCACTGTCATTTAGAAGGCTGACCGGCACTCAGTAAACACATGTTTAACAAAGTGAACATAGCATTCTCATTTACGTACTGGTTAAATATGTATTCCTGAGTTCAGCCGGCCTTACTTTTGAGCCTCAGCGAGCGGCTGCAGAAACGCACCTCTTTGCGGGGACCAGAGCCGGCTTGCGTACCTCTGCTGCAACACGAACACAAAGTGGTAAAAGCGGACGGCTTGTTAACACTGGTCTCAGAAATGGGTGTCAGTTAGGAGTTAGGAGGTGGGAGGGGCCAGGCCGCTGGTTGCTGCAGGTTGCCCGGCAACGCTCTCCTCCACGGCGACCTCTGGGGGGGGGGGGGCTTCATCTGGAGTTTTCTAGAAGTTTCTCTCGCTCAAGGTCACACATGCACACAGAGGTTCTCTCTTGGCCTGCCATCATTTTATATTAAAAAATAGTGCAATTCTTTTCAACATTTATATAAATAACTCTAAAATCGTGCTTTTTTAAGTTTGATTTTCAGTTGTATATACATGTATACATACATGCATGTATACACATATATACACATACATACAAATGCATAACGTATAACAACGTCGAACACGTTTGAGTTGGCACCCCAACAAACTGCCATTTCTTTTTTTTCTCTAAACAAAAGAACAAGAACAAAACATTTTTCCTTTTTATAATCCTTTCTCGTACAAAAATACCCCTGCCCTGGCAAATCCTCTCTTATCATACATATTGCAGATTATTTCTTTCTCCAAATAAACAGTCTTTTTACAAAAGATTTTGTGCAAATATTTCTCAGAAGTGAAGATAACTAAAGACACATTAAAAACGGAAACTAACTGGGACAGGCTTCCACTCCGGCTGACCTGGACCGCGGGATTCGACCGGAGAACCGCGGCTCCACAGCTCGGTCAGAGCACGCACAGCCGCTCCCGTGTGTGCGCTGGCTTTCTCTCCAATCATAACCGCGGCCCCCTGAATTGTCACAAGCTTTTAATTGTTCGTAATTAGACACTTTAATTGTCTGATGAGGGATGAGTCACCCTCGTAAGGCCACATTGTGTCAGAAATAGCTGTGTGCGCCATGAAGAACAAACGCCCTATATTCACCATCACATCTCAGGACCGTTAATCAGGCTGATGCACTAAGGCTTTTCATCTGTTGTTACGTGCTTTATGGCAAACGTTTCCTCTAGAAAGAGGCAACATTTTTTTAAATTGTTGAAATTATGGACTGAGAGGTGAAATCAGTGGAGACCTAAGTGCTGACGGTGTGGACAGCTGCTCACTGGGACTAAACCATTAGGGAAATGGGAGAGGGGAAACTGTCGAAAAATAAGTTTTAGGGGAAAAGGACGATCGAACGTAAACATAGTTTCAACAGCCGTAATCGATCATGAGATGGGCGATGGTCTGCAATAAAAGCCAGCAGACTACAGGAGGGGGAGGGGGGGGGGCGGGACTAAGTTTGTGTGTGGGGGGGGGGGGAGTGGTGATTCAATGGAGGAAACCAAGATCAGCAGGAGTGGAAATACCCCGCCCAGAGTCCCGCTCAAATCAAGAAATAAGCATCTGCATTTAAAAAAGGAAGACCTGTTAATTCTAAAGACTTTAGAGCATTTCAAATCAAGGACAGGCAGGAAGTGGCAGAGGACTTTACAGGAAGTCCCGAGCACAGGAACACAAAACATTAAACATGGGAAAAAGAAAGGAACCGTATTCTATGTTCGTCTCAGATTCTGTCAGTGTAGAAAAAAAAAGCTGTGAGCACTAAAGACAACAAATAACATGTAAATATTTATACAAAGTTTGAGGGCGGGGTTTCAGGCTTGGGAAGGGGCGTGGCCATTCTATCCCCTCCCCCTCCTTACCCTGACAAGTTCTGTGGAAGTGCGAAGGGGGGGAGGCTTGGCGGTTTCTCACGACGTCAAACCTGCTGCGGCCGCTGTTTCTCCTTCCCGCGTGTGTGGCGGCTCTCTGGCGCCCCCTCTGGTAGGGGGTGGTGCTGCAAGACCCCGTGCAAGAGCTGAGGGGGCCCGGACTGGTGCCGGGGGGGCAAGGAGGGGTGGTAGTAGTGGCCGATGACCTCGCTGTAGGCCGGGGGCGCCCCCTGCAGGCAGGCAGAGGCGCTGGTGTCGATCAGCTGGCTGTCGAACACGGTGCGGTTGGGCGGGGCCCTTACGGACTCGCGGTTGAGCTCCAGCTGCTGCTCAGGGTCCCGTAGCTGCAGCGTGCAGGGGCCTTGGTACGGAGGGGGCTCCTCCCCGTCCGACAGGGAGATGGTGGGGGGCAGGTCGATGATTGCGTGGGGCAGGTAGGGGTAGGTGGGCTGGAAACGGGGCAGACGTTCCCTCTGCAGGTAGGAGGGCAGTCGGTCCGGTGGCCTGGGCGTGTACACCTGCTGCTGAACAGGCAGAGAGAGGAAGTCCTGTCACTTACCTGCACACTAATGTACAACATTACTCACAATACACTTACCTGAACACTAATGTACAACATTACTCACAATACACTTACCTGAACACTAATGTACAACATTACTCACAATACACTTATCTGAACACTAATGTACAACATTACTCACAATACACTTACCTGAACACTAATGTACAACATTACTCACAATACACTTATCTGAACACTAATGTACAACATTACTCACAATACACTTATCTGAACACTAATGTACAGCACTGCTCAAAACACACTTACCTGGATACCCTGTTCTGTTCACAATTTATTCTTATGTTCTAATGAGAACCATTACAGGTCTAATCTGTGATGCGAGAATTGATGATGTCACTGGGCTAACTCTTCTTATTATTATTAAAGTCAATGATCATTCAAGAGTTCATTTTGAAAGTTTGCAGGTTTGTTTCAGTTTCATCGGAACTGCAGCCTCCACTAAATTAAGTGAATCCTTTCTCTACAATGGGGGGAAAGGGGAGGAGTTATACCCAGGTGATGTCATCATTTGGGGGGTGGGGCTTAGGGTTAGAGCAAGCTCACCTCACTCATCCCACTAGAGGTCCCAGGAGGGCCATCTGAGGCCCACAGGCTCCCATCCTAAAGCAGAGAGAGAGAGAGGTAAGCATTTGGCAAATACAAGGTACAGTGAATGTGCAATACACGACATAACCACTAGGTGTCACTGTCGTCCATGACGAGTGACTCCAGGGCTGAGTAACAGCAGCAGGTTTGGGGCAGCTGGCATTGGTTGTGTTTTACCTGGTTCGTACAGAACCCACACAAACTTCATCACAAAGAGTAGCAGGAAAACGCTATTTCACGAAGAGATTCCCCGTCGATGTCTACAGACCCAGGGCCTGAAATCAGACTGGTCCTGTCATACAATCGTGTCTGACCGTTACATTCTGTGTCCTTTCAGTTTGGATAATGTAGGCTGGTGGCTCTGGTCTTAGAGGTGTTTATTTTTGACGCGACCGAGCATAACTCTATAAAGTTTTCCCGAAATCACGGCACACAAACAAACCCGTTCCGTGGAAGTCAGATCCCCAGACGTGGCCTGTAGGCTATTCGGCCTTACGCTCACGCGTCTCTGACTCATCTCTTCAGCAGCGGCTGGAGGAATCGCCCGCCAGCCAGAGACGCCGGCGCACTCTTTGGGTTCCGCGTTTAAACAAAACCCCGTCTTTTCCACGTGAGTCATCGCCGATCCCATCCAGGAAACAGGGAGCCTAGGCCCCGCCAACATGCTCTGACCCGCGTTTCATCCGCAAGACTGGCCTATGCTTTCGTCTGTAAGAAGTCTCTCTCATTAGCATAATGCACGGAGAGCCGCAAGCCACGCTAAAGGTTTCCCCCGTGCACTCGCATCGTGACTAGACATAACGGCTAAGTTATTATAGCCACTGGCTGCTCGCCACCCAACAACCTGAATAAAATGTAGGCTACTTAAAACAAACGCAAAAAAGCTTTTGCTCTTTGCAACCTTTACAACGATTACATCCGTTCGGCTAAAATTACATTTGATTGATTTAGAAGACCTCTCATCCACAGGGTCTAAAACCGTGCAGAAATATCAGCGACGCACCCAAGTTTTGTGAGCAGTGATGACACACCAGAGAGAGTGTACGCACACCATCACTAAATGCCCACCTAGAACCATGACACCATCATCAATGCAGACATTTTAGAGATCCTACCGTTTTACCCTTTTAAAGCTGTTTAGGGGGGGCAATGTCGAAGTGAGACAGGATGGGTTAATTATTGGCTCATTTAAACTAAGGTTTATAGGCTAGTTAAATGACAGGAGCAAACTTTATTTAAAAAAATAGGTGACATTAAAGCTGGAGGACGCAGGGAACAGTCACGCTGGAAGCAATCATAGAAAGAACTGTTCTGTGAGAAATCCAAGACCATACACTGTGTTTATACCCAGCACCCATACACTGTGTTTATACCCAGCACCCATACACTGTGTTTATACCCAGCACCATACACTGTGTTTATACCCTCAAATTCTCATTCTAAAACCAGCAATTCGGCACAAATGTGGAGCTCCCATATTCTACTGGACATGTAGGTCAAAAGTTTCAACACAAATTTATCTGGTTAACTAACCAGTAAACTGTCATTACCTATAATGAATAGTAGCTAGGTTGCTATTATTGATAACGTTACTTTATTTGGCAGCTAGTTCTTGGAAGAAGGAAATGTTTGCTAACGTTATATTTCATATAGATCACGTTAGCTAGAACCGGCTACTCATTATAAGTTACCATGCATACCAGCTGTATCCAGATAATGCCTTTTTTTTTTTGTTGTTGACTTTTTTTGACTGTAATGTTAGCAATACCAGTCTCTAATCCTGCAGTCGTATCAAAAAGACTTTATGTTCACAACGAGGTCTGTGAAAGCAGTGGGCAGGGCCAAAGGATGTTTCGACTTTGAAATGTTTTGACAACAAATGCGACCGTTGAGAAAAAGTTGCGTACTCTAGCTTTAACACAAATGATAGCACCTGACTCAATAAACAAGCCAAATTCTTAAATCCAGTGTATTTTATCGTCTCTTTCAGAACTGTGACCAATAACCAGGGTCGATGGCTTAATATCTGAGGGGTTGTACTGTAGCGCAGACTTCCTGTCCCGCCCCTATGCAGTACTTACGGTGGCCTGAGGGAGGCGCTGTCTGCGGGCCTGGCTGTGCCGGGAGGCCAGGGAACGGGCTGACAGCCGGTAGTGGTTGAGCAGACAGGTGATCACCACCACCATTACCATCATCACCACCACGATCAGCAGGATCTGCACAAACTCCAGCTGGGCTGTGGACACAACGAGGAGCGTGGTTTCAGGCAGCCATCTTATAGTCACACGCACACACATACATGCACACACACACATAGACATACACATACACACACACACACAGGCACACGCACAAACACACACGCACGCACGCACGCACGCAGGGAATAAAATGTACTTTTTCACCCACTGGCCAGAGTGGCTTGTGGATTACAAAAATGACCAGCCATTTTCAGCATTTTTCCAGCCACATTACCTTTTACAATATAACACAACCTGATTGGTTACCTACCAAAGTGGCTGCTAGACACGCACACATCAATCCATATAATTATAGTTATGCTCTCAAACACAGGAATTACGTCAGGCGTATACATATGTTTAGGCATTTAGCAAACACTCTTATCCGGTGACTCACACAGCTTTTAACATTTCAACATTTTCACATACAGTACATTTATACAGCTGGATATTTTACTGAAGTAGTTCAAGTTAAGCACCTGGCTCAAGGGTACAAAGGCAGTGCCACACCCGGGAATCAAACATGCAACCTCTTCACTGTTACTGTTCCACAACCATTATGTTACATTGTGGCCCGTACTGTTACTGTTCCACAACCATTATGTTACATTGTGGCCCGTACTCTTACTGTTCCACAACCATTATGTTACATTGTGTCCCGTACTGTTCCTGTTCCACAACCATTGTGTTACATTGTGGCCCGTACTCTTACTGTTCCACAACCATTATGTTACATTGTGGCCCGTACTCTTACTGTTCCACAACTATTATGTTATATTGTGGCCCATACTCTTACTGTTCCACAACCATTATGTTACATTGTGGCCCGTACTCTTACTGTTCCACAACCATTATGTTACATTGTGGCCCGTAGAATAATTAATCTGGCTTTGGGTGAGTGAGTGTGAAATAAAACAGGCCATGGAGGTGTTCCCTAACCGCACCATGTGAAAAGGCAGGCAGAAAAATGGGTCTGCCCCCCCAGCACCCACAAGCCAAACCCCCCCCCCCCCCCCCCCCCCTACCCCCTCCAGCCAAACACCAGCCAGGCCATCTCAGACTACAACCAGCCTACAAAACTAAAAAACAGCCTACAAAACCACAAAACCATTTCCCTTCACGAGGAAAGGACCTAATGTCTGCCCTCCCCCCAACAAACAAACAAACAAACTAAAATAAAAGACAGCGAAACAAACTATAACAATGTTATATGCAATGATATCTAGCCAATAATGTGAACTAGCATTGAAATAGCCTTCTTAATCATGACCCAGCCAGCTGGAGGGACCTGTCTGCTACTCCCCCGCCCCATCCTCCTCCTCCCCTCCTCCCCTCCTCCCCAGAGGCTGGTGGTCATTAGTCAGCGCTCAGTCCCGTCTGGAGGCAGACGGCCCCATAAACAGACACCATCCCTTCAGAGCTTTCTGCGGAAGCGTCAGGGCGACTCACCGCTACACGGCAGGCCCGCGGGCCAGGAACGGCTCTCCTGGAAGAGGTTGCGTAGTCTTCTCATTACAATAAGAGGCTCGCCGACAAGAGAACACACACACACACACACACACTCGCGCACGCCCGCCGGCGCATTAAACACACACGCACTGCTGCTCAACAGGTCTGCTGCGAGGCTCAGTCTGGCAGCCAGCTGACTGCCCTCTACCTCCCACAACAGCAGGGGGGAGGGGCCTGGGGCGAGGGGGAGGGGCCATCGTGAGAAAGGGAAGACGAGCACTAAAATAAAGACAGACAAATGTGACGGAGAAAGAGAGAGAAAGACAAACTCAGAAGGGCCCACAAGTCTAAGACTGAAGCAGTTGAGACCGATTTGCGTAAGTAGATAAAAGATAAAGAGTAAAGTTGAAAGTTAGCACTTGGTGTGTCTGTCTGCAAATAAAATCTAAAAGCACAGAACAGCTTCAGCACTGCAGCAGAAATTACCCTGAGAAATTCACACAGGCCCAAGATTACCCAAATAAACCAGACTCGCGTGTGTGCAGTGAAACAAAGCGGCGCCGTGTTATTGTGACGGTACATACTAGTGTGTATGTAACTATGTATGCATGCATGCATGCAACTATGTATGTATGTAGTATGTATGTATGTAGGATGAGCTGTCTCCCTCTTTTTTATATATGGTTTATATAATGTATACATCTGTGCCACCTGCAAACCAACCTGCACCTCCACAATGTTGATTATAGTTTAGATGCATTTATTTCAGAGGTATCTGCATCTTGTATTTTGTATACTAAGCATTTACAGATCTGTGGCTACACCCTTATGTGTGAAAACACAACGTAAACGGCACTGCAACGCAAATTACCATAAATAAGCCTTTCCTTGGCTTCAATTATTGGCCTTTTCAGGACCTAAAACTCTTTATAATGAAATCAAACAGGAGATTAATTGCAAGGCCCAATGAGATATTTCCCACAGGTTATAACCATGGTACAAAATCGATACATTTTTAGAAAACGGCTCCGGATGGCCATGCATCTGATGCGCAAAAACACAACGCAACAATGTTTTAGTTTCTTAACTTCAACATGCATATCTGTGACATATCTGTCTGTCAACATCAGAATATTTAATATCTCAAGCCATTTCTAATGCTGACCGTTTGCATATCTGGGATGTTTTGAAGCCATTTAGGGAGGAAGAATAAACTCGATCGTAACTTCTTTTTTAAAACATACGCAATGGAAGCTGTTCATCTACGATCGTTCTTGGGCCACCTCCACTAACATTTACTTATCAGAAACATTTTTATTTAAAACGTTCTCTGTGGTTAAAAAATAAACTTTATCGAAGGCATATCAACGACTGGGCCGATATCGTCGGCAGCACACGATTCTTCCGTCCCCGACTGATCATGAGAATGCATCCCTGGCTTTCCAATAAAGCTCGCTGAATAATTCCCCATGAAAACATTACAGAAAAACAAAGGACACGCTAATATTCGGTTGCGATCACATACAAACGAACAAACAGAAAGAGAAACCTGTTTTACAAAGCAGATTTATCATTCACATACTTTTCCTTCTTCACAAACACGAGCATCGTCTGATTAAAAGAACGCAACGGTCGTTACAAATAACGACAACTAATAGCCTACGAAATTAAAAATATCAGGAAGGAAAACGTCGATACGAATTAAGGCTGCCTTGACAATTAGTTGCTTTAAAAAAATCCAGGCAATCTTATTTATCACAACCTATAAATATTAGGCTATGCTTCCATGTACACTGTAGCATGCCCACAGAGGGGAAGAACTATTCACGGCATGTTTCAAATAAAAGTTTTTATTTGATAAGTGTCGTTGCCTTGAGGAAAGTCTCCCAGCTGACAGGAAACTGTCGAGTCAGTGGAACACAGCCGAACGCGTTTTACACGCCAGTCAGACAGCACTGGTCCTCAAACACTGCCCTGTACGGAGAAGGTTGGGGTCACGGGAGATCCCAGTCAAAGGGAATTCAGCCCAGCCCAGCCCAGCCCATACCCCCGTTACCAGCAACCCCCCCGCCCCACGTCAGTCTGGGACTTTGTTACCATACTCAGCCAGACAGGGCTGGTGTGTGCGTGTGAGCGAGCGGAACGCTCTATATTTCCCCCGCTGGTGTGGTGGGGAGAGGTAGCCTACGACAGCAGGGCCGGAGGGTGTAGACGGCATATATCAGTGCGTAAAACTGTCTGCCCAGAAGGGCGGCTGGGTTAGACGTGGATTTCCATGACAATAGCAGAGGCAAGCGGCGGAGGGCAGACGGAGCAGCACAGGGCAAAACGCTGAGACAACAAGGAACAAAGCTCTCTCTCTCTTTCAGTGGCAACGTGCCCCAAGTGTGGGAACTTTGGGGGACAGCAAAATAAAAGGGTTAAGTATACTATCAGAGCGGTGACGGGGAGGGTTCTTAATATTTACGGTTTGCATATTTAAATCAGAAAGAGCACTTGGCTATAAATTGCTTGCTGTCCAAGGAGATAAAACCCAATTCATAGGGAAAAATGTATTGGGGGGGGGTTTCCACAACTTAGCACATTAGCACACATCTGAACTTTTCAGGGTTTCTGCACGCGTAATGCGAGAAACACTCGCGTGTGCGTGCAACAACTGCGTACGATCTTTTCAACCAAAGTTAATTTCCATTATTGTATCCAAAACAAAAGGAAGCCCTTTTTTTTATTCCCCAGGTGGAAACAAATTAATATGCTAATCTAAGCAGCGGGTCCAGACAGCAGCCCTCCTCAGAGACAGGCTACGTCGGCTACACATGAAACGAAAGGGGGCAATTTAGACAAACCAGAACCGTTGCTCTTGAGAAAGATACACTTACTTCTCTGTCCTACCCTCTCAAAGGCGTGCGTGTGCCGTCTCCAGAACAGTCCACACACACATTTGCATCCGTGAGATCCACGAGACTTAAGCATAAAACAAAGGTCTCAGGGATGTCAGAGCTCACTTCTCAGTCAATGTTCAGGGAAATCATAATGAGATTATTATAGGCAGATTCAGATTGTAAAACGTATGAATCAGTACGTTCCCATTTTCAGGGATTTAAAAAGCAGCACTTTCTCCAGACTGACAGGCTGGTTATGACGGCTGTAAGAGGGCTGTACCTAGAAGCTGTTTTGCTTTGTTTTTGGAGAGACCTGCAATTTGCAATCCCCTTACAACTAGTGTATGTACATGCCCCAAACTTCCATACACACACACACAGGCATGCACACACACAGACACACACACACACAGGCAGAAGCACACAGACACACACACACACATGCACACAGACACACATACAGACACACACATAGGGGGTGCAGTATGTGGCTGGCTCTGGTATACAGGAGCAGAGACAGAAGGTATACAGGGCTCCTTCTGAAGGGCGTGGCTTTGACTCAGAGCGTCCGCCCACAGGCGTGGCACAGACTCACAGAGCAGTCACAGTCAGCATGTAACCTATCAGGGAGAAAAACTGCCCTCCCACACAAAGAGAGTCTGGCAGCCCATCCTGCTCTGTACCACCCCAGCACACTGTACTGGAGAGCTAACAGGCTGTATGAGTCAAACAGCACTGATCCAGCCGCTCCAGCTAACAGGCTATATGAGTTAAACAGCACTGATACAGCAGCTCCAGCTAACAGGATGTATGAGTTAAACAGCACTGATACAGCAGCTCCAGCTAACAGGCTGTATGAGTCAAACAGCACTGATACAGCAGCTCCAGCTAACAGGCTGTATGAGTTAAACAGCACTGATACAGGAGCTCCAGCTAACTGGCTGTATGAGTTAAACAGCACTGATACAGGAGCTCCAGCTAACAGGATGTATGAGTTAAACAGCACTGATACAGCAGCTCCAGCTAACAGGATGTATGAGTTAAACAGCACTGATACAGGAGCTCCAGCTAACAGGCTATATGAGTCAAACAGCACTGATACAGCAGCTCCAGCTAACAGGATGTATTAGTCAAACAGCACTGATACAGGAGCTCCAGCTAACAGGATGTATTAGTCAAACAGCACTGATACAGGAGCTCCAGCTAACAGGATGTATTAGTCGAACAGCACTGATACAGGAGCTCCAGCTAACTGGCTGTATGAGTTAAACAGCACTGATACAGCCGCTCCAGCTAACAGGATGTATGAGTCAAACAGCACTGATACAGCCGCTGCAGCTAACTGGCTGTATGAGTTAAACAGCACTGATACAGCCGCTGCAGCTAACAGGCTGTATGAGTCAAACAGCACTGATACAGCAGCTCCAGCTAACAGGATGTATGAGTTAAACAGCACTGATACAGGAGCTCCAGCTAACAGGCTATATGAGTCAAACAGCACTGATACAGCAGCTCCAGCTAACAGGATGTATTAGTCAAACAGCACTGATACAGGAGCTCCAGCTAACAGGATGTATTAGTCAAACAGCACTGATACAGGAGCTCCAGCTAACAGGATGTATTAGTCGAACAGCACTGATACAGGAGCTCCAGCTAACTGGCTGTATGAGTTAAACAGCACTGATACAGCCGCTCCAGCTAACAGGATGTATGAGTCAAACAGCACTGATACAGCCGCTGCAGCTAACTGGCTGTATGAGTTAAACAGCACTGATACAGCCGCTGCAGCTAACAGGCTGTATGAGTCAAACAGCACTGATACAGGAGCTCCAGCTAACTGGCTGTATGAGTTAAACAGCACTGATACAGGAGCTCCAGCTAACAGGATGTATTAGTCAAACAGCACTGATACAGGAGCTCCAGCTAACAGGATGTATGAGTTAAACAGCACTGATACAGGAGCTCCAGCTAAATGGCTGTATGAGTTAAACAGCACTGATACAGCCGCTCCAGCTAACAGGCTGAACAGCATGGATACAGCAGCTCCAGCTAACAGGCTGTATTAGTCAAACAGCACTGATACAGGAGCTCCAGCAAACAGGCTATATGAGTTAAACAGCACTGATACAGCCGCTCCAGCTAACAGGCTGAACAGCATGGATACAGCAGCTCCAGCTAACAGGCTGTATGAGTTAAACAGCACTGATACAGCCGCTCCAGCTAACAGGCTGAACAGCATGGATACAGCAGCTCCAGCTAACAGGCTGTATGAGTTAAACAGCACTGATACAGCCGCTCCAGCTAACAGATTGTATGAGTTAAACATCACTGATACAGCAGCTCCAACTAACAGGCTGTATGAGTTAAACAGCACTGATACAGCTGCTCCAGCTAACAGGTTTTATGAGTTAAACAGCACTGATACAGCAGCTCCAGTTAACAGGCTAGATGAGATAAACAGCACTGCACCAGGATTCTACAGCCCTATCCCACAATGCACCAGGGTTCTACAGCCCTACCCCACACTGCCCCACCCAATGCTGTCCCATCCAACAACTGGCCCACCCAACACTACCCAACCCTACACAGCCCGGGACCCCGTTGCTTTGCAGATGGCAGGCCTGCTGCTCCAGTGTAAGTTGAGTGGGGCCATTTGCCTCATGTTGAGAGAGGTGATTGGAGAGACCTGCATGTGTGGCTGTTTGGGCTCTGTATTTGGGAATGGTAGCATGTGTCTCATACAGACAAGACCCAATCCCTTTCAGGCCAGGTTGCAAATACTTCAATATGGTTTAACATTACATTACATTACATATTATTTAGCACTGCATTACATTAATTTAGACGCTCATCCACAGCATCTCACAGTATGAGAGAACACTGGTTTTGTGAGCAGCAGTGACACGGACCTAGCTAACATTACTCCCACACCAGAGAGAGTACTAATGAATGTAACTATGCCAACCCAGACCCCTGGCTGAGTGGAGTCTGGAGGAGTGCTATGAGGCCTGGGGCAGGTAGCAGCAGACCTGGCTGTCTGAAGCGTATAAAAATGTAACCCTGTTATCCGCCGTGCGTCTGCGTCCGGCCCGGGCGGAGCTCATTGTTATTCCAGCCTGCGGGACTCCGCCTCTCTCAGACGGCTCCCGCTACCTGGCCTCGTTTAGCAGCCGTCAGCACGGATCCCAAAACACTCCCTGTCCATCGGCCGTCACCGCGGCAACAAACCCAGCTCCCTGTCCTTCGGCCGTTACCGCGGCAACAAACACGCTCCCTATCCCTCGGCCTTCACCGCAGCAACAACCACGCTCCCTGTCCCTCAGCCGTCACCGCGGCAACAAACAAGCTCACTGCCCCTCACCCATCACAGAGGCAACAAACACGCCCCTTAGCTGTCACCACGGCAACACAAACGCTCCCTGTCACCTGCAACTCCCTGTGTCTGGACGCGTCTCTCCAGGCATTCCCATTTATTGCGATGAATTCTGATCTTCCATAAAGAGAACGCACCATGCACAGTTCCCCAAATTTCACAGGTCTGCACCCACAGTTGACACTGACCCACAGACAGAGGCACTGACCCACAGACATGAGCACTAAACGACAAACAGAGGCACTGACCCACAGACAGGTGCACTGAACCACAGACAAAAGCACTGACCCACAGACAGGAACACTGACCCACAGAGAGAGGCACTGACCCACATACAGAAGCACTGACCCATATATCAGAGCACTGACCCACAAACAGAGGCACTGACCCACAGAAAAAAGCACTGACCCACAGATAGGAGCACTGACCCACAGAGAGGGGCACTGACCCACAGAAAAAAGCACTGACCCACAGAGAGGGGAACTGAACCACAGAGAGGGGAACTGAACCACAGACAAAAGCACTGACCCACAGACAGGA
Organism: Ilyophis sp. 1 JC-2022; assembly: GCA_022702515.1. NCBI lineage: Eukaryota > Metazoa > Chordata > Actinopteri > Anguilliformes > Synaphobranchidae > Ilyophis > Ilyophis sp. 1 JC-2022. Next base: position 11,885,702 of record CM040396.1, on the reverse strand, counting down.
GCACTGACCCACAGACAGGGGCACTGAAACAGAGACAAAAGCACTGACCCACAGACAAAAGCACTGACCCACAGACACGAGCACTGACCCAAAGACAGGTGCACTGACCTAGAGACAAGGGCACTGACCCACAGACAGGAGCACTGACCCACAGACACAAGCACTGACCCACAGACAGGAGCACTGACCCACAAACAGAGGCATTGACCCACAGACAAAAGCACTCACCCACAGACACAAGCATTGAACCACAGACAGAGGCACTGACCCACAGACATGAGCACTGATCCACAGACATGAGCACTGACCCACAGACAGAGGCACTGACCCACAGATAGGGCCACTGACCCAGAGACATGAGCACTGACCCATATATCAGAGCACAGACCCACAGACAAGAACACTGACCCACAGAAAGGAGCACTGACCCACAGATACGAGCACTGAACCACAGACACGAGCACTGACCCACAGACAGGGGCACTGACTCACAGACAGGAGCACTAACCCACAGACAAGAGCACTGACCCACAGACAAGCGCACTTACCCACAGATACGAGCACTGAACCACAGACAGGGGCACTGAATCACAGACAGGAGCACTGACCCACAGACAGAGGCACTGACCCACATACACACAGAAGAACCACTCTCAAAGCAGGAGAACTCAAGATTACAAAAAAGTAGGAGTGTAAACACAGGACTTCAAAGCCTTAATTTTGCAGCAATCAGCCTCAGCACCAGGGCCTAGAACCTTCCACCGGCGCATTCAGAACTAACGCCAGGGTCAGCATGTCTTCCCACTAAAGCGTCAGAGATAAAAAGCTAAGAAAAACACAAATTAAAAGTGCATCTGTTGGGTAGTTGTTGGTGCAGTAAATCTTTATGGCTGCATTTCCGGTCTGAACCCACAAGTACGAGCTCTCTCGCCCAGCCACAGTCATATATACAACCACTCAGGGTCAGAACAGCCACCCGCCAGCATGACAGCCTCGTTATAAACAGTCCAGGTCAGTGTTTTCCACCGCTGAAAAACTCGCCCTACCTGTCGCTCGCATTCACAGACAGACTCAACATTAAGTCCCAGACATAACATCGTCTGCGAGAGCGGCCACAGTCAAACTGGAAAAACAGCTCCGACCCTGCCAGGAATCCCATTTGGTTCTGGCTGAGAAGGGAACAAAAAATAAAGAAAAAAACATCCCATGCAACAAAAAAAGGAAAAAAGCCTGAGAAAATGGCGGCATGGGCGATTGATGTGGAGAGCGGTGCTTGAGGGATATTTACTCCTGAATTATGAATGGGGCTGAATACAGGCTGTAGGGGGCTGAATACAGGCTGTATGGGGCTGAATACAGGCTGTAGGGGGCTGAATACAGGCTGTAGGGGGCTGAATACAGGCTGTAGGGGGCTGAATACAGGCTGTAGGGGCTGGATACAGGCTGTAGGGGGCTGAATACAGGCTGTAGGGGGCTGGATACAGGCTGTAGGGGCTATGTGTGCTCGTATGTATGTGTGTGTGTGCGCTCGTATGTGTGTGTGTGTGTGTGCGTGCGCGCCTATGCGTGTGTGTATATGTGTGTGTGTGTGTGCGTGCATGCCTATGCGTTTGTATGTGTGTGTGTGTGTGTGTGTGTGTGCGTGCGTGCGTGCCTATGCGTGTGTGTATATGTGTGTGTGTGCGTGTGTGTGGGCCTATGCGTGTGTGTATATGTGTGTGTGTGCGTGTGCGTGGGGCTGGTCTCCGTGCAGGAGGGAGACTCCAGACAGACGCCCCCCTCCCTCCTAGAGAGCAGCCTTCTCCCCTCATTTCAAACACATGCATTTAAAACTATTTACATGCATGCATCTCATATGTAATCCAGCCTGCAGGATTCATACCGCTGTGTCCTCTATAAAGCAGCCTACACATCCACCATTTTGACTGTAGTTTACAGACATTTATTTGGGAGGTATGGTGTGTATTTCTCCCGTCTCCTCCCACATGATGGCTTGCAGCTGTGGAAGAGCTGACGGGCCCAGCCGAATTCAGCAGAGGGGAAACGTCTCCTCCTAAACCCCGGGATTAGAAACCCGCTCCCTTTTCAAAGCGGAGATTCCGGTGCCTTGCCCTTAACATAAGGTTTTAGCTTTGAGTCGAAGGCAAAGGAATGAACTGCTATCAAATCAAAAACCAGTGATGAAGCGAGAAGTGGAAAAAAAACCCAGTGATGAAGCGAGAAGTGGAAAAAAAACCAGGAACATGCAGAGAAAAAGGAAAAAAGGAATCAGGGAAAGAGTGAACGCATAAAAAAACACCTTAAACGTCATCGCCATGACAGCAAGACTAAAACAACACAATCAAACACCTTAAACGCCAGCGCCATTGCCATGACAGCAAGACTAAAACAACACAATCAAACACCTTTAATGCCAGCGCCATCGCCATGAAAGGAAGACTAAAACAACACAATCAAACACCATAAACGCCATCGCCATGACAGCAAGACTAAAACAACACAATCAAACACCTTAAACACCATCGCCATGACAGCAAGACTAAAACAACACAATCAAACACCTTAAACCCCAGCGCTATGACAGCAAGACTAAAACAACACAATTAAACGCCAGCACCATCGCCATGACAGCAAGACTAAAACAACACAATCTAAACACTTTAAATGCCAGCGCCATGACATCAAGACTAAAACAACACAATCAAACACCGTAAACGCCATCACCATGACATCAAGACTAAGACAACACAATCAAACACTGTAAACGCCAGCGCCATCGCCATGACAGCAAGACTAAAACAACACAATCAAACACCTTTAATGCCAGCGCCATCGCCATGACAGCAAGACTAAAACAACACAATCAAACACCTTAAACGCCATCGCCATAACAGCAAGACTAAAACAACACAAACAACACAATTAAACGCCAGCACCATCGCCATGACAGAAAGACTAAAACAACACAATCAAACACCTTAAACGCCATCGCCATAACAGCAAGACTAAAACAACACAATCAAACATAAACCCCAGCGCTATGACAGCAAGACTAAAACAACACAATTAAACGCCAGCACCATCGCCATGACAGAAAGACTAAAACAACACAATCAAACACCTTAAACGCCGGTGCCATCACCATGACAGCAAGACTCAAACAACACAATCTAAACACATTAAACGCCAGCGCCTTGACATCAAGACTAAAGCAACACAATTAAACACCGTAAACGCCATCGCCATGACACCATCCTAAGACAACACAATCAAAGACTGTAAACGCCAGCGCCATCGCCATCGCCATGACAGCAAGACTAAAACAACGCAATCAAACACCTTCAATGCCAACACCATCGCCATGACAGCAAGACTAAAACAACACAATCAAACACCTTAAATGCCAACACCATTGCCATGACAGCAAGACTAAAACAACACAATCTAAATACCTTAAACGCCAGCACCATCGCCATGAAAGCAAGACTAAAACAACACAATCTAAACACCCTAAACGCCAGCACCATCGCCATAAAAGCAAGACTAAAACAACACAATCTAAACACATCAGAACAGGAAATGAACAAGATGAGGGTAGCTAACGGATTTTAGCCTTTACTCGGCTTTGTACTGTGGCCTTGCTAACGACTCTTTTGAGGCATTTACCACATTTACATTCATCTCTACTTCACAGAATGTCACAGTTAACACCTAACTAGCTTGTTATTCTAAGCGGAAAAGTCCTTTCCCAAGTCTGGGGCCCTGATTTCAATTATGATATCAGATATTCTGTGTTGCTATGATTACCATCTATTGTATTGGTTTGAACTCGTACATTAATTTTTGCAAATAAAGCAATGAATCGATTTTCATTGATAGTGTAAAGAAAAGAACGCAGTTGTAAGCCAACAATGACTGGGCTTCAGCTGTTTTTTTAAGTCTTCTGAAGTGTGTTTTATGCAAATGAAATTAGTCTGGAGGGTGGGGGAGTGCATGTCTGAGGGCGACGGTCCCAGCTGTTTCCCATTGCGGAGGGGGGGGGGGGGTTGTGTGCAGACCCTCTCTCCCTCTCAGCATGTCCTGGGAGAATTTCGGGACCCCTCCTATTTGTGGGTCCCTGTGCACATTTGGTATTCGGAAGAGGGGCGCGTATTGTCTGCCGCTTGCCCCCGGACCCCCGAGTCGGCAGTCAGTCTAGACGAGGGCAACAATAGACCCCCCCCGGTTCTGAAGGTGGGGTCCGTCAGACGTGCGCAGACCCCTCCTACCCCCACCCTCACCCTCACCCCCACCCTCTCTCTCTCTCTAGCAAGTCTATAGGACGATCCAGATTCGGCAGGAATTCACTTAATCCTCATAACAGAAACACGGCATCGGTTCTGTGGAGCCGAGCAAAGTGCTCCATATTTATCACAGATGTTATGACTGGGGGACAGAGGAGAAACCCTTAAATATTCGGCGTGGAGACACTGCCTTTTACACGCATCTCTAAACACACCAGCCAAACGGCCACTTCTGCTCCGGGAATGAATGGTATCAAAGTCTGCTCAGAGCCGAGGGCCGAGCCGTCCAAACATAAACAGTCCATTTTGGGTTCGTTTGCCGCACTGAAAGACCACCCGCAGGGTAAGATAGTGACGTAAAAGCAGATCGACGCACGACTGGTGCGCGGAAAAATAACAACGTTCACGCGGCGACTTTGAAATTTCACATCGGCCTTATCTCCGTGATCTCAGGGACGCTCGTTTGCCAAAGATGACCGACAGGCGATTAAACCCAGGCAAGAGAAAACGAACCCGCACAAAGGCCAATCTGCATCTCAGGCTGGTGTAAAATAATATACACATTTGGTTCTGAAAAGTGAGCCTGACGGGTAGATTTGCTGTAAATATGTTCACCCTCTCAGTAAAGCTGCCAGGGGCATTGCCCTTACCCAAAAAAAAAAAAAAAAAAAGCACCCACTGGCTTTGGCTGCAGACTCTTAGAGTAACACCGTTTCTGTTCGTGTCTGGCCTTGACTACAGACTGTCATTGTCATAGAAATTGAAAACACGGCACCTTGCAAAAGTTTTCAGACCATTATCAAGTCTTTGTCGCTTTAAAACCTTCATGTACAATACTCTCATCGCGGAACTAACATTTCTCATGAATACAACCTCCAAGCATCTGCAAACGATGGGAAAAGTATACAGATGTCAAAAAGTTTTTTTAATGTCATTTTAATATGAAAATGAAATAAAGACGGAGGTGCTCTGCGCTGTGCACCGATGCAGGTGCAAAAATAATGAGTCAGAGACTGAGCTGGCCTCTACGTGCCATGAGAACGATTAGATTCAGAGACTGAGCTGGCCTCTACGTGCCATGAGAACGATTAGAGTCAGAGACTGAGCTGGCCTCTACGTGCCATGAGAATGATTAGAGTCAGAGACTGAGCTGGCCTCTACGTGCCATGAGAAGGATTATAGTCAGAGACTGAACTGGCCTCTACGTGCCATGAGAACGATTAGAGTCAGAGACTGAGCTGGCCTCTACGTGCCATGAGAACGATTAGAGTCAGAGACTGAGCTGGCCTCTACGTGCCATGAGAACGATTAGAGTCAGAGACTGAGCTGGCCTCTACGTGCCATGAGAACGATTAGAGTCAGAGACTGAGCTGGCCTCTACGTGCCATGAGAACGATTAGAGTCAGAGACTGAGCTGGCCTCGACGTGCCATGAGAACGATTAGAGTCAGAGACTGAGCTGGCCTCTACGTGCCATGAGAATGATGAGGTCATCACTATTGATGATGTTTTGAGGATAAAAACCCCCCGCCCTCGGGAGGCCCATTGGTCCGAATCTGAAGGTAAGAAAGAGCTCTCAGCAAATCAGGGTTAAAGTTATCAGAAGGCCCAGATGAGGACAGTGATACAAAGAAAATACGAAGATGTTTATTCATCACAGTGAGCACAGATGGCTAATAACCAAAAAACAGAAGCTGTGCAGTGCTACTCAGACCTGGCTGGCATGGAGAAGGCCGTCCCTCCAAGATCCAAACTTATAAAAAAAGAAATACAAGCCATGTAAGGGATTTTGATGAAAGGCTGAAAATCAGCTAAAAGCCAAAATGCCCTCTGACAAGTACAGAAGTGAGCACACACAGCACAGCAAGGCAGTAAGTGCACACAGTATCACACAAGGCTCTCAGTGTACTGCATGGCCAGATCCAGGCCAGACACAGACCAGATGCAGTCCAGAATCAGACCAGACGCAGGTCAGACCCAGGCCAGACGCAGGCCAGGTATAGTTGGGACTCTCTAGCCGGCAAGGCTGGAAAAGCCGTGCAGATTATGAGACAGACAGATTATGAGATGGACTTCAGATTTCCGTGAATCACAAGGTTTCAACTGACAGGAGGGTAACTCACGCCTGAACCCCAGTGAGACTGTGTGCACGACCAAACGCACTGGTTACAAAACCTCTCTTTTCACAACTGGACATTTTACCCTATTTTTATTGGTCCTTTTACTTTCATATCACATCTTCATTTCCATATTCCACTGCCTATGAATAATGTAAGCAAAGTTATTTTTTTGGAAAAAGCTTTGAGCACACTGCATGAAAAGCACTTCATAGTTCTTCAGTATAATAATAGTAATAATAATAATAATAATAATAATTAATTATTAATAATAACAATAACAGTAATAATAACAACAGATTATTATTATTATTATTATTATTATTATTATCATCACTGGAACCCTGCTAAGTGGCCAGAGACTAAAAGCATTAACATTAACTTCCACACACAGTACTGTAGTGCAAAAGACAGTTGGCCAAAAAATAAGAAAAAAGCCATTTCGTGAAGGAGCGAAGTGCAGACAAAACATTCATTAAAATCTGTCTAAAGGGGGGTGGGGTGCCATTCTGGGGTTTTTTGGCAAAAAGAGGACAGTCTGACTTAAAAACAGACAACAATCCTCAGTGTGAGAGGAGGTGGTGTGTCTAACAGAGGCCAGGGGGGTCGGGTTAAACGGGAGGAACAATGGCTTCCTATCCAGCCGCGCCGACAATGAACCACCTCCCTTTACCCCCCGACCTTTGACCCCTGACCCCCGGTGCTCAGACGCAGCCAGCCTCCCCCCAACCCCCCATCCCCCAGCAGACCCTGCGCAGAACTGGTTTCTTATGCAAAAATATTATTTGCATAAATCTGAATTGCTAAGACAATGGAGAATGGAGGCGGTGCGCGACGTGACTCCAGTCATAGCTGCTGCATGTGTGTGTGCCCCTCTCACCAGACAACAGCCCACCCCCCCCCCCCCCCCCCCAGCCCAACACAGACAGACAGACAGACAGAAATATGGCCTGTTTAAATGGAACCCAAATGCACAGCGACAGAGCGCAGTCCAACATGTGCACGCTCTTTAACAAAGAAAGAACATGAGAACTGACTGCCGATGGAAATCTGAAGTAAACCTCGCAGCTAAAAGAGGGGGAAAAGCCTTAATGAATGAATTAATGAATGAATGAATAAATGAATGAATGAATGAATAAAAAAAAATAATAACATCGCATCGCCAAAAAACAAAAAAAAAAAAAAAAAAAAAAAAAATGAGTTCAAACCAGACCCCCCCCCCCCCCCCCACAAAACCAAGGCTCTGCCCTTCTCATGATCTGATATACAGGCTCATAACACACCCGCATCCCTGCCCCCAACCGCCTCAGGGAACAAACGCTAACAGGGAACACATTTTAAATGATATTTCTTTATCAGGGCGAAACGTCTGTGTGCTGAAGCAGAGGCTGGCAGGATCTTGTTTGTTTTGATCCCTCGCTTGCTCTGACGACTGGCTGCTCTCTCCATCCTCTTCCTGTCTGTACATGCAGTCAGCTGCTTCCACTTCCTGTACGTACTCCTCTAACATTCGATCAGCTGCCATTGATACACACCCGCACACACACACACCCAAACAAACACCACGCAAGCACACCAGACACCCACACAAACCCCACGCGCACGCACACACACATACATACATGCACACACACCCACAAACACCACCTGCACACGCACAAACACACGCACACACATACATACACACACGCACACACACCCACAAACACCACACACACACACAACCACACCCACAAACCCCACGCGCATGCACAAACACACACACACATATACATACATACACCCACACACGCACACACAAACACCACACAGGCACACCACGCATGCACACCACACCCACAAACCCCACGTGCATGCACAAACACACACACACATATACACACACACACACACACGCACACGCACACACAAACACCACACAGGCACACCACACATGCACACCACACCCACAAACACCACCCACACACACACCTACACACAAACTCATACACACACACACACACACCCACAAACTCTGCACGTGCGCGCACACACACACACACACACACACATACACATACACACACACACACACACACACACACACACACCTACTAAACCCATCCAACAAAGCCCTTTAGTGATCTCCCAGTTATCAGCACTGATCCATATATTTATTTTGCTGGATTTGCGGTTTGATTATTGAAATAATTGTAAACTGCATTTACTGAAATAGTACAGCTGGGTCGAGGGGAGACCCCTTTCAGGCTCAATGGAGCAGCATTGGGGGAGGAATACAGTGCTTATTCAGAACATGTTTGTAGCAGCGGGATTTTAGTCGACATGCAATACTCTACAGTCAATGTTTTTACAATTTCTCCAACTTAACTTTCCCCCCTGGGTTCTTAAGTGCAAGCTATAATGCCTAGAGGAAGTAGTGTAAACACAACTTCCTGCGCAAAAGTTTGGCGCCTAAACTTATCTCCATCCAGAAGGACGAGAGCGTGGACATTTTGTTATTTCAGAGCCGTTGCTTAGAGCCATGAGGGCTGAAACAGGAATGTGAGAGAGATTCGTGAGGAAATTTGAGGGGATTCGGTCTGGTCTGTTCCCTCCGCACTTCCCAAACGCTCCTGAAATGAATTTGTGCCGAGCTGAGGCCCGGAACAGACCAGACGGTTTGAAATGAACTTGTGCCGAGCTGAGGCCCGGAACAGACCAGACGGTTTGAAATGAACTTGTGCCGAGCTGAGGCCCGGAACAGACCAGACGGTTTTATCAGGTTAAACGGAAGACAGTTTCTTCGGCCTGATCTTCCCAGTTCTGGAATGTCTGCTGGCAGCTCCGAGATCCAAACGGTCAAATCTGCAGTCCAGAGTTAAAGACAGGATGGACCCACTCAACCAACTCGTTGTTGTGGAAACAGCCATTTGTTAGAATGACCGTACATTCTTTGCTTAATTTCAGCTGTGGCAGTTCTTTTCTGAACAGGGCTGCAGTGATCAGCTCCTAGGCCCTCTCCTCATCTCCCAAGACGGAGAGACGATCGATCCACTTAAATTATCTCCTGCTATATACTGTCAAAAGCTCTTGATGTGTGTGTACTTATGACACACCCAGGTCCTCCGCATCTGGTTGTGGCATTGAAAAATCAGTTCAAAAATCTATCTGTTTCTCTCAGAATTCTTTAACTGATGTCTGTAGGCCTCAGATATAGGCTTGGGGTTTTGGACACAGAACTGGGCCGCCATGTCAAGAATCAGCTACACTGTAGTCTGGCCTATTTACATCCCAGAACATTGAAAACAATCTCATGTAAAGTCAAGCAACACTACAGTTAGATATAGTCTCAGAATGACAACAAAACGGGCAAACAAACACGGCCCAACTCTGTAGTTTCACTGGAATTACATGCGGCCAGGCCATACGGCGGAACGGCACGGCAATAGATAGAATCTCCTGGGAACTTCACCTCCATCTGCCAAACACCAGAGTCAGGGTGGAACATATGGAGCGAGGGAGGGAGAGGGAGAGAGAGAAAGAGAAAGAGAAAGAGAGAGAGAGAGAGAGAGAGAGAGAGAGTAACGTACAGTATTCACCAGCTTTGGTCAGGCTCTGAGTGCACCACTCACTCAGGGATGTGAATTTTTTTCTGATTAATCAGATTAACCTGATTGTCAAACCCACTAGTATTGGGGGTTATTGCTGAACTCCTGCCATCAGCTGTCTGAGACCATAAGAGCGTCTGAGTGCTTAAGACACGCTCAAGTCGTCTGTGTCAGAGGCATTTAAGGTCCGACAAATCAACACTCTCTGATTGTCCGGGAAACGGGCAGCATGTCGCCGCGGCCGACCGTCCAGGAGTGCTGGGAGGCGGGAGGAGGAAACCCTGGAAGCCTGGGGGACCCACTGGGAGCTCTCTGGGGAACCCACTGGGGGCCCCGCTGAAGGTCGGAGCTCGCTGGGAGACTCTCCGTGAGAGAGCCGGGACCCCAGGGCCCAGGACTGTGGCTCGGGGCCAATGAGGTTAGTAATTAAATGGCAAACAGAGCAGACCGGCGGGGGATGTAAAAATAGAGGAGGCCCCTGTGATATCCTGAGAGAATTTTATAGCGAATGGCGGGAGAAGGCGGGAGTTACCGTGTGAGCGGGGGTGTATTTATAGAGGGAGAACCTCCCCCAATGAGTAAGAACTTTGATGCCAGACAAACAGCCGGTTCATTCAGGGGAGTCTGTGATTGGTTGAGGTCAGGGCAGTGCGTGATTGGCTGTGGTTAAGGTCAGGGCAGTGTTCGTTTGGCTCTGGGTGAAGTGGGCAGCGCGTGATTGGCTGTGGTTAAGGTTAGGGCAACGAGTGATTGGCTGTGGTGAAGGTCAGGGCAATGTGTGATTGGCTGTGGTTAAAGTCAGGGCAGTGTTTGATTAGCCGCGGTTAAGGTCAGGGCAGCGAGTGATTGGCTGTGGTTAAGGTCAGAGAAGTGTTTGATTGGCTCTGGGTGAAGGTCAGAGCGGTGTTTATTTGGTTCTGGGTGAAGTGGGCAGCGTGTGATTGGTAGGGTGAAGGTCAGGGCAGTGTGTGATTGGCTGTGGTTAAGGTCAGGGCAGTGTGTGATTGGCTGTGGGTAAGGTCAAGGCAGTGTAAGAGTGTCTCTTGCATTTAGTGTCACAAACTCAAGAGAACTACACTGAGACAGAGACAAGGCAGGACTCATGGGTTAAAAAGAACTACACAGAGTCACAGATGAGGCAGGGCTCAGTGTTTAAAGAGAACAGAGTAACAGACAGGGTAGGACTCAAGGGTTCAAGAAAACTACACTGAGTCAGAGACAGCGCAGGTCTCAGTGGTTAAAGAGGACTACACAGAGTCACAGACAGGGCATGATTCAGGGGTTAAATAGGACTGTACTGAGTCAGGGACAGGGTTAAAGAGAACTACACTGAGTAACAGACAGGGCAGACCTCAGGGGTTAAAGAAAACTACACTGAGTCACAGACTCACAGTCTGAAGAGGAGGGCCTGCAGCTCAGAGACACAAGAGGAAATTAAGTGCTACAAACCCAAGGGCCCCCGCTTCTGTACGCATTTCTCATATCAGTTTTTATCCAGAACATTCTGTCAACAACAGAAAGGCTTCAGAACACTCATGCAATCTAAGGGTATTGTTTGGAATGATCGCAGACAGCAGATAACGCATCAATGATGTCCTTGTCAGAGCTCTCCACCCTTACCACGCTCCCCACCATGTCCCTCTGTCTGTACAGCAATGCACCCCGCGCCATGTCCGTCTGTCTGTACAGTAACACGCACCACAAACCCTGCCCAAATGCCAAAATGAGCCAACGTCTGTTGCGTTCCCTACCCATACTGGGGCCAGAAAATGGATCCCGGCGTGTCAGAGCAGCACTGAACGCTCACTCTGTACACAGTATTACTGGGGAAGCTTTTCTGCATTAGTTCCCTGCCTTGGCTGGGAAGGACGTGGCGGAGCAGAAGTCTTAATATTCTGAACGCCGTCCAAGCGGGGCTGGCAGGGCCCGGCGTCGAGCTAAAAACAGTCTGGGCTTGCACAGGCCCCGCAGAACAGCTGTGCGCGGCTGAGCTGCCCGGTTCCTTGGCTGCGGGAGCCGATGTGCGCGTTATCGCGTCGGTACACAAATGCAGAAACAGGAAAAGAAATGCAAGATATTAAATAGGAGCCCGACTGGGAAGCACTGTCAGGACTTCTGGGGCTCCAGCTCAATCATTGTCCCCTTGCGGGCTCTTTACAGGAGCCTGGAAGGCACCGGTGACTGACAGGGGACAGCTCATGTTTGGGGTGTGTGAAATAACAGAAAGAGGTTCTGCACAGGCTACGGTGTAGCACAGCTCAATGCCCTTATATACACACACAGTTACACTCTCATAGTTGTGTGTGGTATAATGTGCTAATAGCTCTGTGTGGTATAGCTGTGCTAATAGCCGTGTGGTATAACATGCTAATAGCTGTGTGTGGTATAATGTGCTAATAGCTCTGTGTGGTATAACGTGTTAATAGCGGTCTGTGGTATAGCTGAGCTGATGCAGGCACCTGTGGATACAGTAGATGGAGAAGGTAGATAAACAGTCTGGTGGGAACATGTGTCAGCGCTGATATGGAGCATTGGTCATAAAAATTCCCAGACGGAGAGTTTGTGAGTGTGTGTGCATGTGGGCAGTCTCCACAAATGCTAATGCTAGAACCCTGAGAGTTTCTCACAGATAAAACACACACTAATGCAGCCAGGATCTGACCCCATAAACGCACACTACTGCAGCCGGGATCTGACCCCATAAATACAAACTACTGCAGCCGGTATCTGACCCCATAAATACAAACTACTGCAGCTGGGATCTGACCATGTAAAAACATACAACTGCAGCTGGGATATGACCCCATAAACACACACTACTGCAACTGGGATCTGACCCCATAAACACACACTACTGCAGCCGGGATCTGACCCCATAAACACACACTACTGCAACTGGGATCTGACCCCATAAACACACACGACTGCAGCCGGGATCTGACCCCATAAATACAAACTACTGCAGCCGGTATCTGACCCCATAAATACACACTACTGCAGCTGGGATCTGACCATGTAAAAACATACAACTGCAGCTGGGATATGACCCCATAAACACACACTACTGCAGCCAAGATCTGACCCCATAAACACACACTACTGCAGCTGGGATCTGACCCCATAAACACACAGTACTGCAGCCGGGCTCTGACCCCATAAACACAATGTACTGCAGCTGGGATCTGACCCCATAAAAACACACTACTGCAGCCGGGCTCACTCCTCCGCAAATACTAATGTTCCCCCATGGGTGCTAATGCACCACCATACACGCTAAAATTCCTCTGCACATGCTAACACTGCACCGTACATGCTAACACTCCCCAATGGTGTGTGAGACGGGCGGGGGGCTCCCCAGGGGTGTGAGAGGGAATGGGGGAAGAGATAGACCTGCAGAGGGGGAAAGCAGTAAAACAGGACTCAGTGTGGAACACACGTTCCCGGCCGGAGCAGACGGAGACGTGTCCCCACTTGCCGATACGACGCCAGATAAAGCCCTGTATCTCCATCAGATAAAGCCCTGTATCTCCATCAGATAAAGCCCTGTATCTCCATCAGATAAAGCCCTGTATCTCCATCAGATAAAGCCCTGTATCTCCATCAGATAAAGCCCTGTATCTCCATCAGATAAAGCCCCGTATCTCCATCAGCTAAAGCCCTGTATCTCCATCAGATAAAGCCCTGTATCTCCATCAGATAAAGCCCTGTATCTCCATCAGATAAAGCCCTGTATCTCCATCAGATAAAGGCCCGTATCTCCATCAGCTAAAGCCCTGTATCTCCATCAGATAAAGCCCTGTATCTCCATCAGATAAAGCCCTGTATATCCATCAGATAAAGCCCTGTATCTCCATCAGATAAAGCCCTGTATCTCCATCAGATAAAGCCCTGTATATCCATCAGATAAAGCCCTGTATCTCCATCAGCTAAAGCCCTGTATCTCCATCAGCTAAAGCCCTGTATCTCCATCAGATAAAGCCCTGTATCTCCTTCAGATAAAGCCCTGTACCGCCATCAGATAAAGCCCTGTATCTCCATCAGCTAAAGCCCTGTATCTCCATCAGCTAAAGCCCTGTATCTCCATCAGATAAAGCCCTGTATCTCCATCAGATAAAGCCCTGTATCTCCATCAATCTCTGCTGCAGTTTGTGCTTCCTGCTCCGCTGGCCAGACCCGCACACTTTCACATCCACCCGCCCAGACCCGCCCACTTTCACATCCAACCACCCAGACCCGCCCACTTTCACATCCACCCGCCCAGACCCACCCACTTTCACATCCACCCGCCCAGACCCACCCACTTTCACATCCAACCACCCAGACCCGCCCACTTTCACATCCAACCACCCAGACCCGCCCACTTTCACATCCAACCACCCAGACACGCCCACTTTCACATCCACCCGCCCAGACCCGCCCACTTTCACATCCAACCACCCAGACCCACCCACTTTCACATCTAACCACCCAGATCCGCCGACTTTCACATACAACCGCTCAGACCCACCCACTTTCACATACAACCACCCAGACCCGCCCACTTTCACATCAAGCTCGCCGACGTTTACATCCAACCGATCAGGCCCGCCCACGTTTACATCCAACCGCCCAGGCCCGCCCACGTTTACATCATTTCCACTGCAAATGGCTGATTGCCTTCATCCTACCACTACGCAGGCAGAGGGCGCAGGCTGACAGGGGAGCCTACATTTTTTTGCCATGACTGTGGGGTGACTGTTACCGATGATGTCATGGTTTGGCGGGACGGTGAGTAAAGAGGCTGTCTGTAATTAACCCAAATTCAGCTCCAGCACAACATGCTGGCCTGAGCCACAGCCTCCAGGCTTAACACTGAGCTGGCCATTCAAATCACCAACACACCATTAAGATCCCTATTCCTCTACTCTCAAATTACATAGTACACTACTACACACACAAACAAACACACACACACACACACACTGTCTCACACATACGCAAACACACACAAATGCAAATGCACTCATAAACACACACACACACACACACACAAACAGACAAATATACTCTGTCTATCACGCATACACAGTCACACACACTCTCACACACAATGTGCACATGCACGCACACACACAAAAACACACTCTCTCTCTCTCTCTCTCACACACACACACACACACACACACACACGCACAGGCGCTTCCCTTTAATTAGGAGCAGATTTGGTTCCTGTCTTTTAAAAGGGGAGGGACACCACAAGCTGAGCTCGTCTGGGTGGTCTGGCCTCTCATTGGCCGAGTCAGTGGCGTGCCGGCTAGATGATAACACAAACCACCATTCCGCTTCTTAACAGGAGATGGGAAGTGTTACCCCACTAAACACAACAGCGTACAGAACAGAGAACGTTGAGGGGGTTTAAAAAGGGGAACCCCACACTCCCACTGAGAAATGCCAGTGCGAAACCCAACGCCAAAAAATGCAAACATACTAACACCAAAGCCAAAAAAAGGGAGACAATAAACATAGGCTTGGTTTCCAGCTGAATCTTCCACTGCTATTTTAAAATATGCAGTATACTTAGACAGTATACTGCATATACTGTACTGCTGTGTCCAGACTATACTGTCAAAGTCCTCTTCTCAGCCAAAGCATGGCCAGTTATTTCAAGTTCAGAAATTCAGAAACGTTCAAAAACGTACTTTTCCCAACGAAAATAATCCGATGGCAAAACCTTTGTGCCAACAGTTCAATGTGTATTCCTAGACTGGAAATACTGAAACACAGCTCTACTGAAACACAGATTTACTGAAACACAGATTTACTGAAACACAGCTCTACTGAAACACAGCTCTACTGAAACACAGCTCTACTGAAACACAGCTCTACTGAAACACAGCTCAACTGAAACACAGCTCTACTGAAACACAGCTCTACTGAAACACAGCTCTACTGAAACACAGATCTACTGAAACACAGATCTACTGAAACACAGCTCTACTGAAACACAGCTCTACTGAAACACAGACCTACTGAAACACAGATCTACTGAAACGCAGCTCTACTGAAACACAGCTCTACTGAAACACAGCTCTACTGAAACACAGCTCTACTGAAACACAGCTCTACTGAAACACAGCTCTACTGAAACACAGCTCTACTGAAACACAGCTCTACTGAAACACAGATTTACTGAAACATAGCTCTACTGAAACACAGCTCTACTGAAACACAGATCTACTGAAACACAGATCTACTGAAACACAGCTCTACTGAAACACAGCTCTACTGAAACAGCTGGCGGTGCATTCTTTATGCAGCTCTCACTGACAGTGATAATGAAAGCACAGACAACTGGAGCATTTGCCCATCAGTGCCAGAAAGCGACTTCCACTTAACTCTGTTATCACAAATATCTTGCACAATAACCGTAGGCCAGCCGCCTATCTTCAAACAGAATATAAATCAAAGCAACTGTGCAATTCAGTCATTTTAAACAATAATTAGTCATGCATTTTCTCCAAATTCCAATGTTCTCTTCTTTTATCAAATCAAGCATTGGGAAAAATGTTGACTTAAATTACTTCCTGCTGTAATGGGTTTTTATGTGTCGGAGATTCAAACGCGAAGGTGGGGGACTCAGAACAATCAGCTCACATCAGTGAGGACCAAAAAAAAAAAACAATAAAAGAAAAGAAACAAAAAACAGAAAAACTAATTCCTTGTGGCTAAACAGCCTAAAAAAAATCAACCCACTAAAATAGGGCGAACTCGAGAATGAGTGCAATACAAACTAAATCTCCCGAGCTCAATACTGGAGCTAGAACGGAAAATCTAGCCAAGAAAAGAACACCTTCGGCTACATAAGCTCAGAGCCGGAAGAGTGAAAAACCAAAACAAACGAACAAAAAAAAACGGTCTCCGTGAAAACAGCAACGGACGAAATAAATAGCGCAGAACGCTTACAGGAGGAAAAAATCCTATACCTGAAAATAGCTAAATAGCAAGTCCCTCGTGAACATAAACAGCGTTTAATATCACAAGGTCGCTAGTACCTGGCTATGCCTGGCTCAATGCAATGTCGAATGACAAACAAGCACCGGGGAAGCGTAAGTGAGGAGCCTAAATACCCCGCAGGTAGAAGCACCTGTGAAAATTATAATGAGGAAGGCAAACCCCCGGAACGGAACGTGGGAAAAAATTAGATTGATTCACAATCGGGAAACCAGAACGAGAACCGCAAAAAATAAATAAATGAAAAGCCACAAACCATGACACCTGCACAACAAAACTGAAGAAAAAGAGCCAAGGTCATGATTTTCCTATATTCTTATTGTTAAATATGCCGGGCCTTTTAAATGACGATACCGTTTAGCATGCTACAAACAACAAGCATTTTATTAAAGGATTGAAATGCCATGTGTTGCTCTCAAAACAGTAGCTCTACCAAGCTGCCCACTCATGAGCAGACAGCCCTGTTGGGCACACGGGAAGAGCCTTTGGTTCACTGCTTAGCTTTAGCTAAGAAAATGTCATAAATCGTGTTTCTTCACGTCATTTCAAGCAATTCCAATTTAAGCACTTTGCAATACCGCTAGCTCATTCTCTAGCTGCCAGAACAGCAGGAGATCAAAGCAGACTATGCTGCTGTCTATTAACGCTCACAGTTCCCAGATGAATTGGATTTTTAAAAATAAAATAAAAAGTCTATAAGCAGCCTACCAATAACACAACTAATAAACCTCAGCCAGCAACATGAAAACATCCACCCATTAGCTGGAAAGCACCCAGATCATTTAATTTACCTATCTGTCATTTATTACTCAACACCAACAATGACTCGCAAAATTTGCCTTTTTTTCTTTTTTTGGAAATCAGGACTACAGTTTTATTGTCCAAAATATATAATTATGTACTCACTCACTGACTCACTCACTCACAACAAAGGCATGGCATGGTATATAAAAAAGAGGAGGACAGTTGTTTGAGGGCTTCCCCGGTGGGGAGGGGGCTGTGAGTATTTTAGGGCAGACCCCGCAGATAGTCTGTATAGGTTTCAACATGTATGTAAAACAGTAACACACACACACACACACACACACACACACACAAACAGATATATACATTAATCTTTTTCAGTGTTTGAATGTTTGGGTGAAGAGGAAACTGCGCCCACATTGAGCCTGATTAAACAGGGAAAGGCTCACAGTGATTCTGCCCCTTTGTGGAATTTAACATGTCCAGATCTTTGTCTGAGATATCAAGCATCAGCATCTCCTGAGGGAAATCATTCTCATCAACCAAGATAACATCTTCTTTTTTTTTTACCCCCACCGTCAACAGTCAAAACCCAGCTCAGCGATTGGAGGCAGAGATTAGCAGAATTACAGTGTCCTTCAAGCACATACAGCTCGGCTACTCAGCTCTCTGCTCCAGACTGCGCAAAGCTGCGGTCTGAACAATAAATCCCTCACCGAATGCATTTGTTCTACTTGTTCTTGCCAAAACAGGAATCTTCCAAGACAAAACACACAAACACTCACTCACTCACTCACTCACTCATACACACACACTACACAATATTACACGGTAACACACTGTATTACACTATGATGCTATATAACAATATGATATAAACTAGATAACACTGTACACTCGATAACACTGAAGTTAAGTTTAACAACTGAAGGGCCTGTTTTTAGTTCAGTATGATAAAGCCTACCTTCCAAAAGTGCAAGGAACACTCAGCAACAAGAAACAAATGATTCATAAATAATTGTAAACATTTTGGCAACACTATTCACCATTCAAGTTTTCAGAAATGAAACTCCATGTTTCAGAAAGTGTTGCGTTCCGTAAAACACTTAGTAGTATACATGACAGGACATATTATTCTGACATGACATACAGGAAATACCAATACTCACAATTAAGATAAGAATGAAAAAATGAAAGCAGTCGTTTGACCTTGTATTTGAAACTACACCCTCAATGTTACGGGTAGAACACAACAGAAATACCGACCACATAATATGACGTCTAGACAGAACTGCTATTTCCTAACGTTAATGATCACTGACAAAGCCGAAACTTCCTGAGAAAGGTTATTCACGTTTAATCATCTGTTGAGTCACACAACCGAATAATAAATATACAACAGACACGTCGGACTGGGGCAACAAGGGGTTAAGAAATTATGAAAAGTTATTTCAAACTTTTAAGTTATTTCCCCCCCATAAATACATACATGAATAGATAAATAAATACATAAAACAAAGTACCGGGTTTGAAGTTTGTTGTATCAGACACAAATTAGAAACAAAACTAAATTTACTGTAAGACGCTCGTGTTAATTCTGCGCCTGAAGTCTAGCCTATTAAAAGTCCGAGCCAAATTGGATGGAGATACTTAATCTTCTGTATATGAGATATCTTAATCTTCTGTATATGAGATATCTTAATCTTCTGTATGAGATATTTAAACCTTCAGTATAACCTCGTAGCGGAGTCATCTTTGTTATGACGACACTGAGGTAATATTCAGTGCCAAGAGCACATTCGACAACCTACTACATGTTACAGCTCACAAATACTGTTCAGAAACTAATATAAGTCACCATCGAGTTATGTCTGATAGAAAACGAAACCCAAACGCTAAAGAAACCCATTTTAAAATGTGCTAATCGACAGACCGTTCCCCAAAACCTAACCCGCTAGAGGCACAAACTAGGCAGACTTGTTAGCTGGAAAATAAAAGGCGCAGTGGAAACCGAAGTCAAGTTTGCTGGCAAGCTACATTCAAGGGGAAAGTATGAGTTGGCTACCCTTGCTATGATAGAAACAAAAAAGTACTTACTGATCTCCATGCTCTGTAATGAAGTGGAGCGTTTGCAGTTACATGTACAGGATACATTGGTCTGGATGGCCGCTGTACCGTTTATTAGACCCATGAAGTTTAACATTTAAATGTGGAAATCTACGAGAAAACGGCTCAACGGTCGGTCCAGCTGTCTCTTCTCTTTTTTTTTCTCGCTCGAGGTTGCAATCTAATAAAAAAAAATGCAACGCTGTTTTTTCCTCCTTCGGCACGCTTCTACGGGTGGTAGTCAGGGGTCTGTAACGGGTCTCAGTTGCCTTCGTCCCCCCCAGACCGGGACGTCTGCCGGCCCTCCGTGCTCCAGTATCCCCGCTGTTTATTAACAGACAGCTTGTGCTACTTTGTATCCGTCTGTCTGACGGGCTTCTGCGCCCGCCTCATTCAAGTCCAAGTGGGCTCGGATCCCGTGGGGGCGGTGCTTCCAGGCAGACATGGTTACGTCAGCGCCAGACTTCAGCTACCGAGAGTGACAGGCTACCTGGCCAATCAGATGGAAATTCCCAGCCGGCAGCAGTTTTTGTAAAGGTTTACGAAATGACACCGAAGCTGCCTGCTTGGATCCGCTCAATTGCGACATTTAGTTTCAAAGTAAGTGACGACACAACATTTCTATCTATCTATCTATCTATCTATCTATCTATCTATCTATCTATCTATCTGTCTGTATGACTGTGTGTCTGTATGTCTGTCTGTTTGCCTGTCTGACTTTACTGTCTGGCCATCTGTCTGCTGATCCTGTGCATGCCAGGGACTGGTTCATTTGACAGTTGCCTTCATAGACAGGGCATCAAGAAACGAGTCAACTCAATGCTCACCGTAAGTTTTTATGCAAAATCACAAACAGTTGGCGATATTTTACTGATCCCTTGATCAATCTTACTTGATTATAAAACCTTACTTGATTATAAATAATTATAAGCGTTGTGTTTTGAAAATGTGTTTCTTGTGTGACAAAGCAGTATTACATGAAAAGGGAGAGGAATATTGAGCACAAATTAAATATGTTACAATGTGTCCTGTCTTGTATTGTTTTGTTATTTTGTTTTGTTATTTACCCCCTTTTTTGTCTGTTTAGTTCTACTTCTTGTTTTGTATTTCATGGTGTTTTGGTCATACCCTTCCCTCTCAGAGGCTTCGGTACATCATTTTGAGAATCATAATTGTAAATAAAAATAAAGTTGACCTCCCAAGATGAGGGGGGTGGGGGGGGGGGGGGGGGGTGGGAAGACAAAAAAAAAAAGAAAAGAGAGAAAGCATATAATTTCTCAGTAATATATCCAACATTGTACATCTATATGGCATGGCACCTTATCTATTTTATAACTATATACATATACAGTACATACTATTATAGTCACACAATGACACATTACATTACATTATAGGCATTTAGCATCTTATCCAGAGCGACTTACACAGCATTTTTGCATTTATACATAGTATTCATTTACAGCTGGATATATACTGAAACAATGCAGGTGAAGTACCTTGCTCAAGGGTACAACGGCAGTGTCCTACGTGGGACTCGAACCTGCGACCTTTCGGTTACAAACCCAGTTCCTTAACCACTGTACTACACTGCAGCCCACAATGACTGGTTGTGTATTACACCTAATATGTATTGATGTCTCTCTTTGTTATGTGTTGTTTCGCGCTCAGTCAGCCTAGCTGAGTGCAATAATGGTGTCTGGCTCTTATATATCGATGCTGTTACCGCTGTTCAAGTTGTTTAAGATCAAGCAGCTGACCACGTCAACTCCATGGAAAAAGAGCTTTCTATTTAGTTATGTATGGAGATGTTATAACTTTATTTATATCCAGTGTTAAATCAACTGTGATATGGTACACTTTACTCTAACAGAGTACATTTGTGCCCAGTTGAGCTCATATAAACGCTATGAGAGTTGAATTAATACCCAATATTGTACAGTGTGCCAGTCTTACATCATGTTACATGACAATGAACATTATTTCCTTTTTAAAAATGCAATGTTGCACTCACATGAAAATGCATTCTGGCCTAAAACACAGCTTTAAAGGGATTGATGAACATCTTTGTCTGATTAATTTCTCCAGTACTGTCACAAACAGTGCCCCACGCGCTGAAAACCTACAGTTGCCTATTTGTTAAATATTTCATCAGTTCCCTCGCAGGAATTTACCAGGAAAGGCGGTTTCTGAATGAGGGACCAACATCAACAAATAACTTAATCCCAAACTAAGACACTGTCTCTACACGTCTGTCAAATTGGCTACGAAAAGGACTTCCAAAAAACCACGGACAGTTTAAAGGGGCGAATAATTTTGCTCTCATCTAATCATGTCAACCGTATTTATAGGCTACATGTCATTTGGTTGCACATATACAGTGCCACGTGAACATTTCGGAGAGGTGCAGTTCAGTTGACGGAACAAAGATACATTTCATGCAGGCTTGCGTTAATTTTGTGTTCTGTAATATTAGCGTAAAACCGCTCACTCGCTCTGCGGTACAGAGCTACACTTTGTGTAGTCCTATACTTCGTCAGGTGATAATTTAATTTGTTTAATAAATGAACAAAGGATGTAGCACCTTTGCGTGCTGAGCAAGAGAAACGTTACCTCGTGCAGTCCACTACACGAAGCGAAACTTGCAACAAGTCGGTAGCTGTACACAATATAGGCAACACCGAAGTTTGACAGCTGCAGTCAACACCGTTTTGACAGACCAATCTGGTAAGGTATTTTGAAGACTTAAGGCAAACACAATTTTACACATTCTGTCTACCCACATCTAGATTTCAGCCTGTAAAGAGTATACCCTAGTCCACTACTCATCGCAATTTGATCCAATTAAGCCATAGAAATATCTGAGAACCAATTACATTTCAAATCGTGGGTGGTAATTTAGTTATGAAACAGGACCGATAGTATGATTAGGCTGCTGCCCCCTAATGGACAATTGCAGACATATTATTCTTGGAACTGTTTTGGCGTACACTCTTTTAACAAGGTGTTATTCAAAAATAATCACATCTATATTTTTGCTTGGAAAACAATCATTCATAAAAACATATTCAATTTGTCCTGTTGTGTGCATCTTTCCATCTATGCAAAAATATAATTATAAATCTGAATGCCATGGTGATGTCAGGTGTAACATGAATGGGGACATAGGACCCCACAGAGTTATGTGTGTCTGTGCGTGCTTGTGTGTGTGAGCTTGTGTGTGCATGTGTGTGCATGTGTGTGTTTGTGTGTGTATGTGTGTGTTTGTGTGAGCATGTGTGTGTTTGTGTGTGTTTGTGTGTGCATGTGTGTGTTTGTGTGTGTTTGTGTGTGTATGTGTGTTTGTGTTTGCATGTGTGTTTGTGTGTGTATGTGTGTTTGTGTGTGCATGTGTGTTTGTGTGTGCTCATGTGTGTTTGTATGTGTTTGTGTGTGTATGTGTGTTTGTGTGTGCATGTGTGCATGTGTGTTTGTGTGTGTTTGTGTGTGCTCATGTGCCATGTGCGTGTTATTTACTCTCAGCCCAGGGCAGTGCTCTCCAGAGAGTCTGATTGGCAGAGACAGTCAGTTCAGACACCTGACTAGAAACTCTGCTCCCAGCCACAAATCAGTAAATACACAATGTGTCAACAAGCAATCCTGGTGATGCTGGTGTCTGCTGGTAATTGTAGTTCTGATACTCTATGAAATTTGAGCTCACTGGCCTCTGAAGACATGCATGTTCTTAGATTGCTCTGGATGAAATCTTGCTTTTTTGTTTTTTTTGCCCATCAAAGTCAGCTTTTGGTTTGTCAGTGCAAATGAATGATTGAGAAAACAACTGAGCACAGCCAATGAGATCCTCACCCTTTCCTCTATGTCCAGCACCATGAAACTGAAAAGATTTCTTCTAGAATTCCTTTTACAACTTACAGTGATATCCCTAGAAATGCCAATTTATCAAATGAATTATTTTGGCTTAATCTCTTTGCAAAGCCTTGATCCTAAATAAAAACCCCACAGAACCAAGCAGGAGGATTACAAATTTAAAATTTATATTTTGAACAACGGGTTGTAATCTCCAAATACTCAACTTATAATATACATTTAACTTTATCTAAGTCCACTCCACTGAAATGCTTTCTCAGATTCTGTTTCATCTGCTTTCTTGGACAAAATAACAACAAGGGAGGGAGAGAGAAGGATGTGTCCATTTGTTTTGTTTGTCTGTCTGTCTGTCTGCCTCCCCCTGACTGTTTACTGACAGATATCAGTAATCAGGAAGAGCCTCCAGTCATTCCTTGCAAAACACGACTGCGGTCAGACAGAGGCGGAGTTCCGAGAGATTAAAATAAGCCCTTTTTTTGTGTTGAGTTTAAAACTTGCCTCTCCGAATTGGTTCTGGCAAAGTAGTTTCTGTTTATGAACATGGACGCGCTTCTCTACATGTTCATTTGATTATGAAAGAGTTGTATTTTGAATGAATACACAGTTTTATTTATCGGTCCCCCACCCTCTATTCAGTTTCTTCTTCTAAAAGCTTATCTTATCTATACACACCCGCAGCTCTCTACTCATCATATAAACAGCCTGTACTCTATACCATCACACAGGTATATAGCATAAACAGCCTATATT